>CM035137.1:31979109-33179109 GCA_020205605.1 Panax ginseng
AAACTAATTCATCCGTATGTGAATTTGTCAGAAGTGGTGTGCTACCACTTCCCAATAAATATGCTACTTAGTTAAACAATAAAATTCACACCAGAATCAAAAAATTCACTCTCTATAATATTGAGCGTATTTCTTGTGAGTATAAGGATATTTTGAGTCTTGATAGCTGTGTAAGATTCCCTCAACATAATCTCCGTTATTCCAGTCAGAACTACTTTCCTATTAAGGTAAAGGATATTATTTTTTTCATAAAGGATGTTATTTTCTTTCAATACTCGTAAATGATATTATTTCCTTCCATACTCGTAAGGGATATCATTTTCTTTCATACTCCATATCATGTAAGTGATATAATTTTATCTCATATTCCTAAATTTAAACTTACTATGGTAAATATTGCTTCTATAATTACTGAAATGATTAGAAATTTCTTAAGGATTGTGCTTCATCTAATATCATTTCACTGTAATATTGGTCTGAAATTTCATATTAAATTTTAAATTTTTTTCATGTCTGGGTACTATTCATACGGTACTATTCATGGGCACAATTCATACGATACTATTCATACGGTACTATTCATGAGTATTGTTCACAACAAAATTTAATTTCTTTTCTTTGTCCAAGTTATCTTTTATGAATTTTATTCTTTAAATTGAATCCATGTTATGGTGTGACGCCCCCAAAATAGGTATACATCACCCATCTTGAGTCGCCAGATACATGGTACATAAATTCAAATACAACTTAATTATACAACGATGTGTGCAAAATACGACGTCGTATATATAATCGTGAGTTTCAATACAAATATTATAACGTATATAATACGACAATATTCATACTCAAATTAATACATGCCATATAAAGTACAGCAGCAAATATTTCAAGTCTCCAAAGGGACACGAGAAGATTTCTGTTCTCTTCATTTTACCGCGGTGCACTTTTGACGCTTTCGTGGCTCAAGTTCTCATCACCCTATTGTTGTTCACCAAAATCAATTATTAAGTGACGTATAAAATACGACACACACATCTTAGGTCTTCAATACAATTATATATTGCATGTCATGCCATAGTGAGGACTACTAATGCTATCATCTGGACCATCACTCCATTCCCCGACTAGTCCCAACTATATTCTCATTTCCTGAAGAGAACAATAAAATAAAGGGTGAGCTCAACTAGCCCAGTAAGAAATATTATGACTAAGATAATGCAGAATAAATTATCATTAGTCTTCAACAATGTTAAACTGATAAAATATAATAGACATCAAGTTTAACTGCAGCAGAACAAGCAATCCATTAAAAGAGTCCAGTAGAGAATAAAATCTACTATCTTCTATAATTTAAAAAGGTTTTCATCAACTTAATCGCTGAGACTCAGCTTAATAAATAAACCACAGCATCGAATCATCCATGCACTACGGGCCAATGATATTCATTAAATCATCAATGGTCATGACTATACCGAATAACCCTTGGTCATAATCATACCAAAAACTGTCCATCAATGCACTACAGGCCATTGAGGACTTTTACCACATCGTTTATAACATTACAGGTCATGATTATACCAAATGATCCCTGGTCATAATCATACCAAGTCCATCTCTGCACGTAAGCCAAAGATATACAATTCAATAATCAACAAATTCATCTTTTGACGTAAGCGAAGATAACTTTCATCACCATATAAACATGAGGATGATGACAATGATATAAGCATTAATCAAACGAAAGCAAGGATAAATATTAAAGACTTTAAATTTATCCAAATATTATCAACCACTTAATAAACTCATAATCTAATATTATTAATATTATAACAATATTTTAATTACTTCTTAAACTTATAAATAATTTATTTCAATTGTTTACACTTTACCACATAATGCATTTAACCATTCAAAATGCTATACTCATAAGATTTTATCACCAATGATCAAATCCCTCCTCAAAATTTGCATATACCCTATATAAGATTTTCAAGCCATAAAATCATATTTACCAATTTTTCAACTTCACATAACATATTTAACTCATATGTTCGTAACTAAACTATTTTCATGAAAAATACCAAATCAGTCCTAAAAATATTTTTTTTTTGGAATTTAGCAGAATATAGTCCCATAATGAACATATATTTTTCTCGGAATTTTTAAAATTCATTTACTATTTTTCAAAAATTAATTTCTAATTAATTCCTTAAGAAATTAGCTACCTCAAGTTTAACTCCAGAAATTCCCAAATCTTGGCAGGATCTTACACATGTTAACGTGAGCTTTCAGTTTAAATTTCATAGTCATCGGAGTTATAGAACTCCGGTTATAGCGTTTTTCGTCGGAAAAACCTAAATATTGAAATGGTCATAACTTGCTCATTTTAAGTCAGAATGAGCTCATTTTTGGACAGGAGGTACTTTATACCATATATTTCCATGTCCCAAAAGGCCAGAATGTTTCTCACAAATTAAGTGGCCGAAAATACCCTTTTAAAAATCTGGACAGTAGTTTTTTCGAAATTGACAGTTTTTGACTCCTTCGCTAAAATCAGTCTACACGAAAATCTACAATACCTTTTCCAGTGATTCAACTTGGATAAGTTAGAAAACTCATAGATCTAACTTAAGAACTTGACCACACTCAAAAATTCAAAATATAATAGGACATATGGTCAATTGAATTTCATGTTCTATTTTTACTAAAATCTGATTTTCAACCTTTTGTGATTTCTAAGAAACTTTCATGTTTTCACATAATAACCAACATAACTCATCATAACACTTACTAATACTACATATACCCATGGTTTTCATCAGTCCAATTCTTTTATTATGACTTTCATCATAATCAACAGTCCAATGCTTATATTATGACTTTCATCATAATCCACGTAAACAGATCATTTCCACAATTTAATAAGGAATGAATACAAAGGATCATTCACCATGCATGTGGTAATCCACATAGGCGAAGTTATTCCAACGTAATAATAAAGAATGGAATAATGAAGAATTCACCATGCGTGCGATAGACTGCATAGTATGCATTATTCTCAACAAAATAATAAATAATGGAACCAGTCACGCGTACGCATCTGAAGCGAGATATTCCGATGAATAATAAATGATGGAACCAGTCCTACTAAACGCATGAGATATGATATTCGACAAAATAATAAATGATGGAACCGGGTTCACAGAACGCATATACTTATATTCTATTACGGCGAATAATAAAAACAAAATAATAGAAGAATTTCACCATGTATGCAGATTGCTCAGATAAACAAAGTTATTCCAACATAATAATAAAGGATGGAATAATGTAAGGATTTCACCATGTATGCGGTATCAGATATAAAGGTTATTCAATGTAATAATAAGGGATGGAATAACAATAGCTCTCTTCATGAATACTGAAAAGAAATAATACCCCTTACCTTAGAAAGAAACTGGATACTGGAGTAGTGAGGTAACAGACTTCTCTTCTTCTTTCTCTCTATAATTTCTCTCTATAATAATGGCTTTAAAGTTTTAGTGAATTGGTGAGAAATGAAGGAATAATGAGCTTCTATTTATAGAAATATATAGTTTCGATAATTGCACGTTTTGGGGCTCAAAAAATTACAGTACAATACCTCCAACTTTTCTTTCATTTTTAATTTAGTCCTGCAAGTATTATCAATCTTGCACCAACTCCCCTAATAGTAAATCATGTGACTCAATAGTAAATCATGTGACTCAATAGTTCTAAACATGTGAAAAAATTAATTACAATATAGTACCTCCATCAATACCTCTATCTTTAACTTAGTCATGCAAGTATCATCAATCTTGCGCCAACTCCCCTAATAGTAAGTAAATGTGACTCAATAGTAACTCGTGAATAGTAACTCATGAATAATAACTCGTGAATAGTAACTCATGAATAGTACTCCGACACGAAAGGTGCCCTGAATACCCGATTGAACAATATAATCTCCAGACATTAATTATTATGGAAATAAATGTCGATTTCTACTAACACAAATAATCCCAATACAATGAAACTATCAAATTCATCTTTAATCAACACGAACTTATTCATCATTAATATTATAATTCATAATATTTAACAACCAGGTCGTTCCTAGGAAAGAGGGGGCTTTCCAATAAGGATTTCTCCTTATTGGCGCCGCAATTAGGTGACCAAACCTCTCCTCGATGTAACTTCTAGACATTGTAAATATTGTAATTTAATAATATGAATAACTTTGTCGCCTCAATTATTGATTTAATAATATATCATATTATGCGGATAATCTTGTGACAACAATTGAATCAATAATATGAGAGATATGATCAAAGAATTATCTTTGTAGCAATAATTGAGTATAATCGAGTGACTTCTCACGTAAGTATCAATAATCAATACCGTGTGCTACTATGCAACCACACGTATTACTGTACTTTTACTATCGGGTAGTTCAACAGTTTTAACGGTAACACTTCCGCCATTATTTTTATAAAAATATTTCTGTCGTTTTCTCATTCCGACAATAATTCTGTTGTGAGTTCACCAATGATTGTGCCGTCGTACGGATATTCCCGACAAAAAAAATATTCCCCAACCAAATGAATATTATATAACAACTTGCATACTTTGCAAAATTTATAAATACTACCCACAACTATAACATTATCTCAAATTCACACCATAATATTCAAAAAAAATATTTCAAGAAAAATTAAATCTTTATTCGAAAATTTTGGGATTTTACATATGGTCTCACTTGATTCATTCTTATTGTCATTATCATAATTCTCAGACTTAAATTATGTTGAAAGTTATCTTTGGTTCGTAGTGCAAAGATGAACTGTTGATTAATGAATATCTTAATTTGGTCCGTAGTGCAAAGATAAAGTGTTGATTGATATCTTTGGCCCGTAGTTCAAAGATGGACAGGTGTTTGACATGATCATGACCACTGGTGATACAAACGATTATCTTTGGCCTGTAGTGCATAGATAATTTATTGATTGGAAATAATTATTGATTGATGTTACATGGATAAAATATTGATGATGAACTTTTAAATCATGGAAGATAGTAGACATCATGCTCTACTTAACTCTTCTAATGGATTGTTGTTTCCGCTACAGTTGTTGATCTAAAATTTGTTGTCTATTGTATTATATCAGATTTTTCCCTGTTGAGGACTAATTATGACGCCCCCAAAACATGTATACATCACCCATCTTGAGTCGCTAGATACATGGTACATAAATTTAAATACAACTTAATTATAAAACAGTCGTGTAAAATACGACAAAACATAGCTGAGAGTTTAAACAAGAATATTGTCATCTAGACAATATCCACACTCAATGGTGTCCTCATTACAATTATTATCACATTATTCCGTAGAATAGTGAGGACTACTAAAGCCATTTATCCCGGACCATCACTCCATTCCCCGCTCGTCCCATTTATATTCTCATTTCTCAAGAGAACAATGAAAGAAAGGGTGAGCTCAACTAGCCCAAGAAGAAATATTATGACTAAGATAATGCGAATAAATTATCCTTAGCCTTCAACAAAGATAACAACCGATAGAATACAATAGACAACAAGTTTTAGATCAACAATCGCAGCAGAAATAAGCAATCCATTAGAAGAGTCAAGTAGAGCATAAAATCTACTATCTTCTATGATTTAAAAGTTTTTCATCAACTTTATCATTTGAGACTCGACTTAATAAATAAAATCGAATCATCCTCGCACTACTACGGCCAAGGATATTCATGTAATCATCAATGGTCATGATTATATCGAATAATCCCTGGGCATAATCATACCAACAACTGTCCATCAATGAACTACAGGCCAATGAGGACTTTTACCACATCATTCGTTACATTACGGTCATGATTATACCGAATAATTCCTGGTCATAATCATACCAAGTCCATCTATGCACGTAAGCTAAAGATGACTTTAATCACAATATAAGCATGAGGATGATGACAATGACATAATAATTCAATAAAATAAGTTCAAGGATAAATTTTAAAGATTTTTAATTTAATTTATCCAAAAATCAATAACGTCCAAATTGTCAACATGATACTACTTTGTAGAGTAAAATTCAAGAATAATATTCATGTACCAAAAATAATTTGGACAGAAAAGAAATATATTTTTTAGGTGAATAGTACTCCGTGAATAGTATTTTGGAAATAGTACCCCGTGAATAGTACCCCGACACAAAAAGTGTCCCGAATACCCGAGTGATAGTAATCGGGTGAATAGTAACTAGTGAATAGTAACTAGTGAATTGTACTACGGCACGAAAAGTACTCCGAATACCCGAGTGAATAATACCAGAGTGAATAGTAACTGGGTGAATAGTAACCCGTGAATAGTAACTCGTAAAAAAAAATACCAAAGAAAATGATATTTTATGACGAGTACAAAAGAAATGATATCTCATACGAGTATAATAGAATATACTGAAAATCATGAAATGGATTTTCACCGTATGCGATAATCCACGTAGATAGATCATTTCCACAATTTAATAAAGAATGAATACGAAGGATCATTCACCATGCATCTGATAATCCACATGTATATGTTATTCCAAATGCGAATAATAAAGAATAGAATAATAGAAGAATTCACCATGCATGCGATAGGCCGCATGCAGACGTGTTATTCCCAATGAATAATAAAAAGAATGGAACTGGTCATGCGTAATCCGCATGCATGAGATATTCCAACGTAATAATAAAGAATCGGAACGAGGTCATGCGTAATCCGCATGAATAGGATATTCCAACGAGAATAATAAAGAATGGAATAACAACAGAATTCACCGGCATGCGATAGATCAAAGAGCAGGTTATTCCAACGGTAATAAAGAATGGAATAATGTAAGAATTCACCGTGCATACGATAGAAGCCGCATACATGTTATTCCAACATAATAATAAAGAATGGAATAACGTAAGAATTTTACCGTATGCAAGATTGCCATGTAGACGTTATTCCAACATAATAACAAAGAATGGAATAACAACCCTTACGAGTATTGAAAGAAAATAACTCTCTTCATGAATACGAAAGAATAATACCCCTTACCTTAGAAGAAAATTGGATACTGAAATAGTGAGGTAGCAGACTTCTCTTCTTCTTTCTCTCTGTTATTTCTCTATAATAATTGCTCTTGTGAGACTTAGTGAATTTGGTGAGAAATGAAGGAAGAATGAGCTTCTATTTATAAGAAAATATAGTTTTAATAATTGCATATTTTGGGGCTCGAAATATTACAGTATAATACCTTCCTTTTTTTTTTCATTTTTAATTCAGTCCTGCAAGTATTATCAAACTTAACCACCTCCCCTAATAGTAAATCATGTGAATCAATAGTAAATCATGTGACTCAATAGTTATAAATATGTGAAAAATTAATTATAGTATAGTACTTTCAACTATACCTCCATTTTAATTTAGTCATTGCAAGTATTATCAATCTTGCACCAACTCCCCTAATAGTAAATCATGTGAATCAATAGTACACACATGTGAACACATAGTTATAAGCATGTGAATTAATAACAATTAATTACTTATTTATTCGATTAATTACCCGATAACTTCCAGACATCAATTATTATCGAAATAAATGCCAATTTCCACTAACACTAATAATTCCCACACAATGGAACTATCAATTTCATCTTTAATCAACACGAACTTATTCATCATTAATATTATAACTCACAATATTTAACAACCAAATCTTTCCCAGATCCGATAAGGATTTCTCCTTATTGGCGCGCAATTAGATGACCTAACCTCTCCTTGACAGAACTTCTAGACATTGTCAATATTGTAAATAATAATATGAATAACTGTGTCATCTCAATTATTGATTTAATAATATAAAATATTATGACAATAATTGAACAAAATTGAGTAACTTCTCACGTAAGAATCAATAATCAAAGATACTGTATAATACCGTGTGTTACTATGCAACCACGCGTATTACTATACTTTTATTACCGATTATTTTATGACAACATGCTTACTTTGAAAATTTTTCACATATCACCCTTAACTTTAAACTTTTATCAATCTAACTATTTACCAAAATAGAAAAATTGAATACTTTTATTTCATAAAATTCGGGATCTCACACTAAGGATAATTTTTTCTACATTATCTTAGTCATAATATTCTTTACTGGGTTAGTTGAGCTCACCATTTTCCTCTTTGTTCCATTGTTCTTCTCAGGAGGCAAGAATATAGCTGAGACTAGTCGGGGTGTTGAGTGATGGTTCAAGACGGTTATTATAGTAGTTCTCACTCTTTTGTAAAATAGTGTATCAATAATTGTACTAAGGACTTTATTTGAGTTTGGATATTGTCTACAAGATAATATTTGTATTAAAACTCACAGCACATGTGTTGTCGTATTTTGCACGACAGTTGTATTAATAAAGTTTGTATTTGATTTCTGTACCATGTATTTGGCGATTCAAAATGGGTTGTGTGGACCTATTTTGGGGGCGTCATAGGTCAACTGCCTCTTGATCCCACTTTGTGTGCAAAAAACATTGAACGCTTTTAAATTGAATTCTCCTCCTCTATCAGTGCGAAGACACTTAACAAATAACCCTGTTTCTTTTTCAACCATAGTCTTAAAGCATTTAAAAAAATAAAAAGCGTCCGACTTCTCTACTAAGAAATACATCCATTCTTTTCTACTATAATCATCAATAAATAACAAGATGTACCTCTCGTTGCTATTAGATGTATGACTGATCGGACCACAAATATCTGAATTAATAAGTTCCAATTTTTGAGTTTTTCTCCAAATACTCTTCTTTGGAATAGGGTCACAATGTTGCTTCCCATTGATGCAATCAGTGCCTGTCCCATTTGAGGCAGAGAGTTGAGGAAGTCCACATACCATGTTATTGTACAGCAAGGTTCTTAAACCATTGTAACTCAGATGCCCGTACCTCCTGAAAGGTCAATAATAATCTAGAAGGGGGGGGGGGGGGGGTTGAATAGATTATTACCAGTTAAAAATTATATTTAGGCCTTTTTAAATTTTTAGTTATTAATTAGCAGTTTTAGGAATTAGCATGCAAGATAATAAAAACTCGGAAATGGTTAGCATGAAGTTTATTTTTGAGTAAGTTGGTTAATTAGCTAATAGAGTGCTGACACGCAGGTGAGGTTCTATGTGTGTTAGCCTTCTATTGGCCAATTGACCAACTTATTCAAAAATGAACTTCATGCTAACCGGATCCTAAAAACTCAAACACAATGCAAAAAGATTTATCTGGTTCACAACATACACCCCTTAGTATGTTGCTACGTCCAGTCTCAAGTCCCTACTTGGAACTTGAGATCCTATTATTATTAGTAATAAAAACTCCTTCAACAGGCAGAGAAACCTTTACAAAGTTTTATAGACAAACTTTCAACTATTCACAACTAATCTATCTTAGAGAGCAAGCTCCCCTCTCTCTCCTCAAGCTTAGTTGTACTTCTTTTGAGTTCAGTTCTATTCTATGATCTGATCTTGAAACAACAGCATTTTCCTCACCTCACAAGTACACTAGAGACCCAACTTCCCGCTGACCTCTCTAAGACTCTGGTTTTGGTCGAAGAATTACTCGTCTTTCTCAAAGGTACATAAAATAAACTAACTCTGACCTTTTCTCTTTTTACAAATGATTTTATAATAATTTGCTTCTTAAATAAGCAGATAAGAATTTAGTACAGATTGATGCTTTTCAAATAAGCAGATAGAAAGTTATGAATAAATATTTCAGTATAAAAGTTCAAGGACTTTTATATTTAATAATAAGCTTCTTTAAGTAGATAGAACTTTTGTTTAGATCCACTTATGCTTCTGATTAAGCAAGTATATGATATTAAAGCACTTTATAAAGAATTAACAATTCTATAAAATAAAGAGTATTTTTTATGGATAATATTGAATTGTTTCTTAGTTAGTCTTTACCAAGTATTATATGAACTATTTTTATGAATCAATACTTGTATAAAAGAATGAATCAAATCAAACAATATTTATCAAGTATAATCTCAGTTAAGCACAAACTGATATAACAAATATTATTTGTTTAACTCAAATAATATATAAGAATATTTTATCTATTATGTGAACTTTTATAGATAATGTCACTTAGTACTATAAGGAATCGTAACGGTTCAATTCCTCTTGGTAGAGGTGTATCTCAAGTAGCCTTACGGCGTCTAAGTATGAAAAAATTATAATTTTCACAATTGATATTTATATAAATATTTTCAATAGATCACTACGATTCTCAAATCCAGTTCGGATGACTACTCTTTTTGGAGCAGTATCTCAGTGTCGTTTTGAGCTATCAAGTGTCGTATCTATTTTACGATATTTATATAAATAATATCAATAAAAGGTTACTGAAGACTATAAGGAATTGTACAGTTCGAATTCCTCTCCGTAGAGGTGTATCTCCGTAGCCTTGCGGCGCCCAAGTATCCTTTTATTTGATAAATAGATGAAATATAAACATATAAAATTGTGTAGAATAATATGTATTTGTATATCTATAGATATAACACAAGTAAGAAATAATTCAACATAATTTAAACTTATCTCAATACTTGGACCAATTTTTCTCTTCAAAAATATTCAGAAGTTTTGTAGGAAGAGGTATAAAATTTAGAGAGAATGTAGGCAAGGAAAGTATGATTTTCTTTTCACTAAATTAGTAAAAACCAAATGAATGAAATACTCCATATTTATAGAATTTTTGAAGTTGGGGCAAAATTATAATTTTGAAAACTGATTTTTGAATGCACGGTTATGATCAAATATTTTTGAATTGAATGGTCCAGACTAGCTAAGCTTTTACGCGGTAGGAGACTCAATTTAGCTCGGTTGCCAAATCATCAACTTATCATTTATTGCAAAGTTTTGACCACATGTTTCTAATATAGCCAGCAAGCTTTTACGCGTTTTAGTCCCATAAAGATTGTCACATTGCACACACACGGTTTCAAAAGGTGGCAGCACATGCATGCATTTGGTTTATATATATATACGGTTAATTAACACAAATGGTGGCACATGCATGCATTAAACTTTTATCTTATATATATATATATATATATAGTATACTATAGTAATATATAGTTATATATAAATATTTGGTTACATATATATAATAAGTTTTAGTATATGTTTTAGTATATATGAAGTATACATATAAAAAAAACATTTTGCCCAACTTTAATTTTAGAAAAAGAAATAGGGTATCCTTGCTTTTGAATAATATATGAATTAATTTATTTAACACTTGATATATAATTTATCAATGTCAATAAAAATTAATTCAAGTAAAAACAGAAAATTATATATTTATTGTGAGACCCCAAATTTTATGAATAAAAATTTAAATTTCTCGAAATATTTTTTTTGAATATTATGGTGTGGATTTGATATAATGTTATAGTTGTGGGTAATATTTACAAATTTTGCAAAAGTAAGCAAGTGGTTATATAATATTCGATTGGTGGGGAATATTCGTTTTAACGAGGGAATATTAAATGCGACGACACACAATCATTAAGCGGACCCCACAACGGAAGTATTGTCGTAGTAAGAAAATGACAGAGTTATCTTTTATTAAAAATAACGGCAAAAGTGTTACCGTTAAAACTGTTGAACTACCCAGTAGTAAAAAGTACAAAGAATCTGGCGTGGTTGCATAGTAGCACATGGTATTGATTATTGATGCTTACGTGAGAAGTCACTCAGTTATACTCAATTATTAATACAATAATTGCTGCATCATATCTCTCATATTATTGAATCGATTATTGTCACAGTATCATTTGCATAAAATGTTATATTATTAAATCAATAATTGAGACGACAAAGTTATTCATATTATTAAATTGCAATATTTACAATGTCTAGAAGTTCTGTCAAGGAGATGTTTGGTCATCTAATTGCGCGTCAATAAAGAGAAATCCTTATTAAAAAGCCCCCTCTTTCCTGGGAACGACCTGATTGTTAAATATTGTGAGTTATAATATTAATGATGAATGTTATTAAAAATTGAATTTGAGTTCGGAGTTGAATTTGGAGACGCGGACGTGATATTTGAGTCCAGAATGTTGAAATTAGTAGAAATAGACTATAAATACAAAATTTGTCGGGGTTGACTTTTCGGTCTAAAAAGTCAATAGTTGACTTTTTCAAAAAAAGTCAAACTTCAAAATTTCAAAAATAAAATTTTTGAGAAAAATATTTTCATTGTGTTGGGATTGTTAGTGTTAGTGAAAATCGACATTTATTTCGATAATAATTGATGTCTGGAGGTTATATTGACCAATCGGGTAATTAATCAAATAAATGAGCAATTAATTGCTATTAATTCACATGATTATAACTATTTGTTCACATGTGTGTACTATTGATTCACATTCTTGTACTATTAGGGGAGTTGGTGCAAGATTGATAATACTTGCATGAATAAGTTAAAAATGGAGGTATAGATGGAGGTACTATACTATAATTCGTATTTTCACATGATTATAACTATTGATTCACATGATTGAACTATTGATTCACATTATTTACTATTAGGCGAGGTGGTATAAGTTTGATAATACTTGCAGGACTAAATAAAAAATGAAGAAAAAGAGGAAGGTATTATACTGTAATATTTTGAGCCCCAAAACGTGCAATTATCAAAACTATATTTTCCTATAAATAAAAGCTCATTCTTCTTTCATTTCTCACCAATTCACTAAAAGTTTAGAGCAATTATTATAGAGAAAAATTATAGAGAAAAAGAAGAAGAGAAGTCTGCTACATCATTATTCCAATATCCAGTTTCTTCTAAGGTAAGGGGTATTATTCTTTCGTATTCATGAAGAGAATTATTTTCTTTCAATACTCATAAGAGCTGTTATTCCATTCTTTATTATTATGTTGGAATAACTTTGTCTATCATCAAATCTTGCATACATGGTGAAATTCTTCACTTAGTCCATTCTTTACTATTCATTGGAATAACTATCTATCTATGCGGCCTATCGCATGCACGTGAATTCTCGTTGTTATTTCATTATTTATTATTACATTTGGAACATCATGTCTGCAATGCGGATTACGCATGACCTAATTCCATTCTTTATTATTCATTTGGAACATCCTGCTTGTGCGCAATTACGCATGACTGGTTCCATTCTTTATTATTACATTGGAATATCACATGCATGCGGATTACGTATGACTGGTTCTATTTTTTATTATTACATTTGGCATAACTCATGCATGCGGTCTATCGCATGCATGGTGAATTCTTCATTATTCCATTCTTTATTATTACATTAGAATAACCTATCTATGTGGATTACCGCATGCATGGTGAATGATCCTTTGTATTCATTCCTTATTAAATTGTAAAAATGATGCATCTACGTGATTACTGCATGGCGGTGAAAATCCATTAGCGGTTTAAATAATTTTCCGACCCTCAAAAATTCGGGAAAATTTGAAATGATAATTTGATGAGTTTTCTAGATTGTGTCCAAAAGATGGCGATTTTTGGATGTATAGATTAAGAGTTATGGATTTTATGAGAAAAGACTATTTTAAAAGTAAACCCTTATAACTCCTTTTGGTTAACTCCAAAATTGGTAAAATTTTTATTGGAAGTACATGTATATAACAGGAGTATACCCTGTAAATTTCAGAATTTTTGGACAAAATTATAATTTATGATAAATGTCTAAATATTCGGAAATTTTGGCCATATGAAAAATAGTAAATGAATTTTAAAAATTCTGAGAAAAATATATGTTCAATATGGGACTATATTCTGCTAAATCCCAGAAAAGAAATATTTTTTGGGACTGATTTAGTATTTTTCATGAAAATGAACTAGTTATGAGTAAATGAATTAAATATGTTATGTGAAGTAACAAAATTGGAAAATAGGATTTTATGACTTGGGAATCCTATATAGGGGTATATGCAGATTTTTTATGAGGGATTTGATCATTGGTGATGAAATCTTATGAGTATGACATTTTTGAATGATTAAATGCATTATTTGGTAAAGTGTGAACAATTGAAATAAATTGTTTATAAGTTTAAGAAGTGATTAAAATATTTTTATAATATTAATAATATTAGATTATGAGTTTATTAAGTGATTGATAATATTTGGATAAATTTAAAGTCTTTAATATTTATTCTTATTTTCGTTTGATTAATGCTTATATCATTGTCATCATCCTCATGCTTATATTGTGATGAAAGTCATCTTTGGCTTACGTGATAGATGGACTTGGTATGATTATGACTAGGGATTATTCGGTATAATCATGACCGTAATGTGACGAATGATGTGGTGAAAGTCCTCAGTGGCCTGAAGTGCATTGATGGACAGTTTTTGGTATGATTATGACCAGGGATTATTCGGTATAGTCATGACCATTGATGATTTAATGAATATCCTTGGCCCGTAGTGCAGGGAAGATTCGATGATATGGTTTATTTATTAAGTTGAGTCTCAGCGATAAAAATTGATGAAAACATTTTAAATCATAGAAGATAGTAGATATCATGCTCTACTTGACTCTTCTAATGGATTGCTTATTCCGCTGCAGTTAAACTTGATGTTTATTGTATTTTATCAGTTTAACATTGTTGAAGGCTAATGATAATTTATTCTGCATTATCTTAGTCATAATATTTCTTCTTTGGGCTAGTTGAGCTCACCTTTCTCTTTTATTCTCTTGAGAAATGAGAACGTGGCGGGACTAGTAGGGGAATGGGTATTTGGTCCGGATGATAGCATTATTAGTCCTCACTATTACATTAAATAGTGTGACATTAAATGTAATGAGGACTCCATTGAGTGTGGATATTGTCTAGATGACAATATTCTTATTAAAACTCTTAGATTATATTTTGTCGTATTTTACATACATTTGTATAATTAAGTTGTATTTGAATTTTGTACCATGTATTTGGCGACTCAAGATGGGTGATGTATACCCGCTTTGGGGCGCCACAATTAGTATCAAAGCTTAGGATATGATCCTGTTGAGATGTGAGACAAGAACTAGGAGGGGAGAGAGAAATTCCTTAGCTAGTATGACCTACCTAAGTTTATTTGGTATTTAATTGGTCGGTCGAGTATAGGGATAATATGTGATATGTTAATTAACCCTTGTTTTGTGGCAGTATTTGAAAATGGCATCTGAAAATGTTGAGATCAGTAATGAAGCCCATGAGAACGTTGAAACACCTTTAATCACCAACCAGGTTAATGTGATGTCAGACGAAGAAGAAATTAGAGATATCTACGTGGTGAGTGAAGAACTAATAGCTGCACCCGAGCTAGTCGCAGAGGTAGCAACTGAGAGTGAGGGAGAAGAGGAAGAAAAGGAAGAAGAAGAAGAAGAGGAACATGAGGAGAATTTATTAGAAGAATTTTATGATCAAAATTTAGAATTACAAAATTGTATTCATGAGTTAAAAGAGCAGGCTGAAGAATGGCTGACGGTCGTGGAACAAAGGGATGCAACAATTCAAAATTGTGTTACCCGATGTGCGATGCTTGAACAGAAGCACTCTTTGGCAGAGTATAAGATATTAGAGCTGGAATCTGAGAATGCTATGATCAAGGTTTTGATGAAATAAGAAGCAAATGAACGAATGAGAATAGATGATCAGTGGCGGAACCAAAACGTTTTTGTAGGGGGGTCAAAAATTTTAAACCAAGCGGGCCGAAATTATTAATACCACCACTTGCAAGTTTAATCCTTTTTCCAAGATAGATTAGAGAAAAACTATAAATTTCAAATAACTCCACCATATTCCAATTACAATCGGAATAAGTCCTAGAACACAATGCTTTACTTGAACAAATGAAATAAGTTAATTTACATCAACAAACTAACACCATTAGCTTTGACATAAACCATTCACAAACATGAAAATACAAGCCAAGACACAAAGAAGAAGAAAAAAGAATCAAATAAGTATACAAATTATAGAGTAAGTCTGAAATCTCGTGTGGTAAGTCTTTGCTCACTACACCAATTATGATGTTGCATGTGCACAATGATTTAATCATTCTAATCAGAAATTGAACATATTCCCAATAGTTTTATATAAGCACCTAAGTATAGACACATTCCTACTTTCGTTTACATGTTTGTGACCAAATTGGGAGATCAAGTCTCCTACCAAAACAAAAGCATTCCTAATTAGGAATAATTTGAGAAGGTAATCTTGAGTACAAACAACTCAACCCCTTTTTAAATTGTCAAAGTCAGATCTAGTTTCCCATCTTATTTCATATTTGTTTTAATGTCTTTTTAATTGAAAGTATTATGTGAACTTCAACCAATCAAATTGTCAAAGTATACATTTACAAAATTATAAAAACAACTTGTAAAAAAATCAAATAAACTAAGAGTTGTACTCAACAAAATAGAATAAGACATTGCTATAAGTTTTGTAACGGAAAATAACAAAGAAAATGACTTATTTTTACAAGTGCTTTATAGAGACCCATAAAGCAAATGCCATTGATCCGATGGATTAACTCGAGGTCTCGAAATGACAAGCCAATTAAATTTACTTGACTCATTCAATTATACCGACATACTAGAAATAAGAGATTTTCATCACATTTGCCATAGAACAAAATGAGGATAGAAAATTAACAAAAAGACCCAAACGCTTGAGCAGTACATACGAGAAAAAAAGAAGACATAATACTAAATCGGTTGCTCGACTTCAAAATTTATAAATGCAATTAGTGATTAAATTTGAAAAAATTGAGGAGAAATACTCACCATGATTGCAAAGAAGAGATCAAGAAGAAGAAAGGAGCGCCCGCCATGGCAGTAGAGTAGATTAGAAGCTCTGTTCTTTGGCGGTGATTATTACTCCTGCCATCGCCTTAGCCTCAGCCCCCAGACCCCCACCTCTAGTTCACCTTAAGCGCCGATCTCCGAGGGTCGGATGCCCCGCCTACCCCTAGTTCCGCCTTTGTAGATGATGCATGGGTAAAAGCTGTACGACGCGTTGATATTGTAGAAAAAGACGTCCGATCTAATAAAGCCAAAATAGATGAGATGGATTTCACTTTTTGGACAGCAATTGGGAGAATCCAACATCAAATTCGAATTACCGGTGCGAGCAATTGACCCCAATTCGATATGGATCGGAGAGTAATGATTCGAATCATGGATCAGGAATGTGGCGAAGCAATTAAGGGTGGAATGTATTCTATAGCAAATTTGAGTCCAACTGGGATGGTGACGCCAAAGGATGTCCCAGACAAGTCAAACTCGATAGTTTAAGTGAGAGCATTTATCGAGGAACCCGAATGAAGTTATCACAGGTAAGTTAATCATAAACTCTTGCGAAGTCTATCCCCTATTCGATACCGGTTCTACCCACTCTTTTATTTCACCTAGTGGTGTTCAATGTTTGAACTTGGCTCTTTTATCTGTTGAAACTCTGTTAGGAAAAACATTCGTTACCTCCACTATTTATAAATCTTGTTTAATTCTAATTGACACTTTCACATTACCTGTCGATCTTATTTCTTTGAAAATACTTGCATTTGATGTGATTTTAGGGATTGATTGGTCAACTACTAATCATGCTAAAATCGATTATTTTCGTAAGGTTGTTAGCTTCCATATTCCTAACCAACCTGTTATGTGAATTCAAGAAACCAAACCACTAAAGTCAATCATTGTCATATCAAGCCATAAGTAAAGAGCCCTAAGCCTTTTGCTAGTGACTTCCAAGTCTTGGAATACACCGAAGCTATAATATCCGTAGGGGACGTCGTGAATAATGGTGGCAAGTTGATAGATATCAATGTGACGTGTTATCCAAGTCTTGGATGAGGGTCACAGTTTTGAATGATATTTCTATTGTTAATAAATTTCCTGACGTATTCCTGAAGACTTCTTAGCTTACCCCTAGAGCGTGAAATTGAATTTTGTATTGACCCCAGTACAAAACCCATTTCTAAAACCCTCAAATATTTCTTCAACTAAAATGAACGTAACATGCACCAAAGACGTTGGCTCGAGCTGTTGAAAATTACGATCATACCATTCAATATCATTGTGGAAGAGAGAACGTGGTAGCTGACGCGTTGAGTAGAAGATCGTATACGTTTATGAGTGCGATGTTGTTAACACAAAAACCCATTTCGTATAACTTACAAATGATGAAGATAGAGTTAAAGACTCTAAGGACCCACATGGTGATATCAAATATACGAGTAGAATTGACTTTAATCGATAAATTTAAAGCCGCTTAAGCTACACCCCCAAATCTGATGAATGTGAAGAAGAAGGTTCAAGAAGGCGTTATCTCAACCCTCGATTTAATTGGCCCATTAGAAATCCTCGATGGAGTAGGAACTGTGGCCTATAGACTAGTTTTACCGCCAAGTTTATTGCGTGTTCATAACGTTTTTCACGTATCAATGTTACGTAAATATATGGATGACCCGAACCACGTTATTAAATTAGAACTAGACGAGATAGCAGAAGATTTAACGTATGAGGAGATACGTGTTAAAATCTTGGATAAGAAGGATCGTATTCAACACTCGAAGGTTATACCTCAAGAGTTGGAATATGAAATGAAGTCAAGGTATCCTCACCTCTTCGGCATACCAGGTACGTACGTAAATTTTGAGGGCAAAATTTCATAAGGAGGGGAGAATGTGAGACCCCAAATTTTATGAATAAAGATTTAAATTTCTCGAAATATTTTTTTTGAATATTATGGTGTGGATTTGATATAATGTTATAGTTGTGGGTAATATTTACAAATTTTGCAAAGTAAGCAAGTGGTTATATAATATTCGATTGGTGGGGAATATTCATTTTAACAGGGAATATTTGTACGATCACACAATCATTAGTGGACCCCACAATGTAAGTATTGTCGTAGTAAGAAAATGACAGAGTTATCTTTTATTAAAATAACTAAATGAAAGTGTTACCATTAAAATCGTTGAACTACCCATTAGTAAAAATACGGTCGGTGATTCGCACGGATTGTTTAGTGGGGTCAAATTCGGAAAAAAAATTCTTACAAATAAAAATTTCATAAAATAACTTACAAAACTAAACAATCCTCAAATATTATTTATAATAACATTTTTCGAGGTTTCATTGCTTAAAATTATTGCATGATATAGCCTCATTTTTAATAGTTACAAAAATATCACGCTCAATGTATGTTACTAAACAGTCATTCATCCATTCATCTCCCATTTGGTTACGGAGTTCATTCTTCACGATATTTATGGCTGAAAATGTCCTTTCAACAGTTGCAGTAGCAACGGGCAAAAGTAGAGCCAATTTCAGCAACAAATAGACTTGGGGATACACATCATCCTTTCTTTTCTGAACCAACATTTGAGCCAATTCCCCAATTCCTTCTATACTCGAAAAATTGGAATCGGTTCTCTATATCCACAATATAGAAGAATAGAAAAATTGGCTTAATGACTTAGTGGGATTTGGGAATTAGGATTGTTGCTAGTAGTGTCCTCTCCTTAGTATATATATAACATAATCTGATTGGGGTCATGTTTCTTAGTATACATGTTCACTTTAGACTCTCTTAATATTTTTTTTCCTAATATGACCCTCTTAATTTTTTTTCCTCCTAATATGACCCCCGACCCCCTGAAAATTCATTGGGTCAGTGTGCTCTATACTAAGGCGCGTCCGCCTGAATCTGATGTCTGGCGTGGTTGCAAAGTAACACGCGGTATTGATTATTGATGTTTACGTGAGAAGTCACTCAGTTATACTTAATTATTGCTACAGTAATTGCTGCATCATATCTCTCATATTATTGATTCGATTATTGTCACAGTATCATTTGCATAAAATGTTATATTATTAAATCAATAATTGAGACGACAAAGTTATTCATATTATTAAATTACAATATTTACAATGTCTAGAAGTTCTGTCAAGGAGAGGTTTGGTCATCTAATTGTGCACCAACAAGGAGAAATCCTTATCGGAAAGCCCCCTCTTTCCTGGGAACGACCTGGTTATTAAATATTGTGAGTTATAATATTACTGATGAATGTTATTAAAAATTGAATTTGAGTTCGGAGTTTAATTTGGAAACGCGGACATGATATTTGAGTCCGGAACGATGAAATTAGTAAAAATAGACTATAAACACAAAATTTGTTGGGGTTGACTTTTTGGTCAAAAAAGTCAACAGTTGACTTTTTTCGTAAAAAGTCAAACTTCAAAATTTCAAAATAAAATTTTGAGAAAATATTTCCATTGTGTTCTGGATTGTTAGTGTTAGTGGAAATCGACATTTATTTCGATAATAATTGATGTCTGGAGGTTATATTGACCAATCGGGTAATTAATCGAATAAATGAGCAATTAATTGCTATTAATTCACATGATTATAACTATTTATTCACATGTGTGTACTATTGATTCACATTCTTGTACTATTAGGGGAGTTGGTGCAAGATTGATAATACTTGCATGACTAAGTTAAAAATAGAGGTATAGATGGAGGTACTTATCTTTGTAATTCATATTTTCACATGATTATAACTATTGATTCACATGATTGAACTATTGATTCACATTATTTACTATTAGGGGAGGTGATGCAAGTTTGATAATACTTGCAGGACTAAATTAAAAATGAAGAAAAAGAGGAAGGTATTAAACTGTAATATTTCAAGCCCCAAAATATGCAATTATCGAAACTATATTTTTCTATAAATAGAAGCTCATTCTTCCTTCATTTCTCACCAATTCACTAAAGCTTTAGAGCAATTATTATAGAGAGAAATTATAGAGAGAAAGAAGAAGTCTCTCATTACCTCATTATTCCAATATCCAGCTTTCTTCTAAGGTAAGGAGTATTATTCTTTCGTATTCATGAAGAGAATTTTTTCTTTCCATACTGTAAAGAGTCATTATTCCATTCTTTATTATTATGTTGAATAACTTTGTCTATCTGATACCGCATACATGGTGAAATTCTTCCATTATTTCATTCTTTACTATTTTATTGGAATAACTTTTCTGCATGCGGCCTATCGCGTGCACGTGAATTCTGTTGTTATTCCATTATTTATTATTCAGTTGGAACATCATGTTTGTGCGGATTACGCATGACCTGGTTCCATTCTTTATTATTCTGTTGGAACATCCTATTTGTGCAGATTACGCATGACCTGGTTTCATTCTTTATTATTCATTTGGAATATCCTGTCTGCAAGTGGATTACGCATGACTTCGGTTCTATTTTTAATTATTACATTGGAAATAATGCATGCATGCGATCCTATCGCATGCATGGTGAATTCTTCTGTTATTCCATTCTTTATTATTCTGTTGGAATAACATGTCTATGTGGATTACCGCATGCATGGTGAATGATCCTTTGTATTCATTCCTTATTAAATTATAAAAAATGATCTGTCAACGTGGATTACCGCATGGCGGGTGAAAATTCATTGGCAGTTTCGTAATTTTTCCGACCCTCAAAAATTCTGGAAAAATTTGAAATGATAATTTGATGAGTTTTCTAGATTGTGTCCAAAGATGGCGATTTTTGGATGTATAGATTAAGAGTTATGGATTTTTTGAGAAAAGACTATTTTAAAAGTAAACCCTTATAACTCCTTTTGGTTAACTCCAAAATTGGTAAAATTTTTATTGGAAGTACATGTATATAACAGGAGTATACCCTGTAAATTTCAAAATTTTTGGATAAAATTACAATTTATGATAAATGTCTAAATATTCGGCAATTTTGGCCATATGAAAAATAGTAAATGAATTTTAAAAATTTTGAGAAAAATATATGTTCAATATGGGACTATATTCTGCTAAATCCCAGAAAGGAAATATTTTTTGGGATTGATTTAGTATTTTTCATGAAATTGAACTAGTTATGAGTAAATGAATTAAATATGTTATGTGAAGTAACAAAATTGAAAAATAGTATTTTATGGCTTGGGAATCCTATATAGGGTATATGCAGATTTTTTATGAGGGATTTGATCATTGGTGATGAAATCTTATGAGTATGACATTTTTGAATGATTAAATGCATTATTTGGTAAAGTGTGAACAATTGAAATAAATTGTTTATAAGTTTAAGAAGTGATTAAAATATTTTTATAATATTAATAATATTAGATTATGAGTTTATTAAGTGATTGATAATATTTGGATAAATTTAAAGTCTTTAATATTTATCCTTATTTTCGTTTGATTAATGCTTATATCATTGTCATCATCCTCATGCTTATATTGTGATGAAAGTCATCTTCGCTTACGTGATAGATGGACTTGGTATGATTATGACCGAGGATTATTCTAAGATAATCATGATCGTAATGTGACGAATGATGTGGTGAAAGTCCTCGAAATGGCACGAAGTGCATTGATGGGCGCTTTTTGTATGATTATGACCGTGGATTATTCGGTATATAGTCATGACCATTGACGATTTAATGAATATCCTTGGCCCGTAGTGCAGGGAAGATTCGATGATATGGTTTATTTATTAAGTTGAGTCTCAACGATAAAAATTGATGAAAACATTTTAAATCATAGAAGATAGTAGATATCATGCTCTACTTGACTCTTCTAATGGATTGCTTATTTCGCTGCAGTTAAACTTGATGTCTATTGTATTTTATCAGTTTAACTAGTCGGGGAATGGAGTGACGGTCCAGATGATAGCTTTATTAGTCCTCACTATTCTGTTAAATAGTGTGACACTAAATGTAAAACTCCATTGAGTGTGGATATTGTCTAGATGACAATATTCTTATTAAAACTCTTAGATTATGTTTTGTCGTATTTTACACGACTGTTGTATAATTAAGTTGTATTTGAATTTTGTACCATGTATTTGGCGACTCAAGATGGGTGATGTATACCTGTTTTGGGGGCGTCACATTTATTTAAAACATAATTGTTATCATCAAAATCCAAAATAAAAATATACCTATCACCTCCGATGCCAAAGATGAAACAAGTTTTGATTTCTTGTGTGAAAGCACTGATCAGATTGTACTTGAGAGGGAGCGTGAGACTGAGGCAGCAAGATAAACATCCGATTGGCGCTCATGTCGGTTTGAATTATCAAACCCTTCTCCGGATGAAATATCTTACATACCCCTCCCTTGATCAAAATAGCCAAGCCGCTTTCTTGCAACTTCCCTATGCTCAAGAGATTATTTCTCAACTCTGAAATATAATATACCTCAGCAATAACATGATTCACTCCAGTCAGGAACAACTTCACACTTCCCTTTCCCATCACATTCATCTTAGTGTTGTTCCCTAATTTTACCGAATGTCGAAATGTTTCATCGAGTTCATTGAACATAGTTCGATCCCCGCACATGTGATTAGAACACCCTGAATCAAGGAACCACACATCTTCTCTTTTAGCCTTATACAACTCCACATAAGACATCAAAAGCATTTCTTCTTCCTCATCAAGCTTTGCATAATTTGCTTCTTTACTCCTAGAAAGACATTCATACCGAAAATGTCTAAGTTGATGGCATGGATAACAATCCACAGTTGCCTTATTGAAGTCTGCTCAACCTCTCCCTCTCCCTCTTCCTCTGTAGGTACCACGACCACGACCACTTCCTTCTTCAGATGCTACTTTCAAAGCCTGTTCCTCACCATTATGTTTCTGAAACTTCTGTTCATGCACTACTAATGAGCTTTGTAACTCATCAAGAGTAAGAGCATCAATGTCCTTGGACTCCTCAATAGAACATAAAACATAGTTAAACTTCTCAATTAAAGAGCGTAGAATTTTCACCACTACTTTAATATCCTGTAGATCTTCTCCATAAGTTTGTATCTTTTTGGCCACTTTCATGACCTTAGAGATGTACTCTGTCACTCCTTCAGCGGACCTCATCTCAAGAATCTCAAAGTGTCTGTGGAGAGCTTGGAGATGAGACATCTTGGACCCTTGCATTTCCTTCAAAAAAAATTTCATGTCGTCCCATATATCTTTGGCAGTATTCTTCTTGAGAATGGTGACAAGAACGGTCAAGTCGATTGTTTGAAAGAGATATTTCTTCACTTTCAGGTCCTTCAGCTTCATCTCATCATTTTTCTTTCGCTGTGCATCTGTCTGTACCGAATCACTTACTGGCTCAATATAGCTCGGCTCCACTAGCCCCTAAAATTCCTTAGAACATAGAAAGTTTTCTATCAGCATGCTCCAATGGTCATAATGACCATCAAAGCGAGGAATGGATGGCTGAGTAAAACTCCCTTCTATAGTCATCTTCTGTGATGCTGCAAGAACTTCAAAGACTGCTGCTTTGATTTGTCAGGCCCAGTGGGGGCTCTAATACCAGATTGTTGGGAACTTTGATCTGAAACTAAGAACAGAATACAACAAGCTGGATTGAATGAATAATTTTATTAACAGAGACGTTGGCTTAAATAACCCTCAAATCTTAACGGAAACAAGAAAGCAGCCCACTTAGCGGAAATAAAGCCAAGTGGTTACATCAACTTGGAACAATTCAAATACTAGTAGATATCTCTAAAAACTAGGAGATATCCCTAAAGACTGGGACATTATTCTAACAAAATAACTACAGTAAACTCCTTCATTAATATATAAAAAAAAAGAACATTTGGTAACTAACATTCACATGCATGCAGGCAGGAAAGCAAAGACAGGAAATCAAAAAGAATTTGAAGTTGCGCTACACAGATAGAGTTCCTCATAACTTCACCCCAAACACACACACGCATGTTAGACAGCAAAATCTGAGTTTGAGTATTAAAATTAACACTATATGTGATCTGTAATATCTCAATATTTAATTTTCTTCAGATCTTGGTACCATAATTTATGCATGTACTTAGGTACGCAGAACTCCATCATTCCATATGAGTCTCAAAATATCTTTCTAAATAAAATTGGTTGCAATGGGTCTATATATCCTTGATTTGATATTGTTATTGTAGGTTGTTATTACTACATTAGGTGCATTCATAGTAATTCCCTTGTCTTAATTTGTTGTAAGAAGATAACAAACAAGAGAAATGGCCATCAAATAGGACATAGGAGAAGAAGATAACTTAGTTTTGCAGTAAGTAGAGATAAGAGTGCCACTCATCATCGGGACTAGGACACAAGACAAGTTCTATTTTTGCGATAAAGATGGCTATGGACTTGGAGTGAAAACAACAAAGGGGGGCATGAATGGATCCTGCGTGACGATGCGATTCACTTTCTTTCGTTTATCTTCATTTATCCTCGAAAATATACTTTTACATAAAACCATGAGATCAGAAACAAAACTTCCCAAATTACTATGACAAATTCCGACAACCAAATCTTGGTTTCTTTTTTCATTTTTTCAGGTTGGTTTCTTTATACTCCATCCGTTCCTTAATATAAGTCCTTTTAGTGAAATATTTTTATTCCTTAATATAAGTCGTTTCAGAATTTCAAGTAAACATTAATTGTCTAGTTTCTAATATTACTCTAAGTATTAAATGTAACTTTGGTTCTCTCACTATTTTTTGTCCAATAAATAACAATATATTATTCCAATACAAGGGCAATATAGACAATTGATATTATAGTTAATGTTATACAATTATTACCTTAATATTTATGCACAACTCTAAAACGACCAATATTAAAAAAAAATAGAGGAGAGTGTGTGTGGGGGTGGGGGTGGGGGTGGGGGTGGGGGGGGGGGGGGAGTATATTCTTAATATGCAAGAAGCACGTGAATCACAATCATGTACTATGGCCAGTAAATTAATTGATTTCTTGTGGGGGCAAAAAATGTTTAGACTTTTACTCCAACTGTCTATTTTAATTTATAATTTCTTATATTATATATATATATATATATATATATATGGAGTATATATATTTGAAAAATGATGTTAAATAAACTTAAACTAGGACACATAAAAAACAAAAAAGACCAAATGAGAAGCTCAAGAAATTTGTTCAATGAAAAGAAAATGTACATTCACAAAATACGTCTTATGAAGTTTTGAGGACTTTTTTCTCTTCTTTTTGGTTTTTTGTTTTTCTAGTTATGATAAAAAAATAAGGAATTAATTAAATTGTTTAATATTTGGGCCTTGGTAGCCAGAATGTGACTTGCTAATCAAAACTTCTAGAAACCTTAATCACATTTTAGAAAAGGCTTAAATGCAATTTAAACTTTTTTATTTTTACTCTTTAAATGTAATGTTTGAACTTTAAGACATTAAATCTATATTTGTTGATCGTTGCCTTTTAGTTGAGTCATTTGGTCGGCGTTGTTGTTTACCTGAGGATTATTACCTTCCTAATGCACATTATCCTGGGTATTGATCGTTGGTGAGTCAAAGGTTTTATGTGTTTCATTGCTTATCTCAATATTTTCAGATGTCATTTTCAAACACTGCCACAAAACAAGGGTTAATTGACATGCCACATATTATCCCTATATTTTGACCGACCAATTAAATAAAAAATAAGCTTAGGTAGGTCATACTAGCAAAAGAATTACCCGTCTCTCCTCTCCTAGTTCTAGTCTTACATCTCAGCCAAGGATCATATCCCTAAGCTTTGATACCAACTGTGACGCCCCCAAAATAGGTATACATCACTCATTTTGAGTCGCTAAATACATGGTACAGAATTCAAATACAAACTTAACTTATACAACTGTTAAGTGTCGTGTAGAGTACGAAAAAATATAAGTTGTGAGTTTTAATATAAATATTGTCTCCTAGACAATATCCAAACTCAAATTCAATCTTATTATAATTATTATCACACTATTTCACAGTATAGTGAGGACTACTAAAATAACCATCTGGACCGTCAATCCATTCTTCGGCTAGTCCCAGCTATATTCTCATTTCCTGAAGAGAAAATGAAAGAAAAGGGTGAGCTCAACTAGCCTAGTAAGAAATATTATGACTAAGATAATGCAGAATAAATTATCCTTAACCTTCAACAGTATAACAACTGATAGAATACAATAGACAACAAGTTTTAGATCAATAACTGCAGCGGAATAAGCAATCCATTAGAAGAGTCAAGTAGAGCATGATATCTACTATCTTCTATGATTTAAAAGTTTATCATCAACTTTATCGCTGAGACTCAGCTTTAATATATAATCCACATCACTGAATTATCCATGCACTACGGCCCAAGGATATTCATTAGTATCACGACCACGAATTATCCATGCATTACGGGCCAAGGATATTCGTGTTTTCACCAATGGTCATGAACATGCCAAACAACAATTCATCTTTGCACCTTTGGCCGAAGAGAACGCATGGTCATGATCATACCAATAACTGTCCACCAATGCACTACGGGCCAATGAGGACTTTTACCAACTACATAAAATAACTACAACTTCATTATTACAATTGTCGTACAAAATACGACAACACATATACTATGAGTTTAAATACAAATATTGTCTTCTAGACAATATCCACACTCAAATAAGTTCTCTTTATAATTATTGATACACTATTTTACAAAATAGTGAGGACTGCTAAAACAATTGACTTGAAACATCACTCCACACCCCGACTAGTTCCCGCTATATTCTCGCCTCCTAAGAAGAAAAATGGAACAAAAAGAAAAAGGGTGAGCTCAACTAACCCAGTAAAGAATATTATAACTAAGATAATGTAGAACAAATTATCGTTAGCCTTTAATAAATCAGATAAAATATAATGGACAACAAGTTTTAGATCAATATTCGCAGCGAAAATAACAATTCATTAGAAGAGTTAAGTAGAGAATGAAATCTACTATCTTCTATGATTTAAAAGTCCATCATCAATATTTTATCCCTGTAACATCAATTAATATACATCTTGAGTCAAATATTCATCTTTGCACTACAGGCCAAAGATATTCATCAGTTGGTCATGTTCATCTCTACACCTGTCCATCTTTGCAATACGCGCCAAAGATATTTAATCATTCATCTTTGCACTACAGACCAAAGATATTCAGTTATATCACCATTTAGGATTGAGGATGATGAAAAATATCTTAAAAAAAATGAATCCAGAGAGATAAAAGATCAAAAATTAGGGATTCGTACTTTAGATTATCCAAAGTCAAAAATACTCCATAATAATCAATTATGGAGAAAAATTCAAGAATGAAAATCAAAACATGGATACAATCAAATATAGTAACCATAATATACAACTTGGACAAAGAAAACAAATATTAATTTTTCTGTGAATAATGTCGTATTAGTGAATAGTGTTGTATACGCGAATAGTAAACCCGACACGAAAAGGGAGAAATTTCACAAGAAAAATCACACTTCGTGAATCGTACTCGTGAATAATACTGTATTCGTGAATAGTACCGTATATGTGAATAGTAACCTCGACATAAAAAGGTAAAAATTTTATAATAAAATTTATACAAATATTTTGGTATAATGATATTGAAAGAATAACATCATTTACGAAGAAAATAACATCCCTTACCTCAAAAGAATAGTACTTCTGGCTGAAATATCGAATATAATGCTGAAGAAAACTTGTACTGAATAGCAACTCTCAAAGAATCTAAATAATCACAAAATATGCTCGATATTATAGAGAGAGAAAATTTTAGATTTTGGTGTGATTTTTAATTCTAACTAAGCACCCTATTTATAGAAAAATGCCAGAACGCCAAAGCAAACTAAATTAATAAAATATTAATATTCTTTAAAAAAATTCTACGCACACATTCTTGACCAAATTCAGCACACCACCAGTGGGGCCCACTAAATTCAGCATTTTTCCACCAAAAACAAAAGTGGGGCCCACCCATGTTTTTAATTAAAAATATTTATTTCTAAAACTTCAATAATTCATAATAAATAACCCTTTTATCAAAAAATATAAATTTTATGTCCATTCTATAGAAAATTTAATTCTCTACAACTTTGTAGAAGAAATTTTTTCCAAATTCTCAACGAAAAATGACCGAAATCCACATACGGATGATTTTTAACACCTCTATTCTGATAAAATACTGATAAAATACCTCTACATTAATTCCTTCATTTATATCCACATAAAATAAATATTTCCTTATCATATAAATCAATAATTAATTATTCACAAATAATATTACAGAATCACTATAATGACAATTAGGTCGTTCCCAAGAAAGAGGGGGCTTTCCGATAAGAATTTCTCCTTATTGGCGCGCAATTAGGTGACCAAACCCCTTTCCTAGACAGAACTTTCTTAGACATTGTCAATAATGCTATCTAATAATATTATTGAAATAATATGAATTATTGATCTAATAATGGAAATACCGTGCAGTGACAATTATTGAAATAACAATAATATAAAATATCAACGCAGCAATTATTGAATCAATAAAATAAAATAATGAACAGTAATTATTGTAAAAATTATTTAGTAGTACCTTCTTATGTAAGAATCAATAATCCAAAAATATTTTGCAATACCGTGTGCTACTGTGCAACCACGTTTATTAATGTATTTTAACCACCAGGTATTCCAACAGTGTTAACGGTAACAACTACGCCTTTATTTATAAAAACTCAAACTTGTCATTTTCTTCATCCGAACATTTTTTCGTTATGGGGCCCACAAATGGCTGTGCCGTCGTACGAATATTCCCCGATAACAAGAATATTCCACGACCAAACGAATATTCCCCGACAACAATGAATATTTTATAACCACTTGCTTATATTGCAAAATTTGCATATTTTACCCATAACTAACCACTTTAATCAAATCCACCCCTTACTATTTCAAAATAATGAATAGAGGAAATTAAATTTTATTTATATAAGTTGGGGTCTTACAACCTTTCCTCCTTATGAAATTTTGTCCTCGAAATCGACGTACGTACCTGGTGTTTTGAAAAGGTGAGGGTACCTCGCTTTCATTTCCTATTACAACTCCCAGGTCATTTCCTCAATAGCATGGTTTCTCCACAAAACTTTGACTTGTGGTATAACCTTTGTGCATAGGACATGTTCCGTCCTATCCAAGATCTTGACAGGTACCTCCCCGTACGTTAAATCTTCGGCTATCTCGTTTGGTTCTAACTCAATAACGTGGTATGGGTCTTTCACATATTTATGAAGCATAGTAGATATGTGAAAAAATTATGAACACGAGACATGCTTGGAGGTAATACGAGTCTATAGGCCACATTTCCTATTCGGTCAAGAATCTCAAATGGACCAACAAATCGTGGATTGAGATTTCCTCTCTTCCCAAATCTTGTAACTCCCTTCCATAGAACAATACATAACAATACATGATCCCCAATATTAAATTTCACGTCCTTTCGATGAAGATCCGCATAACTCTTTTGTCAATCCTGTGTCATTTGTATACGTTATCGAATCATTTGGATCTTTTCTGTAGTCATGCGTACCAATTCTGGTCCCAACAACGTTGTTTCACTCACCTCATCTCAACATACTGGAGAATGACACTTTCTTCCATACAACACCTTGAATGGAGCCATGCCTATACTTGCTTGATAACTGTTGTTGTAGAAGAATTCCACCAATGGCAAGTACTTATCTCAACTTCCTTTGAAGTCTAGGACACAGAGTCTTAATAGATCTTCGAGATTTTGAATAGTCCTTTCTAATTGCCCATCCGTTTAAGGATGGTATGACGAACTGAATCGTAAATTTGTGCCCATAGCTTTTTGCAGACTAAACCAAAATCGTGAAGTGAATCTTGGGTCACGATCCGAAACTATGGATACTGGCATGCCATGCAATCTCACAATCTCATTTACGTACATACGAGCAAGACGTTCAAGGGAATAAGTCTCCCGTATCGGCAAGAAATGAACAGACTTGGTTAATCTATCAACAATAACCCAATCGAATCTATGCCTTGAGAAACCATGGGAAGACCCGTAACGAAATCCATGGTAATGTGTTCCCACTTCCATTTTAGAATCTCAAGTGGTTGGAATGGATCCTTTGGCACTTGATGCTCCGCCTTTACACGTTAACAAGTTAAACACCTCGAGATAAACTTGTTGCCTCCGTTTTGGTTTAACAAAATAGATTCTAACTCATGCAAGTATACACGGGTCAACAAGTAGTACAGAGTAAGAAAGTGTCGATCCCACGGAGAAAGGTGAATAAATCTAAACTATCATGCAACAACCTAATCATTATTTATGTATGCTCAAACGATCATTCAATAAATAAATTAATATCTAAATTAATTATCAACATAAAGATAATAATTTCTAAAGGTAAGGTAATCAAATTGGAGAGAAATGGGATCTTAATATCATTTAATGTTTTATCCAAAATGCATGCCTCATGTTATGCCTAATTATTTAATATGGAAAGCTAGTCGAGAGCACAAAAGTGAAACATAACCATCTTTCAATGAACTATGTCCAATTTACACAAAATCCACAATTGATAGAAATCATGTAAGCATCATAATTACCAAACCCACTATGTCTATGTGAATTTACAGCAATGATGAAGCACAAACTCTCTTAACGACTACACATGGTGAACCGGTATATGCCTATCCGGGTCACGAATCACAAAACCTAATATAAATAAGTCTCATGAACACATGCCAACATAGTCTAATTTATACTTATATTTCATTTTCCAATTCCATACAAGCAATTAGTGTGAATGGTGATCAAGCATTCAACAATTTAGCACAACCATGATGGGCAATCCAATATTAAACATACAAACATCACATACTGACATACAAATATAAACTACAAATTAAAATCCATTAGAATCCCATAATGAAAGTTAGTTCATTTCTGAATCAACAGCCATTATGGGATTGAAGCAAAACATAGAAATGAACAATAAAAGTAAGAGATATAATGGAAATGAGAATCAAATCTGATAATCCTTGCTGCAAAGTCTGATTCAAAGCTTATTCAAATCCACACTCATTAACAAATTCAAACCAAATATTTATAATCAATAATCTAGAGAGAGAAGCTCAAAGTAATAGAGGAAATGCTATATACTTTCTCTAGAGAAAACCAAACCCTAATAATAGTAATAAAAATTGAATAATACGTCTCTGGCAACCAACCAAATCGTCTAAAGATAGCAAACACGCTCCCCTTTTCAAAATACAAAAATCAGCATTTTAAAATAATTGTATGGCCTGTGGCCACAAGAATGATGTAAGGATTTTTATTGGGTAGCATTAGAAGCTTTTCTGTCGAGAGCTTGGCACGGGCAGGCCATGTCCCTTTGTTAATGAGGCGCTGACCACTTGTGCTTTGAATCTCGCCTCAGACTTCCTCCCGCGCGGCGTATTGGCAGTGTCTAGCTTTGATGGCAACGCTTGTGTGTCAGCTTCTTCTTCTGTCTGCTAGTGTTTTCTTTCATCATTCTTTTTTACTTGTTTACTTCTTCTTCTTCACTTTACCACTTCATTGATCCTCTAAGTGTCCTCCTCACCTGCTTAAGTCCAACTACTATTTTCACTTTTTGCACAAGTCTACCATGCCTTTTCCTTCCCATTTCCATTCTATGCCATTCCATACCTTAGGATGCTTTAGGAGTTCCAGCTATACACACTGCAAAATAAACACAAAAAGCAAATAAAACATACCAAAAATACTTGAGTTAAGCAGAATTCCAGTGAGTTGGTAACCAATAAGTAGGTATAAAACCTACTTATCAAATACCCCCAAACTTGAACTATTTCTCACCCTCAAGCAATCAACACAAAATTAAATAAACAATGCAACTACATGCTATGCAAACTACACTATCATGCAAGTGAGTCCCAAGATTTCTAGCCATATTAGAATTATAATCAAGTGTGCCTCAGAGAAATATCCAGATTTAAGAATAAAGTATCAAACCAAGCTACAGACATAACACCATACAATCAAATAATCCAACTCGCTTTAAAGATGTTGTGTTTGTGTGATGTGTTTATAAATAACCTTGACAAAGGCAAAGACTACACATGTTATACTGCTTAGGAAAGAAAATTGAAGTTTAAATCAAGAACTATGTATACTAATGAAAAAAAAACTATTTCAACACATTAGTACAAACTAAGGTTCAACAATGGGTTTATTTTGCTTTATTTTTACTCACGAGGGAGATTTTTGCACTTTCCCGCGGTGTTTATTTATTTCTTTTCTTTTTCCCATGACTGTGCAACGCCTCATTCTATTAGGTTAATAGTGTTACCCCTTAGCGAGATTTCAACCAACAACTTCCAGACCATAAAAGACCTTAGGGCACTAGGTGTAAAGACAATCCCCTCGGACGTACTTGATCAAGTAACAAAGGCCCCGAAACAAGACTAGCCACGGTAATTTTTTTATATTTTTCTCTTTTTCTTTTTTGTTCTTTTTTTTCTTTTTTTTAAATAAATAGCAAGCATACCCACGTGTTCCCAAAGTTTGAGTATCTGTGTTTTTATAGTCTATATCTACTTCCTACACAATTCTAACTTTAAAAGTAACATTTTCTACTCAGCAAGCAAACAAGTTATTCTTTTACCAACAAGCAGATATGAACACTTATGTGCTAACCGATAACATCTAAACAACAAGCATGGATCACATCATGTATAACATTATAACTAAGCTCATGCTATCAACCAAATTTAAGAATCCATAAAATTTCTTTCTTCATCATTTGCTAAACTAGAATTCCACTAACTAGATACTTGGGATATGCAACTAAACAGTTAACTAAAATAGATAATAAGCAATAAAATGCAAAAAAAATTTGCACAATTAAACTAGACACATCCACATGCAAAAATTATACTAAACATGCATAAATGATGGAAATTAAACTACATGCTCTAAACTACTCTACTAATCACCCAATACCCCCAAACTTATAATATTCCTTGTCCCCAATGAATGAAGGTAAAGGTTTACGAGAACTCCCTTAATTATCAGCATTACCACCCTCTTCGGGTGGCGAATCTAGCGGTGGAAAAGGCACGACTGTCCCGAACTGAGGCCACTCTATCATTGTTCCTTGCTGTGCAAAAGCCTCGGCTAATGACCGCGAAAACCCATGAGCAAACGCTGAGAAATTATCATACATGGCATCCACTTTCTTCTCCAATCTTCTAAGGCGACGATCATCATTTTTTGCAATGCCATGGGCTGAAGTTCCTGCTTCAGTTGGATGCATGGGCTGCAGAGATGGCACCAACGATGTGGTTGGAAGAATGAAACCCTTGCCCCTCGGATGTGGTGTGCCTCATGCTCAATCCTCAAACTTGGCAATCGTGGCATGAGTGATGTCTTGGCTTGGATATTGCATCTGCTCGTCAGCCTAAGTGACTCCCGCTCGTGCACATAAGTGGGAGACAATTGATGCATGTGGGATGCTTCCTGTTGTGGTCCCCCGTATGTAGCGTAACATATTTTAGTGGAAAAGATGGTCATGTTTATATATTTACCTGTGACGATTCCCCATAAAAGGATAGCCCGCTCAGATGTGATATCATGTTGATGGGACAAAGGCGTGCATAATCTTTGCACAGATAAATAAATTCCAGGCCTTGGCGTAGCGGTTGAGGGCTGAACTTGGAAAATTTATAGGCTGGTTTGTGCCCGACTTATAATTCCACTGCGTACCAGGCATGCACAAGTCAGCTATGACCATGTCTAAGTTGGTCTCGAACCTTGCAGCCTCCACCAAGTTGGCACGTCTAATCGGTGGGTCAGGAAAATTGAGAACTCCTCTAATCGCCTTTGGGAGATAATCCACTTAAGCTCCCCTAAAAAATGATAGTCCACTCATAGTCTCATTGGCGTTGGCATAAAACTCACGAACAATGGCCATAGGAGCAGGAATGGTGGTCGATATAACTCCAACCCAGCATCTTTCTCATATCATGTCCCAGAGCTGTCTATCTTGTTTATCAGGTTTAAACCCTCGTTCTTTCACAAAGGTTTTTTCTATAATCCTGAAATATTCTACCTGAGCATCTAGGCTGACGAACTTGGTGAGTTCGACAATGTGCTCACTTTGGCTGCTTGAAGATGATGACTTTGGAGTGCGAGAACGTGCCCTTTTGGGTGCCATTGAAGTTACTGAAGAAAAACCCTAAAAGAAGAGGAGAAATAGACTAAGGAAATTACGCTCTGTATACTCTAAAAATAACCCCCAAACTTGTTGCGTTCCACTACTCTGAATAAACCCTAATTATTTGAATGAGGCTATGTAGAAGATATTAAGTGTGTGAAGGAAAACTGAATGCGTAGGAATTGGTGGTGGGGTGAGGAGTTAATATTTTGAAAAGAAACCATTTGGAAGATGTGAAGAGATAAAGCTTCGGTTTTTGACAAAGAGATGGAGAGGCGCACGTTCAAAAAAAGTTACAACTGATAAAAGAAGTGGAGTGGGACACGTTTTTAAAATGTTTAAATTTTCTGCAACCAAACTCAGGTGCGACCGCGCTGATTTTAAGCATATGAGTGGTGCGGAAGCGTTGCCTTGTGCCTATGCCATGATGATGTAAGATGTGAAGAAAGTATTTGGCTATGTGTGGACCAGAATGCAAAGAAGCCGGTGGCGCCATATTTTCTATTTACTCAACTTGGCAGCACCAAGACCGCCTTCTATCCCCTAAAGTGAACTGATCTGTACTTGAAGTAGAAATAAGTAAACAATGACACTCTTTAACTACCCTGCATATCAAGCATTTACAAATATGAGATATGTGAGACCCCAAATTTTACGAATAAAGATTTAATTTTCTCGAAATATTTTTTTGAATATTATGGTGTGGATTTGAGATAATGTTATAGTTGTGGGTAGTATTTATAAATTTTGCAAAGTATGCAAGTTGTTATATAATATTCGATTGGTCTGAAATAATCATTTTAACGAGGAATATTAAATGCGACAAGACAATCATTGGTAGACCCCAATAACGAAATTATTGCCGGATTGAGAGAGCGACAAAAATATTTTTATAAAAATAACGGCGGAAGTTTTACCGTTAAAACCATTAAACTACTTTCGGTAGTAAAAAATGCTGATGTCTGGCGTGGTTGTATAGTAGCACACGATTATTGATTATTGATGCTTACGTGAGAAGTCACTCAGGTTTTGTTCAATTATTGCTTGATGGTGTTGCATAGTATCTCACGTTATTTGATTCAATTATTGTCGATATATTTTATATTTATTAAATTAATAATTGAGATGACAGAGTTATTAATATTATTATTTACAATATTAACGATGTCTAGAAGTTACTGCCAAGTAGAGTTTGGTCACCTAATTGGCGCTTGATAGGAGAAATCCTTATTGGAAAGCCTCCTCTTTCCTAGAACGACACAGTCGATTAATATTGTGAATTATAATAATAATGATAAATGTTGTTAAATATATTGAGGTGTCTTTTTATGAAGTCACGGAAGTTTATATATATATATATATATATATATATATATATATATATATATATATTATTTTATTAGTATTATTAATGTAACAAAATAGAAAAGCTTTTTATATAAAATAGAATACTTTTATAAAGTTATTTGTTTTATTAGACAATAATTAGAATATAATATATTTTATTATGCATAGTGTTTTGTATAGTAAAATCTTTTTATATAAAAAAAGAATACTTTTATAAAGTTATTTGTTTTATTAGACAATAATTAGAAAATATTTTATTTTATTATCGCATAGTATTTGCATAATTATCTGCGTAGTATTTGCATAGTAAAATCTTTTTATATAAAATAGAATACTTTTATAAAGTTATTTGTTTTATTAGACTATAAATAGAATATATTATATTTTATTTTAAAGATTTTATTTTATTAAAATAATTTATTAATATTGCATAATAAATCAATATGGACCGTCCGTTTAAAACTAAATCAATCTGGACCGTTCATGAATTAGTTACTATTCAGTCCATTCTCCTATAAATAGAAGCTCATTCCTTTATTATTTCTTACGAATTCACTGAAACTCTAGAGAGAGAAACTATAGAGAGAAAGAAGAAAAGTATTCTGCTACCTCACTTTTCTAATATCCAGTTCTTCTAAGGTAAGAGGTATTATTTCTTTCGTATTCATGAAGAGAACTTTTGTTATTCCATTCTTTATTATTCTGTTGGAATAACTTTTGTATCTGTGAGCTACGCTTATACTTGGTGAAATTCTTCCATTATTCTATTCTTTATTATTATGTTGAATAACTTTGTATGTCTGAGTACCGCATACATGGTGAAATTCTTACATTATTCCATTCTTTATTATTACATTGGAATATCTTGTCGGTCGTATTACGTCCCGACTGGTTCCATTAATTATTATTCATTGGAATAACTTGTGCGTGCGATCTATCGCATGCATGGTGATTTACATTGTTATTCCATTCTTTATTATTCATTTGGAATATCCTCATCGGTCTTAATTTTGCACGACTGGTTCCGTTTTTTATTATTATGTGGAATATCCTATCCGTAAGCGTTCTGGCATGACCAGTTCCATTCTTTATTATTACATTGGGAATAACACATGCATGCGATCTATCGCACGCATGGTGAATCCTTTTGTTATTCCATTCTTTATTATTCTTTTGGAATAACATGTCTATATGGATTACCACATGCATGGTGAATGATCCTTTGTATTCATTCCTTATTAAATTGTGGAAATGATCTCAGATATCGTGGATTCTGCATGGCGACGAAAATCCATTTGCAGTTTTATATATTCTATTATACTCAGTTGGTTAAAGTTTTGACTTCTATACTCCATGAAATTAGTGGAATATCCTTGATATTTGTGCTTCATCCAGTATCTTTTCATGGAAATATTCTTCTGAGCATTCTTGAATTTTACTCTACAAAGTAGTATCATGTTAATAATTTGGACGTTATTGGTTCCTGGATAAATTAATTCTTGAACTTGTTTTATTGAATTCTTATATCATTGTCATCATCCTTATGTTTATATTATGTTGAAAGTTATCTGTGGTCTGTAGTGCATAGATGGACTTGGTATGATTATGACAATCATGACCGTAATGTTACAAATGATGTGGTAAAAGTCCTTATTGGCCCGTAGTGCATTGATGGACAGTTGTTGGCATGATCATGACCATTGATGAATACACGAATATCCTTGGCCCGTAGTGCATGGATAATTTGTGGTTATGATACTAATGAATATCCTTGGTAGTAGTCTGGGGATGATGTGGATTACTTATTAAAATCGAGTCTCGATGATAAAAGTGATGAAAACCTTTTTAAATCATAAAAGATACTAGATTTTATTCTCTACTTGCTCTTTTAATGGATTGCTTGTTCCGCTGCAGTTAAACTTGATGTTTGTTATATTTTATCAGTTTAACATTGTTGAAGACTAATGATAATTTATTCTACATTATCTTAGTCATAATATTTCTTACTAGGCTAGTTGAGCTCACCCCTTTCTTTCACTGTTCTCTTGAGGAAATGAGAACGTAGCCGAGACTAGTCGAGAACCTGGAGTGGCCATTCCGGATGATAGTATTAGTAGTCCTCATTATTCTGTTAAATAGTGTGACAATAAATGTAATGAGGACTCCTTTGAGTGTGGATATTGTCTAGATGACAATATTCTTATTAAAACTCTCAATTTATATTTTGTCGTATTTTACACGATAGTTGTATTATTAAGTTGTATTTGTATTTTTGTACCATGTATTTGGCGACTCAAGATGGGTGATGTATACCTATTTTGGGAGTGTCACAGTTGGTATCAAAGCTTAGGGATATGATCCCTAGCTGAGATGTGAGATAAGAACTAGGAGGAGAGGCGGGAATTCTTTACGCTAGTATGACCTACCTAAGTTTATTTGGTATTTAATTGGTCATTTGGTATTTGATAATATGTGACATGTTAATTAACCCTTGTTTGGTGGCAGTGTTTGAAAATGGCAGCTGAAAATGTTAACAATGGAGTGAATGAGACCGTTGAGACACCTTTAATCACTAACCAGGTTAATGTGATGTCAGACGGAGAAGAAATTAGAGATATCTACGTGGTGAGTGAAGAACTAATAGTTTCACCCGAGCTAGTCGCAGAGGTTGCAGCTGAGAGTGAGGAAGAAGAGGAACCTGAGGAGAATTTATTAGACGAATTTTATGATCAAAATTTAGAATTAAAAAATCGTGTTCATGAGTTAGAAGAGCAGGCTGAAGAATGGCAGGCGGTCGTGGAGTAAAGAGATGTAACAATTCAAAATTGTGTTACCCGAAGTACGATGCTTGAATAGAAGCACTCTTTGGCAGAGTATAAGATATTAGAGCTAGAATCTGAGAATGCTATGATCAAAGTTCTGATGAAAGAAGAAACAACTGAATGAAGGAGAATAGAGATGCATGGGTAAAAGCTGCACAACGCGTAGATATTGTAAAAAAAGACGTCCGATCTAATAAGGCCAAAATAGATGAAATGAATTTTGCTTTTTTGGATAGTAATTGGGAGAATCCAACATCGAATTCGGAATTAACCTGTGCAGAGCGGTCAACCCCAATTCGATATGGATCGGAGAATAATGATTCAAATCATGGATCAGGAATGTGACGAAGCAATTAAGGGTAGAATGTACTCTATAGCAAGTTAAAATTCGGTAGTTTAAGTGAGAGCGTTTATCGAGGAACCCGAACGAAGTTATTACGGGTAAGTTAATTAGAAACTCTTGTGAAGTCTATACCTTATTAGATACCGGTTCTACCCATTCTTTTATCTCTCTTGCTTGCGCTCAACATTTAAATTTGACCCAAGAGAAGTCAGACTTTGACTTATTGGTTAAAACTTCATTAGTAGAAACCTTCGTTACCTCCACTGTTTATAAATCTTATTGATTCAAATCGACACTTTCACGTTACCTGTCGATCTTATCTCTTTGAAAATACTTGTCTTTGATGTGATTTGAGGAATCGATTGGTTAACTACTCATCATGCTAAAATTGATTATTTTCGTAAGGTTGTTAGCTTTTAAATTCCTAACCAACCTGTTATACGAATTCAAGTAACCAAACCACTAAAGTCAATCATTATCATATCAAGCCATAAGTAAAGAGCCCTGAGCCTTTCGCTGGTGACTTCCAAGTCTTGGAATACACCGAAGCCAGAATATCTATAGGGGACGTCGTGAATAACGATGGCAAGTTGATAGGTATCAATATGACGTGCTATCCAAGTCTTGGGATGCGAGTCAATATTTTGAATGATATTTCTAATATTAATAAATTTTCTGACGTATTCTTGAAGACTTCTTAGCCTACCCCTAGAGCGTGAAATCGAATTTTGTATTGACCCCAGTACAAAACCCATTTCGTAACTTATAAATGATGAAGATAGAGTTAAAGACTCTAGAGACCCACGTGAAGATAGCGAATATACGAGTAGAATCGACTTTAATCGATAAAGTTAAAGTTAAAAAGCTCCACAACTCCAACGGGCCCGATGAATGTGAAGAAAAAGGTTCAAGAAGGCGTTATCTCAACCCTCGATTTTATTGGCCCATTTGAAATCCTCGACCGAGTAGGAACTATGGCCTATAAACTCGTTTTACCGTCAAGTATGTCGCATGTTCATAACGTTTTTCACGTATCGATGTTACGTAAATATGTGGACGACCCGAACCACATTATTGATTTAGAACCGAACGAGATAGCGGAAGATTTAACGTATGACGAAATACGTGTTAAAATCTTGAATAAGAAGGATCGTATTCAAAACTCAAAGGTTATACCTCAAGAGTAAGAATCTGAAATGAAGTCAAGGTATCCTCATATGTTCGGCATACCAAGTACGTACGTAAATTTCAAGGGCGAAATTTCATAAGGAGGGGAGATTGTGAGACCCCAAATTTTACGAATAAAGATTTAATTTTCTCAAAATATTTTTTTGAATATTATGGTGTGGATTTGAGATAATGTTATAGTTGTGGGTAGTATTTATAAATTTTGCAAAGTATGCAAGTTGTTATATAATATTCGATTGGTCGGGGAATAATCGTTTTAACAAGGAATATTCGTACGACGACACAATCATTGGTGGACCCCACAATGGAATTATTGTCGGATTGAGAAAACGACAAAATATTTTTATGAAAATAACGGCTGAAATTTTAGCATTAAAACTGTTGAACTACTAGGAAGTAAAAGTACAGTAATACGCGAGGTTGCATAGTAGCACACGGTATTGATTATTGATGCTTACGTGAGAAGTCACTCAGTTTTGTTCAATTATTGCTTCAGTAATTGTTGCATAATATCGCACGTTATTTAATTCAATTATTGTCGATATTTTATATATTATTAAATCAATAATTGAGATGACAGAGTTATTAATATTATTATTTGCAATATTAACGATGTCTAGAAGTTCTGCCAAGGAGAGGTTTGGTCACTTAATTGCGCGCCAATAGGGAGAAATCCTTATTGGAAAGCCCCCTCTTTCCTAGGAACGACCTATTCGATTAATATTATGAATTATAATAATGATGATAAATGTTGTTAAATATATTGAGGTGTCTTTTTATGAAGTCACAGAAGTTTATATATATATATATATATTATATATATATATATAAATTCTATTTTATTAGTATTATTAATGTAATAAAAGCAGAAAAGTTTTTTATATAAAATAGAATACTTTTATAAAGTTATTTATTTTATTAGACAATAATTAGAATATAATATATTTTATTATGCATAGTGTTTTGTATAGTAAAATCTTTTTATATAAAATGAATACTTTTATAAAGTTATTTGTTTTATTAGACAATAATTAGAATATATTATATTTTATTATGCATAGTATTTGCATAAATTCTGCGTAGTGTTTTGTATAGTAAAATCTTTTTATATAAAATAGAATACTTTTATAAAGTTATTTATTTTATTCGACAATAATTAGAATATATTATATTTTATTATGCATAGTATTTGCATAAGGCTCGCATAGTGTTTGTATAGTAAAATCTTTTTATATAAAATGTAATACTTTTATAAAATTATTTGTTTTATTAGACTATAAATAGAATATATTATATTTTATTTAAAAGATTTTTTATTAGAATAATTTATTAATACTACATAATAAATCAATATGGATAGTCTGTTTAAAACTAAATCAATCTGGACCGTTCATGAATTAATTCTATTCAGATCCATTCTCCTATAAATAGAAGCTCATTCCTTCATTATTTCTTACGAATTCATTTGAAACTCTGAGAGAGAAACTATAGAGAGAAAGAAGAAAAAGTATTCTTACCTCACTTTTCCAATATCCAGGTTCTTAAGGTAAGGGGTATTATTTCTTTCAGTATTCATGAAGAGAACTTTTGTTATTCCATTCTTTATTATTCTATTGGAATAACTCAGATATCTGTGAAACCCCTATACTTGGTGAAATTCTTACATTATTCCATTCTTTATTATTATGTTCGAATAACTCAGATATATACAAAGTCATCAGTATATATGGTGAAATTCTTACATTATTCCATTCTTTATTATTACATTGGAATATCACGCTTGGTCGTATTACGCTTGACACAGTTCCATTAATTATTATTCATTGGATTAACTTGTCTTCGTGCGGTCTATCGCATGCATGGTGATTTCATTTGTTATTCCATTCTTTATTATTACATTTGGAATATCCTCATTGCATTAAATTTTGCCTCGACTGGTTCCGTTTCTTTATTATTATGTTGGAATATCATGTGTGTGCGTTTACGCATGACCAGTTTCACTCTTTATTATTCATTTGGGAATAACTCGTGCATGCGATCTATCGCATGCATGGTGAATCCTTCATTATTCCATTCTTTATTATTACATTGGAATAACTCATTGTCTATGTGGATTACCACATGCATGGTGAATGATCCTTTGTATTCATTCCTTATTAAATTATGAAAATGATCTCATACCGCGTGGGATTACTGCATGGCGAAAAAAATCCATTGCGCTTCATATATTCTATTATACTCAGTTGGTTAAAGTTTTGACTTCTATACTCCATGAAATTAGTGGAATATCCTTGATATTTGCGCTTCATTCAATATATTTTCATGGAAATATTTTTCTGAGCATTCTTAAATTTTATTCTACAAAGCAGTATCATGTTGACAATTTGGACGTTATTGGTTCCTGGATAAATTAATTCTTGAACTTGTTTTATTGAATTTTTATATCATTGTCATCATCCTCATGTTTATATTATGTTGAAAGTCATCTGTGGCCTGTAGTGCATAGATTGACTTGGTATGATTATGACTAGGGATTATTCGGTATAATCATGACTGTAATGTTATAAATGATGTGGTAAAAGTCTTCATTGGCCCATAGTGCGTTGATGGACAGTTGTTGGAATGATCATAACCATTGATGAATACACGAATATCCTTGGCCCGTAGTGCATGGATAATTTGTGGTTGTGATACTAATGAATATCCTTGGTAGTAGTGTGGGGATGATGTGGATTATTTATTGCTTTAGTCTCGATGATAAAAGTGATGAAAAACCTTTTAAATCATAAAAGATAGTAGATTTTATTCTCTACTTGACTCTTTTAATGGATTGCTTGTTCATTGCAGATTAAACTTGATGTTTGTTATATTTTATCGCTTTAACATTGTTGAAGACTAATGATAATTTATTCTACATTATCTTAGTCATAATATTTCTTCTTTGGGTTAGTTGAGCTCACCTTTCTTTCACTTTTTCTCTTGAGAAATGAGAACGTAATGGACTAGTCGGGGAATGGAGTGACTATCCGGATGATAGTATTAGTATTCCTCACTATTCTGTTAAATAGTGTGACAATAAATGTAATGAGGACTCCTTTGAGTGTGGATATTGTCTAGATGACAATATTCTTATTAAAACTCTCAATTTATGTTTTGTCGTATTTTACACGACAGTTGTATTATTAAGTTGTATTTGTATTTTTGTACCATGTATTTGGCGACTAAAGATGGGTGATGTATACCTATTTTGGGAGCGTCACAAGATATATCACTTCCCCAAATCAAAATATACACTAATTAACATGTATGAATGAATGTATATCCAAAAATGCTCTATATGATATTTCTATGAAAAATGATATGTGCATTCAGCTCTATCAAAACTTGTGTCAAAAAATTTTATGCTATCAAGAATTAAACTTGTAGACATACTTAAATAGAATTAAACGTTAGAGAGAAGTAGAAATGATTCACAAAGAATTAAACATAAAGAGAGAAGAAAAATAATGGGGTGCCTCCCATTGAGCGCTAGTTTATAGTCAGTTACCTTGACTATCTCTGCTCCGATCATGTAGTAAAAAGAATTGAGGTGACCTTCTGCCTATCCACCTCACAACCATAATAACGCTTAAGCCTCTGTCCATTAACCTTGAAAGTCTTGTCTAGGAACTTGTAAGACCCCAACTTTTTAATAAAGATGATTTTTCTATAAATATCATTTTTAAATATTATGGAATGAATTTGATATAATGTTATAGTTGTGGGTAATATTTATAAATTTTGCAAAGTACGCAAGTTGATATATAATATTCAATTGGTCGGAGAATATTCGTTTTAACAGGGAATATTCGTACGACGGCACAATCATTGGTGGACCCCACAACGGAATTATTGTCAGATTGAGAAAACGACAAAAATACTTTATAAAAATAACAACGGAAGTTTTACCGTTAACTGTTGAAACAACCGGTGTTAAAAGTACAGGAATACGCGTGGTTGCATAGTAGTACACGATATTAATTATTGATGCTTACGTGAGAAGTCACTCAGTGGTGTTCAATTATTGTTACAGTAATTGTTGCATAGTATCTCACGTTATTTGATTCAATTATTATCGATATTTTATATATTATTAAATCAATAATTGAGATAACAGAGTTATTAATATTATTATTTGCAATATTAACGATGTCTAGAAGTTCTGCCAAGGAGAGGTTTGGTCACCTAATTGCGCGCCAATAGGGAGTAATCCTTATTGGAAAGCCCCCTCTTTCTTGGGAATGACCTGGTCGATTAATATTGTGAATTATAATAATGATGATAAATGTTGTTATATATATGTAAGTTGTAATAATTGTCAAGTGGGGTAGGTATGTTGGTGGAATAATGGGGTGGTTCACAGATTTTTTTGTTACAGGTAATGGAAGGATTAAACATATATGTATTATATACATAATTTATTGCATGTTTGAAAAGCATGTCAAGGTGGGGGTGGAGAAAAAAAGAGAGTCACGTGGATGTATAAATTTTATATATATGTATATATATATATATATTATATTTAGTTTTTTGTTTTACATGGAATTTAGTTTCATCCTTGACCTTGTGCAAGACGTCTGTGAATTTTTAAAAAAAACTGTACGTCCGTGAAAATTTCAAACAGTACCCCTTCCATTCTCCTATAAATAGGATGTTTAGTTAGAATTGAAAACACACCAGAAATTCAAAGGATTCTCTTCTATAATCTTGAGCGTATTTCTTTAGAGTTTTAAGAAGCTTTGAGCGTAGTGCAAGTTTTCTTCAAGAATATCCTCGCCCTACCAGTCGAAATACTCTTCTTTTACGGTAAGGGGTATTTTTTCTTTCGTATTCATGAAGAGAACTTATGTTATTCCATTCTTTATTATTCTGTTGGGATAACATGTATACGCGGACTACCCTATACTTGGTGAAATTCTTCTGTTATTCCATTCTTTATTATTATGTTGGAATAACTTTGTCATGCCAAGTACTGCATATACATGGTGAAATTCTTCTTCATTATTCCATTCTTTATTATTACATTGGAACATCTTGTGCGTGCATTTACGCATGACCGGGTCCATTATTTATTATTCTATTGAACATTCTGCTTGGTGCGAATTTCGCTTTGACACCGGGTTCCGTTATTTATTATTCTATTGAACATCCTGTCGGTCTTAATTTTGCACGACCGGTTCCGTTATTTATTATTCTGTTAGAACATCGTATGCAATGCGTTTACGTGTGACTCGTTCCGTTATTTATTATTCATTGGAATAACTCATGCATGCGATCTATCGCATGCTTGGTGATTTCTTTTGTTATTCCATTCTTTATTATACTCAGTTGGTTAAAGTTTTGGCTTTTATACTCCATGAAATTAGTGGAATATCCTTGATATTTGCGCTTCATCTAGTATCTTTTCATGGAAATATTCTTCTGAGCATTCTTGAGTTTTACCCCACAAAGCAGTATCATGTTGACAATTTGGACGTTATTGGTTCCTGGATAAATTAATTTTTGAACTTGTTTTATTGAATTCTTATATCATTGTCATCATCCTCATGTTTATATTATGTTGAAAGTCATCTATGGCCTATAGTGCATAGATAGACTTGGTATGATTATGACCAGGGATTATTCGGTGTAATCATGACCATAATGTTACAAATGATGTGGTAAAAGTCCTCATTGGCCTGTAGTGTATTGATGGACAGTTATTGGCATGATCATAACCATTGATGAATACATGAATATCCTTGGCCGTAGTGCATGGATAATTTATGGTTGTGATACTAATGAATATCCTTAGCCGTAGTGCAGGGATGATGTGGATTATTTATTAAGCTGATTCTCAGCGATAAAAGTGATGAAAAACCTTTTAAATCATAAAAGATAGTAGATTTTATTCTCTACTTGACTCTTTTAATGGATTGCTTGTTCCGCTGCAGTTAAACTTGATATTTGTTATATTGTATCAGTTTAACACTATTGAAGGCTAAGGATAATTTATTCTGCATTATCTTAGTTATAATATTTCTTACTGGGCTAGTTGAGCTGACCCTTTTACTTTCATTGTTCTATTCAGGAAATGAGAACGTAACAGGGACTAGTCGGGGAATGGAGTGACGGTCCAGATGATAGCATTAGTAGTCCTCACTATTCTATGAAATAGTATGTTAATAAATGTATTGAGAACTTATTTTGAGTTTTAATACTGTCTAGAAGACAATTTTTGTATTAAAACTCACAGCTCATGTTGTATATTTAAAATTGTATTTGTATTCTGTACCATGTATTTGGCGACTCAGAATAGGTGATGTATACCTATTTTGGGGGCGTCACAGTTGGTATCAAAGCTTAGGGATATGATCCATGGCTAAGATGTGAAACAAGAACTAGGAGGGGAGAGACAGGGAATTCCTTCGCTAGTATGACCTACCTAAGTTTATTTGGTATTAAATTGGTCGGTCAGAGTATAGGGATAATATGTGATATGTTAATTAACCCTTGTTTTGTGGCAGTATTTGAAAATGACATCCGAGAATGTTGAGAACATCAATGGAGCACAGGAGATCGTTGAGTCTCCACAGATCAATAATCAGGATAATGTGCATCAGGAAGACGACAATCCTCAGGCAAACAACAACATGGACCAGATGATGAACGATGGAATGTTCAGAGGATTTATGCAATTCATATAACATCAGGCAAGAACGGCTCCTGTCCAGAATGCGGTGGAAACACTGGCAACTCTCGGACGGTCATCCGCATTAGCGATTCAAGGAACTGGGACCACCGGAGTTTTTTGGAGAGCCAAAACCACTTAAGGCGAGACGTGGATAAAGCAAATCAACAAGATATTTGATGTCTTGGGATGCTCCGAGAGCAAAGGTTCCTTTTGCCACCTTCATGTTATTGCAGCGAGGCGGATTACTGGTGGGAATCAGAAGCGTACTCAACCTCGCCAGACCAAGATGTCTTGGGAGAAGTTCCAAGAACTGTTCAACGACAAGTACTTTCCCGAAAGTATTCATCACATAAAAGAGGTAGAGTTCATCAAGCTAGAGCAAAACAACATGACTGTGTCGTAGTACGAAGCCAAGTTTGCCGAGTTATCCCGGTTTGCATCCCATTTGGTTGATAATGAGGAGAGAATGATGCGAATGTTTCTAAGAGGTTTGAAACCCGAGATACATCAATATCTTATCTCTCATAAACTGTGTTTGTATTCAGATATTGTTAATAGGGCTGAGTTATTGGAGCTCGATAATGAGTCAACCCAACCAAAACAGAGCAGCCGACAAAATGATAATACCAGTGATAATAGTCATCGAAGCGGTGACAACAAGCGTGGAGGGAATCAACATGCCAGAAATGGTAACCACTTTGGTGGTAATCATGGTCAAAATAATATGAATGGACATTTTAAAAAGAGGAGATTCAACAATGATGGAAAGACGTCAGCATCAGCACCTGTCGTTAAGGAAGGAGAACGACCACCTATCATATGCTTTAAATGTGGAGGGGAGGGACACATCAGTCCAAACTATGCGATGCCATCCAAAGCATGCTATAATTGTAGAAGAGAAGGTCACCTAGCCCGATTTTATCGTGCACCAAAGTCAATTCCAGCTGGGATGGAGGCATCAAAGGCCGTCCCAGACAAGACAAAATCGGTAGTTCAAGGGAGAGAGTTTGTCGTGACCTCCCAGAAAGCATGGAACCCGAACGAGGTCATCACGGGTAAGCTTATCATAAACTCTAGCGAAATATATACCTTATTTGATACCGGTTCTACCCATTCTTTTATTTCTCCTACTTGCGCTCAACGTTTAAATTTAACTCCGGAAAAATTAGACTTTGACTTATCTGTTGAAACTCCGTTGGGAGAAACCTTCATTACATCCATTGTTTATAAGTCTTGTTTAGTTCAAATCGGCACCCACACGTTACATGTCGATCTTATTTCTTTGAAAATACTTGTATTTGATGTTATTCTAGGGATGGATTGGTTAACTACTCATCATACAAAAATTGATTGTGTTTCACAAGGTTGTTAGCTTTCATATTCCTAACCAACCAATTATGCGAATTCAAGCAACCAAACCATTAAAATCAATTATTGTCATCACAAGACATAAAGTTATTCGTTTATTGAAAAACGGATGTCAAGCTTTCTTAGCTCATGTCACGGATCTAAACAAAATTACGTCAGTTTTGAATGATATTTCTATTGTAAATAAATTTCCTGACGTATTCCCTGAAGAACTTCCTGGCCTACCCCCAGAGCGTGAAATTGAATTTTGTATCGACCTTAAACCAGGTACAAAACCCATTTTCGAAGCCCCATATCGAATGGCTCCTATTAAACTTCAGGAGTTAAAGACCCAACTGCAGGAATTATTAGACATTGGCTTTATTCGTCCTAGTACTTCTATCTGGGGTGCTCTTGTTCTATTCGTGAAAAAGAAAGACGGGAGTATGAGACTTTGTATTGATTATTGGGAGTTGAATCATGTCACCATCAAAAATAGTTACCCATTGCCACGTATTGATGACCTGTTTGACCAGTTACAAGGAGCCAAATTCTTTTCAAAGATTGATCTTCGTTTCGGATATTACCAATTGAAAATTAGAACCGATGACATTCCAAAGACGGATTTCAGAACTCGGTACGGGCATTATGAATTCCTAGTCATGTCTTTTGGATTGACTAATGCTCCTGCTGCCTTCATGGATATGATGAACCGAGTATTCAAGGAATATTTGGATCACTTTGTGGTCTTCTTTATTGATGACATCCTTATTTATTCCAAAAGTCGTGAAGATTATGAGCAACACTTGAGGCTGATACTCCAAAAGCTTCGTGAAAACAAGCTTTATGCCAAGTTGAAGAAATGCGAGTTCTGGCTGGAGGAAGTAGCATTCCTTGGGCACGTAGTATCAAGTCATGGAATATCTGTTGACCCATCAAAGACTGAAGCTATTCAAAGCTAGGAGCAACCTAAATCAGTGACCGAAGTACGTAGTTTTCTCGACTTAGCTAGTTATTATCGAAGATTCGTCGAAGGGTTTTCTCGAATCGCTACTCCATTAACTCAGCTAACTCGGAAAGATACAAAGTTCGGCTGGAGCGAAGAATGTGAGAAGAGTTTTCAAGAACTCAAGAGGAGACTTATTTCAAAGACTGCTTACGACAATACCATCCGCTCTTGAGGATTTGTCATCTACAGTAATGCTTCGGGTAAAGGGTTAGGATGTGTTCTCATGAAACATGGGAAAGTCATAGCCTATGCTTCACGACAACTCAAAGAATATGAGAGGAATTATCCTACTCATGATCTAGAGTTGACAGTTGTTGTCTTTACACTTAAAATTTGGAGGCATTACTTGTATGGGGAGAAAGTTGAGATCTTTACGGATCATAAAAGCCTCAAATATTTCTTCACTCAAAAGGAACTCAACATGCGAGAACGACGTTGGCTTGAACTATTGAAAGATTATGATCATACCATCCAATACCATCCTGGAAAAGCGAACGTGGTAGCTGACGTATTGAGTAGAAGATCATATGCGGGTACGAGTGCGATATTGACAACGCAAAGGCCCATTTTTGAGTGACTAGCAAAGGATAAAGATAGAGTTAAAGACTCCAAGGACCCATGTGATGATGGCGAATATACGAGTAGAACCGACTTTAATTGATAAAGTTAAAGCTTCTCAAGTTACAGATCTGGAGCTGATGCGTATGAAGAAGAAAGTGCAAGAAGGTGCTATGCCGGAAGCAAGAATCGATGAAGAAGGAATACTTAGAGTCAACTCCAGACTTTGTGTTCCTAACGATCCTGAGTTAAAGTATAAAATCATGATGGAGCTGCACAACACACCGTTTGCAATCCATCTTGTGTTTTACCCCACAAAGCAGTATCATGTTGACAATTTGGACGTTATTGGTTCCTGGATAAATTAATTCTTGAACTTGTTTTATTAAATTCTTATATCATTGTCATCATCCTCATGTTTATATTATGTTGAAAGTCATATGTGGCCTGTAGTGCATAGATGGACTTGGTATGATTATGACCAGGGATTATTCGGTGTAATCATGAGCGTAATGTTACAAATGATGTGGTAAAAGTCCTCATTAGCTTGTAGTGCATTTATGGACAGTTGTTGGCATGATCATGACCATTGATGAATACATGAATATCCTTGGCCGTAGTACATGGGTAATTTGTCGTTGTGATACTAATGAATATCCTTGGCCTTAGTGCAAGGATGATGTGGATTATTTATTAAGGTGAGTCTCAATGATAAAAGTGATGAAAAACCTTTTAAATCATAAAAGATAGTAGATTTTATTCTCTACTTGACTCTTTTAATGGATTGCTTGTTCCGCTGCAGTTAAACTTGATGTTTGTTATATTGTATCAGTTTAACACTATTGAAGGCTAAGGATAATTTATTCTACATTATCTTAGTCGTAATATTTCTTACTGGGCTAGTTGAGCTGACCCTTTTACTTTCATTGTTCTATTCAGGAAATGAGAACGTAGCAGGGACTAGTCGGGGAACGGAGTGACGGTCCAGACGATAGCATTAGTAGTCCTCACTATTCTATGAAATAGTGTGTTAATAAATATATTGAGGACTTATTTTGAGTTTTAATATTGTCTAGAAGACAATTTTTGTATTTAAACTCATAGCTCATGTTGTATATTTAAGATTGTATTTGTATTCTGTACCATGTATTTAGCGACTCAGAATAGGTGTGTATACCTATTTTGGGGGCGTCACAAAACTTGTCAAAAATCTCAAGCACACCATGTGGATAAACAGTCTTCACCGTGAAAGGCCCTGACCACCTTAACTTCAGCTTCCCTGGAAAGAGTTTAAATCTTGAATTAAATAACAACACTCTTTCCCCAGCTCAAACACCCTTTCCATAATCTTGCAGCCATGCCATCTCTTCACCTTTTCCTTATACAATTTGGAGTTCTCGTAGGCTTGCAATCTAAATTCGTCCAACTCATTAAGTTGGAGTAGGCATTTCTCTCCTGCTGCCTTCAAATCAAAATTTAGCTTCCTTATTGCCCAATATGCCTTGTGTTTGAGCTCCATGGGAAGGTGACAAGCCTTTCCATATACAAGCTTAAATGGTGACATTCCCAATGGTGTCTTATAAGTAGTCCTGTAGGCCCATACTGCATCATCTAGCTTCAATGACCAGTCATTCCTTATGGGATTCACGATCTTTTCAAGAATTCTATTCACTTCACGATTCGATACCTCTGCTTGACCATTAGTCCGAGGGTGGTAAGCTATAGCAATTTGATGACTCACCCAATATTTGGCTAACAGAGTTGTGAAAATGCTCATTTGTAAAAACCTTAGAACCACCTTAGCATCACTAGTTGGAAGAGCTGCCACTTCCACCCACTAGGATACGTAGTCGACTGCCAATAAAATATACAAGTTCCCACATAATGAAATAAAAGGCCCCATGAAGTCTATCCCCCAAACATCAAAAATTTCTACCTCGAGGATTGTATTCAAGGGCATTTCATTTCTCTTGGATATGTTCCCTACTCTTTGACACCTGTCACATTTCTGAGCAAAACTATAAGCATCTTTAAAAATAGTCGACCAGTAGAATCCTGCTTGCAAAACTCTAGTTGTTGTCCTTTCACCTCCATAGTGACCTCCATACAATAAAGCGTGGCAATCTTGCAATATACCCTTTGTCTTACTATATGGAATACACCTCCTTATCATTTGATCGGTACATTGGTTGAACAAGTATGGCTCATCCCACATAAACCATTTTACATCATGCAAAAATTTCTTCTTTTGATACCCAGTCAAATCAAAAGGGATTATCTTGCTCACTAAGTAGTTTGCATAGTTTGCGAACCATGTCACTTCACCTTTCACCACAAATAACTGCTCATCTAGGAAAGACTCATTAATCATAACCTTGTAATTTACATCATTTCCCTGATTTTCCAATCTAGATAAGTGGTCCGCCACTTGATTCTCAGTCCCTTTCATGACTTTGATTTCTAGATTAAATTCTTGCAAAAGAAGTATCCACCTGATTAGACGAGGTTTAGCATCTTTCTTTGCCACCAAGTACCGAATTGATGCATGGTCTGTGTAAACTATCACCCTAGTCCCAATCAAATATGCATGAAACTTGTCAAAAGCATAAAAAACTGCTAAAAGTTTATTCTCTGTGGTGGTGTAGTTTAACTGAGCTTCAGTGAGGGTCTTTCTCGCATAATAAATCACATGGAGGATCTTATCCCTACGCTGGCCCAAAATAGCTCCCACAGCAAAGTCACTTGCTTCACACATCAATTCAAATAGAAGGTCCCAATCTGGTGTTGTGATCACTGGTGTTGTAGTCAACTTTTTCTTCAAATACACAAATACAGACAGGCATTCTTCATCAAATTTAAACTGCACATCCTTCTCTAATAAATTGCAAAGTGGCTTCGTGATCTTCGAGAAGTCTTTTATAAACCTAAGATAGAAGCCTACATGCCCTAAAAAACTACGAACACCTTTAACAGAAGTAGGTGGAGGTAAGTTTTCAATGGTCTCTAACTTAGCTCGGCCCACCTCTAATCCTTTCTTCGAAACCTTGTGTCCTAATATTATACCCTCTTGTTCCATAAAATGACACTTTTCCCAATTCAGAACCAAATTTCTCTCAACACAACCCTTTAACGCCATCACTAAATTTTCCAAACAAAGGTTAAATGAATCTCCAAACACTGAGAAGTCATCCATAAAGACTTTAACATTGTGCTCCACCATATCCGAAAAAATTGCCATCATACACCTCTAAAATGTGGCTGGGGCATTGCACAACCCAAAATACGTCCTTCTGAATGCGAATGTTCCGTATGGAAAAGTAAAAGTAGTCTTTTCCTGGTCTTCTAGAGCTATCAAAATCTGATTATAACCTGAGTACCCATCCAGAAGATAATAATATTCGTGACCTGCTAGCCTGTCCAACATCTGATTAATAAATGGAAGTGGAAAGTGGTCTTTCCTTGTAGCTTTATTAAGTCTGCGATAGTCCATGCAGACTCTCCACCCTGTCACTGTCCTGGTCGGTATCAGTTCGTTGTTCTCGTTGGACACTACAGTCATTCCCCCTTTCTTTGGCATACACTGTACCGGGCTCACCCAAGAACTATCTGAGATCGGATATGTTATTCGTGCGTCTAACCACTTCAAAACCTCCTTCTTTACCACTTCCTTCATAATCGGATTTAATCTCCGCTGTTGTTCCACTGAAGGTTTACTATCATCTTCCAACAGGATCTTGTGCATACAGAATGATGGGCTAATCCCTTTGATGTCTCATATGGTGCATCCTTTCGCTGATTTGAACTCTCTTAGGACTCGTAGCAATTTTTCTTCCTGGCAAGATGTTAGTGCAGAATAAATAATAACAGGTAAATTTGAACAATCATTTAAAAATGCATACCTTAAGTGGTCAGGAAGAGGTTTCAGTTCAAGATCTGGAGGCATCTCAAGAGATGGTTTAAGTCATGATGTTGTCTCTTCAGAAAGCTTTAGTGGCTCGATTGGACTCTTGAATCTTTGAAATTGTGGTGTTGTGTCAAGAATCTGAACAAATTCTGTAATCTCATCATCTTCCATTTCTGAATTTCCCAAAATAGCACTCTTCAAAGGCTCTTTTTCCACCCACTTCTTCATTCAACATCTTGTCTACCATATCAATCCTAAAACATTCTTCCTCGTCGATAGGAAACTTTATAGCCTTGAACACGTTGAAGGTGACTTCTTAATGATGAACTCTCATTGTCAACTCACCTTTCTGAACATCTATTAAGGTTCGTCATGTGGCTAAGAAAGGTCTCCCAATGATGATAGGTATACTTCTATCTTCTTCATAATCCAAGATAATGAAATCAGTTGGGAAGATAAATTTATCCACTTTAACCAACACATCTTCTACAATACTCCGTGGGTAAGTAATGGATCTGTCAGCAAGCTATAGAGTTATATTTGTTGGCCTTGAAGCCGGCAATCCCAACTTATTAAATACTGATGGAGGCATTAAGTTGATGCTCGCCCCTAAATCACACAAACATTTATTAAAACACATCTTTCCAATTGAGCAAGGTATTGTGAAGCTGTTTGGGTCCTTTATCTTCGGAGGTAAGTTACGCTGAAGCACTGCACTATATTCTTCATTCAAGGCTACAGTTTCGAAGTCCTCTAATTGTTTCTTCCTTGACAAAATTCCCTTCACTAACTTTTCATAGCTTAGCATCTGTTCCAATGCCTCGATGAAGGGTATATTTATTTGTAACTTCTTGAACACCTCCAAAAACTTAGTAAATTGCTTATCTTCCTTTATTACTACAATCTTTGTGGATATGGAACAAAGGGGTGTACAGGTGGTGGTCTAGTCACTGGTTTCTGAGGCAACTCTTCATTATTCTTCTCCACTTTCCTTTTTTCTGAACCTTCTTTTATCAAACTTTCATTAGAACCATTTTCCTCCTGGTTCGGCCGCGCAGTTTCCCCTTGTACAAGTGGTGCGGGCGCACCATCCTGTATATCTGCCATTTGCTTCCCTGACCTTAAAGTAATGGCTTGACACTGCTCCTTTCCCTCTCTTCTTGGATTTGCTTCCGTCGTACTTGGAAAGGTCCCTTGTGGTCTATTATTTAACATATTGGCCATTTGGCCCATCTGAGTTTCCAAATTTTTTATAGCCACAACTTGTCTCTTGATCATAACCTCTGTATTCGCCATGTACTTAAGCATCATCTCCTCCATTTTTGACTTTTTCTCAGGTTGAGGTGCAGGTGGTGGATGATGTTGTGATTGTTGTTGGAATCCTGGAGGGTAGGGTGGTTTTGGTGCATATTGTTGGTGAAATGGTTGTGATTAATACTGATGTTGAGACTGAAATTGTTGAGGTTGTTAGTGTTGATTGTTGGTCCAGCTGAAATTAGGATGGTTATGGTTGTTGGGGTTATAAGCATTCTAAAATTAATTCTGATTCTTCTGGTAGTTGCTCACAAACTACACAGATTCTAAACTAATGGCACATTGGTTGGTTTGATGTGACCCCGCACATATCTCACACACATAAGCAACTGGCTTCACTTTATTTTCTGCCAAAGAATCAATCTTTTTTTCCATAGCTGCCATCTGAGTTGATAATTGTGTTATGGCATCTACCTCTAACATCCCCGCAACTTTAGGTTGTGGCATACTGGCCGTAGGATTTTGAAAATCATTTGCTGCCATTGTCTCTATGAGTTCATAAGCCTCTTCATAACTTTTGGCCTATAAGGCTCTTCCCGCAGCAACATCTACTATCGGCCTTGACTGCCAACCCAGTCCATTATAAAAAGTATTTATTACCATCCAATCTGGCATTCCATAATAGGGACATTTCCTTAGCATCTCTTTGTAGCGTTCCCATGCTTCATACAATGTTTCACCCTGCTGTTGTTCAAACTGGGAAATCGCAGTCCTCATTTTTACAGTCTTAGACATTGGAAAAAATTTGGCTAAGAACTTCTGCGCTAAGTCCTCCCATGTAGTGATAGACCCCGATGGCAAAGAGTGGAGCCAAGTTTTAGCCTTATCCCTTAAGGAAAATGGAAGCAGCCTGAACCTAATTGCATCTTCTGACACCCCATTATACTTGAAGGTGTCAAATATTTCTATGAAGCTCAATAGATGCTCGTTCGGGTCATCTGTAGCAGCACCCCCAAATTTTACTGAATTCTGCACCATTTGTATAGTGCTTGGCTTTATTTCAAAAGTGTTGGCTGCTATAACTGGCCTCACGATGCTCTTTTGTAACTCATTAATATTTGGCATTGAATAATCTCTTAAGGCCCTGTGTTATTCTCTTTGCTCTTCTGCCATGTTGGATGATGAAGTCTCAGTATCTACCTATGTACTCTGTCTTGCTCTCGCTTTCCAAGCTTTACTGTTAATATTATCTTGTGCAGGTACAACTCGGAATTTGTCGATCACGTGTGCATAAAATGTACACAAGTACCTGAAATACAAACAAAAATAAAATAGAAATGAGATAAGAATATAATTGTCTAAGTCACACAAATCTTGTTTTAGTTGATGACGACAGTAATACAAATAAACGCTTGTCCCCAGCAACGGCGCAAAAAACTTGTTGCCTCCGTTTTGGTTTAATAAAACAGATTCAAACTCATGCAAGTATACACGGGTCAACAAGTAGTACATAGTAAGAAAGTGTCGATCCCACAGAGAAAGGTGAATAAATCTAAACTATCATGCAATAATCTAATCACTATTAATGTATGCTCAAACGATCATTCAACAAATAAATTGATATCTAAATTAATTATCAACACAAAGATAATAATTTCTAAAGGTAATGTAATCAAATTGGAGAGAAATGGGATCCTAATATCATTTAATGTTTTATCCAAAATGCATGCCTCGTGTTATGCCTAATTATTTAATATGGAAAACTAGTCAAGAGCACAAAAGTGGAACATAACCATCTTTTAATGAACTATGTCCAATTTACACAAAATCCACAATTACCAAACCCACTATGTCTATGTGAATTTACAGCAATGATGAAGCACAAACTCTCTTAACGACTACACATGGTGAACCGGTATATGCCTATCTGGGTCACGAATCACAAAACCTAATATAAATAAGTCTTATGAACACATGCCAACATGGTCTAATCTATACTTATATTTCATTTTCCAATTCCATACAAACAATTAGTGTGAATGGTGATCAAACATTCAACCATTTAGCACAACCATGATGGGCAATCCAATATTAAACATACAGACATCACATACTGACATACAAATATGAACTACACATTAAAATTCATTAGAATCCCATAATGAAAGTTAGTTCATTTCTGAATCAACATCCATTATGCGATTGAAGCAAAACATAGAAATGAACAATGAAAGCAAGAGATATAAGGGAAATGAGAATCAAATCTGATAATCCTTGCTGTAAAGTCTTATTCAAAGCTTGTTCAAATCCACATTCATCAACAAATTTAAACCAAATATTTATAATCAATAATCTAGAGAGAAAAGCTCAAATTAATAGAGGAAATGTTATATACTCTCTAGAGAAAACCAAACCCTAATAATAGTAATAAAAATTGAATAATACGTCTCTGGTAACCAACCAAATCGTCTAAAAATAGCAAACACGCTCCCCTTTTCAAAATATAAAAGTCAGCATTTTAAAATAATTGTGATTGGGGTCATGATGCCAAGATGATGTAAGGATTTTTGGTATGCATAGCGTATTGTAGGCTTTTCTGTCGAGAGCTTGGCGCGGGCACGCTATGTCCCTTTGTTAATGAGGCGCTACGGTAGACGACGGTAGCTGATGCGCCTTCTATACTTCGTCGACGCGGCTACTGTGTTCACAGCTTTAATGGCATCGCGATCAAGCCATCTTGTTGCTTGTTGTCTGCTAGTGTTTGCTTCCTTCATCGCTGCTACTTGCTTACTTCTTCTTCTTCACTTCTTTTCTTCTTCACTTTACCACTTCATTGATCCTCTAAGTGTCATCATGTTGGTCGATTTCACAATCAATGAATACGTGGAAGTATACACAGTCAACAAGTAATAAAGTGATAAGAAAAGTATCGTTCCCACGAGGAATTATTTAATAAAAACTTACCAATTACTAACTCTTAACCAAATCAATTTTATTTAAACAATTGCAAATTGTGATTAAGATAATTAATTCAAATAAATAAAGATTAAGACTCAAATAAATAAAGATTAAGACTCAATGAATGAATTCAGGTAAATAAAGATTAAGACTTCAATATCCCCAATTATGAACTATAAATCAATTATTCAATTATCTCAATTATTATGCCTACTAAATTATTAACAGGAATTCTCAAATGTCAAAAATCCTTTTCCAAGTGATCAATTGACTTCTATTTAATCCAAATTAATCTTGCTATATTCCTATGCAAAACAATTGAATTAAATTCCTTCAATTCTAATTCATTATGTGTTACATGCGGTGAACAGATATTTCCATTCAATTCACGAACCTAATTATCCGCAATGCAAATAACTAAGTCACATGTTATCATGCCTAGTTCTAACCCTAGAATTCCTCTTTCAATTCCTTCTAGAGTAACAAGGTAATTACTGATCAGATAATTAATCAATAGGCTCAAGACAAGATAAACAATTCAATTTGACACAAATAATTGGAATACATTGAATAAATAATTTATAGACATAAAATATTCAATTGGTAGTCTTAATAAAAGAGTTAGTTAATAATTAATGAATTAAAACCAAGAATCCACAATTGAATAGACATTAAAAGATAAAAGTAAGATTAGAGTGAAGAATAAATCTGTTGTCAGCAAATCTCCATCTTCCTCAAGCTCCTGCTCTTTTTCTTCAATGGTCTCCAAGTTGCTTCAATCTCCAAAACTAATAAGAACTAGGGTTATGTTCTAATCTAATGGAGTGAATCTCTAATCCAATCTATGTAATCTCTCTTTATTTTATGCCTTACATCATGTATTTATAAGTTACAAGTCCAATTTTTAGATTAAGAACAAACTCAATCCAATTTGGAGTCAAAAAAGTGTCAAAATTCGCCCCAAAACGCGTCCAAGCTTGACCAAACACTTCTCCAAAGGCTTGTTATTTGGGCATGGAGTCTAAACATCGCTCCTTAGCGCTCAAGGCGCAAAATAGGCATGAAATGGGCCCCCCGGCGCTAGGGCCTTTTCTGGAAATTTTCTGCTCTAACGTCCTTTGGGAAAATGGCCATAACTTCAAATTGGCTCTGAAGTGACTGTTGTGTAAATGGCAAGCCGAAAACGCGAATCTAGCCACCCCAAACGTCGATCCAAGTAACTTTTGTCCCAATTCCTACAAAACAAAGTAAAAAATGCATGAATAGACACAAACACTTAAAAACTTCCAAAAGATTAAGCTCAAATGCACTCAATTAATGTGTATAAAACCCACTCATCAAATACCCCCAAACTTAAACCTTTGCTTGTCCTCAAGCAAAAATATAAAAGAACTAAAAATAAACAACTGAACTCAACTACATGAATGCATATCCATGATCTACTTCCTAATATACCTACGAACCCAATAATAAATCAGTATGATATATAGCAACAGGCCTCAAAGATACCATTGATACTCAAAAAATATATCCAATCAAGTCAAAATCAATAACTTTAACCAATTAGTCCATCCAAACCATTCATCACCCATGTTGTGTGTGTGCTTATTAACCATTCTAACCAACCACAGTTCAAGATAATCGCATAACAAACTTCTTAGAAGAAAAATTTTAGTTCCAATTCAATTACTTTTGTGAACATGACAACTACGGTTAAAACTAAGCAATTACCAAGTCTTAGGGTAAATACAGGATTTATTTATACTTTTATTCAACCACGAGGGCATTTTTTCTCTTTCTCGTATTTTATTCATTTTATTATTTTTCTCATGGTTGTGCAATGTCTTATTCCCTTAGGCTTTTCAATGCTACCTTAACGAGCTTTAGACCAATGACTCCCAAGCCATTAAGACCTTAGGGCGCTAGGTGTGAAGACAATCCCCTCGGGCTTACTTACTCAAGTAACAAAGGCCACAAAACTAGACAAGCATGCTACGGTGTTTATTCTCTTTTTTTTTTCTTTTTCTAGATTTTTTATTCTTTTTTTTTCTTTTCATCATTTCTTTTTTTCTCTTTTTTTTTCTTTTTGTATATATATACCCCATAGATTCCCCAAACTCAAGCTTTTACGTCATTCCAACCTTTACTGCCAGCTCGCTAATTTCTTTAAATTTTAACCAAGATTTTCCCTCAGAAACAACTTATAAAACCCTTGAACTAAGTGGATTAAAACAGTTAAACTTTAAGTGCTAACTGGTTACATAAGTTTAAGACAGACTCAGATTATCATCATGATTAAAATTAGAACTCATCATCAATTATCAACATTGTTCAAGTTAACATGCTAAACCAATCGTATCATAGGCTGAGCTAAGACCACACCAACCGATCACACAGATTCATGCAAAAAAAAAATGCAATTATACTACATGAACACATACTACTGCAACACATATATGAATATGCAAATAACTACCATGTATTATATGCAACCTAAAAAAACATAATGCTAACACATAAAAAAAATGAACTACTATTCAGATAACTAACTATATGCAATACGAAATTAAAATGCCCCCAAACTTAAACTAGACATTGTCCTCAATGGCTGAAATAAAAAAAAGTAGAGCAGATGACTTCCCTGAAAATATAAAAATCTTCCTTCTTGTCCACTAAGTTTGGAGAATAGGCTAAGCACATGGAACAAATTGGGCACCACACTTGAATTTGACTTGAATAACCTGTAAACCATGATAGACGCAATTTTATTAAATCCTAAATAAATGCAAATTCAAAACTACTAATATAAAACCTAATAAAACTAAAAATTAAAATTAAACTTGGGTTGCCTCCCAATAAGCGCTTGTTTTATAGTCTCAGCCTAACTTCTTCAATTCTCTATCCAATTCCCCTTCAAAAATTGAGGAATCCTCCATCCATAAGTAATAATGTCTCTTTTGGGAGGTTCCCATTAGCAAAGACCCTTGAATTAAAGTCACCTAGCATGTTCTTTGTAGATATGTTCCCCATTAAGAATGTCCAAAAACTAGGTGTTTTCTCCATTATGTCTATGATCAGATTGGGGCATTGAAGCTTAGTAAACATAATGGAATCTTCTTCTATCTTCTCCTTTTCATCCCACCATGACTCCACAACTATACTAGCTCTTATGTCACAAAGAGCTTTACCGACGACATGACTGCCAATTGGGCATGGTTTTGCAAAACTGCTCGGATTATTGAACTTTGGTGGAGGAGGCACATGGGATACTAATGAAATTGGTTCATCTTCGTTGAATCTTACAGTTAAATCTTCGTCGATCTCCTTTTCCTTGACTGTCTCTTGTAAATCCTTTCCACTACGTAGAGTCACAGCCTTGCAATGCTCATCTCTGCCCGGATTTATCTCTGTATCACTAGGGAGTGTTCCATATGGACGGTTGTTCAATGCATGTGCTATCTATCCCAATTGATTTTCCAGATTCTTTATCGACGCACCTTGGCATTTCACATTCATATCTACTTGATTCAATAGCTTGTCTTGTTCCTCGTTCTTTTTGTTAGTAGCCTTGATGAATTTTTCCAAGGCTTCCTCCCAACCTGATTTCTTCTCTGGTTGTTGTTGAGTCTGATTTTGAAATTCGGATGTGTTTTGTTGTCTAGGTGCTTGAGCTTGATTGTTACTCCATGAAAAATCCGGGTGATACCCCCAATCCTGATGATAGTTGTTGGGATAGACATAATTATTGGGGTAATCACCACCATATCTCTCATCTACCGAAATCGATGGTGCATTGATGACTCATATGATTTCCAGCACAATAATCACAAGCAACCGCCACACTTTGATGACGTTGTGCTTCAAAAGTGTCTAACCTCCTTGAAAGTGTCTCAATTTGTGCTGACAATGCCGAAAATGTCGCGAGTCTGTCAATCTTTGCTCCCCTTAACTGAGTCATTTTTGCCATCCTTCGACTCTGTTGGGCTGCGATAACCTCCAACGTCTTCAAATTTGCCTCAATTTGTATTAGCTCTATAGAAAATGTATTAAGTCCATCAATCCCTGTTTCCCTTGGTTGAGTCAAGTTCGTGTATGGCCATTGATACATGAAAAAGTCATCCATGGTACCTAAAAAAGAGAGAAATATAGGAAGAGAATTAAAAATAAAATAAAAATGTTTAAATTAAGACTAATTTGATTGAAATTAATATTGGTAAATAATTATTAAATTAATTCCCCGCAAGAATCTGGCGTCAAAACTCGTTGATCGATTTAATGATCAATGAATACGTGCAAGTATACACTAATCAACAAGTAATAAAGTGATAAAAAAAGTATTGTTCCCACGAGAAATTATTTAATAAAAATTACCAATTACTAACTCTTAACCAAATCAATTTTATTTAAACAATCGCAAATTGTGATTAAGATAATTAATTCAAATAAATAAAGATTAAGACTCAATGAATGAATTTAGATAAATAAAGATTAAGACTTCAATATCCCCAATTATGAACTATAAATCAATTATCCAATTATCCTAATTATTATGCCTACTAAATTGTTAACAGGAATTCTCAAATGTCAAAAGTCCTTTTCCAAGTGATCAATTGACTTCTATTTAATCCAAATTAATCTTGCTATATTCCTATGCAAAATAATTGAATTAAACTCCTTCAATTCCAATTCCTTATGTGTTACATGTGGTGAACATATATTTCCATTCAAATCACGAACCTAATTATCCGCCATGCAAATAACTAAGTCACATGTTATCATGCCCAGTTCTAACCCTAAAATTCCTCTTTCAATTCCTTCTGGAGTAACAAGGTAATTACTGATCCGATAATTAATCAATAGGCTCAAGACAAGATAAACAATTCAATTTGACACAAATAATTGGAATACATTGAATAACTAATTTATAGACATAAAATATTCAATTGGTAGTCTTAATAAAAGAGTTAGTTCATAATTAATGAATTAAAACCAAGAATCACCAATTGAATAGACATTAAAAGATAAAAATAAGATTAGAGTGAAGAATAAATCTATTGTCAGCAAATCTCCATCTTCCTCAAGCTCCTGCTCTTTTTCTTCAATGGTCTCCAAGTTGCTTCAATCTCCAAAAGTAATAAGAACTAGGGTTATGTTCTAATCAAATGGAGTGTATCTCTAATCTAATCTATGTAATCTCTCTTTATTTTATGCCTTACATCATGTATTTATAGGCTACAAGTCCAATTTTTAGCTTAAGAACAAACCCAATCCAATTTGGAGTCAAAAAAGTGTCAAAATTCGCCCCAAAACACGTCCAAGCTTGACCAAACACTTCTCCAAATACTTCTAATGGCATTTGGCATGGCGCCATGTTGACATCGCTTGCCCTAGCGCCTGCGACGCACTGCAAATAGGCATGAAATGGGTGCCCCGGCGCTGTGGCCTTTTCTGGAAATTTTCTGCTCTAACGTCCTTTGGAAAAATGGCCATAACTTCAAATTGGCTCTGAAGTGACTGTTGTGTAAATGGCAAGCCGAAAACTCGAATCTAGCCACCCCAAACGTCGATCCAAGTAACTTTTGTCCCAATTCCTATAAAACAAAGTAAAACATGCATGAATAGACACAAACACTTAAAAACTTCCAAAAGATTAAGCTCAAATGCACTCAATTAATGTGTATAAAACTCACTCATCACATCCTCACCTGCTTAAGTCCAACTACTATCTTCACTTTTTCCATTTCCATTCTATGCCATTTCCATTCCATTCCATACCTTAGAATGCTTTAGGAGTTCCAGCTATACATACTGCAAAACAAACACAAAAAATAAATAAAACATACCAAAAATACTTGAGTTGAGCAGAATTCCTGTGAGTTGATAACCAATAAGTAGGTATAAAACCTACTTATCAAAACTCCGCGATCTCTCTCTTCATATTTTTTCACCAAAATGTATGTCGAAGATCATGATACGTTTTGGTACTCCCAGGATGGATTGCAAATGGTGTGTTGTGTGCCTCCATCATGATTCTATGCTTCAATTCAGAATCGTTAGGAATGCAAATCCTAGAGTTGACTTGAAGTATTCCTTCTTCATCGATTCTTGATTCTGGAATAACACCTTCTTGTACTTTCTTATTCATACGCATCAGCTCTAGGTCTGTGACTTGAGCAGCTTTAACTTTATCAATTAAAGTCGGTTCTACTCGTATGTTTGATATCATCACGTGGGTACTTGGAGCCTTTAACTCTATCTCTATCCTTTGTAAGTCATACAAAATGGGTCTTTGGGTTAACATTATCGCACTCATACACGCATATAATCTTCTACTCAACGCGTCAGCTACCACGTTCTCTTTTCCAGGATGATATTGAAAAGTATGGTCGTAATCTTTTAACAGCTCGAGCCGACGTCGTTGCAGCATGTTGAGTTCTTTTTGGGTGAAGAAATACTTGAGGCTTTTATGATCTGTGTAGATCTCCACATTCTCCCCATACAGGTAGTGTCTCCAGATTTTCAACGCAAAAAGACTGCTGCCAACTCCAGATCATGAGTAGGATAATTCCTATCATATTCTTTGAGTTGTCACGAGGCATAGACTATGACTTTCCTATGTTGCATGAGAACACATCCTAACCCTTTGCCTAAAGCATTGTTGTAGATAACAAATCCATCCAAACCAGATGGTATTTTCAAAACAAGTGCCGAAATGAGTCTCCTCTTAAGCTCTTGGAAACTCGTCTCGCATTCCTCGTTCCATACGAATTTTGTATCTTTCCGAGTCAGCTGAGTTAACGGAGTAGCGATTCGAGAAAATCCTTCCATGAATCTCTGATAATAACCAACTAAACCCAGAAAGCTACGTACTTCGGTCATCAAATTCGGTTGCTCCCAACTTTGTATTACTTCAATCTTCGTCGGGTCAACAGATACTCCATATTTTGACACCACGTGCCCAAGGAATGCTACTTCCACAATCCAAAACTCGCATTTCTTTAGCTTGACATATAGCTTGTTATCACGAAACCTTTGAAGTACCAGCTTCAAATGGTGCTCATGATCTTCACGGCTTTTGGAATAAATGAGGATGTCATCAATAAAGACAACAACGAACTGATCCAAATATTCCTTGAATACTCGATTCATCATATCCATGAAAGAAGCAGAAGCATTAGTCGATCCAAAATACATAACTAAGAATTCATAATGCCGTAGTGAGTTCTAAAGGCAGTCTTCGGAATATCCTCAGTTTTAATCTTCAGCTGATGATATCCAGAACGAAGATCGATCTTTAAAAAGAATTGTGCTCTTTGTAACTGGTCGAACAGGTCATCAATGCGAGGTAACGGATACCTATTCTTGATGGTGATATGGTTCAATTCTCGATAATCAATTCAAATTCGCATACTCTCGTCTTTCTTCTTTACGAATAAAATAGGAGAACCACAAGGAGATGTACTAGGACGAATGAAATCGATGTCTAACAACTCCTGTAGTTGAACCTTTAACTCCTAAAGTTCAATATGAGCAATTTGATATGGGAGTTTAGAAATGGGTTTGTACCAGGTTCAAGGTCAATAAAGAATTCAACTTCACGTTCTGGGGGTAGACCGGGAAGTTCTTCAGGAAATTCACTAACAACAGAAATATTATTCAAATCTGACGTGTTTTTGTTTAAATCCTTCATGTGCTAAGAAAGCTTGACATTCGTTTTTTAATAAACGAATGGCTTTATGGCTTGATATAACAGTGATTGACTTTAGTGGTTTGGTTTATTGAATTCGCATAATAGGTTAGTTAGGAATATGAAAACTAACAACCTTGCGAAAATAATCAATTTTGGCATGATGAGTAGTTAACCAATTAATCCCTAAAATCACATCAAATGCAAGTATCTTTAAAGAGATAAGATCAACAGGTAATGTTTTGGTGCCAACTTGGATCAAGTAAGATTTATAAACAGTGGATGTAATAAAATTTTCTCCTAACGGAGTCTCAACAAATAAGTCAAAGTCTAATTTCTCTGGAGTCAAGTTCAAACGTTGAGCAGAAGCAGGAGAGATAAAAGAATGGGTAGAACCGGTATCTAATAAGGTATAAAACTTGCAAGAGTTTATAATTAGCTTATCCGTGATCACCTCATTCGAGTTCCTCGCGTTTTGGCCAGTCACAACAAACGCTCTTCCAGAAACCACTGACTTTGACTTGTCCGGGACAGCCTTTGGAGTCACCATCCCCGCTGAACTTGGTTTCTCTACAGAACAATCTCGATCTATATAACCTTCCTTTCCACAGTTATAACATACCTTGAATAATTGTGGGCAGTTTGGGATGATGTGTCCCTCTTTCCTGCATTTATAACATACGATCGGTGGTCGTTCTCCTCCCCTAGAAACAGTTGATACTGGTGCTGACGTCTTCACGTTGTCATTGTTGTACCTTCTCTTTTTTAAATCTCCCCCCGACTCGCTTCTTCTACTATCATGGCCACGATTACCACCAAAGGGGTTACCGCTTTTGTCCGTATTTTTTTCTCCCTGCTAGTTATCATTGCTCCGATGACTATTGCCACCGGTATGACCCTGGTTCTGGTCCCTCGGTTGAAAATACTCATTATCTCGCTCTAATAATTGAGCCTTGTTGACAACATCCGAATATAGAGAAAATTTGTGAGAAATGAGATATTAACGAATTTCGAGTTTCAGACCTCTCAGAAACATTCGCGTCATACGTTCCTCATTTTCTACCAAATGAGGTGCAAACATGGATAACTTCGCGAACTTAGGCTCGTACTGGGATACAGTTATGTTGTTCTGTTCCAGTCTAATAAACTCTACCTCCTTCATATGACGAATACTTTCAAGAAAGTACTTGTCATTGAACAGTTTCTGAAAAGTTTCCCAAGACATATTGAGTGCGGCTGGCTAGGTACGCTTCACAAATTTCCACCAGCAATCTGCCTCACCACGGAACATAAAGGTGGCAAATGGAACCTTTTGTTCCTCCGTGCATCCCAAGACATCAAATATCTTGGTAATTTGCTTAACCCACGTTTCTGCCTTAATCGGATCTGGCTTTCCCAAAAACACTGGTGGTCCCAACTCTTTGAATTGCTTGGCTATGACAAGCCGCGCATTGCTATCATTTCCACCCGTATTTTGTACACGAGTCTCCCTCGTCTGATTTTGCATGAACTGCAAAAAGCTTCTAAACATCTCATCATTCATCATTTGATTGGTACTGTTGTTTACAGGAGGAATATTGTCTTCTTGTTGCACGTTCCCCTGGTTGGTGATTAAAGGTATCTCAACGGTCTCATTCACTCCATTGTTAACATTTCCAGCTGCCATTCTCAAATATTGCCACAAAACAAGGGTTAATTAAAGAAATTGATATACCACATAATACCCCTATATTCTGACTGACCAACAAATAAGCTTAAGCACGACACACTAGCGAAGGATTAACTCGTCTTTCCCCTCCTAGTTCTATTCCCCGATCTCTGCCAGAGACCATATCCCTATGCTTTGATACTAACTGTGACGCCCCAAAATAGGTATACATCACCCATTTTAAGTCACCAAATACATGATACAGAAAACAACTACAACTTCATTATTACAATTGTCGTGCAAAATATAACAACACATATAATGTGAGTTTAAATACAAATATTGTCTTCTAGACAATATCCACACTCAAATAAGTCCTCATTACAATTATTGATACACTATTTTACAAAATAATGAGGACTGTTAAAATAACTGACTTGAAACATCACTCCACACCCTGACTAGTTCCTGCTATATTCTCGTCTCTTAAGAAGAAAAATGGAACAAAAAGGAAAAGAGTGAGCTCAACTAACCCATTAAAGAATATTATGACTAAGATAATTTGAAACAAATTATCGTTAGCCTTCAATAAATCTGATAAAATATAATGGACAACAAGTTTTAGATCAATATTCGCAGCGGAAATAACAATTCATTAGAAGAGTTAAGTAGAGAATGAAATCTACTATCTTCTATGATTTAAAAGTCCATCATCAATATTTTATCCCTGTAACATCAATCAATATACATCTTGGGTCAAATATTCATCTTTGCACTACAGGCCAAAGATATTCATCAGTTGGTCATATTCATCTTAACACATGTCCATCTTTGCAATACGCACCAAAGATATTCATCAGGTAATCACTCATCTTTGCATTACAGGTCAAAGATATTCAGTTATATCACCATTTAGGACTGAGGATGATGAAAAATATCTTAAAGAAAACGAATCCAGTGAGATAAAAGATTAGAGATTCGTACTTTAGTTTATCCAAGTTCAGAAATACTCCATAATAATCAATTGTGGAGCAAAATTCAAGAATGAAGATCAAAATATGGATACAATCAAATATAGTAACCATAATAGACAACTTGGACAAAGAAAAAAAAATTAAATTTTTCTGTGAATAGTGTCATATTCGTGAATAGTGCCGTATATGTGAATAGTAATCTCGACACAAAAAGGGAGAAATTTCACAAGAAAAATCATACTTTGTGAATCGTACCGTATTCATGAATAGTATTGTATACGTGAATAGTATCGTATACGTGAATATTAATCTCGACATGAAAAGGTAAAAATTTCATAATAAAATTCATACCAATATTTCGGTATAATGATATTGAAAGAATAACATCATTTACGAAGAAAATAACATCCCTTACCTCAAAAGAATAGTACTTCTGGCTGAAATATCAGATATAATGCTGAAGAAAACTTGCACTGAATAGCAACTCTCAAAGTATCTAAATACTCACAAAATAAGCTCGATACTATAGAGAGAGAAAACTTCAGATTCTGGTGTGATTTTTAATTCTAACTAAGCACTCTAATTATAGAAAAATGTTAGAACGCCAAAATAGACTAAATTAATAAAATATTAATATTCTTTAAAAAATTTCTACGTACACATTCTTGACCAAATTCAGCACACCACCATTGGGGCCCGCCAAATTCAGCATTTTTTCACCAACAACAAAAGTGGGGCCCACCCATGTTTTTAATTAAAAATATTTATTTTCAAAACTTTAATAATTCATAATAAATAGCCATTTTATCAGAAAAATACGAATTTTATGTCTATTCCACATGAAATTTAATTCTCTACAACTTTGTAGAAGAAAGTTTTTCCAAATTCTCAATAAAAAATGACCGAAATCCACATACAGATGATTTTCAACACCTCTATTCTGACAAAATACTGATAAAACACCTCAACATTAATTCCTTTATTTATATCCACATAAAATAAATATTTTCTTATCATATAAATCAATAATTAATTATTCACAAATAATATTACAAAATCACTATAATGACAATTAGGTTGTATTCTTTGTATTACCACAATGTCTTCTTATGCAACCACGCCAGATTCTTGTATTTTAACAACTAGGTATTCTAAACGATGTTAATTGATAACAACTACGTAGATTATTTATAAAACTCAAACTTGTCATTTTCTTCATCCAACCATTTTCCGTTATGGGGCCCACAAATGGCTACATCGTCGTACGAATATTCCCCGACAACAAGAATATTCCACAACCAAACGAATATTCCCCGACAACAATGAATATTTTATAACCACTTGCTTATATTGCAAAATTTGCACATTATACCCATAACTAACCACATTAATCAAATTCACCCTTACTATTTCAAAATAATGAATAGAGGAAATTCAATTTTATTTTTAAAACTTGGGGTCTTACAGTTGGCCAGTTAGCAAAACTCACCTGCAATCGTATGGGGGGAGCAGCTTCCTCTAGAGAAAATAACTTACTAGCTATCTAGAAGGAGTGCAGTGATGATATAAAGGATTGTATTGGATCTGTTGTGCTTCTAATAGGCAACCTCTTTGTTGTCGACTTACCGTATCGTATTACTAAGGGTTGCACATATTGTAAAAGATATGAACCTTCTTTTTGTCTTGTTCGTTATGCAGAACTGAGAAAGCATGATTCAGGCTAAATTGACTAGGGGACAGGATATATAAGTTTGGTATAAGCTTCAACGGTCCGGGATGTTCACTTATGATACTCTAGACAATGGTAGCTCACTTCGGATTATATCACATCAAATTCACTATGTCTTTGACTATTTACATTCGACGGTAATAAGGTCGGATATTCACCTTTGGTGGTATAAGGTCGGATCAATGTCTCCCATAGGGGGTGAGATGGATATTATAGCGGTATAAGGTAAGATGGGGGTATAAGGTCAGATAAACATCTTTTGAGAATGCTACGTTCCTCCCGAAAGAATATACGTCCTTCGGGAAGGACACGTTTCTCCCGAAAGAATATGCGTCCTTCGAGAAGGCTATGTTCCTTCCTAAAGGATATGGACGCAGTCCTCAATTACAAAAAAAATGGGTAGGCCGAGCACTTCAATTGCTTCGTCCATATGTGTATTTTTTTTTTTGAATGCCCTCACTATCGAGGAATATTAGCACAAATACAATGAATTATTATATAATCTGTCTCAACAATTTCTCAAAGGAAACTCAAGCTCAATAGGTGAGAATACAAACTTCCCAAATAATAAGAATTTAAAGCCTCACGATAAAGGGGAATCAACGTTCCACAATAAAGGAAAATGAAACAAACCTAAGATTTAATGATTCCAAGGTCTCAGTTTTAACTATCATGAAAAATGATATATATTGCGAATGTTTATGTTATAATTTTTAATTATCAGTTAGGTGGATAAGTAATAATTAATTTTTAAAAAAATGTGTAATAAGTGGAATTTTCTTATAATTTCTATCAATTTAATATATTAATCACAATTATAATTTGACCTAAATTTATCACAATTTATAGCAGGGGCAAAACTAATTATTTGGCCATCGAAGTTGGCGCGTTTTATTGAATACCTGATTAAACTTTTATTTTTTTGAATTAACTCACTGAATTAATTATTATTTTCAAATTGGGTCACTCCGTTAAAAAAAGTAGATAAACATTAAAATTTTATCTACATGACTCTGAAAAAATATACAAAAAATAAAAAAATATACGTGACAAAAAAAAAAAAAACACTTCTTTTTACATTTAAAATTTTTAAAAAAATAAAAAATTAACATTTTAAAAATCATTTATTCTCTCTTCCTTCGTCTCTTCTCTCTCTTCTCTCCTTCCAAATCAAATTCGTCAAGTCTAAATCTGGCGACCATTTTCTGGGCCATAGCTCCACCCCATCTCCCCCGCTCACGACGGTCCTCTTATCCTTCTTCCACAAGCTCCTCACCACAAACTCCAACACAAACACCACCGTAAACCATACGGCCTTCACCCCTGTCCAAGCCATATTTCCAATATTACTAGTCGTAGTATTCTTTTTGTTAATAGAACTGATTTGGGGCAGCTGAACAGGATCATCAGCCCTGCGACAGCACGACAACGACATCGACATCAACGAAATCCCATCTCCCAACGCATGATGAACGCGAAAGACGGTGCACTTATGCGCCATCAACAGGTGTATTTCCCAGCGGCTTGTCTGTGTCGAGTGGTGACGAAACGGACAAATCCGTCAGGTAATCGTTGACCGCTTGCTCGCCGTTGTTGACCTCGCCGACCAATCTTCGAATTTGATTTGGAAGGAGAGAAGACAGATAAGAGAAAACATTAAAATGTTAATTTTTTTTATTTTTTAAAAATTTTAAAATGTAAAAAGAAGACTTATTTATTTTTTTGCCACGTGTACTTTTTTTTATTTTTTTTTAGAGCCATGTGGATAAAATTTTAACTTCTGTCTATTTTTTTTTACGGAATGACTCAATTTAAAAATAATAATTAGTTCAGTGAATTAATTCAAAAAATTAAAAATTCAATCAGATATTTAATAAAACGTGTCAATTTCTGTAGTCAAATCATTAGTTTTACCATATAGCAGGACTCAAACATCATCAACACATCCACACGTGTATAAGTATTGGTTGATTGCTATGAAGAAAAATAACTTCTTATGCTGAACATACTATTTATAATAATACAAAATATAAAAATATAAAAAATAAGATGCAAATGGTTATCATAAATAATGCTATAAAATGAATTAAATGGTTCAAATTTGATTTGTATTTGTTGGACTAAAATTTTGATTCGAGCTTAACTAAAAATATAAACGATTTAAATATGAGTAAATTTTAAAATTCGATAAATTACACTAACTTTTTTAAATTATAATTTTCTATTGATACTCGAATTATATTCGTTCAAAAAGCTAGATTTAAAATCGTGTTTGATTTGATAACTAAATAAGTCTCAATTAAATTTTATTTTAAATTGTATAAATTTAACTTAATAGTGGACTCAATCGGTTCATTTTAGAAGGAATTTATTCAGCTTTGCGGTGAACTGGTGATGGTATGCATAGTTATCAAAAGGGAAATATTAAAAAAATGTAGGAATTCCATGTAACGGTGGCGTTTTGATTTTGAAGATGAGGAAAGGATATAGCCCAAGTTTAAGCATACAGTAGTCATTCCTCTCATCCTCTGTCCTCATTCATGCAAACAAAATACTCCATAATAATGTCAATCCGATTTTATCCAAATTCAAACATCTCCTCAATCTTCACTACCAGATTATTCCTTAAATTTCAAAGTAATTTGTCTTTCTTAGTCTCTAAATCACCACTTAGAAACCCTAGAAATTTATCTTCATTTGCAACCCAATCAATTGCTGAGCAGAATGAAATGGATTCTAATACTTGTAGGCCTAACAATCCGCTGTTATCCACTAAAATTGCAAATGGGTCTCCACTTTCAGGTTATTTTTCATTTCATTTCTGTAACTTTTCTCTCTCAAATTGAAAATCGACCCGACCCAATTGTTGTTTTTATTTGTTTTGGGGATGTGATTTAGGTTTGGAAGATGTGATGATGGGTTATATATTTGGGAAGAGAAAGGCCACTGAAGTTGCTCATGCGTAGGTACTTTTGACTACCTTGTTATTATTTTTTTTCTTCTTTTGTTTGTATACATGATTTTTATACTCCCCTTTTAGGGTCAATTTGGGGAATCCTAAAATTTAAAATTGATACAAAAATTTTAGATTTTAGTTGTAACACCTCAGAAGAATGAAGTTATACAAAACACAATAAAACTGATGAAATTATAACAAGGCTCTAAGCCATATAAGAATAATCTCAATATCTTATAAATACCACAAGTTAAACCATAAAAATACTAAACTGAGTAAAACTACCATCTAAAGTATTTATTACTACTCCAAATAAATCATCAGATCACAACCTAAACAAAATATCTAAACCATTGGAAAGAAGAGAACTCTCATTGCCCTTGATCCCCTTGATTATCTGCCGGAAGAAAAACACAGCATGAGTCAAATGTCCAGTACAGATATAGAATATAAGAATAATGAAATGAAATAGTTAACTCAATTAAATAAACTGAACTAAACTGAACTAAACCGAATAAAACTAACACAACGAAATAATAGGCTAAATCAAATGGCTAGGTGTTATTTCATACCGAGCTCAAAAAAATATTTTGCCACACAGGCAACTCAAATAATGCCATACAAGCAATCAAAATAATGCCACACAGGCAATCACACATCGGACTGGGCAATCCAAATGCATGTAAAATCGGAAGGCGTGTTTGACACAAATATCACCAATCTACAAAACAGAACAAAATAGAAATTTAGGGTTGACCCATACGCCTCCCACAACAAATCACCAAATGGCCAACTCCCACCGGAGCACAAAATGGAGACACCGTGGACTGATTACACCACCACGGAAGGTGTCATGCTTCGATACCAAGAAGACATGCATGTGATACCCGCACAGGTGCTTATAGCTCAGGTATACCCTAAGGTATATTCTAACAAGGATACCATGTCACAACACATGCGACACAATAACAATAAGGGGTTTTAATATGTACATGTTAAACTGAAATGAATCATCAACTCAAAGTCTCCAAAAATATACTAACATGCACATTACTACAAATATCAAAATAAACTTAGACTTGTTGTACTAGTCTAAAGAGTACAAATATGAGTTCCAAATATGAACACCAAAACGAAACTATCACAATGAATTTGACAAGTAATACTCATGAGAGGCAATACCAAATTTTTAAATGAGTAGCAAAACGAACGAATTAAAATTAAAAGAGTTTCGCTAAAAGAGTATGAAATCCGTATCTGGAGTAAGCAATGTAATATCCAAAATTTTTTATATAGTTTTGTTAATCTCCGTCAATCCGATCTATTCACAAAATAATGTATATTTATTAATTACGTACACAATTATACATATTATTATTGTAACACCCCCTTTCCGAAATAGAAAGAGAGGTTACTCAAAACACAACAAAACTAATGAATTTAATAGCAAGGTTCAAAGCCACAAAAGAATAGTCTTAATATCTGATAAATACCACAAGTCAACCATAATAAATTCCAAATTGACTCAAACCACAATCTAAAATAATTATTACAATTCCAAACAAACTAATGTTTCACAACCTAAACATAATATATCTAAATCATTTGGATAAAAGGGAGCTCTCGTCACACTTGCTCTTGATCCCCTCATTACCTGCCAGAAGAAAAACACAGCATGAGACAAATGCCCAGTACGAATATAGAATAAAAGAATAATGAAACGAAATAATCAACTCAACTAAATGAACTGAACTGAAACGAACAAAACTAACACAACGAAATAATAGGCTGAATCAAATGGCTGGGTGTTATTTCATACCGAGCTCAGAACAAAATAGAAATATACCTTGCCACACAGGCAAGTCAAATACTGTCACATAGACAAGTCAAATAATGTCACACAGGCAAGTCACACACATTGGACTGCGAATCCAAATATATATAAAATCGGTAGGCGTTTTGGCACAAATATCACCACTCCGCAGAACAGAACAGAACAAAAATTAGGGTCGACCCATACGTCTCCCACAACAATCACCAAATGGCCAACTCCTACCGAAGCACAAAACGGAGACGCTGTGGACTAATTACACCACCACAGAAGGTGTCATGCCTCGGTGCCAAGAGGACATGGTACCCCCACAGGTGGTTATAGCTCAGGTATACCCTACGGTATATTCTAACCAAATACTATGTTACAACACATGCGACACAATATCAACACAAAGGAGTTCTAACGTGTACATGCTAACTGAAACGAATCATCCACACAAAATCTTCAAAATATATATTAACATGTACATTACTACAAATATCAAAATAAAATTTAGACATGATACACTAGTCTAAATAGTATAAATATGAGTTCTAATATAATGCCAAAACAAAACTATCATAATAAATTGACAAGAAATAATTATGAGAGACAAAACTAAATTTCGATCCGTACCTGGAGTAAGTAGTGTAATACTCAAAATTTATTCCAATTATGACTCGCTTAGACTCCTTCCGTTCGAAGTAATTAAAAGAATAAATAAATAATTAACTTATAAACTTAATAATAATTATACTATTAAATTTAATGATCCTAATCTCTTATAATTATGTTACTATGACATATCACTTAAACAATTTCATTACCTAGTTATTATAATTTAAAAGAAAATTTACCGTCTTTTATTCGCATGGTACCAATATTAGGAAACTCTGATCAATTATAGTCTGTTATCAAAATCTTTTTTTTATGCCCACAATACAATTTAAACTAATGTATGTTTATGTTGACTTTAACAATTCACCCGTATCTATTAGCATTCAATTGGAAAACATTACTTTTTTTAATCAATATATATATATATATATATATATATATATATATATATATATATACACACACACCATCTTCCTGATGCAATCCACCATAACCCATTAAGTATCAAATTCTACGGAAGCAATATACATATAGAATATGTATTTTAACTTTAAGGGACATTGAACTTTCTACAAGAAAGATCTAACAAATTTTCAAAAGAAAATAGTAATAACTTACCAAATGGGTCTTGCCAAAAATCAACTTTTAACGAATTTACCCTCGTCAATTGTTATGCCGCTGCACCTACTTCTTTTCTTTTCTTTTATCAGACGAATGAAGGTACTATATATTATGCAGGGTTCCTGTTTTAGTTATTTATTTATTTATTAACCTATTTTATTAATTCTTTTAATTATAATAGGATTAATATTACCCATATTTAAATTAAATCCAATTAATTTTAAAGCTTGATTTTGCCAAATTAATTTATCCATCACTTATTAATATTTATTAGCTCACATAAACTAAATGACTAGTTTGACCCAAATAAAAGGCACAGTCCAAAAATATATTTAATATTAATTTTTTTAATTTTATTTACTTTATTCACTTTTTTTTGGGTATTACAATTATATTAGATTAGTATATCATGATTTTTATTATTTAAAAAAAAATTATAACTGCAATGCCAAAAACATGGTCTGAACAGTACCAAATCTTCATCTAATATGATTTATAGTATTAACAATATAGAATTTGAAATGTACATAACCCATTATGTAACTTAGTTAAACAACTCAATAAAATATCTTTGTTTCCTTATATTAAATCTGTAAACATACTAATTTACTACCTTCAATTAATACAGAAACCATAACTTATAATTACAATAAAAAAATAAAAAAAAATAAGAAATTAAAAAATTTATTCCTTAGATTGTCCCTGACATAGTCGGAAGGGACCCATATTTCCATATTTTAAAACTAACAAATTATACCCATGAATGCATATGACATGCAGGTACTAGGATAATCATATATATATATATATATATATATATATGGTGATATACTGTTATCAATTAAGTGTGTACATATTTTACAATGAATGGTGAAGTACTTCACCAATAGTTTTATTAACAAGAGATTTACATATAATATCCCACAAGGAATTCAATTCTATATCACCACTGCTCTCTCTTTTTCTTCTCTCTGTTCTTGCCGTCGCTTCCTCGATCTCTCTCTCTTTTTTTTATCTAACGAATAAAGGTACGGTTTGATTTATTTGTTTATTAAATTATCTTACTAATTCTCCTAATTTTAGTAGGTTTTAAAATTACACAAATATAAATTAGACCCAATTACTTTTAAGGCCTAATTTTACTAAATTAATTTATCCATCATTTATTAATATTTTTTTAGCACACATAAATTAAATGACCACTTTGACCTAAATAAAATACAAAGTCCAATTAATATATTTAAAAAAATATATATAATCTTATTTTATTTAATATAATTATTTATTAATAGTTTTTACCGGGTATTACATTAGTATAAACAATTATAGTTGTTGCAAACTAAGTATAAAAGTACTACTAATTGCCATATTTGTTCTTTTCAGAACTTAAAAATAGATTCAAGTCCAGTTGGTAATTGATACTAATTGTTTTTCTTATTTAACTTGCATTCATGATGTCTCACTTGTATTGGATGTGTATTAATTTCAAAGTTATGAGATTGTTGGGTTGATAGTTAGGCAAAGTGATGCTACCTGATTACCATAATTACTGTTTAAATAAGGGAATTTTTATTTTCATAAGATATTTTCACAAGGTCTTGTCCAATTAATGTATGTCCGATTTACTATTCATGCTTGTGAAAATATTAATTTCCTAAAACGGGAGACTACATACGCTACTTTTTGGTCATACTTGTCCAGTGGCGAAGCCAGGCTTATTTTCAGTGGGGTCAAAATTATTACTAATTTATAAATAATTTGGCGGGGTTCAGAGGTAGTACCCCCGAAACAATTTTTTTTAATACTTTTATACTTTCGGGTCACACACACACACATATATATATATATTTATTTATATACTATATTACAATGACAATATAATAAGTAATAATATATGGTATATATATACACTATATTGACTCATAATATATTTTTTTTAATCACAATTGTTCATAAGTAATTAATTCATTAATTATTTTTAAAAATAATAGAAATTAAATTATTATTTAGTTTAAAATATTATAGAGAGATATACATATATTGAGAGGATATCAGTCATATGCGGTTAAAATTTGATTGACAAAGTTATAAATTTTCAATTTGACCCCGTATAATAGAAAATTTATAAAATTTTAGTGGGGTCAATATATATATATATAATACTTAATTTTTTTTAAATTTACCTTACATTATAAAGCAATTGTTTTTTCAGTGGGATCAATTGACCACACAATCTCCTATGTAGCTTCGCCGCTGTACTTGTCACCAAAAATTAAAATAAATATTAAAAATTGCTAATCAGAGTTCATATCGTTCATACTGAAGGTACAAGCCATTGGCCAGCTGTGCCACTTATAAATATAGTTGCCTGCCATATTTGTACTTTGTTGTGACGATAAAGTCGTTATGGCCTTCCTTCTCTTGGGAATTATAATATTCTGCGAGTTGAACTGTAACAGATCTTAATATCACTATACTAATTACCCCTTACAGAGTGAGTATAGCTAGATATTCTCTATAGTTATTGTCAATTTTTATTCACTTTGAGATTATTTTATTTTCTCAATTTATTATTTTCCTTTTGATCACATTATTCACAGGGCATGGAAACATGTTATCCAAAAAGGAGATGCAGTTGTGGATGCAACTTGTGGAAATGGTTATGATACCTTAGCAATGCTTAAAATGGTTTCGGATAAGTCACATAGTGGTCGTGTTTATTCATTGGACCTTCAAGATGTTGCTTTACAGAATACGCAGTATTTGCTGGATGAATCACTCAATTCAGATGAGGTGCTTATTTTATGCATTATTCTGTATTGAACTATGTAAGAAAGGCATACACTCTATAAACTTGTGATTTAGGATACTTGCTATGATTTTGTGCTAAGTAGTTAATTGTTTGTCATCATGATATATTTTCCATGCCTAATTATTATTTGAACCAGAGTCGTTCCTGAGATTTTGGTGGCCCAGTGCGAATAATGAAAACGAGACCCTTTTCGAAACATTGTTTTCACCAAAAAAAAAGGTAAAAATAAATAAAAAGTAAAAGCTGTATTCAAAAAATGTGTCTTTCCGAAGCTTGAATCATAATAGTTTGATTACAACAAAATATGAGAATTTCGACTACAACAAAATATATGAGGATACATTGAAAAATACTTCTTCTAGTATTCCTAGAGGCAAAATCTTCAATCAAATCTTCAAAATCCAAAATGATATATATATATATATATATATATATATATATATATATATATATATATATATATAATTTGGGGCCCCTCTCGATTGGGGCCCAAGGCTGTCGAATTCCCTTTAAGCTGCGTGCTCGTGAACGGCCCTGATTTGAACCAACCTTATATCCTATTTAAGACTTTTAAGTATCATGTGGATCTCTAAAATTGAACTTTAAAACTATACGTCATGCATGAATGGCTGCTAGAAGTCCAAAGCTGCAAATACTTGATTACTATATTTGGATATATAGTTATATACATATTGTTGTGGTTTTAGTTCAAACGGTTTTAGGTAATCTTTTATGCCTGTACCAGTAAAGTATCAGACTTAATTGCTTTCATAAGAGAAACTGAAAACTGTTTTACCTTCATCACCGACCTATTCAACATCTTCTCAGCTTGAAATCCCGGGATTCTAGTTCTTCAGCAGTTCAGCTTAGAGAGGTGGTGATCAGTGGAATCTCTAAACCAGCAAATTAAAGATCAGCTTGAAAATTCATCTTCTCTGTGAAGGATTACATGCATAGACCTCCATTTCTTTTATTGGTTGAGTGATCTATACTTTGTGTATCCCCCATAGCTACTAGCTTCCACCTTGCTCACTTCAATGTTATGCATAGACAATTTGTGCACCCCTAGGATATGGATGCTACAAATACCTCTTTCATTTAATTTTTTTGAAAGGTGTTGTCATTAGAGAGACACAAATCAACCCTTGCAGGCGATGGATCACTTTTTGTCCAAAAATAACTGCTTTACGATTTTAGCCTGTAATACTAAGCATGGTGTGTGTGTGTGTGTGTGTGACAGACTGATTTTCCTAGAACTACATTCTGTGCTCGATAACATTAGCAGTTGAATTCACAATTTCTTTTGCTTCTATATTAGTATTTTCTATGCGATCAATTTTTTTCTACATTGACCGAAAGATAGCGAGCGATGGCTGAATGTTAGTTGTCAAATACATAACTCATTTGTATCCTTTCTTCAAAAACACAGCCAAACAATATCTTTGCTCCATTACTTGTATTAGTTTTTTAAAAAAAATTCTAATTGTGGCTACTGCAGAAAGAAAGTGTTGAGCTATTCACCACCTGTCATAGTAAAATGGAGGAAGTTGTTCCTAGGAACACCCCCGTGAGGTACTGCAATTCTAGATTGTGAATTTTTAGGTGATCGTATAGAGTTTTGGATGTTTTGTTTCACACTATCAATTATAGCCATTTATTCTCGACGCCGTTTTTTTAGCTTTCAGATGATGCCTTTATCATTACCGTTTTTTTAGCTTTCAGATGATGCCTTTATCATTACCGTATAATTTCAATCTCACTTACCCCCTTCTTCCTCATTGTTTTCCCATCCTTGTTGTCGCCCTTGATTTGTTTAGGCTAGTTGCGTTCAACTTGGGTTACCTTCCTGGAGGTGACAAAACTATGATTACGCGGGCAGATACAACACTTCTTGGATTGGAAGCTGCAGAGAGAATACTAGCACCCGGAGGGCTCATCAGTCTAGTGGTTTATGTGGGTCATCCTGGCGGAAGGTAATCATTTCTTGCGACTGGAATTTATAAGAATAGTAGGTCGGTTTTAACTCTTTTTACTGGACACCTCTAATCACCAAGGTTTGTGACACTAAAGTAAAGCATCATAGTATCAGATAAGCATATACAAAATCTACAAAAACAATTAAAACCCGAGTAAAATAAAAAAGAACAATAAGATTACAGTTGAATTGTTTAGAGGTTTATTTATTATGTTGGTGTATCATGCAGGGAAGAGTTTGAGACTGTCCAGGCTTTTGCTTCAGGATTGCCAGTTGATGATTGGGTCTGCTGCAAGGTCCAAATGTTAAACCGACCTCTGGCACCTATAATTGTGTTCTTATTCAAAAGATGATTCCATTTCTTGGGTTTTTGTACCTTTGTCCTGTATTTTGTTAAGCATTTACTCTCGGACAAGCTGTATAGAAATGTATATTATTTTTCCTAGACAATCTGCGAAAATTTTAAAACCAAAAATCGATGTTAATTTATTTAATTTTGATTAATATAATAGTTAATATTGTAAATTATGTACAAATATTATCAAGTAAGTTGTTGTTTTGAAATGAGTTTTTTTTTTGTTTTTTTTTGTGTTGGCAAAAGATAAAAAGGAGGGGGATAATACCAATTGTAGGAATAAAAATTAATAAATATTACATCTAATCTCTTTTGAAATTCGGACTTAGGCATTTTTTTTTCATTTTTTTGGGGCTAATATTATAAATTTATATAGGAATTAATTAGACATAATTTTTTAATATTCTTTTGAGAATAATTTCAATAATTAAAGTTTAATATTATAAATAATAATTATTTAATTTTAAATTTAGAGAAATGAGAATAATATTGGACAATTAAAGAAGGAAAAAAGGTTAAAACGATAAGAAGACGATCGCGATGGGACTCGAACCCAACAATCTCCCGCTCCGGAGGCGAGCGCCTTATCCATTAGGCCACGCGATCAACTGTAAATTTTATTTAAGATTAGAGGAACTAACACTGAAAAACAAACGGATTAAACCGAACCGAACCGGTTTTATTGTCTTTCGGTTATACCGTTTCATTATCCGGTTTCGGGTTTGGTTTTTGAATTTAAGCTATTCGATTAAGCGCATAACCGAACCGGCCTTAAAAGTTAAAACAGTAATCTTTCACCCTCTGAGCCTGATTTTTTATGACTCATCGGTCATCTCTCACTTGTCGATGACTCTCAATGATCTCTAATATCAGTCTCTGATCTCCCATTTCTCACTCTCTGCCCTTACCCAAAACCCCAGTCCCCAAATTGCGACTCCACCTACGGTCCGCAGCCCCGCACTAGTCTGTAGTCTCTGGCTCTCTCACCCTCTGCCCTAACACAACTACACAAGCCGCAAAGGTTAACTTTTACGATCACAAAAAGGGACATCATTTGATACACCTTGAATTCCAAAGGTTAACTAACTGAGACTTGTTTAGCTTCTTGATTAATTTTATTGGTTTTTAATTCAGTTAATGAGTGGAAAACTGGAAATTGTTTGTTTTTTTTTTTTGGGATTTTTTTGATGGATGATTAATTCTTGGAATTTCTTTTCTGGGTACTTTTAATTTTACTTTGTCAATTTCTGTAAATTTTTTGGTTGATCGGAATTCCTCAGTGTTGGTTAATGCATATGCTCTATCGGCAACTGTATTTTTTAGTTAAATCTTTTTGTTAGCTGTTAGGACCCCATGCATCATATCATTTGATCGTTAGCTGTTGCTTTCTGAGATTTTTTTGAAAGTAAATTCAAACACTGTTTTTTAATGTGTTTGTAAACTATAACTTTTTATAGAAGGAATTTCTATGATCATTTGATTCTGAAAGAAGATTCTGCTATTTATCATCTGCTTTTGTAAATTTTAGCTGTAAAAGAAAATTCTAGGATACCAATTTTGCCCTTAAATTTTTAACTAAACACAATTTAATTTCATTCATGTCCTAGGGCATATCAGTTTGACGCTTTTCTCCACAAGTAGCAGCAGCTGCCCTTCTATCGGCAGCTGCTCCTCTTCTTCCAGCAACAGGGTTCTTTTTCATCTCTATTGTTGCAAACCTTCTTCTCTTTCTTATACATCTTTGTACTTATAAAAAAGAGGAATAAAAATCTTCTACCTCTTCAAATCTCCTCATCTTTATATTTACCGAGGATATAAACTTGTTGCTATTTATTGGTTGGTAGGAGATGATTCTTTTTATTAAGTTTTTGAGATGGTCGGGTTCATTATTGTCTATAAAAGTTTGTGGGTGTCATGTTGTCTTTACCCTCCGATCTTTATTATAATACTAGTAATTACCCGCACGACGTAACGAAAAATTAGATTAAAATTCAAAAAATACTACATCTTTGCAACCTAAATAACTTACAATCAGATATAACGATTATCATAATTCACCATAGTACCACAATAATTAATACATACTCAATCATCAACACATCCAACCACCAAAACATCAAAAATAAATATATTCGAAAATAGATATTTACAAAAATCTAAACTTGTCTACAAAACTTGCAATCATCAATACATATTCAAACTACCAAAACAATCTTCATTTCATACCCAAAGTCATCATAAACATGTATAATTAGTTAATTTTACAAAATACGGAACACAAAAAATACACATGCAAAAATTAATACATACTCAATCATCAACACACATCTAACCACCAAAATATCAAGCTAGTTGCTATTGATTTTAAAAAATTTCGGCAGAGTTTCCTTTAAAAATAGATATCCAGACAAATCTAAACTTGTCTATAAAACTTACAATCATCCATACATATCCAAACCACCAAAAAAACCATCATTACATACCAAAAATCATCATAACCATGCAGAAATTAATACATATTCAATCATCAACACATATCCAACCACCAAAACATCAAGCTAGTCATTTACTAATTTCAAGAAATTTCAAGAAGTTTCGTTTAAAAATAGATATCCGAAAAATCTAAACTGTTTAAAAAACATACAATCATCCATACATATCCAAACCACCAAAAAAACCATCATTCCATACTCCAAATCATCATAACCATGTATAATTAGCCAACTTTACAAAAAATAGAAAACAAAAATGCATACATACAGAAAATAGAGAAACAACATGTTGAGCATAACCCTTTACTTTACAGCTTACACCAAGTATATTTTTTACAGCTTACACCAGATTTCCTTCAATATATACCTGAAAATATTTGAAATTTTAAAATTATCGAAATATGTGAATAAAAATAAAACAATTGTAAATCCGAAACATAAGAACCCTTACTTTACCCTGAATTATGTAAAAATATAAATGAGCACACATATTTGTATGTAGTGGGGGGAATGAATTAGATTGATATAAGTAAGAATTTAGAGATATTGTAATAAATAATCAATTTATTTAGGAAAAGATATGAACTTGCAATCAAATAAAATTTTTTTGGTACCATTTCAACAAACGGTTCATTTGCTTAATGATTTAAATCATAAATCTGTATTTGTGGCAGTATAATGGTGTGTGAGTTTGATTTGCGAGTGTTTGATTGGTTACAGTTATGTGTGTGTATTTATGCACATATTATGTGTGTTTGTGTGTCTGCATGAGAAGTAGAGAATATAACATCATTGGTCGATGATTGTGCAGTTGAAACGGTTGTAGCTACACAATAAATTTCATAAGCCATATATAATTAACATCAATTACAATAAAATTTCATACAATTAACATGCATTTAATCAAACATAATACATACACTCAATAATAACCAAAATTAAGGAAAAAGACAACCTAAATTAGCCTACAAATTTCACAAAATGAACACTCAATAATAACCAACTCAACATCCATTGCATCCTAACATTCATAATAAAAAAATCTATTTCATCATAACCATAAACCTATTTCATCATAAAAATAAAAATAGCCAAATTAAAAGACACCCAAATGTGTGGTGTTGCGTGTGTGCATGCAATTGGTGTGAAAGAGAGAGAGAGAGAGATAGAGTGAGAACACAAATCTATAACAAATCTAAATACCCAAATTTAAAACACCCAAATCTAATTACCAAGTGTTTAAGTTACCAAGCTGTAATTTGAGTTACCAAGTGTTTCATTGTTTGAGTTACCAAGTGTAAGATTCGCCAAATAATGAAATCCCATTGCAACTGTTTTTTGGTTCCAAGTGTAAGATTTGATTGCAACCATTTGAGTTATTAGTATCATTTCACCATTCAAGAAATGAGTTTTAGGCACTAAGCCCAATTCTTTGGGCTAACCAACATAATATTTTGGCTCATTTTATTTTTAACCAACATAAGATTTTACAGTAGGGTAGCCAAGCTGAAAATTTGGGATAAGCTGCTTGGAGCCAATGAAGCCAATGATTTTTAATCGGGGTGTCCAAACCTTAATTTCAGGTCTAACAAAAACTCCATGCTATTTTGGAAAATATAAACCACCACAAATTGAAGAATAACAATTAAAGAAACTTCCACACATCCTGAAAACATGATGAATTGAAAAGGTCAATAATTGAAAATGCTTCCAGCATGAAAAACATAAATACATGCAAAAAATCTTCCTGCTGAAAAGGCTCAACTAATTATTTCTTATGCAAATTGGTACAGTTTTAATTGCACAATCATCATACCTTTTAGTTCTTTGTATGCAGCAGTGGTGTTCGACTAAATTTCCTTACCAATATTTGGAGTTTTATTATTCTCTTCTCATTAGTGTGCTTGGCCTGTTGAATACTTGAACTGTTTTTTAAAAGTAGACGTCCGTCCAACAAATTTGACGGAATGGTCTTATTAATAATTTTTAAAAAGTCTAATGTGTCAATTTCATATTTTCAAAGTTCAGTGATTTAATGCTTAAAAGTCGACAACCACAGTGGGAAAATACTCCTTTTTGCCAATTCAATTTATTTCATATAGCAATACAAATATTATATTTAGGGAATATGACACCTGCAAATCTGTAACGAATAATTAGTGTGACTATTACATTTTACCACTATATGTTTATTAAGAAAAATTTTGTGAACGTGTGTAATGAAGAGCAGAATCCAAGAATATTTATAGGCAAACTAACATGCTCTAAAATACTAATGTACTGCGAAAAATACAACCACTAAATGCTAGCTATTTCTAAAAACTTCTAACTATTTATTTCTATATTCTTAACTATTTCTATTTTGATTCTTTACCAGCTGGCTTTACATGTTCCATATGAGGGAATTAAAGTGTTTTGAGTTACCAAGCTGTAATTTGAGTTACCAAGCTATAATTTGAGTTACCAAGTGTTTCATTGTTTTACCAAGTGTAAGGTTCGCCTAATAATGAAATCCCATTACAACTGTTTTTTGGTTCCAAGTGTAAGATTTGATTGCAATTTGTTACAATTTTAATTTTCAGAACCTTCAATTAAAACAAAATGAGCAAATAAACCCCCCAAAAAGAAAGAAGTAATAAAGTAAAAAAAAATTGAAAAAAAAAACAAATTTCCATAAACCCAAACACTTGAAATTACCATATTTCTACAGTATCTTAAAAAGAAAATTTTTGACAGTATCTTAAAAAGAAATTTTTTTGCAGTATCTTAAAAAGTTTGCAAACCTAACTTGATTAAGTATCTTAAAAAGAAAAAATTTTGTTAGAAAGGAACAGATCAATTTCTTCTAAAAAGGTCAATTAACATATAACATGGAAAGATAACCCCTAAAAAGAAAGAAACCCTAAAAAGAAAGAAAGCTAAAAATTTGAAAAGAGGAATCAAATTAACATAAAACATGAAAAGAGGCACCAAATTAACAGATAACATGGAAAGAGGAATCACATATAGAATGAATGATTAAACCTGGGGGGCCAACAGAGGAGTTTAGTTTTCCTGATAACGATATGGCAGTGCGACCTCTCCCTCCTCCGATGGAATTGCGACCTCTCCCTCCTCCGACGAAAGTGCGACCTCTCCCTCCTCCGACGGAAATGCTCTCGCTATTCATTTCTCCAAATTCCACAGAGAGAAGAAAAGATTTGGGAGGGGTAGCGTGTAGATGTAACTTACATCATGTAAGGGTGAGTTTGCCTTTAGCCCAAATTCCAAAGAGAGAGAGAGAAGATTTGGGCGGGATAACATGTAAGGGAGAGAAGAAAAGATTAGGGAGGGGTAACGTGTAAATGTAAAGGTGAGTTTTGGCGGGATTTTTTTAGTGTCAGATGTAACATGAACCTTTAGATTAAGTGAGATCAAATCTGGGACGTTGTGGTTTCTCAAATGACAAAATTTGAATTCGGTTCTGTTTTATTATTATAGATAGTCTTTGGTAAGTCATGGAAAGATGTTTCCTTCTTAAATGTATTTCTATTGTAGGTAATAAAATGATTAAGAAAAGAAGAGGACAGGGAAGAGCTCCTAATTTTAACAAGTCAGAGAAAATTACTTACCAAAATAATTCTAACAAGTTGGCTAGTTTGAAACTAAAGTCTCAATTGAATTTCTAGCCAACAGAGTTAAACTTAAAAGAGGAGGTCTGTAACAACGATAGGTGCTTATATCTTGCAAACTGAGACCTTTTCCAGGATAGCAAGTTGGCCTTTCGTGGATGATATAGGTGTATGGGACACTTTTTTGTGAGTGGGAACACAAATTGAAGATCTGCTTGCTACTAGAGCTCCGTATATTGACCCCTGGCAACAATTTCAAAAAGAAAATATATGTTGTAGCAAATTGACTTTTTGAAGTCAATTTTCAAAATCCTAAAATTCATCATAATAGTAATGACATAACTGTATTCAATCTACCTAAAGTAAAAATGTTAGGAACTTATAATCATTTTATAATCTAAACTAAAAGTATATATCTAAGTTTAAAACAGAACAAAAAGAAAAGTGGACCTTAAAAGAGTCTGATTTAAATTTTTTCCCTAATGAATTTGTGAAAACTTAGAATGTAATTAAATTTTATTCTGATTAATGTAGTCATTAATATCGTAAACTATTTTATTAAGCTCAAATTTATTAAGTTTGAAATAGAGAGAGCATGGGAGGAATATAGATGATTAATTCCTCAAAAAGACAACTTGGTAGGTCATACTATATACTTAAATTCAACAAAAGAAGGATAAGTAGCATGGTAGTTTGCGGGAATGATATGATGCATGGGGTCCTAACTTTTCTGCAGTGGTTTATATTTATGATAATTCCTGAATAGAAGCAAGAAACTAATGCAATAAATTTGAGGGAAAAAATATAAAAGAAGTTTGAAAAGAAAATTCTAGGATTATTTCAAAAAAAATAAAATTAGCTTGCACATGCTAGGAAGCCTTCGTTTCACAAAACTAAATATGAGTTTAAAATATACCCAATCTTGTATTTGATGGTCGGTGTGGCGCCTTAAAATAATTTTATCTGTTGGGAATGTTAGGTTTTAACTTGGCCCTTGTTTGCATATTTATTTTATGAGCACATACATCGATATCTTTTAGATTGGAGATAGTAGGGGTCTCCTAGTCAACGGCCAAATTGTGCTATTGTGAAATCGTCCATCTCTTAATAGATTGAAGATGCTAGCTATTGTTTGTTTGGTACATTCTGTTTTCAGTCCTATTTGCAAATTGTAAGTATATCACTGACTGCTGTTGCAGAAAATGATTTAGTATTTGTTAAGTTGGAAATTTAGAGAAATTATAAGTGCCAGATCTGTTGTTCACTCACTTATGGTCAATTTAGGATATTGGGCCTTTTGATTTAGTCGGATATTATAATTGGTTCAGCATCAGATTGATCCGATTTAGCTAAGGAGAAGCTGCTTTGTTAGAAATTTTACAGCTATAGTGTGTTTGTGTGTAGGAGAGGAAGTAAGATTAGGTGAGCGAATGATAGTTCTGCTGACAATCTAGTTCAAACATAAGTTCTCTGTATTAGATATTAGAGGGGATTGAAAATAAGATCCATTGAGGATAAGGGGTGAAAATAAGATCCATTGAGGATAAGGGGTGCTTGAGTCATACACCAACACATGAGATTTCAAGTAATAATGCTATTAATTTTGAGTTTCACAAAGCAAATGGAAAGAACCGCACTTCTCAGCACAGAACAGCTTTGGGAAAACCAACTCCATCAAAATGTGATGATGCTCAAAAGTGGTTAGTCATTCTGTCAAGTGGGGGTGAGAAAAGCCAAAAATCCAAAACCGAGCCGCGTAATTCAAATGCCGATGACAGGAGATTGATAGCCCCCGTTCCAAAGAAGGAGGACTATTCAAGTAGTGAGGACAAAGAACGAAATGCCCAGGCTCTGCAAATACTGCTCGATATGAGGTGGAAACAAAGATGGTAGACTGTGATGAATCCCTTTGGAGAATCAACAAACCTGAAAATTCCGCTTCAGTTGTTGGATCAATATGTGTGAGGGACATGGGGACTGAGATGACACCCATTGCAAGCCAAGAGCCTTCAAGAGCTGCAACTCCCACTAGAGCCATGACTCCAGCAGCACAAAGCCCCATATCATCCAGATCCTCAACTCCGGTAAGGTATCAAAATGGGGTGCAGGCTCTTGATACTTGTCAACTGGGCATCAAATCTACTGATAACAGAGAAGAGGCTACCAGAGGTGGTGTTGTAGCGACACAGTTTAGTCGAGAGAGGGAAGCTCCGATTGCTAACAATGTGCCATCTCAAGCTGCTCTAGTTTCTGTGCCACGTCGGCTGACCGAACTTTGTAACCCAAAACGGCCAAAAGTTTGTCTATACCGCCGGCGTCCGGCAGATCTTCTTTCCACATCTTGGCTTTTCCGGCAGCTGGTGGTGGCGCCATTGATGAGGAGCTTTATTATTTCTCACGATCTCTCTTTGTAACCGTTTTGGTGGATGGATTTGATTTTCAGAAAAGAAAAGAGGTGAAATTAATCGTACTATATGGATGAATTGGTTTAAAGAAACATGGATGATCTCAAGTAGGTGGATATGAGCTGTTGTTGAGGTGTGTTTGATTTAGATGAGATGATTGTGGCTGAAATTCGTTTGGTGGTTTTTGTGGGGAAATAGAGCAATTGACTTGAACAGGAGAAACATGGGAAATTGGTTTGGTTTGATGAAGAAACATGAGAGGAATTAGCTGATGAAGAATATATGGAAAAGACTTAAATACCCCTTAAGATCCATATGTGTGCCTTAGCCGGTCACTTTTGACCGGTTAAGTGAAGAAAGTGTGCATTTTGTTAAGTATAATTGAAGTTTGGGGTGTACTTAGACACTTTTTTCAGTTTGTCAACAGTGATGTAAAGTTTGGGGTGCAAATTATTTTTTAGTCTAATTTGTACCATCTGTATCCTCTACATTAAAATAATTTGCACCCTAAACTTAAGTGCAAAAGGGGAAAATTGTATTGAAACTCAAAGTTTAGGGTGAATTTAATTCAAAATAAAGTTTAAGGTGCAAATCAATTTTAGAGTTAAAGTGTAGGGTGTAATTTGGAATTTAGTCCTAAAAGTATTTCTAAATTAAATATGAAAGTGTTACATGAAACTACCTTTCCCATCTTCTTTGCTCTCTTTTATTACCTACTTAAATCAAGTCATGATACAAGGTACTAAGGTCTGTTTAGTTGCTAGTATTTATCTCGTTTACAGTGATAATAATATTTAGTGCGTTTGTAAGTTTAGATGTACAGTAAAACCTCTATATCGAAATAGACTTGGGATCAAACAATTTATATTCTAATTGAGAGGTTATTACTAAATAGAGGTATTGGTACAAAATATTTTTCGAACACCCAAAAATATCCACTTTAACAAAAATATAAATTTTATAGATTTTATAACAAAAATTAAAGAAAACATAAATTATTTAGATTTGCAAACTAGGAAAATGTAGTCTTTTATAGGAAATGTAGTCTTTTATAGGAAAATGTGGTCTTTTATAGGAAATGTAGTCTTTTATAGGAAAATATAATCTTTTATAGGAAAGTACTGTAGTTCTTTATATGAAATGTAGTCTTTTATAGAAAATGTAGTTTTTTTAAATTAATATTGTCTCTCATATATATATATATATATGAAATTATTATTATATAGAGGTATAGTTTCTTAATACGGGACTTAAAAAGTATATAACATATTACAATTTAGAGGTTATTCCTATTTATAACTGGCCTAAATTGGGACTAAATTATTTTATAATATTGTATAGGTTATTCTTATATAGAGTATTCCTAAATAGGGGTTTTACTGTATTATAACAAATTTAGTGTGTTGCATTTGGATTCCAAACGTTGCGTTTATAAGTTAAATAAGTAGCGTTTGGAATAATTTGTTTGTAAACGAACAAGATTTTTATGTGTGCTCAAATTTTCAAAATCACTAAATACTTCATAAACTAGTGAATGAACAACAAGTGCTAAATCTGATTTTTTATTATAAATTTTGCTGCTAAGAAAATGACAATATGCACCTTTGCTTCATACAATTCACCATTTCTCCTCATAACTAGCCATTTAATTCTAAAATTTCAAATTATATTGGGAATTGTTACTTTTAGAAGGAGAGTTTGATATTTTTGGAATATTCCCTCACCTCTTGGTGCAATTATCTTTACTTGAGATTCTTGTTCACAAATATAACTATTAAATACTCCCTCCGTCCCATAGTTATAGGTTGATTTTTTATTTTGAGATGTCCCAATATATAGGTTACTTACTATTTATAAAATTTAATTGGTTCATTATTTTACTTTTATGCCCTTATAATAAATATTCAACCATTACTCTTTTTTTGAAGAAACAACCTTCAATGTCATTATTTTTATCACCACATTTAATGTTGTTGTATTCTCAATAAAACAATTCAACTTTTTAGGCTTTACTAATTTAACATATTTTGTGTATAAAAGGCAATTGTACCAACAATCAATGAAGTTAAGAGTTTCAATGTGATAAGTAAAGAGTAATTAATTTATTCATTAATTCTATATTAAGGGGTATATGTGGAAAATTTTTGTTAAAAATTAATTTAAACTGATTTTTCTTAAACTATGTGCCAAAAGAAATCAACCTATACCTATGAGACGGAGGAAGTACAATTTATATTGTCACAAAATGCATCCTGTTTTGTCCCAACACAAATAAGAGGTTGTATTAAAAATATTTTGAGTACTGCAGTTTGAGACAATCCTATAAACTATACTACCTCGGTTCCTGTATAATTGACGTTGGAGATCAAAGCTTACTTTTTAAAGAAAGTAATGATTGGTCATTGTAAAGTGTAAAATTAAGCCTAAATTATTAAATTGCCCTTGTTTTGTTTTTTTGTAGTAATGAGTAAGAGTTCATTGATGTACTAGTATTAGTACTAACATGCAACCTTTGCCATTCTCCTGATTTTTTTCTTAAACCTGAATAAAGTCACTTTAATCTCCCTTCTTTTCTTATCATCCTACCTCTCTTCTCCAAAAAAATGAAAGTTTAAATTTACTCTTTTTAAAAAAATTTAAAATTTTAAAATCTTGCCTCTACTTTTGAATTGATTTGTTATTTTTTTTATTTCCCTCCATTTTGTCATTCTATAGAAGTGTAGTATTGTTCATGATATCTCATGAAGAAAAAAAATAGCCTTAAGTTTAGCAATAATACATGGTTACTATACGAGAATTTGATTTGAATTTTTTGCCAAATATTGAAGAATTTTCGGTGAATGAAATCAACTTAAATATAGATTTGAATGTTCTGACAAGTAACGGGGAGATTTTGGCGCACACTATCGTCTACAATTTAAATGATCCTCTATTGTTTGATCCAAATATAGGTTTGTTGTTGTTTAATTATTTTACGATCATATTTTTACTTAGATTTCTTTTAGTTTTTGAGATCACATTTTTGTGATATTTATTAAAATAACAATCTTATTTTGTATGTGGATACATAAGATGGCATGAACCTTGCATGAAATTAATGGATATGAATTATTGCTAATACACAAGCTTTGCATGAAATTAATGGATATGTTATAAAATTTTAGCAAAGTGTATAAATATACTCTTATAATTGCTGCATAAATTTAGAGAGAATAAGCAAGAGAAAAGAGAGAAATTCTTATTAATTTTTTCTTCAGTATGAATCCTTTATATAGGAAAAGTTGAGGTTCATTCAAAAGAGAAGTAGGAAAAGGAAAGCAGAATCCTAGAAGAGGAGGGAATCATTATTATAATACTTCCCCTGATTTCCTACGATAGAAGATTATGTCTCATTAAAAACATTGTTAAGAAAACTCAATGGGAAAAACTTAACGAAGGAAAAAAGAGTACATATCTTTTACATAAATATCTTTTAATTGACTGCCTCGTTAAAACCTTGTCAGGAAAAATCCAGTGGGATAAAACCGTGACTAAGGAAAAAGAGTACAGTCTTCCCCTCAAAAAGAATTTCATTATTCCTTGATGAAATGTTGTCATAAGTCTTTCAGTCGACACATTCCGATCCTTTTCCGAAGTTTTGCAAACGTTGCATTTGGTAGCGACTTAGTGAATAAGTCGGCTAGATTATCACATGATCGAATTTGATGCACATCTATATCACCCTTCTTTTGTAACTCATGTGTGAAGAAGAATTTGGGTGAAATGTGCTTTGTTCTATCTCCCTTGATGTACCCTCCTCTAAGTTGAGCAATGCATGCAACGTTATCTTCATATAGAATTGTAGGAATGTCTTTGATTGATGGTAATCCACACGACTTTTGAATATGCTGAATAGTTGATCTCAACCAAACACACTCTCTGCTTGCTTCATGTATAGCGAGAATCTCGGATGGATTTAAAGATGTAGCTGTCATGGTTTGCTTTGTGGATTTTCAGGATATAGCCGTATCACAATATGTAAATACATAACCTGTTTGTGATCTTTCATTGTGTGGATCTGATAAATATCCTGCATCGATATATCCAACCAATTGAGACTTTGAATTTCTTAGATAAAATAACCCAGGATCTATACTTCCACGGAGGTATCTTAAAATGTGTTTGATCCCATCCCAATGTCTTTTAGTAGGAGAAGAACTGTATCTTGCTAACAAGTTGACAGCAAAAGTAAAATATCAGGTCGTGTACAGTTTGCAAGATACATAAGAGCACCTATTGCACTTAGGTATGGAACTTCAGGTTCAAGAACTTCTTCCCCACTTTCTAGAGGCCGAAATGGATCTTTATCAACTTCTAAAGATCGAACAACCATCGGGGTAGTCAAAGGATGAGCTTTATCCATATGAAAACGACTTAGAATCTTTTCAGCATATGTGGATTGATGAACAAAAATTCCAGATGCTAAATGCTTCACTTGTATTCCCAAACAGAATTTTGTCTTTTCAAGATCTTTCATTTCAAATTTATCCTTTAAATAAGTAGCAGTTCTTGTGAGTTCTTCAGGAGTACCTACAAGATTCAAATCATCCACATATACAGTAATAATGGAAAATTCACTTTGTGATTTCTTAATAAAAATACATGGACATACTTGATCATTTATATATCCATCTTTTATTAAATAATCACTAAGTCGATTATACAACATACGACCAGACTGTTTCAATCCATACAATGAGCATTATAACTTGATTGAATATATGTGACGGGGCCGTTGTGATTCAGCCATTTTCAATCCTTCAGAGATTCTCATGTAAATCTCACTGTCAAGTGAGCCATATAGGTATGCTGTTACAACATCCATCAAACGTGTTTCCAAACCTTCCATGGTTGTCATACCTATAAGAAAGCGAAAAGTGACTCCATCCATTACTGGAGAGTATGTATCCTGATAATCAATACCAGGTTTTTGTGAAAACCCTTGAGCTACAAGTCGGGCTTTATATCTCACAATTTCATTTTTCTCATTTTACTTTCGTACAAATACCCATTTGTTTTCAACCGGGATTATGCCCAACGGTGTTTGGATTACTGGTCCAAAAACTTCTCTTTTCAATAGAGATTGTAGCTCAGTTTGAATAGCATCTTTCCATTTTGGCCAATCTTTTCTTTTCCGACATTCTTCCACGTTTTGTGGTTCAGGATCCGTGTCAGGAATCAAAGTAATATCTGATGCTATAGAGAAAGCAAATATATCGTCAATCATGACTTTGCTTCGATCCCATATTTTCCCATCATGTACATAATTTATTGAGATCTCTTGGTGTTCATCTCTTATCCCTTCACTGAGATTTTGAACATCTTCTGGGGCTATTCCCACTTTTTGAATAAGTGCTTACTTACGAGCGGGTATTCCTTCAGGGATTCCCTTATTTGCTTTTGATTTTCGTGGTACAGTGTCTTTTGCACCAATCGGTCTTCCACGCTTCTGGCGTGGTTTAGATTCTTCTATTACCTTATTCGTCAATTCTCCAGGAATTGATTTTTCAATAGGTATTTCTATCCTTGCTGGAGTATTCACTACAGGTGTATGTGACTTTATCACTTTTCTACCATCATTAAATGCATCTGGCATTTGATTTGCAATATTTTGTAAATGAATAATTCTTTGAACTTCAATTTCACATTATCTTGTATGAGGATCAAGTGAATTTAAATCTAATGCATTCCATGATATTTCAGAGGGTTTTTTATTTAAAACTTTCTCTCCTCCTAATGGAGGAAATACAGTTTCATCAAAATGACAATCTACATAACGTGCAGTAGAAACATCTCCAGTTAAAGGCTCAAGATATCTGATAATAGAAGGAGAATTAAAACCAACATAAATACCTATTCTTCGTTGGGCTCCCATCTTAGTTCTTTGTGGATGTGCAATTGGAACATATACTGAACTTCCAAAAACTTGAAAGTGTGATATGTTGGGTATCTGTCCAAGAACTAACTGTAGAGGAGAAAATTTATGAAGAGTCGTTGGTCTTACTCGAATGATGGCTGCAGCATGAAGAATTGCATGACCCCAAACTGAGATAGGTAAGTTAGCCCTTAACATTAATGGTCGTGTAATTAGTTGAAGTCTTTTTATTAAAAATTCAGCTAAACCATTTTGTGTATGAATATGAGGAAGAGAATGCTCAATAGAAATTCCAATAGTCATACAAAAATCATTAAAAGTTATTGATGAAAATTCAGCTGCGTTATCAAGTCGAATTGACTTGATTGGATGATCCGGGAACTGAGCCCGTAACTTGATTATTTGAGCAAGAAGTTTTGAGAAGGAAAAATTTCGAGTAGAGAGAAGACAAACATGAGACCATCTAGTTGAAGCATCTATTAAAACCATGAAATATCGAAATGGGCCAGACAATGGTTGAATAGGTCCACAAATGTCTCCTTGAATTCTCTCTAGGAATTTTGGGGCTTCTTTATAAACTTTTACTGGTGATGGTCAAACAATTAATTTTCCTCGAGAACACATGACCTGAGGAAATTCACCGCTAGAAAAACCTTTTTATTTTCGAGAGGATGACCAGTAGAATTTTTAATAATACGACGCATCATAGAAGTACCTGGATGACCGAGTCTTTCATGCCAAAGCATAAAGGATTTGGGATCTATGATTTTTGGAATCATAACATTATGAGACTCAATTGCTCTAATTTTCATAGTATATAATCCAGAAGAAATTGAATGAAGTTTTTAGAAGATATTCTTTTTTCCAGAAATAGTAGAAGTAATGAGAAGATATTCATTATCATTCTCATTGGTTGTTTCAATGTGAAAACCATTTAGTCGAATATCTTTAAAACTAAGCAAATTTTTTCTTGATTTACTAGAATATAGAGTATTTTTGATAAAAACTTGTGTCTCATTTGGTAGTATGAAACTAGCTTTTCCAAATCCCTCGATTAAATTTGATGTGCCAGAGATAGTTCCTACATTTCCCTTAGCTTTGATTAGTTTTGAAAAATATTTCTCACTTTGAAGGATTGTATGAGTTGTTGCACTGTCTGCTAAACATATATCCTCCATATCCATTAAAGATGGTCTGACACATATAAAAATATAAATAAGAAAAGTTACATTTCATATATAATTTTATTCATGATAAACACATACCACGTATAGAACGAAAACTAATAATATTATACATGTAGGATGTTTAATTAAAACAAGAAATTAAACGATATCCCAAAAGATACTTTCAGAAGGTTCAGTAATATCAACAATCTTTTCCTCATTGTTGGTCATTGGTGGATCATCAACAATATTCAATTGATGATTAACAAAGTTTGTTTCTGCACTTTCTTTATTTTTACACGACCCAAACACTTGCCACTTCTAGTGGCCTGAATTGTCGCGGTTCTAGAATTTGTTGTTATGATTGTAATAACCCGAGATTTTTTATATAAAATAAATAAGAAATTTTGCGTATAATTTTTTTTTTTAATGACGAGACTAAGTGTCAAGTAAAGTGAACGATAAATGCGAATACATTTATTACTTGAAAAATTAGAAATAATTTTGGAATTATTAATTACCACAAATTATATGGTAATAAATTTCGTAATTTAAATGTTTTTATTAATTATTTTCCATGAAAAACATGATTGGAAATAATATATGATGTGATAATTAGATTTATATAATAAATATTTTATTATATGAATTGTTCGAATATTTAAGTTAATTATTTTAACTTGATTATTGATGATGTGTACGAAGAATAAGTCGGACATGAGATCCAAACCACGGATTGGGATTGTGATCAAGAGATGAGAATAATAATATTATATTATTTTACGATTACCATAATTATGTCTTTGGTATATGCGCTGACGAGATAATATTGAAAGATAATGATTGATCCAATTAGGTCATAGAATATTTCCGTCTTTGTGAAACCCTAATTATTAAACTCGGTTATGGGATATTTCGAGTAGTGGATCGTGTATATGAAATTACGTGAATAATAAGAATATCGGTAATTAGAAGAAACCCTAATTCTTTGTTGTACATCGATAATTAGGACAAACCCTAATTATTATAACCCTAACCGGTTGAAATTAGAAACCGTAACGACCGTTGTGTTAGTAACATACACAGATAATTAAAGAACCACTAATTGTCAATTAGAAACCCTAATTTTAATTACCGGGTTTAATTTCGATGTTATTGTATAAGTGTTTTAATTTACCAAAGGATAGAAGTTAATTGGTAAAATATAAGAATTAAATCTAGTGATTAAATATTACATTTAATTGCCTTGTACAAGATTGCCCATACACTCTTAAACAAAGCCCAACCATCACCCATAACAAATCGTAAGCAAGAATCAAGAATTTTTTGGCAAAAGGGTATAAGAACACTAAACCTAGAAATCCTTTGATTCGATGTTATTTGATGCAATTGATTGTTTAAAGTTGTGTAATAGAATGTTAATTGATTATATGAGTTGATAAATCAAAGACCCATAGCATCAAAGTGCACGAATTTGAAGATTTAAGCAAGTTGGAAAAACCGAATTCTGTTATTTTTTTCACCAAAAGTCAGATGTCATAACTCTTTGCTCGATCATGAGTTTTGTTCTTCAAAAGTTGTTATGTGTAGTCTAATATGTGGTCTTTAATCTGCAAAAAGAATCAAGTCCATATCATGTATAGATTAGAAGTTATAGATGGTCAAACATGGTTGACCAATCACGATAAACTGTTTTTGGGCAGTCTGTAATGGGGGCATTCTCGTCCACTTTTTGTGCTTTAAAAGGTCTGGGATTTTGATATGTTGTAGTGCACTGAGTTAGGAAGTCATAGGCTTTGGAATGACCTCATTCCAACCTCGGATGAGGGAATTACGGTGATTGGAAGGAAATGTGTCAAAACTGAAAGTCAGCAGCGGGATATGCTATTCGGGACACTGTTTCAATCAGTTAATGTTTTCAAAACCTTCTGGGCTTTTGGTATGTTATAGTACACCGAATAATCTTTCCATAGACTCCGAAATGGACTAAATCCGATATCGGAGGAGAGAGTTATGACATTTCAAAGTAGTAGTGTCAAAACTTCCCAACAAGTGCGGTGCAGTGCATTTGAACGGAATTTCTGGGCTGATGTGTTCGGAATTTGGAAATGGTCAAAGAATAAAAGTTGTAGCCCCAGAAGTTAGCTTCGCGTGGGCTCAAGAATCGCTCAAAAATGTTTTAAAATGAAAGAGTTATGACTGTTTTAGCGGAAGAGGGTAAAAGCTGAAACGAGATTGAAAAGCTATTATGAACGTCCACTTTTGACGACTTTTTTTGGGCTACCTAATGAACCCGAATTGGGTAATTCGTATTTTTAAAAAATAGTCTTACATACCATGTATAACATATCCAAAATCAGATTAATCGGAGTTATGAGCAATGCGTTAGAAAATCGCAAAGTGAGCTATTGAAAATTAGTATAAACCAAGTCCCACATCGACTAAGTTGAGAACTTCACCATTTTCTAAACCTATAAATAGAAGGGCTTGGCCTTTGTTTCATTCACCAACAATAAGGCCTCCAATTTTTTTGAGAAAGGCTTTGTTGTGGGAGAACTTTTATAAAGATCTCCTTAGTTAAATTTTAGGCGTGAAAGTCACGTATTCAAATTCATGGAATTAAGTATTTAGGGTATGTTTCTTATTTAATTTTTGTAATATTATTATTTTTAATTGTTAGTTAAAGTTTGAATTTTTGAAGTTTAGTTAGTGTTGTTAATAAACTAGTTAGTTTACTATGTTTATTTTGGCTTAGAATTGGTTATGTAAATGAGTTATTTGTGATGACTTTTAATATTTTGTGATGAATTTCATTAATTAATTATTATTAATGATATTAAAGTTATTTAATGATTATATTAAATAATTTAGTTTAAAAATGATTTTAATATTATAAAAATCATTTTAAATGAAAATAAGGTATTTAAAAATATTTTAAGTTATAAAATATAACTTTTAATATTTAAATGATAATTTCATTAATAATTAAATATTAATGATATTAAGATAATATTAATGATATTTAGTTTATTTAATAATTATTATTAAATAAATAGTTTAAAAATGGTTTTACTTATTTAAAAACCATTTAAAGAGGATATTAAGGATTTAAAAATATTTTAAGTTATAATTAATGACTTTTAATATTTGGATAAATAGTACATTAATATTTAAATATTAATGGTAATTATTTAAAAATAATTTTTATTGTTTTAAAAATCATTTAAAGGGTAATATAAATGTTTTAAAAATAGTTTGAGTTATTATAAATAACTTTTATATTTTGGCGATGGTTTCATTAATAGTTTAGTATTAATTAAACTATTAATGATAATGGAATTGTTTAATGTTTAAATCATTTAATTATGATTCCGATAATTGAAAGTTATAAATGGCCAAAACTAAATGACTTGAGCACCGATTATGAAGTTACGAATTTGAAGAAGAACACCTATAGTAACGATTATATCACTATAGGCCCTTTAGTAATGATTTGAATTATTTTAAATTTTTCAATTTCTAGAAATTGCGAAAATGATTAAAAATAAGATGTCCGATATTTACTGAGATGTTGAGGTATAAAATAAGAGTCTTAGACTCAGTATTTACCAAATAAAGTTGTTGTTCAATATGCATGCGACAAATGTCGAACTCTATAATAGAAAGAAAAGGCTACTGTAAGAGAGCATGGATGAGATATTTGAAAAATGTATAAAAATATTTCAAGTATAGAATAGGAACTAAAAGTATGATCACCGTGATTATGTGATTAGACTATGTCTTGTTGTAATAAACGATCTATGTGTTAAGATATATTGTTCTAATCGAATCGAATGATCCGATTATTGATAGGTTGTGATAAAGAGATAAAACCTAAGTTGAGATTTGTAATCGTGAATCAGTAAGTATCCTACCTTTGCATTTTCTTTATCTGATGGACATGAGTAAGAAGTTTGAAATTATTCTATTCTGTCATGTGCATTATGCGCTTTGATTATCAACATGTTAGCTCGGATATATATTCTCATTAAGTTGATTTCTAAATGGTTATACAAGTGTCCCCACTTGGATAATCATGGCATTTATTCACATGTTGATATACCTTTGTCAATTACCCGTATACATATATGTTGAATTACATATTATTGTTGAAGCAAGATTAAAACCCTTCGGGTTTAGAACCCGTGCATGTATGAACATCCCTATATGGGAAGATTTTTGCGCCCAAAGCGGATAGAGTGAAGCGATGAATTTCGTTCAAGTTATGTAGTATTGATCAATACATGGTACAATGAAATGATCACCTCCGTGTGCTAGTAAGCTAGAAGCGGTTTGCGGATGGATTTACTGCCAAACCTTTTCGAAAATGAAAAGAATGTTCATAGTATGATTCTTAAACCCTATTCATGGGTAGAGCGAGCCAAATTTAAATAATTTGGAAGAGATTTGTTATGTGAATTTTTATCAAGACAGATTACTTCACAACTTTCGATTCGTTGTAGAAGTGTTATGTAAAGAGAATACTTATATTCTTTCAAACTTATATATATAATTGCTATTACTTCTTTGGGCACTCAAATGCTCATCCTTGCTTAAATTAAATGTTTTCGATTATGTATGAGCAACTTTGGCTCGAGAACACGAACAAAGGAAAAGGAAAGCTGATCGAATAAGTGTGTATCATGAGTTAATGGTTATAGTTGTATTGGTATCTATTCAAGTATTATAAGGAATGTATTTGAAGGTCACGTACCTGGGGAAGTAAACTTTGATGTATATAAATTAAGTTCGAATGTATTATTATTTTAGTATTATTCAGCTTAAAGAAATGGTATCGTGGAGAACCGAGTTCGGGTTTCAAGTACCTGGATTTGGGGTCGTCACAATGATGGCCTCGTTTATTCTTTCGTCCCCAAGACTTCTTATTGTATGACCATCTCTTGTCACGTTTATTCTGCTGGAATGACGTGCTGTTAATATCTGGCAATGGGGTAGCACCCGTTGGCCGTACTTGATGGTTTTTCAACAACAATTCATTATTCTTTTCTGCAACAAGGAGGATAGACAATAAGTCACTGAATTTTGTGAACTTACTCTGTCTATATTGTTGCGACAGAATCATGTTGGTGGGATGAAAAGTTGAGAGCGTTTTCTCTAACATTTGGCCAAAGTAGAGGTTATTCTATAAACATTGGAACTATATTCCGTAATTGATTTATAATCTTGTAGCCTTAAATTAAGCCACTCAAATTTGGCATTAGGGAGAACAACCAATTTTTGGTGGTCAAATCTTTCCTTCAATTGTGTCCATAAAGACAAAGGATCTTTGACCGTTAAATACTCAGTCTTTAATCCTTCATCAATATGGTGACGAAGAAAAATTATGGCTTTTGCATTTTGTGCCGAAGTTGCTGTATTTCCTGATTCAATTGTCTTTTCTAACTCATTTGCACTAAGGTGCAATTCTGCATCAAGTGCCCAAGCCAAATAGTTGTCTCCAGAGATTTTCAAAATAGAAAAATCTATTTTTGTCAAGTTTGTCATCTATTCTAGGTTAAAACATAATTTTATTATTTATTAAAATAATAAATAATTGCATGTATAAAATAGGAAAAATAAACTATACCACAACCTCAAGTGGTGATAAAATGTAAATATAAATATTCTTATATTTACGTTATTAGCATATTATTTTAGTAAAAAAAATATGCAAATATTAATGTATATACAAAAATGCAAATGGATCTTCACCCGGCATGCGGAAGTTCGCATAGACCGATTATTCCAACAGAATAATAAAGAATGGAATAACTAAAAGAATTTCATCAGGCATGCGATAGACCGCACAGACAGGTTATTTCAACAGAATAATAAATAATGGAACCAGGTCATGCGTAATCCGCACAGACAGAATATTCCAACAGAATAATAAAGAATGGAACTATGTCATGTGTAATCCGCACAGACAGAATATTCCAACAGAATAATAAATAATGGAATAACAGAAGAATTTCACCATGCATGCGGTATTTCACATATACAGGTTATTCTCACAATTTAATAAGAAATGAATACAAAGGATTATTCACCAGGTATACGGTATTTCACATATACATGTTATTTTCACAATTTAATAAGCGGTAAAAAGGTTCTCACCAAGTCTTGTAAGATCAACAAGGATAGATGGTACCATTGTAAATAACATAATTTAAAATTGGACAATAAAATATAAATATAACTTGACAGTTAATATAATAGGTGGCAAAGCCAGACCAATTGTAAAAATAACATTATACTATTGGTGGCATAGCCAAACCGGTAATATAATAATAAATTACAAGAATTTAATTTTACCGTCTCAGTTGGTTAGAGCTTCGTGCTGATAACGTGTTATAAAACTTTAGCAAAGTGTATAAATATACTCTTATAATTGCTGCATAAATTTAAAGAGAATAAGCAAGAGAAAAGAGAGAAATTCTTCAGAGAAATTTTTATTAATTTTTCTTTCAGTATGAATCCTTTATATAAGAAAAGCTGAGGTTCATTCAGAAGAGAAGTAGGAAAAGGAAAGCAGAATTCTAGAAGAGGAGGGAATCATTATTATAATAGGATATGAATTATTGCTAATACACATGCATTATGTGAACGTCAAGCAAGGGAGTTTTTTTAGTTTTATAGACAAAGTACCCCTTAGTGGAGAGGTGGAAATTATACTAGTGATTTCATATTACATAGTTCGTAGACACCATTTTATCTTATAATTAGTGTTAAGAGTACAATCTTATGAGAATAAATTTTGTATGACTAATAATAAGATAAAATATGGTCGTTAGTTGATATTGTTAGGGTAAAAATAATGTTGACAGTTTAAACAAATATACATTTAGTGTCTCTTTTATAATTATTCTAATGATACTAAACATTTTAAATGAAGCTTATTATTTAAACAACATAAGTTAACCAACTAATAATCTATTCTTATCCATTCGTATTACAAAAACATAACAAGTAGATTTGAAGTAAATTAAATGTACTTAAAATTTTAGTATTTACATTGCGCTTATAATATTTAATGTAGTGTTAGGAATATGCAAAGTCAGCTCATTTAATTATAATATTTTAGTATTTACATTGCACTTATAATATTTAATGTAGTGTTAAGAATATGCAAAGTCACCTCAAAAGTTTAAAATCTTGTATTTTCTTTAATATTTTTTCCCTCAATATAAATTCTATAAATACATTGTTTAACACAACTCATGTAATCCTCAACCAATTCAAGTGATACCTTCTCTTCTTCCTCTAGCAAATATTTTATATAGATATTTTATTTCATCTTAAGCCTTTAATGAAACATAGTATATATTTTTTGCAATATGTAGATAATTATTACTATATAGAGACAAGTTTCTTAAGAAGGGACCTAAGAAATTATAATTTCTTACAATATGGAGTTTATTTCTATTTATAACTGGTCCAAGTTGGGACCAAAATTTTTTATTACTATTTAGATGTTATTCCTATATAGAATTACTAAATAAAGGTTTTACCATAGGGAATTGATATTTCCACAGCACTAATTGATATTTTCGCAAGTAAACCCTACTCCATAACAAAACTCATCAGTGTGTACCCATTTTATGCTCATTTGACAAAATACCCAAATGCACTGCCTTCCTTTACTTTGATGGTTGATTTGGGAGAATGAATTTAAACTCATGAATGAATTGGGAGCTATGTATTGAAACAGTAGCTTTAAATGGTTCAGAGTAGAGAGAGAGAGAGAGTAAGTTGCGGAAGAGGAGGGTGAAATTGTATCAACGAGAGTACATTTGGCATAAAAAATTGTAAATAGGGACCACTTGCGAAAATAACAAATAAGCTTGCGGAAATATCATTTTCCTTTTACTGTATATGACAATTAATTATTTCTCTTTACTTTAAAAGTATATATTTTCTTTATTAGTGAAAAGTCGATCAACCATTTTGTCCATATATCCAGATGAATTTTAGGGGGTGTTTGATAAAAACTGAATGAATCTGAATTAAAAAAGTTATTTAATAATTGATACATCAGAAACATCTGAATAACAAATTTTTATTATTTTACCCATCTAAAAAATTCAAAATTGTTATAAATTTATTTAATATTACTTAATATAATAGTTAATATTGTAAATAAAAAAAATCTTCATTCAGCCTTCATAGCCAAAAAAATGACACTAAATTATTCAGCCCAAATCGTCTGAATGGCTGACCGATTCGGTCATTCAATCCTTAACAAACAACCCCTTAGACTTATTTCGGGCTTGACCCGTGTAGCTTAGTTCGCATGTGTGAACAAGTATGTCTCGGATTATATCATGGGGTGAAATAGGAAGAAAACAAGCTTGGTAAGAAGTATGTGATAGATGTAGATAGATTTGTCAAAAAATAAGTTTGGATTGGTTTTCGGTTACACAAAATAGGTTTAGGTTGGTTTTGGAATCAAAACTATATTACCTATATTTAATATGGGTTATGTGGTTTGAATTTAAATGGTTATGGGTCGAATCCGGACCAATCCATCATCTAAAAACTATTTAACCAACATTCAAGTGTTTTTGGTTAACTATATGGTTTTCAACTTAAATTGTCAGGTCTATATACAATGAATACTTTTTGATTATAAATATATTTTTTTTTTGGGCGGGGGTGAGGGGTGGGGGTAGGGGTGGGGAAATTAAATTAAATTATATATTATATAATATATTATAAAACAATTTATGGAGAGAGAGAGTAAATTAAATTTAATTATATAATATAAATTGTATAATTTAAATAAGTTATTTTAATTAATTAAGGGAGGAGATATTAATTTTTAAATTAGTAGTTTGTTACGCTAAAGTGTTAACTTTATTATAGATTAATTCCATAATTTGTGAAATAGTTTTTATACATAATTACAAATGTATAAATTACAAAAGTATGTAATATATTTACAATGTATATGTGTTATATAAGAATGTAGTGTAATAATGCATACATGTTGATGTATTAGCTCTATAAAGTGCAAAAACTATTATAGACTAATAGGGGTCAAAACTAGTTAAACTAGATCCAACCCATATTTGTAATAATAATATGAGTCCAACACCAAACAAATTCATCATCTAAAAACTAGTTAACCAACCCAATAGATCCAAGTGGTTTTGGTTAACTATATGATTTTCAACTTAAATTGTCAGTAGGTGTAGATGCCTGGATGGATCTTCGAGCAGCTGGCAAATCTGACTGCTTGTCAGATACTATCAGCTGCTTGTAATCATGCTGCATGATTTTTTAATCCTGCATTTGTTTTAGGAAGTAATTTGATATGTTTCATAGCTCTCTCTTATAATTTCCGTACTACTAGCATAGTTGTGTTGCTAAGTTCAAACAACCTCTTATGAAAATGAATCCTTATGATATTTCATTGGGGGCCTGGGGGCGTAGTAAGCTTCTATACTTTTGTATGGGATTCATTTCGGCTAAAAATTATAGAGTTGTTAAGTCTCAGTTTCTTTACTTCTATCTTTCTCTTTCGACTATCCCTTTTTGCTCTTCCATAAGAGCTAATGCCAAAGTTTCTGAAAACCAATAACATCTGTAATGCCCCTTACTGGTTTGGCTGATAATTGAATAAGAGCCTTGAATGAAAATGTTTCTACCTCATGAACTTATTTATTGGTTTTTATGAGTAGCGAAAGCCGAAAGAGATACGTTCCCTACGTCTGCAGATAAGGGTGTAAATGAACCGAGTCGAGCCGAGCATTGAGTTGCTCAGATTTGATTCACAAAATTTATCGATTATAAAATAAGATTTGATTGAGGTTCGTTTAGCTACTGAGTTGAACACGATTTTAAATCGAGTCTGAACCGTTTGAATTTTTTGAACGTTGATCCGGGTATCAATAGAAAATTACAATTTGAGGAAGTTCGAGTAATTTTTGGAACTTTAAATTTTGCTCATATTTGAATCATTTATATCTTGAGTCGAGTGAATACGAATCGAGCTCGAACTGTTTGCTCATTTTACAGCCTTATTCCGAAAAATCTTAATGTTTCGGAAAATCTTAATGTTAACAAATCTTATATTATACCTGATTCACTGTTGTTGAAGTTGCAAGGATTATCAGATATTAAACCTACATCTCTTAAAATATTGTTGCTTGTACAATCAACTTTGTTTTATGCTACAACCTTATTTTTCTTGGTTTATGAAAAATCAGAATATTTTACTCTTACCCTGTAATCATTGGTTGATGAATTTCCTAATTGAAAAAATTAACTTAGCTTTGCTTGCATTTAGTGTGTCTACTTTTAGATATGTTGTAACTGAAGTTTTTATTTTCCTCATAAATCATATCATGAGCGATCAATGTGAAATTGTAGTTCAAACATCATCATATTCTTATCCAATTTGTTGAAACTGTGACTCTCAGCATTGTTAGAGAAGTAGTGGAGGGAACGCCCCCAGAATCTGTTAGAAACCGTAGCTCAGCGCATAGCGTCCGCAACTCTGACCAAGTCCCCGCGGATATCTGTTGTCCGTGTGCAGGTTCAGAAGCCTCGTGTTAATTTTTGTTCCCAGTCCTGTTGACTTTTGGGAGTTGAGATTACCAGATATTTCATTGGTGCCCATATTAAAAGTTTTTCAGCAAGTTATATACCTGCTTCCGCTGCCCCTTTTTGGTAAATACAAGTTATGTAAATTTGTTTCCTCAGATATGTTCCGATTAATGTTTCTAAATTATGATTTATGGTTGTAATGGATCTGCATCGACTTTGTGGTTACTGTCATGATCATGTCCCGACCTCCTAGATTAGACATCAATAAATCTCGACTTTGTTGAGATTTGATTCAAATTTGTTTACTGTTATTGACTTGGTCATTTTTCTGTTACTTTTAGTCAAAGTTTGTTTTTTGTTTTTCAATAAGATCATGGTGATCCTTTAGGTTGTTATCTGTTCCAGATTTTTCTCTCTTTAGTTGATCTTAATAGGAGTTCAGTTATCATTGTAAGCCTATAAAAGGACTGTTCTGTTCAGAAATAAACATCAAGCAATAAGCATTATTTTTCAGCATAAGATTTCTCAAATTGTTCTGTTTTTATTCTTATCTCTTATTGTTCTGTTTTTTTATTCCTATCTATATTCCAACAAAGTGGTATCAAAGCCAGGTTCTTTCATCTGGTAGTTACTATCATGGCCGCCAATGGTACCTCCATGAACACATCTCAACCTTTGATTCCTATTTTCAAATGTGAATGTTACGAGTTTTGGAGGTACCATTGGCGGCCATGATAGTAACTACAAAGAACCTGGCTTTGATACCACTTTGTTGGAATATAGATAGGAATCAAAAAACAGAACAATAAGAGATAGGAATAAAGATGAAAACTCTGTTCAGATCACAGGAGCTTTGGGACTTGGTTGAGAATGGATACGAAGATGACGACAGAGAAACCAAAAAAAGGGATGCAAAAGCTTTGTTCTTCATTCAGCAAGCGTTGCATGACACCAATTTTTCCAGAATAGCAGGAGCAGAGACCTCAAAAGAAGCTTGGATGATTTTAAAAAATGAGTTTCAAGGTTCATCAAAGGTAATTACCGTGAAACTCCAATCTCTTCGTCGTGAATTTGAAACTTTATTTATGAAAGACAATGAATCAAATTTTTGATAAAACTATTGTTGCCAAAGTTTTAAGGAGCCTGACTAAAAAAATTGATCATGTTGTTGTTGCGATCGAGGAATCTAAAGACTTGTCTGTTTTTTTCTTTTGATGAACTAATGGGTTCTTTGCTAGCTCATGAAACAAGACTAAATAGATCAGTTGAGTCAAATGAGGAGAAGGCATTTCAAGTGAAGGGGGAAACATCTTTTCAAGTGGAAAGAACTACAGGAAGAGGACGAGGCAAAAGTTTTTTTTCGTGGCAAAGACACTTTTCATGGCCGGAGCAGAGGTCAATTTGATGGGCAATCTGAGCACAAAAAAGGTTTGTGGTGCAACTATTGCGACCGATCCGGATATACAGAGGATTTCTGCCGAAACAAAGGTAAAGGATTCTGGTGCACCTTTTGTAATCGGTCTGGACACACAAATGATTTTTGCAGGAATAAACAAAATCAAGCAAGCTATGCTGAGGAAAACGAAGAGGATAATAAACTGTTTATGGCCTATTGCGATGTTAACGATGATGAAAGTCATGTTTGGTTTGTGGACAGTGGTTGCTCTAACCATATGTCAGGAACAAGATCTATGTTCAAAGAAATTGATGAATCTCAACGAAAGAACATTAGACTTGGAGACAATAAGCAAATTCAAGTTGAAGGGAAAGGTACAGTAGCTGTCGAAACCAATCATGGCAAGGTTAGACTTCTTCACAATGTTTTCTTTGTCCCAAGTTTAGCACATAATTTGTTGAGTGTTGGGCAATTGATGAACACTGGATATTCAATTTTGTTTGATGATGGCTCATGTGCCATTAGAGATAAAAAATCTGGTCAAGTTTTGGTAAATGTACGCATGACAGAAAATAAAATGTTTCCACTTGAAGTATCTAATGTTGAAAATAAGGTCTTGGTTGTCATTGAAAAGGATGAATCTAAATTATGGCATTTACGTTATGGGCATTTAAATATTGGTGGCTTGAAGTTGTTAAGTCAAAAGGAGATGGTGTTGGGACTGCCTAAAATTGATGCTCTTGAGAATGTGTGTGAAGGGTGTATATATGGAAAACAAAGTAAAAAATCATTTCCTGTAGGAAAATCATGGAGGGCTACAACTTGTCTTGAATTAATTCATACTGACCTATGTGGACCTATGAATACCGAGTCATTAGGTGGAAGTAAATATTTTCTGCTATTTACTGATGATTATAGTCGAATGAGTTGGGTGTATTTTGTGAAAAACAAGTCAGAATCTTTTGAATGCTTTATCAAGTTCAAGGCTTTTGTTGATAAACAAAGTGGAAAGTGTATTAAGGTCCTCCACACAGATAGGGGTGGTGAATTTTTATCTCACAAATTTAACACTTTTTGTGAAGAAAATGGAATTCGCAGGAATTTAACAGCACCATATACCCCGGAGCAAAATGGTGTAGCCGAACGAAAGAATCGTACTGTGGTGGAGATGGCTAGAAGCTTATTAAAGGCAAAGAGACTTCCAAATGATTTCTGGGCAGAGGCAATCACTACTGCAGTGTATTTGTTGAATATTTCTCCCACAAGGGCTGTATTGCATCGGACACCTTATGAAGCTTGGAAGGGTATAAAGCCTCAGGTAAGCCATCTTAAAATCTTTGGTTGCATTGCTTATACGTTGTTGCCTTCCCAAGAACGTAGTAAGCTTGATGAGAAGTCCCTCAAATGTATTTTTATTGGTTATTGTGCTCAATCAAAAGCATATCGATTATATAACCCTGTTGGTGGCAAAGTGATTATTAGCAGAAATGTAATATTTGACGAAGCTGGTGAATGGAATTGGGAGGTGAACAACGAAATTGCACAAATTCAAGTTTTAGCAGAAAGTGCAAGTCCTACATGTGAAGTACAAGAAAGCTCAGAAACTTCACCCCAGTCAACTCCAATAAGCAGCCATTCAACTCCAACAAGCAGTCCTTCATCTACTTCAGAAGAGTCTTCAGAACAGACTCCACCACAAAAATTTAGATCTTTGGCTGAAATCTATGAATGTACCTTCGCTTTTTTTGCTTCAGATCCTACAACTTTTGAAGAAGCTATCAAAAATAAAGAATGGAACAAAGCAATGAAGGAAGAGATGATGGCATTAGAGAAGAATGGAACTTGGGAATTACGAGACCTTCCAGAAGGTAAAAGTGCTATTGGATTAAAGTGGATTTTCAAAACGAAAGTTTCATGTTGATGGAAGTATACAAAAGTACAAGGCGAGACTAGTAGCAAAGGGGTATTCACAGCTAGAAAGTATTGATTTTACCGAAACATTTTCTCCTGTTGTTCGATTTGAAACTGTGAGAATTACGTTAGCTTTGGCTGCTCAATTTAAATGGAATGTTTATCAGTTTGATGTGAAGTCAGCTTTCCTTAATGGTGACTTGAAAGAAGAGGTGTATGTCACACAGCCTGAAGGATTTATTGTCAATGGAAATGAGGAGAAAGTGTACAAATTGAAGAAATCCCTATATGGACTTAAACAGGCTCCGCGAGCATGGTACACTAAAATTGATTCATTTTTCCGAGAGAATGGATTTGTTAGAAGTGAAAATGAACATACTCTTTATTTGAAGAGGAATGGGAACCATGATTTTCTGATAGTTTGCATTTATGTCGATGACATGATTTATACAGGTTCTTCAAGTTCTCTTCTTAGAGAATTTAAATTATGTATGATGAGGAAGTTTGAAATGATAGATTTAGGAAAGCTGCACTATTTTCTCGGTATGGAAGTGAAGCAAGGAATGAATGGAATTTTTTTTTCACAAAGGAAATATGCATCAGATCTTTTGAAGAGGTTTCATATGCTTAATTGTAAGGTTGCAACCACTCCAATGAACACGAATGAAAAGATTCAACATGAAGATGGAACAAGTACTAATGTTGATGGTAAATACTTCAGGAGTTTAGTTGGTGGTTTGATTTTTTTGACACATAGTCGACCCGACATTGTTTTCTCTATTGGAGTGGTCTCGAGGTTTATGCATAGTCCAACGAAGCATCATTTGGGATCAGCTAAAAGGATCTTACGTTATGTTGCAGGAACAATGGATTATGGAATTTGGTATTAACAAGTTAGCACTTTTAAATTATTTGGATTTACTGACAGTGATTGGGCAGGTTCTTTGGATGATCGAAGAAGTACTTCGGGAAGTATTTTTACTCTCGGGTCTAGCGCAATCACTTGGAGCTCAAAAAAACAAACAACAACTTCATTATCATCTTCAGAAGCCGAATATGTAGCAGTTGCTTCTTCAGCATGTCAAGCATTATGGTTAAGAAGACTGTTAGCGGATCTTTCACAGGAGCAGGAAGGAGCTACTGATATTCTTTGCGATAATAAGGCAGCAATCGCAATGACCAAAATCCAGTCTATCACGGAAGATCCAAGCACATAGACATACGCCATCATTTCATTCGAGAGGTGGTAGCTAATGGACAAATAGATCTTAAGTTTTGCAAAACAGATGAGCAGGTTGCAGATATATTTACGAAGGCACTTTCTCAAGCTAAACATGATTACTTTAGAGATCAACTTGGTGTAAGCAATTTTGAATCAAGGGGGAGTGTTGAGATTTGATTCAAATTTGTTTACTGTTATTGACTTGGTCATTTTATTGTTACTTTTAGTCAAAGTTTGTTTTTTGTTTTTCAATAAGATCATGATGATCCTTTAGGTTGTTATCTGTTCCAGATTTTTCTCTCTTTAGTTGATCTTAATAGGAGTTCAGTTATCATTGTAAGCCTATAAAAGGCCTGTTCTGTTCAGAAATAAACATCAAGCAATAAGCATTATTTTTCAGCATAAGATTTCTCAAATTGTTCTGTTTTTATTCTTATCTCTTATTGTTCTGTTTTTTTATTCCTATCTATATTCCAACAGACTTTGTGCTTACTTTCTTGATCTTGTCATGACCTCTTAGATTATATATAGACATCAATAAATCTCAATATTTTTAGTAGTGAACATAGAGACCCTGGACATCCTTAATTCTACAAGTGACTTTTGTGCTTCTACATGGTAATTGTTAAAGACTAGTAATATTGAGTAGTTAATGGAAGCATCCTTGGGGAGGCGAATAATTGCAAATATACTACTGCTTGCCCTAGCCACGATACATGGTCAAGGATAGAACAAATTGCTATAGAGGATTCAGCTTTATGTTGATTCTGCAGAAAAATATGCAGCACCCATTTTAGACAAATCCATTTGACCAACATTGTATAGCCTGCTTGGGAAATAGCCAAACCAAAGAGAAACTTAAGTAATGATGTATTATTATTCTCTGAAAACACATTTGGGTGCCTCGGAGTGCAGCAAGCAAGCATTTTAAAACATATCAAGCCGAGTAAACAAAGATGCTCTACACTAAAGTCTCATGCAGCTACAAGATTAAGATATCGAGATACTGGATTAAAATCTACTCATGCTGCCATAGCACCCTCTGCATGACTTCTGGCTTTCCCTCTTGGTGAGCTTGAGGAAATTGCTGACCCTTGGCCTTGTAATCTCGGCCTCCTCTTTGGGGGTTATTTCTCGGACTACCACAGTCAGTCTACACTCTGGTCTCACTTTTAACCCACATTTCCCTTTACCATGGTAATTTATCATCTTCTTGAAGAGTCCCTTTCCGACGAATGCCTCAGCTTTAGGAAATGAGATGAAGTACAATAAGCAGTGCTAAACAAAAAACTAGATGGTGTTAGATTTTCAAATCTGGAAATTATATAATAAATATATTATATGCTGCAATTAAAACCAATATATTTGTTGGTTCAATTGGTTTGGTTTGAAAGATTATAACTCTTTGAACAAGAGGGGTCAATTCGAACAAGGGATGTATTGATTCGGGCTAAGAAGCAATTGAACCAATGCAATAGTTCGAGATGAAACAATTTAATCTATTCAATGGTTTAAATTGATAAAACCTTGGATGAATCATTATAATGGTTCAACATACTCTAATATTTAAAATACCTTTTAAAAAGGATATGTATCTCTTCAAAAGGGTATTTTAAAATCTATAAATAGATTGTAAATTAACCCAAGTTTGATACTTAAATTCATTCCAAGTCCTTCTCAAGTTCGTAGAAAAAATATCATTCTAATTTTTTTTTCTTGCTATAATTTTTTACTCATTCATAGTTTTGTACTAGATTTGTTTATACACAACAAATTCTTGTACATAGTAAAATTTATCTCTTATATTGGGAGACTAATTCGTGGTAACCTTTTCTAGCAAAAGTAAGGGCAAATATAGTCTTAAGGGAAAAGTGGTCAATCATTCGATTCAGACAGTAATATTGTTGTTCTACATCAAATTACGAAGGGGTTAAATACATTTTTAACCACTCTACTAGATCTCGATTTACAAATACATCATTAAAATGATTTTTTTTACAATCGAGTCATTCAACTACAAATTATTTTCAAATTGTTACAAAATTCGTTAAATGAGTTGACTTTTAACAGAATATCCACGTTAGTTGCTTCATGTGTTATCATCCTAGTTGTTGCCATATTGGAAATTAAATTACAAATTAAAAAAAAGTTAAAAAAGAAATTAAAATAAATCAAAAGATTAAGAAAACCAAATAAGATCAATCCCTAAATTTCTCTCTCCAAATCCAAACTCCATTTCACTTCTCTCTCTAGATTTGTGAAAGTAGATATGGTTTTAAAGAAAGAGAAAATTGATTGGAAAGGGGTGGAGGATTTTATATTCCTAATTCAGATTCCTCAATTGAAGGAGGCAGAGAATACAGAGGACTCTCCACATCTTCTTTCATTTCCATTCTTCCTGACGTCATGGAATTGGAGATCGAAGAACAATAGTTCTCAAGGCTAGAGTTCAAAAATTCTATTATTTTCCTTATCTGATTTAGGCCATTGAGTTGACTCGATTTCTTTTTATTTTTTGAGTTGACTAGATTTAGGCCATCTTTCTCACAGATCTTTCAATATTTCCATTCTTCCTGATTTGATTTAGGGAGAGATGAGTGAGATAGAAGAAGGTGGGGTTGTGGTGGTGGTGAGGCGGTAGCTTTGCATATGTGACGGCGGTGTTGAGCACTGATTTTGGTTGTTCGGTGGTGAAGCCGTGATTTCGGTGGTGGTGGTCCGGTGGCTCAGTTGTATATTTTGGTGGTGAAGAAGAAAAAGAAGACGAACATTTCAAAATATTAGATAATTTATATTTTTAAAGTGAAATTTAAATATTTAAAAATTAAAAAAATATGAATTCATTAATTTATATAAATACATTTGTAAAAATTATTCATTAATTTATTTATTTAATTTCATTGTTTGTTATGTATATTAATTTGATTTATATGTTGTTTAACTATTTGTTATAGAATTGAGTATAATTTAATTTAATTAGTTATCCAACTCAGTTTCTCTCTCCTTGTCAATATTGCAACGTCCATTTTCTGTTAAATGGTTAACATACATAGACGACAAAATTACTTTTTATAGATAATGTATAGTTCAACGAGTTGACCGTAAAAAAATTCAGTTCAGTGATGCATTTATAAACCGGGGTCTAGTAGAGAGAAAAAAAATATATTTAACCCAATTACGAAACGGGTTTCTACATATGAAAGTTCAATTGAAGATAGAAGACGATCTGGATCTAATCCATGAAAGTCAAATCTGAAAGTCTAATACTCCCTCCTATCCAGATTAAATGACGTTTTAGAGTTAAGCACACTTATTAAGAAATAACACAAAATATCTTTTGTATCCCTAATTAATTATTTCTCTCTCTACAATGGTCAAAGATGAAGGCAATTAATGGGTTATTGGAACTTTGGTTGTAGGTAAAAAGGTTCATGGAATTGCATTTACTAAGCATATTAAATTGAGGAGTAAATTAGGAAAAAATAGTGCAATATTGCATAGAAATTTCAAAATGACATTTATATAGAATAAAATTAAACTTCCTAAAACGTCATTTATTTAGGATAGGAGGGAGTAATAATTTAGAAGTGGGGTTGAATAGATTATTACAGATTTAAAAAATTATCTTAGGCCTTTTTGAATTTTTAGATAATTAATTTGCAGTGTTGGAAATTAATATGCAAGATAATAAAAATTCAATCACACTATGCACAGAGATTTGTCTAGTTCACAACATACATCCCGGGTATGTTGCTACGTCCAGTCTCAAGCTCCTCTCCAGGACTTGAGATCTTATTATTTCCAGTAATAAATATTCCTTTAACAAGCGAATAAGACTTTACAAAGTTTTATAGACAAACTTACAACTATTTTCAACTTACTATCTTGGACAACAAGCTCCCAACTCCCTCCTCAAGCTTAGTTGTACCTTTCTTTTGAGTTCAATTCTATTCTATGATCTGGTCTTGAAACAACATCATATTCCTCACCTCACAAGTATACTAGAGACCCAACTCCCAGCTGATCTCTCTAAGACTATTGTTGTGACGCCCCTAAAATAGGTTCACACAACCCATTTTGGGTCGCCAAATACACACTACTAAATCCAAATACAAATCTTCTAATTTACAACTATTGAACTGTCGTGCAAAATACGATAACACATAAGCTGTGAGTTTCAATACAAATAACAGTACTCACGCTCCAAACCAATGATACTTTATATAAAGGTACAATCGATAACTGTTTTAGGAATTAAAATCTTTGGAAAATACTCAAGGAAGCCTTCATACATGGGAGGCCATGCATCTAAGTTATAATAGATATCATAGGACTTGAGAATTAACCTTGGTTGACCCATTAGACCCCAAAGAAGAACAAGAAGATTACTATCATGTTCATTCCAATGGTGTGTATCTTCTTTCTATATAATTATCTCTATTGTCTTAAACTAAGGATTATATTCCAACCATACTCCAAGATTATATAGATAATGCTCATAGATATAGTCAACAAGTGGATGCGCACAACCATATTTTATGATAATACGAATTTGTATGTGGTTAGACATCATGTATGATAGTGGCAACACACCCTTTAAGCTCTCCGTACAACTCTGTCATCCTTATTCTAATGGGGTCCATTTTTGACGCTTCCAAAGTCAGGTTCTCATCACTCTATTGTTGTTCACCAAAATTAACTATTAAATGACGTATAAAATATGGCACACACATTTTAAGTCCTCAATACAATCATATATTGTCATGTTGTTTTATAATGTATTGAGAAACTTCAACAGTCACAGACCATCACTCTATTTCCTTGTTATCCCCACTCAACCCAGCTACACTTTTATTACCTGAAAGGAATTGTGAAGTAAAAGGGTGAGCACAATAGCCCAGTAAAGAGTATTATGACTAAAGATAATCAAATTATCAATAACCTTCATCATTAATAAATCAGATATTTAGAACATATGGTAGATGATAAAAGTGTTCAACCATAATTACAGCGGAATCAACAATCCATTAGAAGAGTCAAGTAGAATATAATGTCTACTATCTCCTCCAAATTAAAAGTCCATCATTAATATTTCATTCCTGTAATACCCATCAACGGTTATTTGTTGTACCCAAGACAAAGAGAACTTTCATTACATGTCTTCACCTGAACCACCAAAGACTATAGTTAAGTTCACAATACATGTTTATAATAATGTAAATCAACAGTTTCTCCTTGCAACAAAGGCATAATAAAACTTTCACTCAATGTCCTTGTCACAAAGGCTAAAGACACTCAATAATCATATCGTCTTTACACCCTACACCAAATACATTCAAATGTAACAATAATGATTATGATCATACCAATCAATTGTTTATCTTTGCACTACGGGCCAAAGATATTCAATTGTAATATCAATGGTAATGATCATACCAATCAATTGTCTGTCTTTGAACTACGGGCCAAAGATGTTCAACTATAAAACCAATAATCAACAATCCATCTTTGCACTACGGGCCAAAGACATACAACTGTAAAATCAATAATCAACAGTCCATCTTTGCACTACGAGCCAAAGACATACAACTGTAAAACTAATAATCGACCGTCCATCTTTGCACTACGGGCCAAAGGCATACAACTGTACCACCAATGATCGTGATTATATCAATACACAATTCTGGTCATGATTATACCAATACACAATTCCTGGTCATAATCATATCAATCAACAGTTTATCTTTGCACTATGGGTCAAAAATAATTTTTCAACACAAATTTAAGTCCGAGAATTATAACAATGATATAAAGAATGAATCAAGAGATATCAAGGATAAATATTAGAGATTTATAATTCAATTTATTCAGAGTTCAAGAATGTCCAAATTGCCAACATGAATATCAAACATGGATTCAATTTCAAGAATAAGATTCATAAAAGATAAATTGGACTAAGAAAAGAAAATTAAATTTCATTGTGAATAGTACTCATGAATAGTATCCCGACACAAAAATATTAAAATTTCAATAAGAAAGTTTAGACCAATATTCTAGTGAAATGATATTAGATGAAGCGCAACCTCAAAGAATTTTTAATCATTTCAGAAATTATAAAAGCAACACTTACTATAGTAATTTTAGATTTAGGAAAATGAAATGAAATAATACAAGAAACTGCAAATGGATTTTCACCCGTCATGCGGTAATCCACGTAGACAGATCATTTCCACAACTTAATAAAGAATGAATACGAAAGGTTATTCACCAGGCATGCGGTAGTCCGCGTAGACTGGTTATTCTCACAGATTAATAAGGAATGAATACGACAGGTAATTCACCAGACGTGCGGTAGTCCTCATAGATAGGTTATTCCCACAGATTAATAGGAATAGAATGACAACCCTTACGAGTATTGAAAAAAAATAACATCATACGAATACGAAATAAATAATATCCCTTACCTTAGTAGGAGATTGCATTCTGTAATAGTGTAGTAGCAGTGTAAGACCCCAACTTTTATGAATAAAAATGAATTTTCTATAAATATCATTTTTGAATATTATGGAATAAATTTGATATAATGTTATAGTTGTGGGTAATATTTATAAATTTTGCAAAGTACGCAAGTTGTTATATAATATTCGATTGGTCAGGGAATATTCGTACGACGGCACAATCATTGGTGGACTCCACAACAGAATTATTGTCAGATTGAGAAAACGATAAAAATATTTTTATAAAAATAACTACGAAAGTTTTACCGGGCTGATCTTGTTGAACTACTTTCGGTAGTAAAAGTATGCGATGTCTGGCGTGGTTGCATAGTAGCTACACCATATTGATTATTAATGCTTATGTGAAAGTCACTCACTTGATTCAATTATTGTCGATATTTTATATGTTATTAAATCAATAATTGAGATAACGAAGTTGTTAATATTATTATTTGCATTATTAACGATGTCTAGAAGTTCTGCCAAAGAGAGGTTTGGTCACCTAATTGCTCGCCATAGGGAGAAATCCTTATTGAAAGCCCCTTTTTTCGGGAACGACACAGGTCGATTAATAGTGTGAATAATAATAATGATGATAACGCTTTTGTTTTATTCGTATTATTAACGTAATAAAATGAAAAAACTTTTATATAAAATGTAATACTTTTATAAAGTTATTCGTTTTATTAGGCTAATAGTAAAATCTTTTTTATATAAAAATGTAATACTTTTATAAAGTTATCTGCTTTATTAGACAATAATTAGAATATATTATATTTTATTATGCATAGTATTTGCATAGTGCTTGCATAGTATTTGCATAGTAAAATCTTTTTAAAAGTTATTCGTTTTATTAGATTATAAATAGAATATATTATATTTTATTTAAAAGATTTTGTTTTAAATATGGACCGTCCGATTAAAGTAAATCAATCTGGACCGCTTCATGGATTGGTTACTTATTCATTCCATTCTTCATAAATAAGCTCATTCCTTCATTATTTCTTACGAATTCAATTGAAACTCTAGAGAGAGAAACTATAGAGAGAAAGAAGAAAAGTATTCTCGCTACTTCACTACTCCGATATCAAGTTTACTAGTAAGTGGGTATTATTTCTTTTGTATTCATGAAGAGAACTTCTATTATTCCATCTTTATTATTCTCGTTGAATAACTCAGATACGCTGGCTACCCTATACTTGGTGAAATTCTTCCATATTCCATTCTTTATTTTTCTCATTGGAATATCCCATGCATGCTTTTACGCCGGGACACAGTTCTCATCTTTATTTAATATAATGTTCAGGCTTTTACGCCTGACCGGGTTCCGCCTTTTTATTATTCTCGTTGGAACATCCTGTTGGTGTGAATTTCACCGACTTGGTTCCGCCATTTAGTATTCTCGTTGAATAACTTTGTCTATCTAAGTACCTCATGTATGGTGATTTACATTGTATTCCATTCTTTATTATTCTATTGAATATCCCGCTTGTCGCGTATTACGCTGACCGGTTCCGTTATTTATTATTCGATAGAATAACCTCGCTTATCTGAAGTACCGCATGCTTGGTGATTTCTTTTGTTATTCCATTATTTATTATACTCAAATGGTTAAAGTTTTGACTTCTACACTCCATGAAATTAGTGGAATATTCTTGATATTTGCGCTTCATCCAAAGATCTTTTCATGGAAATATTCTTCCGAGCATTCTTGAATTTTACTTTACAAAGAAGTATCATGTTGACAATTTGGACGTTATTAGTTCCCTGAATAAATTAATTCTTGAACTTGTTTTATTGAATTCTTATATCATTGTCATCATCCTCATGTTTATATTATTTTGAAAAGTCATCTGTATGGCACGTAGTGGTGCAGATGGACTTGGTATGATTATGACCGTGGATTATTCGGTGTAATCATGACCGTAATGTTATAAATGATGTGGTAAAAGTCCTCATTGGCCCGGCGCATTGATGGACGATTGTTGGCATGATCATGACCATTGATGAATACACAAATATCCTTGGCCCGTGGTGCATGGATAATTTGTGGTCGTGACCCTAATGAATATCCTCGGTCAGTAAAGGCGGGATGATGTGGATTATTTATTGTCGAGTCTCGTGATAAAAGTGATGAAAAACCTTTTTAAATCATAAAAGATAGTAGATTTTATTCTCTACTTGACTCTTTTAATGGATTGCATGTTCCGCTGCAGTTAAACTTGATGTCTATTGTATTTTATCAGTTTAACACTGTTGAGGACTAATGATAATTTATTATGCATTATCTTAGTCATAATATTTCTTATTGGGCTAGTTGAGCTCACCCTTTCTTTCACTGTTCTCTTCAGGAAATGAGAACGTAGCCGGGACTAGTCGGGGAACGGAGTGATGGTCCGAGATGGTGTCTTAGTAGTCCTCATTATTCTGTTAAATAGTGTGATAATAAATGTAATGAGGACTAAATTGAGTGTGGATATTGTCTAGATGAAAATATTTGTATTAAAACTCACAGCATGTATTTTGTCGTATTTTACACGACTGTTGTATAATCAAGTTGTATTTGAATTTAGTACCATGTATTTGGCGACTCAAGATGGGTGATGTATACCTATTTTGGGGGCGTCACAGTTTATATCAAAGCTTAGGGATATGATCTCTGGCTGAGATGTGAGATAAGAACTAGGAGGGGAGAGACGGGGAATTCCTTCGCTAGTATGACCTACCTAAGTTTATTTGGTATTTAATTGGTCGATTGAGTATAGGGATAATATGTGATATGTTAATTAACCCTTTTTTTGTGGCGATGTTTTGAAAATGGCATCCGAGAATGTTGAGAACATCAATGGAGCACAGAGACCGCTGAGTCTCCACGGATCAATAATCGTGATAATGTTCATCGTGAAGCGACAATCCTAATGCAAACAACAACACCGACCAAATGATGAACGATGGAATGTTCCGAGGCTTCATGCAATTCATGCAACATCGTGAGAGCGGTTCTGTCCAAAATGCAGTGGAAACACTGGCAACTCTCTTGACGGTCACCGCCAAATAGATTCAAGGAGCTGACCACCAGAGTTTTTGAGAGCTAAAACCACTTAAGGCGAGACGTGGATAAAGCAGATCAACAAGATATTTGATGTGTTGGGTTGCTCAGGAGCAAAAGGTTCCTTTGCCACTTTCATGTTATGCGGCAGGCGATTATCGTGAGAAATCTTTAAAGCGTACTCAACTCGCCAGACCTGAAGATGTCTTGGGAGAAGTTCCAAGAACTGTTCAACGACAAGTACTTTTCCGAAAGTATTCGTCACATGAAAGAGGTAGAGTTCATTAAACTGGAACAAAACAACATGACCATGTCACAGTATGAAGCCAAGTTTGCCAAGTTGTCCCGGTTTGCGTCCCATTTGGTTGATAATGAGGAGAGAATGGCGCGAATATTTCTAAGAGGTTTGAAACCAGAGATACGTCAATATCTTATCTCTCATAAACTTTGTTTGTATTCAGATGTTGTATTCAGATGAACCAATAGTAATTAATTGCTCATTTATCCGATTAATTGCCTGTTTGGTCAATTTAACATCCAGAAATCAACTATTGTCGAAATAAATGTCGATTTCCACTAACATTAATATTCCCAACCCAATGGAAATATTTTTATCAACAATTTTATCTTTTAATTTTTAAAGTTTGACTTTTTTTCGAAAAAGTAAATTGTTGACTTTTTGACCAAAAAGCCAACCCCGATAAATTTTGTGTTTATAGTCTATTTTGACTAATTTCATCATCTCGGACTCAAATATCTTGTCCGCGTCTTCAAATTCAACTCTGAACTCTACGTTTGACTTTTCTATATAAAAGTCAACTATTGACTTTGACCAAAAAGTTAACCTTAAAACCATATCGAGTTTACAGTCTTTTCTTACTAGATTCAGCGCTTCAAATTCAACCGAGTAGTCCGCTCATCAAAATTCTATTCCGAACTCAAATTCGAATTTTAATTTCATTTTCTTGTGTTTTATACACTTTTGTTTTCTTAGTTAGTTCAAATTATTTAATTAGTCTTGACTAACTATTAAATTTAATCTCATCATTTATCACTAATAAATATATATAACACATTTTTAATATTTTAATAATTATTCATCATTAATATTATAACTCGCAATATTGACAACCAGATCGTTCCCAGGAAAAGGGGGTTTTCCGATAAGGATTTCTCCTTATTGGTGCGCAATTAAATAACCTAACCCCTTTCATCGACGGAACTTTCTGGACATTGTCAATAATGCAAATAATAATATGAATAATTGTATCGTGTCAATTATTTATTTAATAATATAAAATATTGTGCAGATGATATTGTGACAATAATTAAATTAATAATATGAGATACTATGCGTCAACTACTGTGGCAATTATTAAATAAAAGTGAGTGACTTCTTATGTAAGTATCAATAATCAGAGATACAGTGCAATACATTGTGCTACTGTGCAATAATGTGTATTACTGTATTTTTATCATCCGGTATTTAAACAGTTTAACGGTAAAAGTTTTGTCGTTATTTTTATAAAAAGGTTATTTCTGTCGCTTTATATATTTGGCAGTTATTCCGTTGTGGAGTCCACCAATGATTGCGCCGTCGTACGAATATTTTCCGACAAAAAGAATATTCTCCGACCAAACAAATATTCCCCAACATAACGAATATTTTATATCAACTTGCTTACTTTGTAAAATTTGAACATATTACCCTTAACTTTAACATTATATCAATTTAACCATTTATTGAATAGAACAATAATTATAAAAAAAGTAAATACTTTTATTTCATAAAATTTGGGGTTTACAGTTGTAATTACTCGTCTTTCTCACAGGTACATAAAATAAACTAAGTCTACACTTTTCCTTTTTTACAAAAGATTTAAATGAATATGTTTATGGGTTAAGCAGATAATATTTAGTACAAATACATATAAAAGTTTAAATAATTTTTATATTTAATGTTTCTCAAATAAGCAGATAGTAATTAAAGATCAAGTATTTATATAAAAGTCCAATGACCTTTATATATGTGAAATGTGCTTCTGTGTAACCATATGTAAATTTATGTGTGGTTATAAAAGTATATATAAATTTTATACTTGTATAAATATGATTCTTGATTAAGCGAATAGATCAATTTTAGTTTAGCACAAAAATACTTCTGTATAAGCAGATATATAGTTTAATGCAAATTTATAAAGAATTATTTATTCTTTATAATAAAGAGTGTGTTTTTATAGATTAAACAAATATAACTTTAAGTTCATATATAAAAGTTTAAATAACTTTTATATTTAGAGTGAAAATTGTTCTGAGTAAGCAGATAAGTACACTTAAGTTTGTGATATAAAAGTTTAAACAACTTTTATATTATGCAACAAGTATTTTATAAATAAATGAATTTATGATCAAATACTTGTGATGACAGATATCAAGTATAATAAATAAATCAATTAAGCAATATTTGATCTAACAAATATATTTGTTAAACTCAAAGAATATATAATAATATATTTTATCTATTATGTAAATGATTATAAATAAGGTCACTTAGGATTTTAAAGACCATTTGAATAATTCACATTATCATTTGCTCAAGAGTGAATAAATTCAAATTGTATCGGTATCTAAGTAATGACTAAATTTATAGTTTCACAATTAATAATTATATTAATATTTTCGATAGATCACTTAGATTTTCAAATTCGATTCAGATGATTCACTCTATCAAAGGAATATCTCGGGATTGTTTTGAACTATCAAGTATTGATCTACTTTACGATATTTATATAAATAATATCAATAAAAGGCCACTTAGGACTTTGAGCACTCATTCGGCTAATTCCCTCACTTGAGACGAATATCTCTGTTGTAGTCTCGGTGTCTAAGTACTGATCACTTTTTATTTGATAAATAGATGAAATATATATATATATATATATATATATAATGTGTATACCAATTTATATTTGTATATCTATAAATCTAAATAAGCAAGAGAATTCAAATAAATTATCTTAAATACTTAGACCAATTTCCTCTTCTCAAATGATTAGAAATTTGATAAGAAGAGAGAGAAAGCTTCTTAGAGAGTATGTAGGCAAGGAGAGTAAACTTCTCTTTTTAAGTGAATTGGCAAAGCAAAATGAATGAAAGGTGTTGGTCAATTTTGCAATCAATGAATACGTGCAAATATACACGGTTAACAAGTAATAAAGTAAAAGTAGAGTATCGTTCCCATGAGAAATTATTTAATAAAAATTACCAAATACTAACTCTGAACCAAATTAATTTTATTTAAACAATTGATTTAGAACGGTGCATTTAAAATATTTAATTAAGCTAATACTAAATACCACTAGATTGAAATCAGATAATGAATACTTAAGACTACAATTTCACTTATTGTTTCACTTAAATCAATACACCTGTTAAGTTACGCTAACTATTCTGGATTGTTAACCAAGAACTCATTAATATATATGATCATCTCTCGATGCACCATAAACAAATCAGCTTAAATCCACAAATGATAGAATTGAGAAGAACACCCTAATTAACTAATCAACTATATCTCTATGTGAATTACAATTAAAAAGGATCTAAAACACAAGTTCTTTATCAGATTACATGCAGTGTGTAAATATATCTTTATCCTAAACACAAATTATGAATTCTATCGTCGTGCAGAAAACACAATCACATGTTACTATGATCAGGTCTAAATCTGTAATCCATCTCTCGAGTTCATATAGATTATCACGGTAATTGTTGATCAAACAATTAAGCAATTAAACACAAATCATAATAGACAATCCCATAATAGGTAACAATAACTAACAAGGGAGCATATCAAAATAAACTACGCAATAAGATCCATCATAATCTTAAAATAGAATTTAGTTCATAATTGAAATAAAAATTATAATCCACAATTGATAAAGCATTCAAAATACAAAGTAAAGGTAAGGAAGGGAATTTAATATGTAGACGAAATCCTTGAATCTCTCCTCACCTCTTGCCTTGAATCCTTCGTGTTAACCAATTACTTCAATCTTCAAATCTACTTTTCAAACTAGAGTTTAAGTCCTAAAGTTTAATGGAATATCCAATCTAATCTACTGGAGAGTCCCCTAAAACTAACTGAAAACAAACTATATATAGCCTCTAATACAAATCCTAATCAAAATATGAAATTTCATTCACTTTACAACTCGATTACACTGCTTAATGAAAAAGTAAACTATGGTCAACTCCCCGACCAAGCCAGCACTGCCAGCCTGTAGAATTTTTTTTTTCTCGATCAAGACAAGCACCATTGCATATTTTCCTTTTTTATGCAGTTTTCCTCATCTTTTCCATGCTACTTCATGTCATTCGCTCACACAGTTCCCAAACATAAGATTTACAAAATGAACACAAAATGCATGAAAACTAAATACAAAATCATGGAAATAAACAAAAATTCAAGTCCAATAGTAACCGAATCACATGTGTAAAAGCCACTCATCAAAAGGGCCTTCTATTTATAGATTTTTAAAATTAAGAGCAAAAAAGTAATTTGAATAGTTGATTTGAAAATCAATGGCTATAATTTATTTTTCTGAAATGAGTGGTTCGGATGAATACAAAAAGACACGCATGGATTGCCTAACCAAAGTTTCATCTTCCGAAAAGGATAGCCACTTTTAGAATGCTGTTTTTATTATAAAGTAGATTCCCTCCTCCTCCTGTTTTTCCCCGTGACTCCCATTCTTGTTTTTCCCATCCGTGACTCTCCTCTTTCTCCTCCTCTTCTCATGCCTCGCCTATATAAAGGCAATCATACTGAAGAAAATATGAGAACTTTCTCTGCAAGATTTCTCTCTCTTTCTCTCTTACTTATTCTCTCTGAATTTATAGAGCAATTATAAGAATATATTTCTATACTTTGCTAAAGTTTTATAACACGTTATCAGCACGAAGCTCTAGCCAACTGAGACGGTAAAATTAAATTCTTGAATTTTTTTTATTATACTACCGGTTTGGCTATGCCACCAATAGTATAATGTTATTCTTACAATTGGCCTGGCTTTGCCGCCTATTATATTAACTGTCAAGTTATATTTATATTTTATTGTCCTTTTTTTTAAATTTTGTTATTTACAGTGGTACCATCTATACTTGTTTATCTTACAAGACTTGGTGGGAACATTTTTATCATTAAATTCTGTTATTTACAGTGGTACCATCTATCCTTGTTGATCTTACAAGACTTGGTGGGAGCCTTTTTATCGCTTATTAAATTATGGGAATAACCTGTATATGTGAAATACCGTATACTTGGTGAATAATCCTTTGTATTCATTTCTTATTAAATTGTGGAAATAACCTGTATATGTGAAATACCGTATACTTGGTGAATAATCCTTTGTATTCATTTCTTATTAAATTGTGGAAATAACCTGTATATGTGAAATACCATATACTTGGTGAATAATCCTTTGTATTCATTTCTTATTAAATTGTGGGAATAACCTATATATGTGAAATACCGTATACTTGGTGAATAATCTTTTGTATTCATTTCTTATTAAATTATGGAAATAAACTGTATATGCAAAATATCGCATGCATGGTAAAATTCTTATGTTATTCCATTCTTTATTATTATGTTGGAATAACCTGTCTACGCAGACTATTGCATGCATGGTGAAATTCTTTTAGTTATTCCATTCTTTATTATTCTGTTGGAATAATCTGTCTCTGCGAACTTCCGCATGCCGGGTGAAGATCCATTTGAATTTTTGTATATATATATTTATTGTTGAAATATAATACTTGTATATACATTAATGATTACATATTCTTTTTACTAAAATAATATGCTAATAATATAAATATAAGATTATTTATATTTGCATTTTATCACCACTTGAGGTTGTGGTATAGTTTATTTTTTCTATATCATACATGCAATTATTTATTATTTTAATAAATAATAAAATTGTATTTTAACCCAGAATAGATGGCAAACTTTGCAAAAATAGTTTTTTCTATTTTGAAAATCTCTAGAGACAACTATTTGGCTTGGGCACTTGATGCAGAATTGCACCTTAGTGCAAATGAGTTAGAAAAGACCATTGAATCAGGAAATACAGCAACTTCGACACAAAATATAAAAGCCATAATTTTTCTTCGTCACCATATTTATGAAGGATTAAAGACTGAGTATTTAACAGTCAAAGATCCTTTTTCTTTATGGACACAACTGAAAGAAAGATTTGACCACCAAAAATTGGTTGTTCTCCCTAATGCCAAATTTGAGTGGCTTAATTTAAGGCTACAAGATTACAAATCAATTACGGAATATAGTTCCAATGTTTATAGAATAACCTCTACTTTGGCTTTGTGCGGAGATCCAGTTTCTGAAACTCAAATGTTAGAGAAAACGCTCTCAACTTTTCATCCCACCAACATGATTCTGTCGCAACAATATGGATAGAATAAGTTCACAAAATTCAGTGACTTATTGTCTATCCTCCTTGTTGCAAAAAAGAATAATGAATTGTTGTTGAAAAACCATCAAGTACGGCCAACGGGTGCTACCCCATTGCCAGATATTAATAGCACGTCATTCCGGCAGAATAAACGTGACAATAGATGGCCATATAATAAGAAGCCTTGGGGGCAAAGAATAAACGAGACCATCATAACAACAAATTCCAGAACCGCGACAATTCAGGCTACCAGAAGTGGCAAGTGTCTGAGTCGAGTAAAAATAAAGAAAATGCAACACAGATAAAGAACAAACCAGATGTTTGTTTTAGGTGTGGGAATAATGGACATTGGTCACGTACCTGTCGTACGCCGAGGCATCTGGTTAATTTATTCCAGGAGTCTCAAAAGAACAAAGTGATGGAGGAAGAAATAAACTTTGTTAATCATCAATTGGATATTGTTGATGTTCCACCAATGACCAACAATGAGGAAAATGTTGTTGATATTACTGAACCTTCTGAAAGTATCTTTTGGGATATCGTTTAATTTTTGTTTTAATTAAACACCCTGAATGTATAATATTATTAGTTTTCATTCTATAAGTGGTATGTGTTTATCATGAATAAAATTATATATGAAATGTAACTTTTCTTATTTATGTTTTTATATGTGTCAGACCATCTTTAATGAATATCTTTTCATCACTCCTACTATTTCTGAAAAATAGAATATCCTAGAAAAACTTCATTCAATTTCTTCTGGATTATATACTATGAAAATTAGAGCAATTGAGTCTCATACTGTTATGATTCCAAAAATCCTAGATCCCAAATCCTTTATGCTTTGGCATGAAAGACTCGGTCATCCAGGTACTTCTATGATGCGTCATATTATTGAAAATTTTATTGGTCATCCTCTCAAAAAATAAGAAGGTTTTTCCTAGTAATGACTTTCCTTGTGTTGCGTGTTCTCGAGGAAAAATTAATTGTTCGACCATCACTAGTAAAAGTTTATAAAGAAGCCCCAAAATTATTAGAGAGAATTCAAGGAGACATTTGTGGACCTATTCACCCATTGTCTGACCCATTTTGATATTTCATGGTTTTAATAGATGCTTCAACTAGATGGTCTCATATTTGTCTTCTTTCTTCTCGAAATTTTGTCTTCTCAAAACTTCTTGCTCAAATAATCAAGTTACGGGCTCAATTCTCGGATCATCCAATCAAGTCAATTCGCCTTGATAACGCAGTTGAATTCTCATCAATGACTTTTAATGATTTTTGTATGACTATTGGAATCGCCATTGAGCTTTTAACTGGAGATATTTTTACTACATGTTATGTAGATTGTCATTTTGATGAATTTGTATTTCCACCATTAGAAGGAGGGAAAGTTTTAAATAAATAAAAAACCCTCTGACATATTATGTAATGCATCATAATTAAATTCACTTGATCCTCGTACAGGACAATGTGAAATTGAAGTTTAAAGAATTATTTATTTATAAAATATTGCAAATCAAATGCCAGATGCATTTAATGATGCTAGAGTCACACATACACCGCAAAGAATACTCCAAAGAAGGATAGAAATACCTATTGAAAAATCAATTCCCGGAGAAGTGACTAATAAGGTAATAGAAGAATCTAAACCACGCCAGAAGCGTGGAAGACCGGTTGGTGCAAAAGACACTGTACCACGAAAATCAAAAGCAAATAAGGGAATCCCAGAAAGAATACCCGCTCCGTAAGTAAAGACATATTCCAAGAGTGGAATAGCCCGAAGAAGAGGTTCAAAATCTCAATGAAGGGATAAGAGATGAACACCAAGAGATCTCAATAAATTATGTACATGATGAGAAAATTTGAGATCGAAGCAAAGTCATGATTGACGATATATAGCATCAGATATTACTTTGATTCCTGACACGGATCCTGAACCACAAAACGTGGAAGAATATCGGAAAAGAAAAGATTGACCAAAATGGAAAGATGTTATTCAAACTGAGCTACAATCTCTATTGAGAAGAGAAGTATTTGGACCAGTAGTTCAAACATCGCTGGGTGTAATCCCGTTTGGAAATAAATGGGTATTTGTACGAAAGCGAAATAAAAAAAATAAAATTGTGAGATACAAAGCCCGACTTGTAGCTCAAGGGTTTTCCAAAAAACCTGGTATTGATTATCAGGATACAGACTCTCCAGTACGTAATGGATGGAGTCACTTTTCGCTTTCTGATAGGTATGACAACTATGGAAGGTTTGGAAATACGTCTAATGGATGTTGTAACAACATACCTATATGGCTCACTTGACAGTGAGATTTACATGAGAATCCCTGAAGGATTGAAAATGGCTGAATCACAACAGCCCCGTCACATATATTCAATCAAGTTATAATGCTCATTGTATGGATTGAAACAGTCTGGTCGTATGTGGTATAATCGACTTAGTGATTATTTAATAAAAGATGGATATATAAATGATCATGTATATCCATGTGTTTTTATTAAGAAATCACAAAGTGGATTTTCCATCATTGTTGTATATGTGGATGATTTGAATTTTGTAGGTACTCCTGAAGAACTCATAAGAACTGCTACTTATTTAAAAGATGAATTTGAAATGAAAGATCTTGGAAAGACAAAATTCTGTTTAGGAATACAAGTGGAGTATTTAGCATCTGGAATTTTTGTTCATCAATCCACATATGTTGAAAAGATTCTCAGTCGTTTTCATATGGATAAAGCTCATCCTTTGACTACCCCGATGGTTGTTCGATCTTTAGAAGTTGATAAAGATCCATTTCGGCCTCTAAAAAGTGGGGGAGAAGTTCTTGGACTTGAAGTTCCATACCTAAGTGCAATAGGTGCTCTTATGTATCTTGCAAACTGTACACGGCCTGATATTACTTTTGCTGTCAACTTGTTAGCAAGATACAGTTCTTCTCCGACTAAGAGACATTAGGATGGGATCAAACACATTTTGAGATACCTCCGTGGAAGTATAGATCTTGGGTTATTTTATCCAAGAGATTCAACGTCGTGATTGGTTGGATATGTCGATGCAGGATATTTATCAGATCCACACAATGGAAGATCACAAACAGGTTATGTATTTACATATTGTGACACAGCTATATCCTGGAAATTCACAAAGCAAACCATGACAGCTACATCTTCAAATCACTCAGAGATTCTCACTATACATGAAGCAAGTAGAGAGTGTGTTTGGTTGAGATCAATTATTCAGCATATTCAACAATCATGTGGATTACCATGAATCAAAGACATTCCTACAATTCTGTATGAGGATAACGCTGCATGCATTTCTCAACTTAGAGGAGGGTACATCAAGGGAGATAGAACAAAGCACATTTCACCTAAATTCTTCTTCACACATGAGCTACAAAAGAAGGATGATATAGATGTGCATCAAATTCGATCATGTGATAATCTAGCCGACTTATTCACAAAGTCGCTACCAAATGCAACGTTTGCAAAACTTCGAAAAAGGATCGGAATGTATCGACTGAAAGACTTATGACAACATTTCATCAAGAAGTAATGAATTCTTTTTGAGGGGAAGACTGTACTCTTTTTTCTAGTCAAGGTTTTTATCCCAATGGGTTTTTCCTGACAAGGTTTTAACGAGGCAGTCAATTAAAATATATTTCTGTAAAAGATATGTACTCTTTTTCCCTTCGTTAAGTTTTTCCCACTGGGTTTTCTTAACAAAGTTTTTAATGAGACATAATCTTCTATCGTAGAAAATCAGGGGAAGTATTATAAAGTAGATTCCCTCCTCCTCCTGTTTTTCCCCGTAACTCCCATTCTTGTTTTTCCCATCCGTGACTCTCCTCCTTCTCCTCCTCTTCTCATGCCTGGCCTATATAAAGGCAATCATACTGAAGAAAATATGAGAACTTTCTCTGCATGATTTCTCTCTTTTTCTCTCTTACTTATTCTCTCAAAATTTATAGAACAATTATAAAAATATATTTTTATACTTTGCTAAAATTTTATAACAGTTTTCTAATTTTGGTCAACAAGCAATAAATGCCCATATATATGCCTATAAGCAATTCAACACATGTTCTCATTCAGGTGGAGTAAAGGAATTAATTGCTTAAGCTTTTAATTTTTCAATCTTTCCATATTTCAACACATTCATTCTCCATATTTCAACACATGAAGGCAAACTAGCAATCAATGAGTATATTAATTTAGATGAGACAAAAGATTGTCTCAAAATATTTCGGTCAACATGTATTTTCTTTTAACATTTTATATTAAATTATCAAGATCAATAAAATCAATTCAATAAGATTTAAAAAATATTTTTGATCAAAGTAACTAAGATAATTAAAATAATTTATATAAAGCTTATGGAGAGGATTTTATCCATTTAATTAATCTTATTTATTAAATATTGTTATCATCAAAATAAACCTAAAAGTTGAAGACCCGACACAATTCAAACGTGTGGTTTTTTATTTTATTTTTAAAATTGATTTTCTTAATTTTAGAAGAATTAAAAATTCCAAAATCAGTTAGATCTTAAGCTCCATTTGATTGCGAAAATATTAGGCGAGATAGAACTACTTGTACTAATTTATTATTACTTTGGAGTATTTCATCATATGATTACATTTTTACATTGAATTATATTCTATCATCAAATAACTCTAGAAATAACAAAACATAATCCATATAATTAAATAATAGATTAATTATGGAATAAAATAATTCAAATTTGCTATCATCTCTAAAGTCATTTGATATTTCAAAAGAAGATTATATATATATATATATATATATATATATATATATATATATATATATATATCACCTTTTCAAGTTGAAATATATTCTATCATCAAATAAACCTAAAAATGACAAAACATAATTAATTAAATAATAGAGTAATTATGAGATAAAATAATTCATATTTCATTCCATAATTTTAACAAACACTCATCTTTTATTGTGGATTTGTACTAATGATTTTACTATTTATTTTCATTATTGTTGAAAAGGAAAAGTAGTACAACTTTTCCAAAAACTTGAATGTGAAATTGTGCAAGTGATGTGAATATGCTTGAGGAATTATGAACTAATAACATCTTGACAAGTTATATTTTTTGCAGCAATGTTCAAGCATCTACTTGTACTTTATTTTGATTTCTTGAAGGCTTCTCCTCTTCATGTTCAAGTGATAAAAATTTACATAAACAGAAAACAACAGATTTCGTCCTTCTCTAATCTTTTAATACAAATCTTTTAGGAAACTAATATTTTCACATCACTTGTTGTTGATATTTCCACGGGGAAGAGAAGGGAAGGGAAGGGTGGGAAACCAATAAAATACCTATATAGTTATAAAATAATCCTGTAATTTGCATACCATCACCAACTCTTTTAACTCTTTACAGAAACTTTAACACTAGAGCTCATGATTTAAAAATCCAGAGTCCAGAGGGAAATCGACTATTTCCTGTTCCGGGTACAATTTTTTTCGCCACAATCTATGATGCCTATCAAATAAGCTTCGGTAACATTTATGAAGTGGAGACAGGAGTATCAGGGTGTGCGCCCCATTCTGTCCATGACCCGTCATATACCGAAACATCAGTCTTTCCGAGCCGATGGAGACCCTGGAAAGGAACAAGTGTCAGAATTTCATTCTAAATTTTTTTAAAGGTCAATTTGTTCGACGCTAAAATATCTCCTTAATAGTCCAGTGTTCAGGTAGAAGATAAGCTAGCAATCAAAGTCTTTCACATATTACTGCAGCATTCTACTTATTTGAGATTAGACCAGCATTAAAATTTGGGATATGTATATACACAATTCTTAGCTTGACACGATGTCGCTATGCATGACCACAAGTTTAAGAAATTTTTGAATGGTATTCATTTTCAACTTGTGGTTCAAACTTTCATTAACAGGGTACAAATGTTCCATTAATTATATGAATTGAAAATCTAACTTTTCAAGTAATTAGAAATACATTTAGAACATGTATGGAATTTGGTACCCTTAACTTTTCATAAGACTCTTATTCCTGACATTCTAAAGAAGAAAGACAGACTATTTTAATTGAATTTGAGGGAGAATATATGTTTTGCATTTTGTTTATTCATTGGTCCTTGCCACTAATAACTGATTTTCAAAGAAACAAAAAGCTTCAATGCTGAACCATATGCATAGCAATGTTATAAAGGAAAAAGACTAAAAGCAAGATCATCACCAGTGCAAGAATGCAAGCAGTTACACCAGTGCCGCATGAAGTTACAACAGGGCGGTCCAAGGAGATGCCTGCAAAAAAGTAACCAAGTAGGTAGTAAAATTCTGTTGAAGCAAATGAATAAACATAGAGTGCTACTTATACCAATAACAACAAAAATTTATTATGAAATACTCCCTCCGTTCCAAATTATAAGATCAATATTGATTTTCTAAAAGTCAATTTGAAATATTTTCAAATTTAAAATTGATATGATTTATTAACAATTATGAAATAATGATTCTTATAATTAGTAGTACTTTTTAACTAATTTACAATATTATCATTTTATTAACTAAAATTAAATGAATCTATGTCAATTTTGGGTTAGAAAATGTCTCAAATTGACTTTAAAAATCAACAATGATTTATATTCTAGAACAGAGGGAGTACTATATATTGTAAAATATATAGTAGATTATGTCTTGTAGTGTATTATTGGAGAGCTCACAGAAAAAATATATTGCAGTCCATAAACAGATTTACCCCGGATAGGATGACAGAAATGTAAACTACTTTAAGAACAATATTTAAATTAGAAAATATTACATAGCATACAAAATGGTGGCAGCATGGACACAGACAGTAAGTCAACTTCTCACGACACTTGATAAACTTTTATTTTCTCTTCTAGGGTATAAAAGGCTTTGTCTCAGATAACTTTGCTTTTCCATTATGAGCCTTAATTCACAATAACAGTATTTTGGTTGCATCTAGAATTAGATCCAGTAATTTAATATTTCTGCTAGCTTCTAAACAAAATGACCGTCATTTTTGATCATGCCACATGAATCATTTTGAGATCCTTGTTCAATTCACCAAAAAACCATCGTGTTTGGGTCAGTATGAGAAATGTGTATAAACAACCTGCATACTCATATTGGTCAACGAACTCAAGGTACATTGAAAACTTTAGGACTCGTTTAGTAAACAAGCCAAGCTTGAACAACATAAGACTCAGCTCAGTTGAACATATAGGGTTTTGTTTAAAATATTTTATTAATGTTCTAAACTCCTAATATTTAGGATAACTGTTTATACGGTAATATATATATAACTGGTAGTCGGTAGATATTATTATCAAAATTAATATTTAGCACAAATTTGGCCTGAAATATAATGTTATCAATACATTACGTTTGAATTGTAACTTTATCAGAATTCAATATTTTTATGTTTTTTTAGTTTCTATGATTATATTTGATTACCACTTTATTACTAATTACATGTTATGTGATTTTATCTAAACTCTAAGCCATTGAGAATAAGTATGTTACAAGTTTGTTTTAAGATATCAACATTTTCAAACTTCTATACTATACTTTTGTAAAATTTTAATTGATGAAGACCTCGAGCTAGGCTTGGGATCAGTCATTTATAAGTGAAACAAGCTTGATCACAATAGGTTTGTTTAATAAAAGGTCCAAGCTTGAACAATAGTGAGCTCTGCGTGACCTCAATTTATTTGCAACCACCGGTCCCCCATCAATCTAGAGTGCTAACAGAAAAAGACTCTAAATAAACCTAAACTCTTAAGAACACGGGACAAGAGGGAGCAAGATTGTAACTGAGCACCAAATGGTGTTGGGGGTCCCTTATTACCAACCTTGGGGACCAATCATTCAATTTTTATATTAAAAAGAGGTTTCTTTTGATTTGACTCCATATTCTCAAGCTTGAAAGCCCAAGCTTAAGCACTAAACTCGATAACTTTAAGAAAAACTTAAATATTCTAGCTTACTGAATAAATATAGCTGTAAGCATAGCTTCTTTAGTCAGTATGACACTTGACACTTTTTCCAACAAATGCTCAGTGAGTGGAACCTGTTGATATTACTTACACAAGCCTCATGTAACAACCATACAAAACAGGACATTATTTTCACAATTTTTGAATGTATAATCAGACTAACAGGCTTGTACTACAAAATCAAGAAAAATTTTATAAACTATACAAAACAAACACGCAAACATGTGGACCCATTCCCTGTGCTTGTATGATTGCATATGTGCACATGGGCAAGCACAAAAGTTCTTACCTTCTTCCTCAAATTTTTCTTTGAGCTTATCTGGTGATAAGAGTGTTTGTGAGCCATCCAACATCTGCAAGGAACCATGAATCATTGCATGAAGTAAAAAGTGTGGATGCGTTGGAGCTTCAAGGAAATTTATAGCACGACAATCAGAGATTAAAAACTGGGACAAAAGAAAGCAACACGCAAATGCTTTTGACATAATAAAATCTATGCTTACCACTTTCATAATCCTGTTATGTGGGATAAATATTATTATAGGTCGGGATGGACATTGAGAAGTGGGCAAGTTTTAAGAAAAATAGAGTAAGTCAGATTCTTTTAGGTCATAAACAAAGAGAAGGACAATTAGAGTAAGTAATAAATGTATATTGAAAAATGGTCCAATCATGTTATCCAAATACATCTTTACTCTACATTTTGTCATAAAAAGATCGCATTCCGTTCTTTTCCCCAAGTTTTCAACATAACCAGACCAAACAAACACTACCCAAGATCAATTGTGTGATTGTAAATTAAGTAGTTTGTGTCACGATCAAGATCGTAGAATATCTTTGTAATAAGATTTTTAATATTTATTAAATAAAATAACTATTTTGGTAGAATAAATTGTGTTATGAGTTTTTAGGTCGATTAATGACCAAGTTTACGTGTTACGTGAGTGTTGGGAGTTCTTGGAAGAAAATATGTTTTTCTGAGAAAAACGCAAAAACACTATTCATAAAACGTTAATAAACGTTCATTTTTCGAAATTTCAAATTTCGTCGTAGTGTTTATTTAAGAAGGCAAGATGACATCTTTTATAAAAGTTTTTTCGAAAAAAAACTGTCAAAACACTATTCACGCTAAAAACGCAACTTCGTTTTTTCGACTTTTCGAAGAACAGCATAGCGTTTATTCGGGAAAGGGAGAACGATGGCGAAATTGGATTTTCGAAAATCGAAAGTCGATTTTTCGGCTACCCGAGCATGTTACGAAAACGTAACCGAAAAAATTAGAAAATCTGACTAAAAAGAAAATGAGAAATCAAATTAATTTTAGTCTAACCAAGTCTAGAGTTTGAATGACTTGGTTAGGAATTGGCTAGGTTTGAGTATAGGGTTGAGCCTAGGGTTTGAAGGAGGCTTGACTAAGGTTGAACCAAGGGTTGAGTCAAGGGTTTGGAAGAGGTTTGATTAGGGTTGAGCCAAGGGTTGAGCCCTAGTTTCTTGGAGCCAAAGTGTAAAAGTCATGGCTTGGACTTAGAGCCAAGGAATGACTTGTCTTGGAGCCAAAAGAATAACTAATCTTGGAGCCAAAGACTTGAGAGGGCCATGTATCATGTCTTGGGAAATTAGCACAAAGGATAAAAGAGAACAAAAGCAAAAAGGGGTGAGTCATAGGGGGGGTGGATCTGGCCAAGAGAAGGAGGAGATAAGGGAGGATGGAAAACTTCCATAAATGGTAAGTTTTGATCAAAAGGAGGCAATGCATTAAGTGCTTGTTTCCTCCGTTCATTTGTTGCAAGCCAAACATGCCCTTAAGTAATAATTTTGTCAAGCTTTGGTTAGTCTAATTGAAGTTAGATAAGTTAACTAGAGCATGGTTAAGGGGCCTAAAAGACTAAACTACCTTAGCCCTTAGTTGCCTTTATATAGCCTTGCAAGTATACTTGCATTCCTTTTGTCTAATTTCATCTAATTCTCCCAAGTAAGAAAGAAAAACAAGAGAGTTTAGTGAGAGAGAGAGAGTGGTCAGATAGAAGGAGAAGAAGAAGCAAGCTTGCAATCTTGTTAGCTAGCTAGGAAGAACATCAAAGGTAAGAAACTCTAGAAACCTATCTTCATCATCTTATTTTTTTTAAAAACTTTGTAATATGCTAAGAAGTACCTTGTTGGTGGATGTTGTTGTTTGATGAGAGATCATTAAAAGATCTTAGAGTGATAAGCTACTTGTGGTTTAATCTTGTTAAACTACTTGTTATATGTATAAAAGTGGTAACGAAAATAAAATCGTAGGCCAAAGCGTAAAGGTATCTTCATCATCTTATTTCTTTTAAAAACTTTATAATATGCTAAGAAGTACTTTGTTGGTGGATGTTGTTGTTTAATAGGAGATAGAAGGATCTTAGAGTGATAAGGCTACTTGTGGTTTAATCTTGTTAAACTACTTGTTAGATGTATAAAAGTGGTAACGAAAATAAAATCGTAGGCCAAAGCGTAAAGGATGGAATTTAATTGTTTAGAGGACTTAAATCAGACTCGTAGAAGTTTTGTTTGTGGATTTATTTGTGAAATTCAGGTAGAAGATTTTTAGATAAGGAAGTTATAGAAAAGTTCCAAGTGGAACGAAGAAAAAACGAAGTTATGTCAAAATTTTCCGTAAAAGATGTAAGCGTGAAAATCCTAGCTTGGTACCTTTTCGTGCCAAGTTAAAGGTAGTTAGCGCTTTCGGAAAATTATTTCTTTCCAGGGGTTGTGTAGTTGGGTGAAAACGTGAGCCATAGGCTCGAACTTCGGATGAGCGAGTTGTAAAATTTAGAAAATTTGACGTTAAAACGTCTTTCGGTGAAAAATGACTTACGAGGGACTTTCAAGCCAATTTTACGACCAATTAAAGAACCTTAAAAATTATTTCGTCCGGGGGATGAGTAGAGGATGTTACAAGAAAGAAAATGACTCAGGAACGAACTCATTCCGATATCAGATAACGAAGTTATGGAGCAGTTAAGTAGAGGCGACGAGCCGAAAATTTTTCGGGAGCCAAAATAGTGGACGAGAATCCCCTGCCCTTCTATGTCGGGGCATTCAAATTAGGTTTAATTTGAATGTCGGGGCATACGGCAACAGAAGTTGAAGGACAGTTTTGATGTCCTTTAGTAATCCGGGCATAACTCTTTCGTCCGGACTCCGATTGAGGTGATTCAAGATGATTCGGAATGCTAAGAAGTAGACCTACAACTTTCATTTAATAAGTTTTGAGAGTTAAAGATCGGGATCAAAGTTGAAATTGAGCCTCTTTAGGGTTATTGTGTAATCGGGGGCAAGGCGTGGTGGTTTTTCAGAACGTCGTGACGCCAAGTCACGTTTGGCTAGTATTTCCAAGTTCTAATCATTGGATTTTGCAAATATAGTCTAGAGTAATGTAAAACAGGGTATGATAGTTGAATTAGACGTATCAATTGTATACAATGGCGTGTCGGTTGGGCATTCGGGTTAGACAAGTCAAGCATGCGATGTACAAACGTTGAAACGCCGAGTCAAATATTAATGAACTTAAATAATGTTCCGATTCTAATGAAACAAACATTATAAAACATGTAAAAGAGTTAAAGTAAACTATGAGTGACGTCTATACGTGGCTAATTGGTGTGTCTATGTGGACATATATGTGTAGGACGTTTGAAGGACAAGTAGAGTATAAGTATAGAAGATGCTTGAGGCAAGTATTCTAACTCTATTCAATCTTCATTTGAATGTTAGTTTTAAGTATGTAGAAGTATATTCTTATGAATAATCCTCATGCATGCCTCGGTTTACACAATGTTTATCGGTTGTGCAAACTTCAGACTTATACAAACTTTTTGTTAGTTGCACAAGTGTTCGACCATGCTATAATGCATAAATTGTTCAAAGCTTTGCTATAATGCATGAATTGTTCAAGTTTCAAGTTCCGATATGCATGAACTGTTTAAGATGTATGTCAATGCCATTTGTTCCGGCTAGATGAATATTTGAATATTTTATCGGTTTAAAAATAAATCTTTGCAATATTATTGATGTTAGGTAGAGCTATCCAACCCGAATTGTTTCAGTACAGATTCAGATTCAAATATGAGATTAACAACCCTAATATTGGGGTATTTTACGTCGGAAAAATCTCGACAGACCCTTGAGGTGGTCAAACAAATGCATGTAGTCGTTTAGTCAGAATGTTGTACAACATAGGGTATACTGGGTTGATCACCCAACGTGCTCGTAAGCCAGATAATTCATAGTTGAATTACTATTGAACCTTTATGAAAACAAAATGTTCAAGGTCTTTGATCGCTCAGTATGTCGTTTAAAAATGTTAAATAAAAAAGAATTTATTATTATTATTTCTATTTATTCGAAAGGCTTTCACAACTATTATTCAGTTGTAGAAATAGTAACATGATTCTTGATTTTGTTGTTTATTCAACTGTTTATACTTGCTGAACTTTGTAGCTCATCCTTGCGTTAAATTAAATGTTTTCAGCTAAGCCAGAGCGGACTGAAGGTTCCGATAAGGATAAAGGGATTGAGAAGATGAATGATAGATGTTGTGTACTATTTGTAATAATTTAGTATATATGTAATATTATGTAATAATATTAGTTTTTGAAGATGTTATTAAAGGTCCTAGAACCTAGTTTAGAGCGAGACATATTATAATAATTAGTAATTACATTTATAGGATTTAGAGTGAGACATATTATAATAATTAGTAATTACATTTATGTCATTATTATTATGTTAGATAAGTAATAGTGTGGAGCACCATATTCTGGGTTTAAAGGTACCGGATTTGGGAGCTTCACAGTTTGCATAGCTTTCTTCCAAAAACTCCTACATTCATTAATTTATATAAATACCAAAGATGCAACTCATGCATCAATTACCCAGTTATCAAGAGAGATTCTTCAGCCTCCTTTCTTATTATAAAATTTGCCTATGGAAAAAATACATACATGCATAACATAGTAATGCTAAGTAGCTTACTTTCCATTAATCTGTTTAAAACACATGCATTTTTACTTATTTTATGGATTTTTGCTGTTTTGTAATATATGAAATCATGATTTCATTCTGGTTACCAAGATCATTTAAAGGACAACCTGGTTCACCTGACGTTTTGGGTTATTCAACCAAAAAGTATTCTTTTACCTGGGAAAAAGGAATACACTTGCTTCCTGGTACATGACCACTTCTGATTCCCTTTCGAGGCTCAGGTGCGACTCCATCAAACCTGTAAGAGATCAAAATCTCCATCAATTAAATGCTGATCTCCCGAACACGGGATTCAACTTAGAGGGGCATGCATTGCTAGGGATACTTGACCTGGGAGTGAGTACAGATTTTATTTCAAGTTTAAGAGTACTTTCTAGAAAATTTAAAAAATCTCAAGCAGATGTTTGTAAAGCTGAGGAAAAGACACTAATAATTCCAAACAGTTCACATTGTCAACAATGTTCTAAAAATTAAAATCTACGCTATAAAATTTGATTCCCTCATCATCAATGTAGCCTGTTGAGTAGGTTGTCAGATATGCAACTCTTGTTAGTTGCCACACCCACAATTTCACCACTACCTCCAATTTCCATTCTTGATGAGTCTAATCTAACAAATAATTGTGCTTTCACTTGGGTAATCCAAATGCATTCCTGTACTTATATCGCAATCAGTTTTGCTACTTCTTGAGTGGGTTATCTCAATGTTACCTAGAAGGCGGATCATTTTGTAAGAATTCCCTTAGAATCTAAATCCAATAAAAGTTAAATTTCAGAGAAGATTTAATTACATCATCAAGTTAATTGTTTTAGATATAATTTAGTACAAATGAGACGTTCGAGCATCCAATTAGAGTATTGACATGTGTGCAGTTAGAGGTAGAGTCGCAATAAATTTTTTTTTTGGGGGATAAATAAAAATGTCAGCACAATAATAAAATCTTGAATACCTGGGCTTTGAACGAGCATCTATTTGTTGATGTGAATTGTCCTCGATGTTCTTTTGAACCTAAACAGTTGCAGAAGATATCATTAAGAGGTAGTGAGAAAGGAATAGTATTTTATCACTCTCCAAATGCCTAGCTGGTCACTAACATGCTGGGACAGGTCGAATTTACTCGCTCGATATCTTAGGTGGCCAGATGAGTATAAGCAAATATTAATTGGAGGCTAATTCATTCAAATGGTAATTTGATAAATTGAACATCAGCTCAAAAGTAAATATATTCAGGATAATATGCTGATCTTATTGGCTACAATGCACTAAATTACGTAAGCAGGTTATCACTTATCAGTACTTATCACCATGAATGTCCAAAACTAATTTGGTGTATCACCAGCATACAGAAGGCACCTCAATGGAAGGGGTTTGAAATAGTATAAGCTCAATGCCTATACTGTTACAAATTCACGATATTGTTCAAGGTAGTACCCCATCAATTTTATTTTTCTTGCACAGTAATACTAGTACTCCAACAAATAATAATCAATTTGATAAAAAACCGGTGTAATGACTCTAAAGTTATGGCTCAACTATTATACTTCCTAAAACACCCACAGAAATTATTGTCATAGTCGGCAATAGTTTTCAGAAATAAAAAGGATGTGAAAAAGTAACACCAATTTAATTTAAGGAACCTAACCTGTTCAAGTGTCCACAGAAATTATTGTCATAGACAGCCATAGTTTTCAGAAATATAAAAGATGTGAAAAAGGAACACCAATTTAAATTTAAGGAACCTAACCTGTTCAAGTGTCCAGATGAGATGTGGCTGAAATTTGGTTTGAAATATAATTGGTGCAACCTAAAAAATTAGAGATGCATAACTGAAATTTTATTGGCAGCAAATATTTAGGAAGTAGATACAGAATAAAAGAATGGATTCAAATATTTAAGAAAAATAAAAACAAGCACCAGATCCAATATCAAAACATAATGGCAGCATTGATTCTAAACTTACTGTCTGCCCCTGATATACTCTCTCTATTGCCTCACTAGCAGCACTAGCTTTCAGGATAGCATCACTAGAAGCACTTGATTCAACATCAAATCCTGAAGCGCGCCATCTTGGCAGGCCTCCATCTAACACCCAGACTTTATCATGGCCGAAAACTCGGAACATCCTGTTTAATTAATCGATAGAATTAGTAACTTGTTTACACAAATTAAATATAGAACTAAACAGTTACCAGTCTAATCTAGACCTTTGTTATGAAACCTAGTAACCTACAACTCACCACCACACACGAGCTGCACTAAAGATCCCCTTGCCATCATAAACAACCACCCCATCTTTATTCTCAATACCAAGAGCAGAAACAGCAGCAGCAAAAGCTTCTTCTGATGGTAGCATGTGTGGCAACTGGTACAGAATATAAAAAAAAGATTTCACACGAGTAAAAAGAGAGCTTGTATAATATTTCCACTGCAGATTGAGTAATGGCCTACAAGTGACTCCAATTTATTTAAACGTGGAAAAACTAAAAACATAAAGGAGAGATCATCTCACATTTGTAGTTCGATCTGATATCCCATCTACGTCAAAGAAAAGGGCACCAGGAATATGGGCAACCTGTTCGTAGACACGCAACAGAAAAAAACAAAAACAAAGAAAGATAAATGGTACAACTCGAATAAATGAATTAGAGTGGAAGTAGAATATTGGTGAAGCCTGATTTTACCATATATTTCAACTCAGTTATAAATAACAAAAGAAGATAATTAATTCAAACCTTTTTTAGCATTGACCATTCAGTACCATGAAGACAAAATATTTAAAGACTTATCCGTACCTGATACTCTTGAAGTGGATTCCTCTGTTCATCTGGCATATACCAGGATGCGTCTAGAACCTGCAAAATCAGGATAATCAGAATAAAAATACATAGCATACCATCCATAAGGGCTCAGTATTTTTCCGACTTTTAGACATGCTAAAACAAAAACAACTGCAATACTTAAAAACACAAGGTAAGATTTGATAACACCAATTGCGTAACAATTACATGACAAGCCAAATTGAATATGACATTAGCTTTGTCTGTTCCTTAATTTCAATCCTTATGTCATTTTAAATATCCAAAATTAAAGTTAAATAATTCACGTGAACCTGGTTCAACCATAGCTCGTCTTTATTTAATCAAGACACAAATAAGTTGAGTATTGTTAAGGATATAATTAGTTAAGATGATTAATATTAATTATTCCAGTAATTATCTGATGTAATTAGATAATGATAAGTTTGTACTACCTAGTACTTACCTATAACTAGGACTTCTCTATATAATTTGAAGTCCATTATTCTTTCGGTTTATTTGTATAATATGATGATTTGATCAGTACAAAAGCATCAAATGATGTTTGAGTACTTTACTCACCCACTTTATCCCCAACCCCAAGGATTTCATTAGTTTTGGTATGAACGTTCCAAAACATCAAATGTAGCGATTTAAAATGTTTAAAATTACAATTTTTCTTTGTGATTTACAAATGAGGAACATTCTCTTGATAAACATTGGGCCATACAACCAATGCTAAAATCGAATTTAGCTCCCCTCCATTACACCTTTCCTCCAACTCCATCCAATGCACCAATTATTTGATCTTAGTAATTTTGTTATTAATGATCAAAACATGTTAATAGATAGTCAATGATTAAGATCGATCCTACAAAAAATTAGAATCATAAAAAATATTTTCACTGTTAAAAGTTTAAAAGAATTTTCAACCATTAAAATTTTGATGAAAAATTCACATGTTCATCAAATGGTAAAAAAGTATCGGATTACTTTCATTTTTGGAACAATTATGCTATTCAATATAATAAATTAGTTGACTGGTGTTGATTTCAATTATACTATCCACAACTATAAAAATATGATGTATTCGATGGAATTAGAGGGAAGGTGTAATGGAGGGATCCAAGTCCGCTAAAATCAAATCTAATAGAAAGCTAGGATCCACTATCTAGAACCATTCTCTAAAATATCTAGAATATTTATAAAGTATAATTACATGAGTACTTTATTAAAATATGTAAAAAAAAAATCTCAGGAATGCCACATAATGTGGCCAACTTGGCCTCATGTGCGTGCAGTCTAGTTGAAGATGCGCTTATTATGACACTATTCTTAGAAACAACTCAACGAGTTTTATCTATAATTCCACTAGTTTTAATTGTAATTTTTTTAAAATCTATTCGCAGTGTTCCGCATTCTAGATAAACGTATTTTATATCAACTAAGAGATTCGAAAAAACCTACCCTTACTGTATTAAGAAAATTGTATTCAAAGTGACATTTTTCATTTCTGATTTCGATCCATGTAGCGAATCGAACTACAAACTAGGTATCATGGGTCACAACAATGTCTTCAAGAAATTGACAATGAAGATGTTAATATAATTTGGACTACAATGTGTTGCAAAGGAGACGTCATACATAGTAGGTCAGATAGATTTGCAGAAGGTCTAAAAATAGTTATCAAAGAGTTCTCCAGCTATAAACATATAAAAGAGCACTACTCTGGCTTCAGTATTAAAGACACAATCAATCTAATTCAAAGTGTGTAGGATCACATATAAACCAGTCATGAACAAATATTATAAAGATCTAACAACCAAAACATTCCAGGCATAACGAGTCTAAAATAAATTCAATATCATCTATGATAATCAGTGTTCTAAAAATCCCAGCCTAGGCGCTAGGCCCCCTCTTGGCGCCCCGCCTAGGCCCTAGGCTCCCCCTTAGCGCCTCGCCTAAGCGCTAGGCCCCCTAGCACCTCACTTGGGCCCAAAGCGGCAAAAAAATCTAGGCTAGGCTTAGAGGTTTTTTTTATTCTAATAACTATCCAAACCAAATCTTGATATATTTATTTTTCTAATGATTTACCATATTCATAATACAGAGTGTAGCATATCAAATCACAACAAGAAGTGAACAACATCAAGTCAAAATGGAAAATTTTATTATAGTTGTAATTTTTTGAACTTGTACCAACTTCAAATTATATAAATGATGATACATTTGTAATATTTAGTTTAATTCAATATAATTCTTAAATTTATGTTTAGTTTCTTAAGTTTTAATATTGAATTAAATTCTTAAAATTTTAAATTTTATTATTCAATAGCAACCTTGTTTATGAATAAAACTAATACGTTAAAAATATGTTTGAACTTTGACATTAGCAATATGGATATGTGTTTGAACTTTAAGCAAAGACCTTTATTATCTTTATTATAGATTGTTTTGCTTTATATTATTGTTTTGTTTGGATAAATGTAAGATAAAATATTAAAATTGGCTTAAAATAAAAAATCTCGCTTAACCCCCAGTCACTTTGACTCTCCGCTTAGCACCTTTTAGAACATTGATGATAATTGGACAGGATCAGGATTTTCTGCTTTCGAATACTTAATATTTTACAAATACTACGCCAAAATATTATTTATGCATCAACGCATAGGGACTAAAAGCCCCATGGCACATACAATATAAGTTTATAATTAGCCCGCACAGCATGCACTTAATGTAATAACAGATTTCTATAATCTCAAATACATTAAACAAAAATAAAATCAGAGATGTCAATCAGTTTAACCCATTAGCAGATGCAACCTTTAAAGCTCAAGAGCATACCCTCATATCAGGCTCTCGCAGGTTAGCATGGAGCCAGTCAACTGAAACAACAGGTTCACTAGTTGACATGGACTGTGTTGAGAAAGAAGATCTTGACCCAATTATGGATGAAGTCATATGACAAGAAGAAGAACCATAAGTCTTATAAGCGAAATGGGAATGCACAACCCCAAAGTGTAAACTTCTCCTCTGAAAGTAATTAAAAAGACTAACATCAGTTCTTAACTAAAAAAAACACGAGTATTTAAGATATAGGCGGTTAAATTTATTTTAAGTCCAGTACCTTCTGAAAGTTATTATGGAAATTCTCATACAATCTGTTACCTTCACTAGTTACAAAATAACAAATACTTACTGGGCGTGATGCGGCAAAAGAACTCTTAAGTCTTGGTTTCTACGAAAGGAAATTGAACCTAAGAGGCTAAGATGTTCCAATTTATTAAAAAGTTCAACATATAAAAATGAAGATCATTTTGTCTTTCAAGGAAGGGCAAGTATAAGTACATAATTATTATTATTCTTAAAATAAAATTAAGTAAGAAGAATATAGCTTTATGAAGCTAGAAAGAGAAATGATTCAGATAAAGGTTTATTTTTCTAAGGGCATTATTATTATCTTGCATTTAGTTACCATGTTGATTCCAAACAAATAAAACTATTAGCACAAAAAAGGAAATATCCCAAAATAAACAACAATGATAGTTTGCTATAGGCAAAAAGGTTTACACACCCAACACAAGTAGGATGGTGCATATATCTAGAATATCATCAAATCAGAGTAATATCCATGAATTATAACAGCAAAAAATACATGATTTTATCTAAAAACAAGAATTACAATACCCAACAAAGAAAATCACTCAGCCAGACTGCTTTTACTCATTCTTATCATTGAAAATATACCCACAAAACTGGATAAACCCTTAAAGGTACTAGACATTAAGATTCTGATAGTAATGCAAATTCAATATGATATTAAAATTTATAATAATTAATTGAAACCCAATCGAATAAATAACTTACACTGAAGAAAGAAGAGAACAATTGGGGGTTTTGTGAGAGAGAAAAAAAAGGTTGAATGAAGCGATTGGCAAATAGAGTTCTGGCCATGAGGACTGATGCCATTTTTATGCAGAAACCCCAATTTTTTTCAGTGAGAATTCTTTTTTTGGGTGAAAAATTAAAAGGGTTTATGTTTGTCAGAACCAGAGGAAAAAAGAGAATCGACCACCTGTTTTCTACTTAAAGTGATGAACAGTGGTCACTTTTTTATAATATTAAATATATTTCCAAAATATATTTATAAAATGAATGTTGGGTGGTTTGTTTTGTACAAAATAATTTTTTATAATATGAAAATTTTTGTTTTTGTGTAATTGTCTTTTATGAATAAAACAAACTATGAGGATTATTAAACTATTAAATAAACTATGAATTTTTTTCATTAGATAATTAAACTTTTTGTGTTATAAAAGATTATACTAAATATTAAAAACAATGATGATTAGTAGAAAAGAGAGAGCATTCTCATTGTATTTTCATATCCCTCCCATCCTCTTGAGTCTCGACAATACAACTATTTATAGGTACATCAACATCAATATTTGGAGGTTTCAAAACTCAAAGGTCATGAGTTTCAAACCTTAAATGATATAACAATTACAAAGCTCAAAGGTCATTATAATAAAGAGGGGTAAAAATGTATCTAGATATGTGTATGAATGTATCTAGATATGGGTAGAAATGTATCTAGACATCCACACACAATGTATAATTTTATAACACTCCCCATTGGATGTCTATTGTATAGCCATACGCATTGAAATCTGCCTCATTAAAAACCTTACCAGTAAAAATCCAATGGAAAAAAAACCTTGGTTAAGGAAAAAAGAGTGCAGCGCGTATTAATTAGCTCCCCCTAATAAATGTATCCTTAAGTCCTTCAGCTGTCGCATTTTAATATTGCAACACAATCCTTCAAAACATTGTAGTTAATAATGCTTTGGTGAACAAATCTGCTAGATTATCTTTTAAGCAAATTTGTTGAACATCAATGTCACCGCACTTATCAAGGTCATGTGTGAAAAAGAATTTTGGTGAAATGTGTTTTCTTCTATCTCCTTTGACGTATCCTCCCTTTAATTGAGCTATACATGCAGCATTGTCTTCATACAGAATGGATGAAGTTTTTTTGTAGCAATTTTTTAAGAATATGCCTCGTTAAAAACCTTACCAAATAAAAACCCAGTGGGAAAAATTTTGACAAAGGAAAAGAGTACAATATTCTTGTATAACTACTAGTGCTTTGGGATTGCCTCATTAAAACCTTGCAAAGGAAAACCCAGTGGGAAAAAATCTTAGCGAAGGAAAAAGAGTACAATCAGCACATATCCTTTTTACTTCCCTTCATAAGTACATAGAATTTTCATTGTTCATGGTAAAAATATCATTAAGTCGAAGCATGCCAATATTGTGCACCATCTTCTTCAAAATCGTAGTTGGTAATGACTTAATGAATATATATATCAACCAAATTATCACATGATCATATATGCTTGATATCAATATGTCATTCTTCTGGGGCTCATGTGTATAAAATAATTTTGGTGCAATATGCTTGGTTCTATCACCCTTTGGATAAAATAATCCCAAATCAATAGTCTCACGAAGATAACATAAAATATGTTTAATTTCATTATAATATCTTCGAGTTTGTGCATAACTATACATTGCTAGTAAGTTAACTGCAAATGCTATATCAGGTCGTGTGAAATTTGCAAGATACATCAAAACATCAATTGCACTAAGATATGGTACTTCAAGACCTAATATATGGTACTTTAGGACCAAGATTTTCTTTATTATTTTCTTGTGGTCAAAATGGATCTTTCTTGATATCAAGTGATCAACCAATCATTGGAGTACTCAAAGGATTAACATTATCCATGTAAATTTACTTCAGGACTTTTTTTGTGTATGTTAATTGATGAACAAGAATTCCATAGTTCAATTTATAGGCTAAGACAAAATTTTGTCTTACCAATATCTTTCATCTCAAATTTGTTATTTTTGTCGACTCTTCTAGAGCAAGATCTTTCATCAATAAATACAGTAATAATAGCAAATCTAGATTATGATCTTTTGATAAAAATGTATACACAAATTGGATTATTCTCAAATCCTTCTTTCAAAATATATTCACTCAGGCGATTATACCACAATATACATCTGGATTGTTTTAACACATAAGAATCTTTGTAGCTTGATAGAATACATATTTTGAGATATAGAATTTATGTTTCAGGCATTTTATATCCTTCAGGGATTTTCATGCAGATATAATTATCTAATGATCCATACAAATATGATGTAACAACATCCATTAATTTCTCTTGCTACCAAGCTAATTTAAAATTTAAATGTAATTGCATCCATTATAGGAGCATATATTTTTTTCATAATCAATATTAGGTCTCTACGAGAAATCTTGTGTTACAAGTCGCGCTTTATACCTTATAATTTCATTTTTATCATTTCATTTACGTACAAATACCCATTTATATCCAACATACATTACACCTTTAGGTGTTCGGACTATAGGTCCAAAAACTTCACATTTACTTAGTAAATTTAATTCTGCTTGAATCGCCTCTTTCCACATTGGCCAAACATTTCTACGTTGAACATTCATTAACGATTTGTGGTTCATATTCATGATCATTACTTCTAGTAATATTAAGAACAACTTTATATGAAAATATGTTATCGACAACAATTTTATTTCTATCCAATATATCCGACTCATGTATATACATAATTGTGACGCCCCCAAAATAGGTCCATTCCATCCAACCCATTCTAAGTCGCCAAATACATGGTACAGAAATAACTACAACTTTATTATTACAACATATAAACTGTGAGTTTAAATACAGATATTGCCATCTAGACAATATCCACACGCAAATAAATCCCCATCATAATTATTGATACATTATTTTATAAAAATGGTGAGGACTACTAAAACAACTCTCTAGAACCTTCATTACATACCTCATTAAGTACTACTCATACATTCTCGCCTCCCGAGAAGAAAAATAGAACAAAAAGGAAAAGGGTGAGCTCAACTAGCCCGATAAAGAATATTATGACTAAGATAATATACAACAAATTATCGTTAGTCTTCAACGAGGAAAAATCTAATAGAATACAATAGACAACCGGTTTTACATCAACAATGCTGCAATGAAACAACAATTCATTAGAAGACTTAAGTAGAGAATGCAAACTACTATCTTACATATATAAATTTAAAAGTTCATCGTCGATATTTTATCCTGTAACATCAATCAATATATATCTCGGAATCAAATATTCATCTTTGCACTACAAGCCAAAGATATTCATCACCGATCATGTATTCATCTAAACACTGTTCATCTTTGCACTACTGGGCCAAAAATATTAATCGATCGGTCGTATGTTCATCTCAACACTGTTCATCTTTTACTCTACGGGCCAAAGATATTCATCAAGAAATCATTCATCTTTGCATTACGGGCCAAAGATATTCATAATATCATCATTTAGACCGAGGATGATGAAAAATATTTTAAAGGAAACGAATCCAAAGAAACAAAAGAACAAATATTAAGGATTAAGTATTTTAAACAATCCAAGTTCAAAAATACTTCATAAGTAATCGAGTGGAGTAAAATTCAATAATGATCAAAACATGGATACAATCAAAGCTAGTATCCGAAATAAATATTTTGGACAAAAAGAAGAAATTTCATTTTTCTATGAATAGTCATAGTATTAAATGAATAGTCTTGAGTATCGTGAATAGTCTTATATACGTAAATAGTAATTCTGACATCAAAAGATAGAAATTTCACAAAAAACATCATCACACTTCGTGAATAGTACTCATGAATAGTAATTCGTGAATAGTAACTCGTGAATAGTAACTCATGAATAGTAACCCCGACATGAAAAAGTTCCAAATTTGATAAAAAGTTCCAACCAATATTTCGGCATAATGATATTGAAGAAGATAATATCATTTAAGAAGAAACAACATCCCTTACCTCGAAAGAATAGTACTTCTAGTTGAAACACCGGATATAGGCTATGACTTGAACTTGCACCGTATAGAAATACTCAAAATATACTCAAAATACTCACAAGAATACGCTCGATAATATAGAGAGAAAACTTGATTTAAATTGTGATTTTCAATCTAACCTAAGCACCTATTTATAGGAAAATCTTTAGAACACCAAAGTAGAAAATTTAATATAATATTAATATTTACAAAACACATTCCTCGCCCTTTGAAATCGATTTCACCACCAAGCACATGTTAAAGATGGCCACCAACATTTGAAAAACATTTTCTTAAAAAACATAATTAAAACTTCCAAAAATCAATTATTTGAGACTTTAGAACTTAAATAATTCATAATAAATATCTCTTTTATCAAAAAAATTGAAACCATTGATTATCCATAGGAAATTCCATTATCTCACAACTTTTCGGAAGGAAGTTTTCCAAATTCAAAGCAAAATTGGCCAAAAATCCTGAAGCAGGCGATTTTACAAAAGCTATAATCAAATTTTAGTCGAGAAATGGGTCTCTGAGCACACAAAATCATTTTTTAATATTTATTGCAACAAAAATACTCTTTTTTCCTCGTATACTTATATATCCCACATTCATTGTAAAAATATCCCCATTATTATATTATAATAATATAATAAAATATTATTTTATTAAAAAGATAAAATATCAATTTTTAACAATTGTCACTTTAAAAATTTTCTCCATCTATGTCCACATAAAATTAATATTTTCCTCATCATATAAATCAATAATTAATTATTCACAAATAATATTACAGAAATCACAAGATCTGCAACTGACGGCGGTTCGAGGAAAGAGGGGCTTTCGAATAAGAATTTCTCCTTACTTAGCCTTAAGCAATTAGGTGACCAAACCTCCTCTCCTTAGACAGAACTTTCTAGACATTACCAATAATGTTTTCTAATAATATTATTAAGATAATATGAATTATTGCTTCGATAATGAAAAATACTGCGTAATGACAATTATTGAAATAACAGTAATATAAAAAATCAACGCAACAATTATTGAATCAATAAAATAAAATACTGAACAGTAATTACTGTAACAATTATTGAGTAGTTGTAAGACCCCAAATAATTAATAAATGAAATTTATTTTTCTCTATTTATTATTTTGAAATAGTAAGGGTTGATTTGATTAATGTGGTTAGTTATTGATAAAATGCGCAAATATTTTAAATAAGCAGGTGGTTATAAAATATTCATTTTTGTCGGGGAATATTCGTTTTGGTTTGGGAATATTCTTACCGTAAGTGGAATATTAAATCTGCAACGCGACCTTATTGTGTGGGCCCCATAACGTAAAAAGCGATTGGATGAAGAAAACGACAAATATAAGTTGTTTAAAAATAACGGTTGTAGTTATTCTGGTTTACATTGTTGGAATACCCGGTGCTTAAAACACGATGTCTGGCGTTGTTGCATAGTAGCACACGGTATTGCACCAATTATTGATTATTACTTAAGAAGGCACTACTCAATAATTGTTACGATGAGTTCTTTATTCGATATTTTATTTTATTGATTCAATAAGTCTTTGCGTTGATATTTTATATTACTATTGTTTCAATAATTGTCACTACACAGTATTTTCTATTATCGAAGCAATAATTCGTATTATCTGAATAATATTAGAAAACATTATTGGCAATGTCTAGAAAGTTCTGTCTAAGGAGAGGTTTGGTCACTAATTGCATACGGCCAGTGAGAGAAATTCTTATTGAAAGCCCCTCTTTCATAGGAGCGGCTACCGTTGCGATCTTGTGATTCTGTAATATTATTTGTGAATATTTATTAATTATTGATTTATATGATGAGGAAAATATTCATTTTATGTGGATATAGATGGAGAAAATTTTTAAAGTGACAATTGTTGAAAATCGATATTTTATCTTTTGTGATAAAATAATATTTTATTATATTATTATAATATAATAATGATGATATTTGTACAATGAATGTGGGATATATGAGTATATGAGGAGGAAGAGTATTTTTGTTGCAAAAGTTATTTAAAACATGTTAAACATGTATCATGGGGCCATTTTTCTTGATCGAAATTTGATTATAACTGTAAAATCGCTTCGCTTATGGATTTCGGTCAATTTCTGTTTGGAATTTGGAAAAACTTTCTTCTGAAAAGTTGTAGAGAATTGAATTTCCTATGAAAAGTCGCGAGATTTGAATTTTCTAACAAAAGGGCTATTTATTATGAATTATTGAAGTTCCGAAGTTCCGAAATAATTGATTTTTGGAAGTTTTAATTAACAAAAACGTTTTTTGTGTTTGGTTAGCCTCATTAAACACATGCAAGTTGCTGAATTCAGATGGTTCTAGGTGCGTAGACAAATTTGTATATATATATTATTATTATATTAAATTTTCTACTTTGGTGTTCTAAGCATTTTCCTATAAATAGGGTGCTTAGGTTAGAATTGAAAATCACACGTAAATCAAGTTTTCTCTCTCTATATTATCGAGCGTATTCTTGTGAGTATTTTGAGTATACTTTGAGTACTGTTGCTATACGGTGCAAGTTCAAGTCATAGCTTATATCCGGTGTTTCAACTAGAAGTACTGTCTTTGTGAGGTAAGGGATATTATTTTTTTTCGTAATGATATTATTTCTTCAATATCATTATGCTGAAATATTGATTTGAAGTTTTTATCAAATTTGGAACTTTTGGTGTCGAGAGTTACTATTCACGTATACGGCACTATTCACGTATACGACACTATTCACGAATACGGCACTATTCATCGAAAAATGAAAATTTTCCCTTTTCGTCTAAAATATCTATTGTGGATACTAGCTTTGATTGTATCCATGTTTTGATCATTCTTGAATTTTACACCACTATGATTATTTTTGAGGTATTTTTGGACATGGATAAAACAAAGTACGAATCCTTAATCCTTAATCCTTGTCATTTTGTTTCACTGGATTCGTTTCTTTAAAAATATTTTTTATCATCCTCAGTCTTAAATGATGATATTATTGAATATCTTTGGCTTGTAGTGCAAAGATGAATGATTTCTGATGAATATCTTTGGCCCGTAGTGCAAAGATGAACATATGTTTAGATGAACATGACCAACTGATGAATATTTTTGGCCTGTAGTGCAAAGATGAATATTTGATTCCAGATATATATTGATTGATGTTACAGGGATAAAAGATAGACGATGAACTTTTAAATTCATACATAGAAGATAGTAGTTTGCATTCTCTACTTAACTCTTCTAATGAATTATTATTTCCGCTGCGAATATTGATTTAAAACTTGTTGTCTATTGTATTCTATTAGATTTTTCCCTGTTGAAGACTAACGATAATTTGTTGTATATTATCTTAGTCATAATATTCTTTATTGGGCTAGTTGAGCTCACCCTTTCCTTTTTGTTCTATTTTTCTTCTCGGGAGGCGCGAGAATATAAGCGAAGTACAGTCGGGGTATGGAATGAAGGTTCTAGAGAGAGTTGTTTAGTAGTCCTCACTATTTTTGTAAAATAATGTATCAATAAATGTGATGAGGATTTATTTGAGTATAGATATTGTCTAGAAGATAATATGTGTATTCAAACTCACGATTTCTTGTTGTAATAATAATGTTGTAGTTGTTTCGTATGCCATGTATTGACAACTTAGAATGGGTGATGTATACCTATTTTGGGGCGTCACGGTAGTGCCTTCTTCACGTAAGAATCAATAATTGGTGCAATCTGCAGGTATTTCTTGTGCAACAATGCGTATTCACGTGTTTTAACCAATAGGGTATTCCAACAAAGATATTAACGGTAACAATTACTGTAGTTATTTATAAACAACTTATACTTGTTGTTTTCTTCATCCAATCGCTTTCAAGATTATCGGGCCCACAATAAGGCTGGCTACGTCGTCATTTAATATTCCCCGACAATGAAAAGAATATTCCACGACCAAACGAATATTCTCAACAACAATGAGTATTTTATAACCACTTGTTTATTTAAAATATTTGCGCATTTTACCCACAACTAACCACATTAATCAAATCAACCCTTACTATTTTAAAACAATAAATAGAGGAATTAAATTTCATTTATTAATAATTTGGGGTCTTACAACCTCCCATCCTTATGAAATTTAGATCCTCGAAATTGACGTCACGAAAGAGTACGCTGCTCTTTTCCTATCCAAAATCTTGACAGGTACCTCTTCATACGTTAAGTCTTCGACTATCTCGTCCGGTTCTAACTCAATAACATGGTTCGGGTTGTCCACATATTTACGTAACATCCATACGTAAAAAATGTTATGAACACGCGTCATACTTGGCGGTAAAACGAGTCTATAGGCCACGATTCCTATTCGATCTAGGATTTCAAATGGACTAATAAATCGAAGGTTTGAGCTTTCTCACCTCGCCAATTCTCGCTTTTGGAATAACAACTTCTTGTACCTCCTTCTTCATATTCATCACTCAGGGTGTAGCTTGAACGTTTTTAACTTTATCGATTAAAGTCGGTTCTACTTGTATATCATCATCGTGAGTCCCTAGAGTCTTTAACTCTATATCTATCATTTGTAAGTTATATGAAATGGGTCTTTGACAATATCACATTCGTGCTAGATATCGATCTTTTACTCAACACGTCGGCTACCACGTTAAACTTTTCCATGATGGCATGGTCGAACATGTCTGAAATGAGTCTCCTATTGAGTTCTTCGAAGCTCTTCCCACATTCCTTACTCCATTCGAATTTTGTATCTCTACGAGTCAGCTGCGTTAATGGAGTAGCGATTTGAGAAAATCTTTCCACAAAATCTTCGATAATAACCAGCTAAGCATAGAAAGCTACGTATTTCGATTACTTACTTAGGTTGCTCTCAACTGTGACTCATATCCCAATCTTGGATAACACGTCATAATGACACCTATCAGTTTACTACCGCACAAATATGGCGTCCCCTACGGAGAATGCGGCTTGCGTGCATTCCACAAAGGAAGTCACCGGATAAAGGCTCGGTACCAAATTCTGATTGGGTTTTAACTCCACGAAGTTCAATAGGAGCCATTCGATATGAGATTTTAGAAATGGGTTTTGTACCGGATTCAAAGTCGATACAAAGTTCAATATAATGCTCTAGGAGTAGGCCAGGAAATTCTTCAGGAAATACGTCAGGAAATTTACTAACAACAGAAATATCATTTAAATCTGACATATTTTTGTTCAAGTCCATGACATGGCTAAGAAAGCTTGACATTCGTTTTTCAATAAACAAATGGCTTTATAATTAAATATGAAAGAGTTTGACTTCAATGGTTTGGTTGCTTGTATTCGAATAACAGGTTGCTTAGGAATATGAAAACTAACAACTTTACGAAAACAATCAATTTTGGCATGATGAGTAGTTAACCAATCAATCCCTAAAATCACATCAAAAGCAAGTATCTTCAAAGAAATAAGGTCAACAGGTAATGTGATGGTGCCAACTTGAATCAAGCAAGATTTCTAAACAACGGATGTAATGAAAGTTTCTCATAACGGAGTTTCAACAGATAATTAGTCAAAGTCTAATTTTCTCCGGAGTCAAGTTCAAACATTGAGCGCAAGCAAGAGAGATAAAAGGATAGGTAGAACCAATATCTAGTAAGGTATAAACTTCGCAAGAATTTATAATTAACTAACCCGTGCTAACTTCATTCGGGTTCCTCGCATTTTGACCAGTCACGACAAACGTTCTTCCAGGAACCGTTGACTTTGACTTTTCTGGGACATCCTTTTGAGTCACTATCCCCGCTGGACTTGGTTTCGTTACCGTACACTCTCGAGCAATATGTCCTTCTTTTCCATAATTATAGCATACCTTTCCCGCATTTGTAACATACGACCGGTGGTCTTTCTCCTCCCTTGGAACCCGATTCTTCTTTGGTATTTGCGTCTTCACATGGTCGTTGTTGAATCTCCTCTTTTAAAATCTCCTCCCAGGCTAAACTTCTTCTTTCTCATGGTAGTGATTACCACCAGAGTGGTTACCATTTTTGTCCGCCTTCTTCTTTCTCTCTGCCGGTTATCGTTATTACGCTGATCGCTATCTTGGTATGATCTGGTTGTGGTCCCTCGGTTGAACGTATACTTTCGTTATCTCGCTCTAATAATTGAGCCACATTGACAACATCCTGAATATAAAAAAATTTATGATGAGATAAGATATTAGAATCTCGGGTTTTAAACCTCTCGAAACATCCTCGTCATTCGTTCCTCATTCTCTACCAAATGAGGTGTAAACTGGATAACTCTGCGAACTTCGCCTCGTGTTGGGACAAGTGCATGTTGTTTTGTTCTAGTCTAATAAACTCTACCTCTTTCATATGGCGAATACTTTCGGGAAAGTATTTTTCGTTGAAAAGTTTTTGAAACGCTTCCCAAGACATCGCGGTCTGGGCGGTGATACGTTTCACGAGACTCCCAAGAATGTCGCCTCGCCACGGAATATAAAGGTGGCGAATGGAACCTTCTGTTCCTCTGTGCATCCCAAGACATCGAATATCTTGGTAATTTGCTTGACCCACATTTCCGCCATGATCGGATCCGGCTTTTCCTTAAATTCTGGTGGTCCCAACTCTTTGAATCGCTTGGTCAGGATAAAGGCCGCGCGTTCTTATCATTTCCACTCGTATTCTATACACGAGTCTCCTCGTCTGGTTTTTGCATGAGCTGCAAAAAGCTCCTAAACATCCGTCGTTCATCGTCTCGCTTTCGGGTGTGGTGTTGTTTACGGGAGGAATATTGCCTTCCTGCCGCACGTTCCTCGGGTGGTGATTAAAGGTGTTTCCACGGTCTCATTTACTCCAATCATTAATATTCTCGATTGACATTCTCAAATACTTTCATAAAACAAGGTTTAATTAAGAAATCAATATATCACATAATATCCCTATATCTTGACCAACTAACAAATAAGCTTAGGTAGGACACACTAGCGAAGGATTTACTCGTCTCTCCCTCTCTAGTTCTATTCCCGATCTCCGCCAAAGATCATATCCTAAGCTCGATACCAATTGTGGCGCCCCAAAATAGGTCCATTCCATCCAACCCATTCTCGAGTGCCAAAACATGGTATAGAAATAACTACAACTTTATTATTACAACATATAAAAGTGAGTTTAAATACGAGATATTGCCATCTAGACAATATCCACATAAATAAATCCCCATCATAATTATTGATACATTATTTTACAAAAATGGTGAGGACTACTAAACAACTCTCTCTAGAACCTTCATTCCATACTCCCACTAGTACTGCCACATTCTCGCCTCCCGAGAAGAAAAATGGAACAAAAAGGAAAAGGGTGAGCTCAACTAGCCCGATAAAGAATATTATGACTAAGATAATATACAACAAATTATCGTTAGTCTTCAACAGGAAAAATCTAATAGAATACAATAGACAACCAGCTTTTACATCAACAATCACAAGCGGAAACAACAATTCATTAGAAGACTTAAGTAGAGAATGCAAACTACTATCTTACATATATGAATTTAAAAGTTCATCGTCGATATTTTATCCACAACAACATCAATCAATATATCTGAATCAAATATTCATCTTTGCACTTTCAAGCCAAAGATATTCATCGATTAGTCATGTTCATCTAAACACTGTTCATCTTTGCACTCACGGGCCAAAAATATTAATCGATCGGTCATGTTCATCTCAACACTGTTCATCTTTGCCTACGGGCCAAAGATATTCATCAAAAATCATTCATCTTTGCATTACGGGCCAAAGATATTTCGATAATATCATCATTTAGACCGAGGATGATGAAAAAAATATTTTAAAGGAAGCGAATCCGATGAAACAAAAGAACAAATATTAAGGATTCGTATTTTAAACAATCCAAGTTCAAAAATACTTCATAAGTAATCGAGTGGAGTAAAATTCAATAATGATCAAAACATGGATACAATCAAAGCTAGTATCCGAATAGATATTTTGGACAAAAAGAAAGAAATTTCATTTTTCGGTGAATAGTCTTGTATTAAATGAATAGTCTTGGTATCACGTGAATAGTCTTATATCGTAAATAGTAATTCGACATCAAAAGATAGAAATTTCACAAAAAACATCATCACACTTCGTGAATAGTACTTTCATGAATAGTAATTAATTGAATAGTAACTTCGTGAATAGTAACTCATGAATAGTAACCCGACATGAAAAAAGTTCCAAATTTGATAAAAGTTCCAACCAATATTTCGGCATAATGATATTGAAGAAGATAATATCATTTAAGAAAACAACATCCCTTACCTCGAAAGAATAGTACTTAGTTGAAACAGGATATAGGCTATGACTTGAACTTGCAGTATAGAAATACTCAAAATATACTCAAAATACTCACAAGAATACGCTCGATAATATAGAGAGAAAACTTGATTTACGGTGTGATTTTCAATCTAACCTAAGCACCTATTTATAGGAAAATCTTAGAACACCAAAGTAGAAAATTTAATATAATATTAATATTTACAAAACACATTCCCTACGCCCACTTTGAAATCTGATTTGACCACCAAGCACATGTTAAAGATGGCCACCAACATTTGAAAAACATTTTTCTTAAAAAACATAATTAAAACTTCCAAAAATCAATTATTTCGGAGCTTTAGAACTTAAATAATTCATAATAAATATCTCTTTTATCAAAAAAATTCGAAACCCGCGATTATCCATAGGAAATTCCATTATCTACAACTTTTCAGAAGGAAGTTTTTCCAAATTCAAGCGAAATTGGCCAAAAATCCTGAACAGGGCGATTTTACAATTATAATCAAATTTCGATCGAGAAATGGGTCTCTGAACACACACAAAATCTGCATTTTAATATTTATTGCAACAAAAATACTCTTTCCTCGTATACTTATATATCCCACATTCATTGTAAAAATATCCCCATTATTATATTATAATAATATAATAAAATATTATTTTATTAAAAAAGATAAAATATCAATTTTTAACAATTGTCACTTTAAAAATTTTCTCCATCTATGTCCACATAAAATTAATATTTTCCTCATCATATAAATCAATAATTAATTATTCACAAATAATATTACGAATCACGATCTTGTGACCCGGCGGTTCGAGGAAAGAGGGCTTTCGATAAGAATTTCTCTCTTCTTAAGCGCGAAATTAGGTGACCAAACCTCTCCTTGAAGCGAAACTTTCTAGACATTACCAATAATGTTTTCTAATAATATTATTAAGATAATATGAATTATTGCTTCGATAATGAAAAATACTGCGTAATGACAATTATTGAAATAACAGTAATATAAAAAATCAACGCAACAATTATTGAATCAATAAAATAAAATCTTTGAGCGATAATTCTTTGTAAAAATTATTGAGTAGTCTTGTCTTACGTAAGAATCAATAATTGGTGCAATCTGAGTGTCTTCTTGTCTGACAACGCGTATTCTTGTGTTTTAACCACCGGGTATTCCAACGATGATAATCTTGAAACAACTTCATAGTTATTTATAAATAACTTATACTTGTCGTTTTCTTCATCCAATCGCTTTTCCGTTATCGGTCCCACAAATTTGCGTGCGTCGTGCGAATATTCTCCGACAATGAAATATTCCACGACCAAACGAATATTCTCCGACAACAATGAGTATTTTATAACCACTTGCTTATTTAAAATATTTGCGCATTTTACCCACAACTAACCACATTAATCAAATCAACCCTTACTATTTCAAAATAATAAATAGAGGAATTAAATTTCATTTATTAATAATTTGGGGTCTTACAATAATGTATCGAGATTTTGTTATTTCCAGGTACCTGATTCTCTTCAGGAGATAACTCATCCTCTTCAAGGGATAACTCTTCAAGAGTTTTATTTACAGGAGATTTCTATTCATAATTTTTGGATAGATCAATAATTTTTTGTAGCTTGTTTCATGGGTATAGCCTCTATATAGGATCAAGATGAGATAACGACGAAAATTTTAAGTAATCTCCCTCATCTTGCTTCAGGCAACGATCTCACGTCGTGCTTAGGCAACGACTTTTCTCCCCCTAATCGTGGGAAGACTGTTTCATTAACAAGGACAATCCTCGAAACGTGCTTTAAAAAAAATCACATGGTAAGGTTATGATGCAGCATGTAAAATAGCATGACCCCAAGCATAGATTGGTAATTTTGATTTCATAATCAAAGGTCGAGCAATAATTTAAAATCTCTTAAAAATTGATTCAGCTATACCATTTTGAGTATGCGTATGTGCAACATGATGTTTAACATAAATTTCAATTAACATGCAATATTCATCAAAAACTTGAGATGTGAATTTTACCAGTATTATCTAAATAAAATTTTCTAATTATATAATCAGGAAATTGTACTCGCAACTTAATTATTTGAGCAATAAGCATAGGAAATGCAATATTTCTAGTTAAAAGTAAACATACATATGATTATCTGGTTAATGCATCAATTAAAACCATAAAATACTTGAATGAACCACACATGATGGGTGTATAGGTTCAAATAGATCACCTTGAATTCTTTTTTAGAAAGATGAATACTAAATAACAATAATTAAATGTGATAGTTTGGTAATTATTTTAGTTTGATATAATCAACATGTAAAGGAATCTTCTGGTTCTTTAAGGGATGTTAATGAAAGTTTTTGTAAGACCCCAAATAATTAATAAATGAAATTTATTTTCCTCTATTTATTATTTTGAAATAGTAAGGGTTGATTTGATTAATGTGGTTAGTTATGGGTAAAATGCGCAAATATTTTAAATAAGCAGGTGGTTATAAAATATTCATTTTTGTCGGAGAATATTCGTTTGGTCGGGAAATATTTACTTTGTCGGGGAATAATATTAAATGACGGACGGCGAATGACAATATTGGGCCCCATAACGGAAAGCGATTGGATGAAGAAAACGACAAATATAAGTTGTTTAAAATAATCTACAGAGTAGTTACCGCATTTATCTTTTGGAATACCCGATGGTTAAAACACAAGATGTCTGGCGTTGTTGCACAAGATGACTGCAGTATTGCACCAATTATTGATTATTACTTAAGAAGGCACTACTCGATAATTGTTACGATGAATTCTTATTCAATATTTTATTTTATTGATTCAATAAGTCTTTGCGTTGATATTTTATATTACTATTGTTTCAATAATTGTCACTACTGCAGATTTTCTATTATCGAAGCAATAATTCGTATTATCTGAATAATATTAGAAAACATTATTGGCAATGTCTAGAAAGTTCTGTCTAAGGAGAGGTTTGGTCACCTAATTGCGCGCCAGTAAGGAGAAATTCTTATTGGAAAGCCCCCTCTTTCATGGGAACGGCCTGGTTGCCAGTACTGTGATTCTGTAATATTATTTGTGAATATTTATTAATTATTGATTTATATGATGAGGAAAATATTCATTTTATGTGGATATAGATGGAGAAAATTTTTAAAGTGACAATTGTTGAAAATCGATATTTTATCTTTTGTGATAAAATAATATTTTATTATATTATTATAATATAATAATGATGATATTTGTACAATGAATGTGGGATATATGAGTATATGAGGAGGAAGAGTATTTTTGTTGCAAAAGTTATTTAAAACATGTTAAACATGTCTGTGGGCCCATTTCTTGACTGAAATTTGATTATAAATTTAAAAAATCGCTTGCTTTATGGATTTCGGTCAATTTCATTTTGGAATTTGGAAAAACTTTCTTCTGAAAAGTTGTAGAGAATTGAATTTCCTATGAAAAGTCGCGAGATTTGAATTTTCTAACAAAAGGGCTATTTATTATGAATTATTGAAGTTCCGAAATAATTGATTTTTGGAAGTTTTAATTAACAAAAACGTTTTTTGTGTTTGGTTAGCCTCATTAAACACATGCAAGTTGCTTGAATTCAGATGGTTCTAGGTGCGTAGACAAATTTGTATATATATATTATTATTATATTAAATTTTCTACTTTGGTGTTCTAAGCATTTTCCTATAAATAGGTGTTTAGGTTAGAATTGAAAATCACACGAAGCTGAAGTTTTCTCTCTCTATATATTATCGGCGTATTCTTGTGAGTATTTTGAGTATACTTTGAGTCTTTGTTGCTATACTGATGCAAGTTCAAGTCATAGCTTATATCCTGTTTCAACTAAAGACTCTTGTCTTTTGTATGAGATAAGGGATATTATTTTTTTTTTTTCGTAATGATATTATTTCTTCAATATCATTATGCCAAATATTGATCTGAAGTTTTTATCAAATTTGGAACTTTTGGTGTCTGAGATTCTTATTCACGATACTCTGGCCTTTATTCACGATATACGACACTATTCACGAATCTGACCTTTATTCATCGAAAAATGAAAATTTTCCTTTTAAGTCTAAAAATATCTATTGTGGATACTAGCTTTGATTGTATCCATATTTTGATCATTCTTGAATTTTACACCACTATGATTATTTTTGAGGTATTTTTGGACATGGATAAAATAAAGTCTGAAACCTTCATCCTTAATCCTTGTCATTTTGTTTCAATTTGGATTCGTTTCTTTAAAATATTTTCATCATCCTCGGTCTTAAATGATGATATTATTGAATATCTTTGGCACTGTAGTGCAAAGATGAATGATTTCGATGAATATTTTGGCACAGTAGTGCAAAGATGAGCAGTGTTTAGATGAACATGACCAATGATGAATATCTTTGGCACATAGTGCAAAGATGAATATTTGATTCGGATATATATTGATTGATGTTACGGGGATAAAAGATAGACGATGAACTTTTAAATTCATACATAGAAGATAGTAGTTTGCATTCTCTACTTAACTCTTCTAATGAATTATTATTTCCGCTGCGAATATTGATTTAAAACTTGTTGTCTATTGTATTCTATTAGATTTTTCCCTGTTGAAGACTAACGATAATTTGTTGTATACTATCTTAGTCATAATATTCTTTACTGGGCTAGTTGAGCTCACCCTTTTTGTTTAGTAGTCCTCACCATTTTTGTAAAATAATATATCAATAAATGTGATGAGGATTTATTTGAGTATAGATATTGTCTAGAAGATAATATTTGTATTCATACTCACAGTTTTGCTGTTGTAATAATAAAGTTGTAGTTGTTTCTGTACCATGTATTGACAACTCAGAATGGGTGATGTATACCTATTTTGGGGGCGTCACAGTTTTCAATAATTCAACGTATCATTATTGATTCTAGATGATCATACCAAATCACAAAAATATTTGGATCCGAACACTTCTGGTGTATTGCACACTTCCGGTGTATTACAATATTTGTTTCAACTATTCTCATAGTATAATGTAACCCAAAGGAGAAACTATACAATTTTTATAATATGAGCTTCTGGCTCGATACTATTGAAGTAATATAAAATAAAATTCTTCACTTCCTTCGTTATTGATTTTAATATAATAATCATTATAACGTATATCCTTAAAGCTGAGCAAATTTTTGCTTGCCTCAGAAGAATATAAAGAATCATCAATACAAAGTTTTGTGCCTTTTGACAACATTATAATCACTCTCCCAAAGACTTTAATTAAGTTTGATGAATAATCACTTTTCAAGAGTCTTTAATTATGTTTGATGAATAATCGCTCTTCTAAAGCCTTTTAATTAAGCTTGATGAGTTTCTGGTCCATACAACTTCATATATGCAAAACATAAATTTAACTTTATTACTTGAAACATAAATAAAACATATAATAAAAATACTTATTATAATGTCATAATATAATAAAATAAAAATAATTAATTGGTATAAACATTTTTATCAATATATCATCAAGGAAATCATATATATCAAAATTAGTTATATCCACTCCTTTTGAAAAGTCGAAATAATTCATGGGATCTTCAGGATCATTATGATCAATAAAGTTTATTTCAATTCCATTTCCTTTTCTTTTATGGAGTCTTGGTACAAATCTAACAAATGTTTAGGAGTACGACGGGTACATTCCCTTTTCTATATTGATTGTTCTTTTCACGTCCACGACCACAACCATAATTTCCTCTATGATTATCAAATGAGATTCCATTCACTTCAGGGAATGTAATAAAATTGGTCAAGCGAGATTGTTGGTTTTTCAGCAAAAACTATAAACTGTAGTTAAATTTTTTTGATTCTTTTATCTTTCCTTTAAAATAATTTCATAAGACAAGTGAGTCTTTTACTGTAATGTACTCATATTTTAATTTTTTTTCATGGAGATGATAGTGAATAAAAATTATTAATTTTGCATGATCCTGCAGGGATGCATGATTTCCAATAATTGTATCTCCAAGGTTCTTAATTTGCCTTTAGATGAATCTCATCATTAAGAGTACATGACAAATAATTCTTGCACGATATAAATCAAGAGCAACAAATTTAAATAACTAAACATATTCCCCACCAAATTAAATAATTATATATGTTCAGATTTAGTTGTAATGAAATAATTTATAGAAATGCAGTAAAACACGAAACTAAATTTGTCCACTAAAATTAAATAACAAACCAACACTACTAAGTATATTTGTCATTGTAACTTCATACAAAAATATATCAAAAAGATCATTAAAAATATATCAAATATGCTACCATGCCAAAAAGAAATATATCAAAAGATTATTAGAAATATATTGATATAGAAAGCAATAATAAAACTAAAGACTATAACCATCCATGTGGCTTTTGTTGAATAATTGTGAGCCATGACTAGCAATGATAATAACTATAGATAAAATTATAAAAATATTTGTCTTCAGTGGTTTGAATTTGATGACTACCTATATACTCTTGTAACTTGTGTATGTGAAACATGCATTATTAAAACTCAAAGGTTATGAGTTTCAAACCTTAAAGGATATGAGAGTTACAAAACTCAAAGGTCATTACAATAAATAGGGGTAAAAATGTATCTAGATATGGGTATGAATGTATCTAGACATGGGTAGGAATGTATCTAGACATCCACACACAATGTATAATTTTATAAAACTTTTAAAATTTTCTAATTACGTCTAAATTGATATTGTCATATCAAAAAATTGATGACATGACAACGACATATAACTAAAAAATATTTATGTATAATATTGAGTTTTATTTTAACATTTATTCAATTGCTTTTTTATACCAAAAAAGATAAATATAAGACCATTATTAATTTTACTTTAAACATTGTCATTAAATTTACCAAAAAATTAAATTTAAAAATTAATAATGGTTTTATATTAAAACTATATTAATAATTTACTTTAAAATTAATAATGATCCTAAATTTATCCTTTGTTGTACAAAATATTAAAATGAGACTCAATATTATACAAAAGTATTTTTTAGTCACTTGTCGCTAGCATGTTATCAATTTTCTGACGTGACACTATCAATTAGACGTAATCATAAAAAATTAAAAGTTTAATCCCCTAATGAAAAAAATTAAGAAAACAATCCCTTAAGTGAAAAAAATTAAAAATTTAATCCCTTAATTAAAAAAAATCACTAAAGTAATTTTTTTTTTTAAAATTATTATAAAAGATTACTAAAATTAAGAACAAATGATTAGAGAAAAGAGAGTATTCTCATAATTAAGGCTATAAACGAGCCAACACAGTTCAGGCTCGATTCGGACTCGACTCAAAAAAATACGAATGTGACTCGGATTCGTTAATAATATCGTGATGCCCCCAAAACAGGTATACATCACCCATTGAGTCGCCAGATACATGGTACAGAACTCAACTACAAACTTAATTATACAACCGTGCGTGCAAATACGACAAAACATAGTTGAGAGTTTTAAACACGAATATTACCTTCTGCATAATATCCACACTCAATGGAGTCCTCATTATAATTATTATCACACTATTTTATAAAAATAGTGAGGACTACTATAGCCACCATCTCGGACCATCACTCCATTCCCCGCTAAATCCCATTTATATTCTCATTTCACAAGAGAAAATAAAGAAAGAAAAGGGTTTGCTCAACTAGCCTAGTAAGAAATATTATGACTAAGATAATACAGAATAAATTATCCTTAGCCTTCAACAGTATAACAACTGATAGAATACAATAGACAACAAGTTTTAGATCAACAACTGCAGCGAAATAAGCAATCCATTAGAAGAGTTAAGTAGAACATAATGTCTACTATCTCCTCTAAATTAAAAGTCCATCTTTAATATTTCATTCCTGTAATACTCATTAACAGTTCTCTGTTATACTTAAGACAAAAAGAACTCTCATCACCTGAACCAATAAAGATTATAGTTAAATCCACAATTCATATTTATAATCATGTAAATAAACAGTTTCTTCTTGCCACAAAGGCTTAATAGAACGTTTACTCAATATCTTTACCCCAAAGGCTAAAGATATTCAAATGTAATAACAATGATCATACCAATCAGTTGTCTACCTTTGCACTATGGGCAAAAGATATTCAACTATAAAACCAATGGTCATGATCATACCAATCAATTGTCTGTCAGTGCACTACGACCAAAGACATTCAACTGTTAACTAATGGTCATGATCCCGCCAATCACATCATCGAATTATCCATGAACTACGGGCCAAAGATATTCGTTATTATCACCAGTGGTCATGATCATGTCATACACCTGTCCATCTTTGCACTACGGGCCAAAACTATCAAACAACAGATCATCTTTGCACTACAGGCCAAAGATATTCAATAACAAATCATCTTTGCACTACAGGCCAAAGACATACAACTGTAAGACCAATAACCAACAGTCCATCTATGCAAGTAAGCCAAAGATGACTTTCATCACAATATAAGCATGAGGATGATGACAATGATATAAGCATTAATCAAACGCAATCAAGGATAAATATTAAAGACTTTAAATTTATCCAGAGTTTAAAAATATCTAAATTGTCAACATAATAATGCTTTGTGGAGTAAAATTCAAGAATAATATTCACGTACCAAAAATAATTTGGGCAGAAAAGAAATATATTTTTCGGGTAAATAGTACCCCGTGAATAGTAACTCGTGAATAGTACTTCGTATTCTTACATAGTACCGTATATATAAATAATGTCATATACACAAATAGTGCCATATACATGAATAGTGTCGTATACGTGAATAGTGTCGTATACATGAATAGTAATCTCGGCACAAAAAGATAAAGTTTCACAATAAAATCCATATCAATATTTATAACATCTTAATGCAAATGTTATAAATCACTTAATAATCTCATAATCTAATATTATTAATATTACCACAATATTTTAATCATTTCTTAAACTTATAAACAATTTATCTTAATTGTTTACACTTTACCAAATAATGCATTTAATCATTCAAAAATGTCATACTCATAAGATTTCATCACCAATGATCAAATCCCTCATCAAAAATCTTTATATACCTTATATAGGATTTTCAAACCATAAAAATCTATTTACCAATTTTTCAACTTCACATAACATATTTAATTCATATATTCGTAACTAAACTATTTTTATGAAAAATAACAAATCAGTCCCAAAAGGTTTTCTTTTCTAGGATTTGGTAGAATATAGTCCCACATTGAACATATATTTTTCTAAGAATTTTTAAAATTCATTTACTATTTTTCATATGACTAAAACTGCCGAATATTTAGACATTTATCAAAAATTGTACTTTTGTCCAAAAATTTCGAAATTTATAGGGTATACTGCTGTTATATAGTTGTACTCCCAATATAAATTTCACCAATTTTGGAGTTAACCACAAGGAGTTATAAGGGTTTACTTTTAAAATAGTATTTTCCCATAAAATTCATAACTCCTAATCTATACATCCAAAAATCGCCATTTTTGGACACAATCTTGAAAACTCATCAAATTATCATTTCATATTTTTCCAGAATTTTTGAGAGTCGAAAAAATTATGAAACTGCCCCTGGCAGAAACCCTTACTTACAACAGTTGAACGAAAATAATATTCCTTACGAATATTGAACAGAAATAATATTCCTTACGAATATTAAACGAATATAATGAATATTGAACGACAATAATATTCGTACGAATATTAAAAAATAATATCTCTTCAGAATAAAAAAAAATAATAACCCTTACCTCAGAAAAAGACTGGATACAAGAGTAGTGAAGTAGCAGACTACTCTTCTTCTTTCTCACTATAACTTCGCTCTCTATAGCTTCTATCTCTATAATTGCTCTTGTGAGACTTAGTGAATTGGTGAAAATTAAAGGAAGAATGAGCTTCTATTTATAGGAAAATATAGTTTTGATAATTGCACGTTTTGGGGCTCGAAATATTACAGTACAATACCTTCAACTTTTCTTTCATTTTTAATTTAGTCCTGCAAGTATTATCAAACTTGCACCACCTCCCCTAATAGTAAATCATGTGAATTAATAGTAAATCATGTGACTCAATAGTTCTAAACATGTGAAAAAATTAATTATAGTATAGTACTTTCAACTATACCTCCATTTTTAATTTAGTCATGCAAGTATTATCAATCTTGCACCAACTCCCCTAATAGTAAATCATGTGAATCAATAGTAAGCATGTGAATTAATAGCATTTAATTGCTCATTTATCCAGTTAATTACCCAATTGGTCAATATAACCTCCAAACATTAATTATTATCGAAATAAATATCGATTTCCATTAACACTAATAATTCCAACACAATGGAAATATCAATTTCATCTTTAATCAACACGAACTTATTCATCATTAATATTATAATTCACAATATTTAACAACCAGGTCGTTCCCAGGAAAGAGGGGGCTTTCCGAAAAGGATTTCTCCTTATTGGCGAGCAATTAGGTGACCAAGCCTCTCCTTGACAGAACTTCTAGACATTATCAAAATTGCAAATAATAATATGAATAACTTTGTCGTCTCAATTATTGATTTAATAATATAAAATATTGTGACAATAATTGAATAAAACTGAGTGACTTCTCACGTAAGCATCAATAATCAAAGATACTCTATAATACCGTGTGCTACTATGCAACCACGCCGTATTATTACTATACTTTACCAATTTATTATTTTATGACAACTTGCTTACTTTCAAAAAATTTTACATATCACCCTTAACTTTAACCTTTTATCAATTTAACCATTTACTAAATAGAATAATTATAAGAAAATTGAATACTTTCATTTCATAAAATTCGGGGTCTCACAATCTCCCCTCCTTATGAAATTTTGCTCTCAAAATTTACATACCTGATAGTTCGAAGAGATGAGAATACCTTGCTTTCTTTTCGGATTGTACCTTCCCGGTTATTTCTTATCTATCATGATTTTCCCATTTCTCATCTCCTATATTTCAGATATTATTCTAGAATATAGTTTCAAAATAAGGGTTAATTGACATACCATATATTATCCCTACACTCTGACCGACCAATTAAATACCAATTAACTTAGGTAGGTCATACTAGCGAAGGAATTCCCCATCTCTTCCCTCCTAGTTCTAGTCTCACATCTCAGTCAGGGATTATATCCCTAAGCTTTGATACCAACTGTGACGCCCCCAAAACAAGTATACATCACCCATCTTGAGTCACCAAATACATGGTACAAAACTCAACTACAAACTTAATTATACAACTGTCGTGCAAAATACGACAAAACATAGCTGAGAGTTTAAACATGAATATTGCCTTCTAGACAATATCCACACTCAATGGAGTCCTCATTACAATTATTATCACACTATTTTATAAAAATAGTGAGGACTACTATAGCCACCATCTCGGACCATCACTCCATTCCCAGGCTCGTCCCAAATATATTCTCATTTCACAAGAGAAAACGAAAAAAGAAGGGTGAGCTCAACTAGCCCAGTAAGAAATATTATGACTAAGATAATACGGAATAAATTATCCTTAGCCTTCAACAGTATAAAAACTGATAGAATACAATAGACAACAAGTTTTAGATCAACAACTGCAGCGAAATAAGCAATCCATCAGAAGAGTTAAGTAGAACATAATTTCTACTATCTCCTCTAAATTAAAAGTCCATCTTTAATATTTTATTCCTGTAATACTCATCAACAGTTCTCTGTTATACTTAAGACAAAAAGAACTCTCATCACCTGTCTTCACCTGAACCACTAAAGATTATAGTTAAATCCACAATTCATATTTATAATCATGTAAATAAATAGTTTTTTCTTGCCACAAAGGCTTAATAGAACGTTTACTCAATATCCTTACCCCAAAGGCTAAAGATATTCAAATGTAATAACAATGATCATACCAATCAGTTGTCTACCTTTGCACTACGGGCAAAAGATATTCAACTATAAAACCAATGGTCATGATCATACCAATCAATTGTCTGTCAGTGCACTACGGCCAAAGACATTCAACTGTTAACTAGTGGTCATGATCCTGCCAATCACATCATCGAATTATCTATGCACTACGGGCCAAAGATATTCGTTATTATCACCAGTGGTCATGATCATGTCATACACCTGTCCATCTTTGTACTACGGGCCAAAGCTATCAAACAACATATCATCTTTGCACTATAGGCCAAAGATATTCAACAACAAATCATCTTCGTACTACAGGCCAAAGACATACAACTGTAAGACCAATAACCAACAGTCTAACTATGCAAGTAAGCCAAAGATGACTTTTATCACAATATAAGCATGAGGATGATGACAATGATATAAGCATTAATCAAACCCAATCAAGGATAAATATTAAAGAAAACAACAGAATTATCTTTTTATAAAAATAACGGCGGACTTGTTACCGTTAAAACTGTTGAACTACTTTGGTAGTAAAAAGTACAAGAATATCGCCTGGCGTTGGTTGCATTGTAGCACACGATATTGATTATTGATGCTTACGTGAGAAGTCACTTAGTTATACTCAATTATTGCTACAGTAATTGCTGCATCATATCTCTCATATTATTGATTTGATTATTGTCACAGTATCATCTGCATAATATGATATATTATTAAATCAATAATTGAGACGACAAAGTTATTCATATTATTAAATTGCAATATTTACAATGTCTAGAAGTTCTGTCAAGGAGAGGTTTGGTCATCTAATTGTGCGCCAATAAAGAGAAATCCTTATCGAAAAGCCCCCTATTTCATGGGAACGACCTGGTTGTTAAATATTGTGAGTTATAATATTAATGATGAATATGTTCGTGTTAATTAAAGATGGAATTGATAGTTCCATTGTGTGGGAATTATTAGTGTTAGTGGAAATCGATAATTATTTTGATATTAATTGATGTCTGGAAGTTATACTGACCAGTCGGGTAATTAATCGGATAAATGAGCAATTAATTGCTATTAATTCACATGATTATAACTATTTGTTCACATGTGTGTACTATTGATTCACATTCTTGTACTATTAGGGGAGTTGGTGCAAGATTGATAATACTTGCATGACTAAGTTAAAAATAGAGGTATAGATAGGGGTATTATACTGTAATTCATATTTTCACATGATTATAACTATTGATTCTCATGATTGAATTATTGATTCACATTATTTACTATTAGGGGAGGTGGTGAAAGTTTGATAATACTTGTAGGACTAAATTAAAAATGAAGAAAAAGTTGAAGGTATTATACTATAATATTTCGAGCCCCGAAACGTGCAATTATCGAAACTATATTTTCCTATAAATAGAAGCTCATTCTTCCTTCATTTCTCACCAATTCACTAAAGTTTTAGAGCAATTATTACAGAGAGAAATTATAGTGAGAAAGAAGAAGAGAAGTCTGCTTCCTCTCTACTCCACTATCCAGTTTCTTTCTAAGGTAAGGGGTATTATTTCTTTCGTATTCACGAAGAGAGCTTCTGTTGACAATTTGGACATTATTAATTTCTGGATAAATTAAATTATAAATTTTTAAAATTTATCCTTGAACTTGTTTTATTGAGTTATTATGTCATTGTCATCATCCCCATGCTTATATTATGATTAAAGTCATCTTTGGATTTCGTGCATAGATGGACTTGATATGATTAAGACCAGAGATTATTCGGTATAATCATGACCGTAATGTGACGAATGATGTGGTAAAAGTCCTCATTGGCATGTAGTTCATTGGTGGATGAATGTTGGTATGATTATTATGACGAGGATTATTCGGTATAATCATGACCATTGATGATTACATGAATATCCTTGGCGGTGCGGGGATGATGTTGTTTATTTATTAAAATCGAGTCTCGATGATAAAGTTGATGAAAATCTTTTTAAATCATAGAAGATAGTAGATATCATGCTCTACTGACTCTTCTAATGGATTGCTTATTCACCGTTGAGCTTAAACTTGATGTCTATTGTATTTTATCTGCTTAACATTGTTCAAGGCTAATGATAATTTATTCGCATTATCTTAGTCATAATATTTCTTCTTGGGCTAGTTAAGCCACCCTTTCTTTCACTTTATTCTCTTGAAATGAGAATATAAGCGGGACGAGCCTCGAGAACGGAGTGACGGTCCGAGATGATAGCATTAGTAGTCCTCACTATTCTGTTAAATAGTGTGACAATAAATGTAATGAGGACTCATTTGAGTGTGAATATTGTCTAGATGACAATATTCTTATTAAAACTCTCAGTTTATGTTTTGTTGTATTTTACACGACAGTTGTATTATTAAGTTGTATTTTAATTTTGTACCATGTATTTGGTGACTCAAGATGGGTGATGTATACCTATTTTGGGGGCGTCACAAATAGTATGCGTCGTTGCACTATCTGCTAAGCATATATCTCCACAACAAATATTAAGCTCATTTATAGCATGACGCAAATCCATATTTTCTTCATAAAAGGAATAAATAATAAGTTCATAATAAGACATAATATTAATAACACAAACCAACATGAAATGAAAAAAATACATTGGAATTTATTAGCATAAAAGGAATACACTTAAAAAGGATTAACATAATTTTGAACTAATTATTTTCATTATAAGAAATATTAACTTGCTCATTATTTTGTTCAAAGAAATCTGCAACGTCAAGGTGTGTCATATCCAAATGATCAAAATAAATATCATTATTATCTTGATGTGGATGAGAAAAATTTATTTCTATGTTCTTCTCCTTTTCCTTTCAATGAGGACGATATATAAATCAACAAGATGTTTGGTCAGTCTTATTGTCTGAGACCAATGTCCTTTCATTCCACACCGATAACAAATATTTTCTTCCTTCTTGGTATCTTTGTTATTTATATTCTTCCCCTTTTCTTGTTTCTCCTCATTCTTTGAAGGTTCTAAGATCACTATTCTGATGAATTAAACCGTTTTCTAAGCCATAGCCACGACCACGACCAAGACCATAATTATGATTATGTCTTGTAACACTCACTTCAGGGAATGGATCTGAACCAGTCAGTCGTGATTCATGATTTTTCATTAAAAGCTCATTATTTTTTTCAGCCACAAGGAGACATGAAATCAGTTCAGAATATTTTTTAAAACCTCGTTCTCTATATTGCTGCAAGAGCACATTTGAGGCATGAAAAGTAGAGAATGTTTTTTTCTAACATATCTCCATCAGTGATATTATCTCCACATAATTTCAATTTAGAACTGATTTTAAACATTGCAGAATTATATTCACTTACTGATTTAAAATCCTGTAATCGTAAATGTATCCAATCATAACGAGCTTTTGGAAGAATAACTGTCTTTTGATGGTCATATCTTTCTTTCAAAAAATTTCAAAGAATAAGAGAATCTTTTATTGTGAGATACTCTAACTTCAACTCCTCATGGAGATGATGGCGTAAGAATATCATGGCCTTTGCCTTGTTTTGGCTTGATGTTTTATTACCATCTTTAATGGTGTCTCCAAGACCCATGGCATCAAGATGAATTTCGGCATCAAGGATTCATGACAAATAATTCTTACCCGTAATATCAAGTGCCACAAATTCAAGTTTGGCAAGATTTGTCATTGTAACTTCATACAAAAGTATATCAAAAGGTCATTAGAAATATATCAAATATGCTACCATGCCAAAAAGAAATATATCAAAAGATCATTAGAAATATATCAAATATGCTATCATGCCAAAAAGAAATATATCAAAGATCATTAGAAATATATCAAATATGCTATCATGCCAAAAGAAATATATCCCAATAGTTGAATAACCATGCATCTTATAAGCTGAATGTTGCATGCAAAATCACAACACATTTTTATTGAAAAAACACTGCACAATAGTTGAGGTTAGACATTTCACCGTATAACAACAAGACAATTTGAGGGTGGTGTAATAATATATTTTTTAACTTTGTGAAGCTGTAGGAATATTAATATTAGTTTTTCAAGTGCAGAGATTGATGTAATGGCTTATATATGAGTATGACAGTCATTAACATGCTAGAACCAAGAACAACAAACTCTAATAATAGGTTATGAATGGAATAACATGCAGTATATTATGCTAAAAAATTGCGTATCCATATATATATATATATATATATATATATATAATATATAATAGATAAATATACCTTTTCCTTCAAATCAAATATGATTATCTTCAAGACGAAGGTGAGAAGCAATTCATGCTGATAACATGTTATAAAAGATTATTAAAATTAAGAACAAATGATTAGAGAAACGAGAGTATTCTCATAATATTTTTTATATATCTCATTCTCTTATACAATGTTATTATTTATAGATATATGGACTTGGGAGTTTCAAAACTCAAAAGACATGAGTTTTAAAACTTAATGAATATAGGAGTTCCATAATACCAAAGATCATTACAATTAAATAAAATCTAGACATCCATAAATATATATGTTATAATTTTATAACAAAAACCTAGATATTAATCCATATTTAGGCCTATAATAATCAATCCATGAGCATGGTACACGAAACTTAATCCATCCATAAGCATGGTACATGAAACTAATCTATATTATTATGTGCGACTTAAAAGGGCAGTTATTTTTTAAACTTTTGGTCTTACATATTTTTTAATCTTTTTTTAACTTAATGTCTGTACAGTAGAACCCCTATAAAGTAATACTGTTAGGATTGAATTTTTTTTATTAATTTATAGAGTTATTATTTAATCGATAAATTAATAATTTATTAATTTAAAGAGTGTTTTTTTATTCGGTGAACATAAATTTAATTATATTAAAATTATTGCATTTTATTGATGTTTATATCATACTTTTTTTTGATGAAATGTATCATACTTATTAAATTAATGTAATAATAGAATTCATTATAAGTGGTATTAATTATTTTTAATAATTAAATAATGTTCATTGTATCCACTTTTTAAATTACATTCACATTTTATTTCAAAAAAAATTATATTCACATTAAGTTTAATTAATTTGTATATATAAGTTCATTGTACTAGAATTTAATACATTCCATGTATGAAACTGAAGATGATACAATACCTTTGGAGCCAATAACACAAAAGAAATCACTCATAACGTCAACAACTCTTCATAAGTTTTTATTACAATTCGAGAATGCAACACCTGAGCTTTTGGACACAATGAGAAAAATTAATGATGAAATTCAATTAGATTTGAATTTCAAGACAAATAAATGAGAGTAGAATCATATTTTACAAGATTACCCTAGATATATTTGTAATTTAAAAGAATTATTAATTTATGATTTTGATGGGACCATATATTTATATAAGGGTCTTTTTAAAAATTATTATTTTATTATTTTATCAAAATTATTAATTTATCCCATCAGCCCAATTCGGGACTGTGAAAAAAAAATATTATTTTAGAGAGATTATTAATTTATCAAGTATTAATTTATAGAGGTTCTACTGTATCTCTAATTTTTCTTTCTATCCAATTATTCACCAGCTCCTAATTTCTCTCCCCCCATTAAATTTTATATTTTTAAGGAGGGTGTATTCAATTAAGATTTTTAAAGTTTGATTTTATTCAATTAAGACATTTAAAGAGTTTATAAAAATTTATTGGTATTCAATTATAACTTTTGTAATGTCTTTAAAAGTTAGGTGATATTTGTGGGTAAGAAAACCGTACCTTACTAGGGTTAGGGTTTCGTGTTAGCTGAGGAGGAGAGAAATCCACAAAGTGTACGGTCTTGATTTGTGAGACCCCAAATTTGATTAATAAAGATTTAAATTTCTCGAAATATTTTTTTTGAATATTATGGTGTGGATTTGATATAATGTTATAGTTGTGGGTAATATTTGAAAATTTTTCAAAGTATGCAAGTTGTTATATAATATTCTTTTTGTCAGGAAATATCCGTACGATGGCACAATCATTGGTGGACCCCATTAATTCAAGTATATGTCGTAGTAAGAAAACGATGTAATTATCTTTTATAAAAATAACTACGAAAGTGTTACTGTTAAAAACTGCTGAACTACCCTAGTAGTAAAAGTACAATAATATGTGTGGTTGCATAGTAGCAGTATTTTATTGATTATTGATGCTTACGTAAGAAGTCACTTTCGATTATACTTAATTATTACTACAAAAGAATTTCGCATCATATCTCTCATATTATTGATTCGATTATTGTCACGATATCATCTGCATAATATGATATATTATTAAATCAATAATTGAGACGACAAAGTTATTTATATTATTAAATTACAATATTTATAATGTCTAGAAGTTCTGTCAAGTAGAGGTTTGGTCATCTAATTGCGCGCCAATAAGGAAAAATCCTTATCGGAAAGCCCCCTCTTTCCTGGGAACGACCTAGTTGTTAAATATTGTGAGTTATAATATTAATGATGAATAAGTTCGTGTTGATTAAAGATGAAATTGATAGTTCCATTGTGTAGGAATTATTAGTGTTAGTAGAAATCGACATTTATTTCGATATTAATTGATGTCTGGAAGTTATACTGACCAGTCGGATAATTAATCGGATAAATGAGCAATTAATTGCTATTAATTCACATGATTATAACTATTTGTTCACATGTGTGTACTATTGATTCACATTCTTGTACTATTAGGGGAGTTGGTACAAGATTGATAATACTTGCATGACTAAGTTAAAAATGGAGGTATAGATGGGGTACTATACTGTAATTCGTACTTTCACATGATTATAACTATTGATTCACATGATTGAACTATTGATTCACATTATTTACTATTAGGGGAGGTGGTGCAAGTTTGATAATACTTGCAGGACTAAATTAAAAATGAAGAAAAAGAGGAAGGTATTAAACTGTAATATTTCGAGCCCCAAAACGTGCAATTATCGAAACTATATTTTTCTATAAATAGAAGCTCATTCTTCCTTCATTTCTCACCAATTCACTAAAGCTTTAGAGCAATTATTATAGAGAGAAATTATAGAGAGAAAGAAGAAGAGAAGTCTGCTACCTCACTATTCCAATATCCAGTGTCTTCTAAGGTAAGGGGTATTATTTTTTTCGTATTCATGAAGAGAGCTATTGTTATTGCATTCCTTATTATTCTGTTGGAATAATCTGTCTATGCGAAGTACCGCATACATGGTGAAATTATTCAGTTATTCCATTCTTTATTATTACATTGGAATATCACATGCATGCGTATTACGCATGACACGGTTCCATTCTTTATTTTTCTCGTTGAGAATAACTGTCATGCATGCGGTCTATTGCATGCCCGGTGAATTCTTCATTATTCCGTTCTTTATTATTACATTGGAATAACATGTCTATGTGGATTACTGCATGCATGGTGAATGATCCTTCGTATTCATTCCTTATTAAATTGTGGAAATGATGCATCTCACGTGGATTACCGAATGGCGCGTGGAAATCCATTTGCGCTTTCATATATTCTATTATACTCAGGTTGGTTAAAGTTTTGGCTTCTATACTCCATGAAATTAGTAGAATATCCCGGATATTTGCGCTTCATCCAAAGATCTTTCATGGAAATATTCTTCCGAGCATTCTTGAATTTTACTCCACAAAGCAATATCATGTTGACAATTTGGACATAATTGATTTCGTGGATAAATTAACTTATAAATCTTTAAAATTTATTCTTGAACTTGTTTTATTAAATTATTATGTCATTGTCATCATCCTCATGCTTATATTGTGATGAAAGTCATCTTTGGCTTACGTGCATAGATGGACTTGGTATGATTATGACCGAGGATCATTCGGTATATAATCATGACTTTGTTATGTTATAAATGATGTGGTAAAAGTCCTCGATGGCTGTGTAGTGCATTGATGGATGAGTTTTGGTATGATTATGACCGGGATTATTCGGTATAGTCATGACCATTGATGATTTAATGAATATCCTTGGCCCGTAGTGCAGGGATGACTCGACGATGTGGTTTATTTATTAAGCTGAGTCTCAGCGATAAAAATTGATGAAAACATTTTAAATTATAGAAGATAGTAGATATCATGCTCTACTTGACTCTTCTAATGGATTGCTTATTCCATTGTAGTTAAACTTGATGTCTATTGTATTTTATCAGTTTCACATTGTTGAAGGCTAATGATAATTTATTCTGCATTATCTTAGTCATAATATTTCTTACTGGGCTAGTTGAGCTTACCCTTTTTTTCACTGTTCTCTTCAGAAAATGAGAATATAGCTGGGACGAGTTGGGGAACGGATTGACGGTCCAGATGATAGCATTAGTAGTCCTCACTATTCTATCGAATAGTGTGATAATAAGTGTAATGAAGACTCCATTGAGTGTGGATATTGTCTAGATGACAATATTCTTGTTTAAACTCTCAGCTATGTTTTGTCATATTTTACACGACTGTTGTATAATTAAGTTGTATTTGAATTTATGTACCATGTATCTGGCAACCCAAGATGGGTGATGTAAACCTGTTTTGGGGGCGTCACAGTTGGTATCAAAGCTTAGGGATATGATCCCTGGCTTAGATGTGAGACAAGAACTAGGAGGGGAGAAACGAGGAATTCCTTCGCTAGTATGACCTACCTAAGTTTATTTGGTATTTAATTGGTCGGTTAGAGTATAGGGATAATATGTGATATGTTAATTAACCCTTGTTTTGTGACAGTGTTTGAAAATGGCATCTAAAAATGTTGAGATCAACAATGAAGCACATGAGACCGTTGAGTCACCAACGATCAATACCCAGGATAATGTGCAACAGGAAGACAATAATCCTCAGGTAAATAACAACAACGATCAAATGATGAACGATGAGATGTTCAAAGGCTTTATGCAATTTATGCAACATCAGGTAAGAGAGACTCCTGTTCAAAATATAGGTGAAAATAATGGCAACCCACGGTCGGTCACCGCTAAGCAGTTCAAGGAGCTGGGACCGCCGGAGTTTTTGGGAAAGCCATAACCATTTAAGGTGGAGACGTGGATAAAGCAGATCACCAAGATATTTGATGTCTTGGGATGCTCCGAGGAGAAAAAGGTTCCCTTTGCCACCTTTATTTTGCGTGAAGAGGCAGATTACTGGTGGGAATCTATAATACGTACCTAGCCTGACGCACTTAAGATGTCTTGGGAGAGATTCCAAGAGTTGTTCAATGAAAAGTACTTTCCTGAAAGTATTCGTCATATGAAGGAGGTGGAATTCATCAAGTTGGAGCAAAACAATATGACCGTGTCGCAATACGAGGCTAAATTTGCGGAGTTATCCCGGTTTGCATCCCATTTGGTCGATAATGAGGAGCGAATGACGCGATTGTTTCTAAGAGGTTTGAAACCCGATATACATCAATACCTCATTTCTCACAAACTTTGTTTATATTCAGATGTAGTGAATAGGGCTTAGTTATTGGAGCACGATAATGAGCCAGCCCAACGAAAGGATAACGAGCAACAGCACGATAATAATCGTACCGGTGGCAACGACTATTGGAACAATGATAACCATCATGGGGGAAATTATCATGCCAAGAATGGTAACCACTTCGGTGGTAATCATGGCCAAGATAATAGGAGTGGAAATTTCAAGAAGAGAAGGTTCAACAACAATGGAAAGACAAAGAAAGACCAACACCCGTTTTCAAGGAAGGAAAACGACCCACCAATTGTATACTTCAAATGTGGAGGAGGGACATATCAGTCCAAGCTGCACGATGCAGTCCAAAGCATGTTATAATTATGGAAAAGAAGGTCACTTAGCCCGATTTTGTCGTGCACCAAAGTCAAGTCCAGCTGGGATGGTGGCACCAAAGGCGGATACGGACAAAACAAAGTCGGTGGTTTCAGGAAGAGTGTTTTTCGTGACTTCTCAAAAGCGAAAGTAACCCGAATCGAATTTAGCACTCAAGTTAGTTAATTATAAATTCTTGCGAAGTCTATACCTTATTAGATACCGGTTTTACCCATTCTTTTATCTCTCTTGCTTGCTCTCAACGTTTAAATTTGACCCCAGAGAAGTTAGACTTTGACTTATTGGTTGAAACTTCGTTAGTAGAAACCTTCGTTACCTCCACTATTTATAAATCTTGTTGATTCAAATCGACACTTTCAAGTTACCTGTCGATCTTATCTCTTTGAAAATACTTGGCTTTGATGTGATTTAAGGAATCGATTGGTTAACTACTCATCATTGCCAAAATTGATTATTTTCGTAAGGTTGTTAGCTTTCATATTCCTAACCAACCTGTTATGCAAATTCAAGCAACCAAACCACTAAAGTTAATCAATGTTATATCAAGCCATAAGTAAAGAGCCCCGAGCCTTTCGCTGGTGACTTCCAAGTCTTGGGATGCACCGAAGCCAGACTTTCCGTAGGCGACGGTATGAATGACGATGACAAGTTGATAGGTATCAATGTAACGTGTTATCTAAGTCTTGGATGAGGGTCACAGTTTTGAATGATATTTCTATTGTTAATAAATTTCTTGGCGTATTCTTGAAGACTTCTTAGCCTAACCCTAGAGCGTGAAATCAAATTTTGTATTGACCCAAGTACAAAACCCATTTCTAAAACCCTCAAATATTTCTTTAACTAAAATGAACGTAACATGCGCCAAAGACGTTGGCTCGAGTTGTTGAAGATTACGATCATACCATTCAATATCATTTTGGAAGAGAGAACGTGGTAGCTGACGCGTTGAGTAGAAGATCGTATGCGTTTACGAGTGTGATGTTGTTAACATAAAAACTCATTTCGTATAACTTACAATCATGACCTATAATGTTATAAATGATGTGGTAAAAGTCCTCAGTGGCCTGTAGTGCATTGATGGACAGTTTTTGGTATGATTATGACCAAAGATTATTCGGTATAGTCATGACCATTGATGATTTAATGAATATCCTTGGCAGTAGTGCGAGGATGACTTCGATGATGTGGTTTATTTATTAAGTCGAGAGTCTCGTGATAAAAATTGATGAAAACATTTTAAATCATAGAAGATAGTAGATATCATGCTCTACTTGACTCTTCTAATGGATTGCTTATTCCATTGTAGTTAAACTTGATGTCTATTGTATTTTATCAGTTTCACATTGTTGAAGGCTAATGATAATTTATTCTGCATTATCTTAGTCATAATATTTCTTACTGGGCTAGTTGAGCTTACCCTTTTTTTCACTGTTCTCTTCAGAAAATGAGAATATAGCTGGGACGAGTTGGGGAACGGATTGACGGTCCAGATGATAGCATTAGTAGTCCTCACTATTCTATCAAATAGTGTGATAATAATTATAATGAGGACACCATTGAGTGTGGATATTGTCTAGATGACAATATTCTTGTTTAAACTCTCAACTATGTTTTGTCGTATTTTACAAGACTGTTGTATAATTAAGTTATATTTGAATTTATGTACCATGTATCTGGCGACTCAAGATGGGTGATGTATACATGTTTTGGGGGCGTCACATGATTGATTGATTGCAAATGGGAGAAGGACAGGTAAGCGATTGCTCGAGTAACACGTGACAGAACTCTTAGGATTCAAGAGTCTTTTTCTAAGTCTTCAGTTTAGAGAGAATCTAAAATAGTCCCTTCTATTGAAATGAAAAGGGGGTATATATAGAGTTTCCTGGAAAATGGTTGTGACGCCCCCAAAACAGGTATATATCACCCATATTGAGTCGTCAAATACATGGTACAAAATTCCAATACAACTTAATAATACAACTGTCGTGTAAAATACGATAAAACATAAACTGCGAGTTTTAATACGAATATTATCTTCTAGACAGTATTCAAACTCAAATGGAGTCAATACATTTATTATCATACTATTTCATAGAATAGTGAGGACAATTAATGTAAACATCTGGACCGTCACTTCGTTCCCCGACTAGTCCCGACTACGTTCTCATTTCCTTAAGAGAACAATGAAAGCAAAAGGGTAAGCTCAACTAGCCCAGTAAGAAATATTATGACTAAGATAATGCAGAATAAATTATCGTTAGCCTTTAACAGTGTTAAACTGATAAAATACAATAGACATCAAGTTTAAATGCAGCGGAACAAGCAATCCATTAGAAGAGTCAAGTAGAGCATGATATCCACTATCTTATATGATTTAAAAGGTTTTTCATCACTTTTATCGCTGAGACTTAGCTTAATAAATAATCCACATCATCGAATCACCCCTACACTATGACCAAGGATATTCATTAGTATCACGACCACGAATTATCCATGCACTACGGGCCAAAGATATTCATTAGTATCACGACCACGAATTATCCATGCACTACGGGCCAAGGATATTCGTGTATTCATCAATGGTCATGATCATGCCAACAACTGTCCATCAATGCACTACGGGCCAATGAGGACTTTTACCATGCACATCATTTGTAACATTACGGTCATGATTATACTGAACAATCCCTGGTCATAATCATACCAAGTCCATTTATGCACTACGGGCCATAGATGACTTTCAACATAATATAAGCATGAGGATGATGACAATGATATAAGAATTCAGTTAAAAGAAAACAAAGGATAAATTTTTAAAGATTTATAATTTAATTTATCCAGAATTCATTAATGTCCAAATTGTCAACATGATACTGCTTTATGGAGTAAAATTCAAGATAATATTGTACCAAAAATAATTTGGACCAAAAATGAATCAATTTTTATCATGAATAGTACCCCGAGTGAATAGTACTCGAGTGAATAGTACCCCGTGAATAGTAATTCGGGAATAGTAACCCGTGAATAATACTCCGGCATAAAAAAGTTAAAACTTATCAAAAATGCTCAGAATAATATTTCCATGAAAAGATACTGGATGAAGCACAAATATCAAGGATATTCTACTAATTTCATGGAGTATAGAAGCCAAAACTCTAACAAAAATGAGTGTAGAATTTGAAATCTGAAACGAAATAACTTACATACTATAGAGTATGGAAGAAAATATTATTTCATAAGAATATTGAACAAAAATAACATCCCTTACCTTAAAAAGAAGAATATTCCAAATGGTATAGCGGAGATATTCTTGAAGAAAACTTTCACTATTTTCTACGCTCAAAGCTTTCTAAAACTCGAAAGAAATACGCTCAATATTATAGAAGAAGAATTCTCTGATTCTAGTGTGATTTTCAATTCTAACTAAGTATCCTATTTATAGGAGAATGGAATGATACTATTTAGAAAAGTTTTTCACTTGATCAAGATGGTGTTTGAAATTCACAAGCATTTAATCAAATAATTTTTTTTGAAAATTTTGATTTTACTATTCATTCTTGTAAAATAAAATATTCTAATAAAACAAAAACTTTAAATAAAATATAATATATTCTATTTTTTATAAAAAACAAAACTAATATATATATATATATATATATATATATATATATATATATATATATATATATATATATATATATATATATATATATAATCCACCACTGCGTGCCATTTGGGGCACGACACACACAATGAAAGGTTTCAATTTAACCAACCAACCAACTTGCATTATAGTATAAGAGGATATTAGACAATCCAAATGGAGAAATATTATCACCAGAAAGCAATCATTCTTTATATTCAACAAGTTATTCTCACCTGGTTCAACCATAGTAAAATAATTTACCACGATTCAACGAACATAGCTAGAAAGTGAATATATAGTTTTTATTTATTTATTTATTTTTTTTTTTTTACACCATATGAATATATAATGTAGGTTTTTCATCAAAATGCACAAATTGTCTAGATGCACAAAAAAAGTAGGCTTACAAGTCATATCTAAAATATGATGGCATAAAACTAACTACATACATCAATTGTTCCCTCATATCCTACTAATTGAATTATTGAAATGCACGAGATGCCTATCTTACTATCAACCTATCATACTAGTATTAATTAATCATGAAAAAGTATATAAACTAAAATACACATCTTATCTCTCTAAGCATCTTCTCTTTTCATATATAAATTCTCTCTTTAATAAAATTAAAATTAATAGGGAGGTTGGGATGGTTCATCCCTGCATTTCACCCACCCACACACACACACATTAATATGTATATATTTAACATAATTCCCTCCCACACACGTAAACCTTCCCCCACCCCATTTCCATTTCCATTTTCATTTTCATCCCACATGTGGGCCCTACCCTACATGTCACTTTCACACACATATATTATACACACACACACACACACACACACACATATATATATATACTGAATAATTTTCTACCGATTATTTTGAAAAATGGATAAATAGGGGTCCATATAATAAGCAAAACTTACAACAAATATTTCATAAAATCCTTTCAATTTATTCATCATTATTATAATTCGCAATATTTAACAACCAGATCATTCCCAGGAAAGAGGGGGATTTTCCAATAAGGATTTCTCCCTATTGGCGCGCAATTAGGTGACCAAACCTCTCCTCGACAGAACTTTCTAGACATTGTCAATATTGCAAATAATAATATGAATAACTGTATCGTCTCAATTAATGATTTAATAATATATAAAATATCGACAATAATTGAATCAAATAACGTAAGATACTATGCAACAATTACTGTAGCAATAATTAAACAAAACTGTGTGACTTCTAACATAAACATCAATAATCAATATCGTGTGCTACTATGCAACCACGCGTATTACTATACTTTTACCACCGGGTATTTCAATAGTTAACGGTAAAACTTCTACCGTTATTTTTATAAAAAGATATTTATGTCTTTTTCTCATTCCGACAATAATTCTGTTGTGGGATCCACCAATGATTGTGCCGTCATACGAATATTCTCTGTTAAAACGAATATTCCCTGACCAATCGAATATTTTATGACAACTTGTATACTTTGAAAAATTTATAAATACTACCCACAATTATAATATTATATTAAATCCACACCATAATACTTAAAAAAAATATTTTGAGAAAATTAATCTTTATTCACAAAATTCGGGGTCTTACAATCTCCCCTTCTTATGAAATTTCGCCTTCAAAATTTACGTACCTGGTAATTCGAAGAGATGATAATACCTTGATTTCATTTCAAATTCTAACTCTTGAGGTATAACCCTAGAGCGTAGAATATGTTCCTTCTTATCAAAGATTTTAACAGGTACCTCTTCATACGTTAAATCTTCCGCTATTTTGTCCGGTTCTTACTCAATAATGTGGTTCGGGTCGTCCACATATTTACGTAACATCGATTCATGAAAAAAACGTTATGAACACGCGACATACTTGGCGGTAAGGCGAGTCTATAGGCCACAGTTCTTACTCGATCGATGATTTCAAATAGACCAATAAAGTCAAGGGTTGAGATTCCTCTCTTCGTCGATTCTTGCTTCTAGAATAACGCCCTCTTGAACCTTTTTCTTCATATTCATCAGCTCTGAGTTTGTAGCTTAAGCGGCTTTAACTTTATCGATTAAAGTCGGTTCTAATCGTATATTCGCTATCTTCACGTAGGTTCTTGGAGTCTTTAACTCTATATCCATCTTTTGTAAGTCGTACAAAATGGGTTTTTGTGTTAACAACATCGTACTCGTAACCGCATACGATCTTCTACTCAATGCGTCAGCTACCACATTCACTTTTCCAGGATGGTATTGAATGGCATTATCGTAATCTTTCAACATCTCGAGCCAACGTCTTTGGCGCATGTTACGTTCGTTTTGGGTGAAGAAATATTTGAGGGTTTTGTACCGGGTTCAAGGTCGATACAAAATTTGATTTCACGCTCTGGGGGTAGGCCAGGAAGTTCTTCAGGGAATACGTCAGGAAATTTATTAACAATAGAAATATCATTCAAATTTGAAGTATTTTTTTTTAAATTCGTGACATGGGCTAAGAAAGCTTGACATCTATTTTTCAATAAACAAATAGCTTTATGGCTTGATACGACAGTGATTGATTTTAATGGTTTGGCTGCTTGAATTCGCATAATAGGTTGGTTAGGAATATGAACGCTAACAACCTTACGAAAACAATTAATTTTTGCATGATGAGTAGTTAACCATAAATCCCTAGAATTACGTCAAACGTAAGTATTTTTAAGGAAATAAGATCAACAGGTAATGTGAGGGTACCGATTTGAACCAAACAAGACTTATAAACAGTGGATGTAATGAAGGTTTCTCCCAATGGAGTTTCAACAGATAAGTTAAAGTCTAATTTCTCCGGAGTCAAATTTAAACGTTGAGCGCAAGTAGGAGAAATAAAAGAGTGGGTAGAACCGGTATCGAATAAGGTATAAACTTCGCAAGAGTTTATGATTAGCTTATCCGTGATAACTTCATTTGGGTTCCTCACTTGTTGGGAAGTCATGACAACCACTCTCCCTTGAACTACCCGACTTTGACTTGTCTGGGGCAACATTTGGTGTCATCACTACCGTTGGAATTGACTTTTCTATAGGGCATATTCCACCCTCCACTGCTTCGTTGTACTCCTGATTCATGATCTGAATCATCAATCTTCGATCCATATCGAATTGAGGTTGACCGCTCTGTACAGGGTAATTCAAAACTCAATGTTGGGTTCTCCCAATTGCTGTCAAAAAAGAGAAATAAACATCATCCATTTTAGCCTTTTTGGATCGGACGTCTCTTTTTATAATATCAACACGTCGTGCAGCTTTTACCCATGCATCCTCCATTCTCACTCGTTCAGTTGCTTCTTCTTTCTGCTGATCCTTGACATTTGAATTCTCAGATTCCAGCTTTAATAACTTACACTCTGCCAAAGAGTGCTTCTGTTCAAGCATCACATATCGGGTAATATAATTTTGAATTGTTGCATCCCTTTACTCCATGACCGCCTGCCGTTCTTGTAAGACCCCAACTTTTATGAATAAAGATGATTTTTCAATGAATATTATTTTTGAGTATTATGGAATGAATTTGATATAATGTTATAGTTGTGGGTAGTATTTATAAATTTTGCAAAGTACGCAAGTTGTCTTATAAATATTCGATTGGTCGGGGAATATTCTCTTTGCAGGGAATATTCGTGCACAACGACACAATCATTGGTGGACCCCATAATGAAATTATTGGCTTGATTGAGAAAACGACAAAAATATTTTATAAATAACTTGGAGGTGTTATTGTTAAAATTGTTGAACTACCCGGTAGTAAAGTATAAAGTCTATGTCTGGCGTGGTTGCATAGTAGCACACGGTATTGATTATTGATGCTTACGTGATAAGTCACTCGAGATCTTTGCATTATTACTACAGAATTTGCAGCATCATATCTCTCTATATTATTGATTCAATTATTGTCACAGTATCATGTGCATAATATGTTATTTTATTAAATCAATAATTGAGACGACAAAGTTATACATATTATTAAATTGCAATATTTACAATGTCTAGAAGTTCTGTCAAGGAGAGGTTTGGTCACCTAATTGCGCGCCAATAGGGAGAAATCCTTATTGGAAAGCCCCCTCTTTCCTGGGAACGACCTTGTTGTTAAATATCGTGAGTTATGATATTAATGATGGATAAGTTCGTGTTGATTAAAGATGAATTTGATAGTTCCAATGTGTTGAAATTATTTGTTTTTAGTGAAAATTGACATTTATTTCGATAATAATTGATGTCTGGAGGTTATATTGTTCAATCGGGTATTTGGGAAACTTTTCATGTCAGAAGTTACTATTCACGAATTACTATTCATGAGTTACTATTCACATGTTACTATTCATGAGTTACTATTCACGAGTTACTATTCATGAGTTACTATTCACGAGTTTTAATAGTAACTTGTCCTTTCGGTTTTCCAAGAGTTATTTGCCTCTTCGGTGTTCCAAGAGTTAATTACCCCTTCGCAAAGAGTAGTTGCCTCTTCAATATTACCAAGAGTCATTTTGACCCTTCGTTAAGACCAAGAGCCACTCTCAGTTTTTCTATAAATAGAAGCTCATTCCTTCATTATTTCTTACGAATTCACTGAAACTCTAGAGAGAAATTATAGAGAGAAATAAGAAGAGTGAAGAGAACTTCTGTATCCAATTTCTTTTACGGTAAGGGGTGTTATTCTTTCTTATTCATGAAGAGAACTTCTGTTATTCCATTCTTTATTATTCTGTTGGAATAACCTGTAAAAGTGGCATACCCTATACATAACCTGTATACGCGACATACCCTATACTTGGTGAAATCCTTATGTTATTCCATTCTTATTTATTTTGTTGGAATAACTTTTGTATCTGCTGAATCCCCTATACTTGGTGATCTTCTTACATTATTCCATTCTTTATTATTCTCATTGGAATATCACATGCTCATGTTTTTTACACGACTCGGTTCCATTGTTTATTATACCGCATTTATTATTCATTTGGAATATCACGCTTGGTGTGAATTTCACCCGACTGGTTCCGTTGTTATTATTACGTTGGAATAACTTTTGTCTGTCTGAAGCACCGCATGCGTGGTGATTTCATTGTTATTCCATTCCTTATTATTTTGTTGGAACATCCCATGGTGTGAATTTCACCGACACGTTCCGTTATTATTATTTTGTTGAATAACTTGCCATGCGAAGTACCGCATGCATGGTGATATCTTTTGTTATTCCATTAGGTATTATACTCAGTTGATTAAAATTTTGACTTCTATACTCCATGAAATTAGTGGAATATCCTTGATATTTGCGCTTCATCCAGTATCTTTTCATGGAAATATTCTTCTGAGCATTCTTGAATTTTACTCTAAAAAGAAGTATCATGTTGACAATTTGGACGTTATTGTTCTTGGATAAATTAATTCTTGAACTTGTTTTATTGAATTATTATGTCATTGTCATCATCCTCATGTTATATTATGTTGAAAGTCATCTTTGGCTTACGTGCATAGATGGACTTAGTATGATTATGACCAGGGATCATTCGGTATAATCATGACTGTTATAAATAATGTGATAAAAGTCCTCGATGGCACATAATGCATTGATGAATAGTTTTTGGTATGATTATGACCGAGGTTTATTCGGTATAGTCATGACCATTGATGATTTAATGAAAATCCTTGACCGTGGTACAGGGATGATTAGATGTGGTGGTTTATTTATTAAGCTGAGTCTTAACGATAAAAATTAATGAAAACCTTTTAAAAGATAAAAGATAGTAGACTTTATTCTCTACTTGACTCTTTTAATGGATTGCATATTCCGCTGCAGTTAAACTTGATGTCTATTGTATATTATCAGTTTAACATTGTTGAAGACTAATGATAATTTATTCTGTATTATCTTAGTCATAATATTTCTTACTGGGATAGTTGAGCTCACCCTTTTCTTCACTTTATTCTCTTCGTGAAATGAGAATATAAATTGACGACGAGTCGGGGAATGGAGTGACGGTCCGGATTTATAGCATTAGTAGTCCTCAATATCTTGTAAAATAGTGTGATAATAAATGTAATGAGGACTCTATTTGAGAGTGGATATTGTCTAGAAGACAATATTTACATTTAAACTCTCGATTATGTTTCATCGTATTGTACACGACATTTGTATTATTATGTTGTATTTGATTTTTTTACCATTTATTTGGCGACTCAAAATGGGTGATGTATACCTATTTTTGGGGGCGTCACAGTTCTTCAACCTGTTCTTCTAACTCACGAATACGATCTTGCAGTTCTACATTTCGATCAAAAAATTCTTCTAATAAATTCTCCTCAAGTTCCTCTTCTTCCTTACTCTCAGCTGCTACCTCTGCGACTAGCTCGGGTGCAACTATTAATTCTTCCCTCACCTCAAGAAAATCTCTAATTCCTTCTTCGCCTGACATCACATTATCCTGGTTGGTGATTAGAGGTGTCTCCACGGTCTCATTCACTCCATTGCTAACATTTTCAGCTGCCATTCTCAAATATTGTCATAAAACAAGGGTTAATTGATATGCTACATATTATCCCTATATTTTGACTGACCAATTAAATAACAAATAACTTAGGTAGGTCATGCTAGCGAAAGAATTACCCGTCTCTCCCCTCCTAGTTCTAATCTCACATCTCAGCCAGTGATCATATCCCTAAGCTTTGATACCAACTGTGATGCCCCCAAAACAGGTATATATCACCCATCTTGAGTCGCCAAATACATGGTACAAAATTTCAATACAACTTAATAATACAACTGTCGTGTAAAATATGACAAAACATAAACTGAGAGTTTTAATACGAATATTGTCTTCTAGACAGTATTCAAACTCAAATGGAGTCAATACATTTATTATCACACTATTTTATAGAATAGTGAGGACAACCAATGCAAACATTTGGACCGTCACTCCGTTCCCCGACTAGTCCCGGCTACGTTCTCATTTCCTGAAGAGAACAATGAAAGCAAAAGGGTGAGCTCAACTAGCCCAGTAAGAAATATTATGACTAAGATAATGCAGAATAAATTATCGTTAGCCTTCAACAATGTTAAACTGATAAAATACAATAGACATCAAGTTTAAATGCAGCGGAACAAGCAATCCATTAGAAGAGTCAAGTAGAGCATGATATCTACTATCTTCTATGATTTAAAAAGTTTTTTCATCACTTTTATCGCTGAGACTCAGCTTAATAAATAATCCATATCATCGAATCACCCCTACACTATGACCAAGGATATTCATTAGTATCACGACCACGAATTATCCATGCACTACGGGCCAAGGATATTCATTAGTATCACGACCACGAATTATCCATGCACTACGGGCCAAGGATATTCGTGTATTCATCAATGATCATGATCATGCCAACAACTGTCCATCAATGCACTACGGGCCAATGAGGACTTTTACCATGCACATCATTTGTAACATTATGGTCATGATTATACTGAATAATCCCTAGTCATAATCATACCAAGTTCATCTATGCACTACTGGCCACAGATGACTTTCAACATAATATAAACATGAGGATGATGACAATGATATAAGAATTCAATTAAAAAAAACAAAGGATAAATTTTTAAAGATTTATAATTTAATTTATCCATAATTCATTAATGTCCAAATTGTCAACATGATACTGCTTTGTGGAGTAAAATTCAAGAATAATATTGTACCAAAAATAATTTGGACCAAAAACGAATTAATTTTTATCATGAATAGTACCCCGGGTGAATAAGTACTTTGTTGAATAGTACCCGTGAATAATAATAGTCCGCATGAAAAAGTTAAAACTTATCAAAAATGCTCAGAATAATATTTTCATGAAAAGATACTGGATGAATCGCAAATATCAAGGATATTCTACTAATTTCATTGAGTATAGAAGCCAAAACTCTAACAAAATGAGTATAGAATTCTAAATCTGAAACGAAATAATATTACTTATATACTACAGAGTATAGAAAAAAAATATTATTTCATAAGAATATTGAACAAAAATAACATCCCTTACCTTAAAAAGAAGAGTATTCCAACTGGTATAGCGGAGATATTCTTGAAGAAAACTTTCACTGTTTTCTACGCTCAAAGCTTTCTAAAACTTGAAAGAAATACGCTCAATATTATAGAAGAAGAATTCTCTGATTCTGGTATGATTTTTAATTCTAACTAAGCATCCTATTTATAGGAGAATGGAAGGATACTATTTAGAAAAGTTTTTCACTGATTTGCATGCAAGGTTTTGAAATTCACTTGACGCATTGTATGAAAATTTTTGAAAATTTTAATTTTACTATTCATTATTGTGTAAATAAAATATTCTAATAAATTAAAAACTTTAAATAAAATATAATATATTCTATTTTTTTATAAAAAAAAAAACTAATATATATATATATATATATATATATATATATATATATATATATATATATATATATATATATTGCATAAATCCACAAAACTAATATATATATATTTATATACATAAATCCACTCATAGTGCCATTTGGGGCACGACACACACAATGAAAGGTTTCAATTTAACCAACCAACCAACTTGCATTATAGTATAAGAGGATCTTAGACAATCCAAATGGAGAAATATTATCACCAGAAAGCAATCATTCTTTATATTCAACATGTTATTCTCACCTGGTTCAACCATAGTAAAATAATTTACCACGATTCAACGAACATAGCTAGAAAGTGAATATATAGTTTTTATTTATTTATTTTTTTTTTTTTTTACACCATATGAATATATAATGTAGGTTTTTCATCAAAATGCACAAATTGTCTAGATGCACAAAAAAAGTAGGCTTACAAGTCATATCTAAAATATGATGGCATAAAACTAACTACATACATCAATTGTTCTCTCCTATCCTACTAATTGAATTATTGAAATGCACGAGATGCCTATTTTACTATCAACCTATCATACTAGTATTAATTAATCATGAAAAAGTATATAAACTAAAATACACATCTTATCTCTCTAAGCATCTTCTCTTTTCATATATAAATTCTCTCTTTAATAAAATTAAAATTAATAGGGAGGTTGGGATGGTTCATCCTGCATTTCACCCACACACACACATTAATACGTATATATTTAACATAATTCCCTCCCACACGCGTAAACCTTCCCCCACCCCATTTTCATTTTCATTTTCATCCCACATGCGGGCCCTACCCCACATGTCACTTTCATACACATATATTATATATATATATACTGAATAATTTTCTACCGATTATTTTGAAAAATGGATAAATGGGGGTCCATATAATAAGCAAAACTTACAACAAATATTTCATAAAATCCCTTCAATTTATTCATTATTATTATAATTCGCAATATTTAACAACCAGATCATTCCCAAGAAAGAGGGGGATTTTCCAATAAGGATTTCTCCCTATTGGCGCGCAATTAGGTGACCAAACCTCTCCTCGACAGAACTTTCTAGACATTGTCAATATTGCAAATAATAATATGAATAACTGTATCATCTCAATTAATGATTTAATAATATATAAAATATCGACAATAATTGAATCAAATAACGTAAGATACTATGCAGCAATTACTGTAGCAATATTTAAACAAAACTGAGTGGCTTCTCACGCAAGCATCAATAATAATCAATACCATGTGCTACTATGCAACCACGCGTATTACTATACTTTTACCACCGGGTATTTCAACAGTTAACGGTAAAACTTCCGCCGTTATTTTTATAAAAAGATATTTCTGTCGTTTTCTCATTCCGACAATAATTCCGTTGTGGGGTCCACTAATGATTGTGCTGTCGTACGAATATTCCCTGTTAAAACGAATATTTCCCAACCAATCGAATATTTTATGACAACTTGCATACTTTGCAAAATTTATAAATATTACCCACAATTATAACATTATATCAAATCCACACAATAATACTTAAAAAAAATATTTTGAGAAAATTAATCTTTATTCACAAAATTCGGGGTCTTACAATGGTCACGTGTCTGGCACATGTCTGGGTCTTGTGCTTGACATGTGATTTAAAAAAAAATTCCAGAAATACCCTTAGTTACTTGAGTAATGCCCAAATCGTCCTGTACTTCTAGCCACCAATCTAATCCCTCAATCAATTCCCAAAATGAGCAACCTCCACGAGCCTTCTACCTCGGGACATGTGGAGGCTTCTCTCAGTTCATTTAATTTTTCTTAGATCACATGTGAACCCTAATTTGTATTTGGGCTCACATTTATCCCCTGCACGTGAGTCACGCCTTCAGAGTGACGATCGTGCAAAATATTTCGAGTCTTTGAATTCTGCTTCAAATTTCTGAACAATCCGCGAAGCTCAATCTTGCAAGCCTCGAAAAGAAAAAATCTTATAAGAGGGAAACCCTAAGAGAACTCTCCCAAGATATCTTGAAAATCATTTATCAAATTTATTTTCAAATCTTGCTCAATCAAATTAAATTTAAAAACTTGTTAATCAGGGGATTAGTTGCAACAGTTAATAATATATATTAATTATTCATAAATTCGCAAATGAACATGCATGGTAGTGACTTCAACAAATCAGTGCTTAATACTGCTAAATAATACGCATATGTAGTATTATTATTTTTTTCCAAGAGCAAACAGATTTATTATTATTATTTTTTATTTTTTATTTATATATATTTTTAGCAATCCCAATTAGACGATAAAAAGTTTGAGGAAAAGGGCTTAAACTTCTTTATCAATAATTAAAGTTCTAAAATAAAACAATTTTGCAGAGATTAATTCTTGTAGAATAACAAGTTTATTAAGATACATGCTTTGTGTTTCATCACTATCTGTATATATATAGAAAGAAAAGACTCAGTTGCTTCTTCATGGCTGATGAAGGAGTAAAATTTTAGTAGTATTGTATTGGAGAGAAGGTTCAAGAAACTAATCTAGAGAGAAAAAATTGCGTGATCAAAGAGATTCGTTTTCAAGTTCAGGTAAGTCCAAGCATTAAAAAAAAATTCTCTCATCTTCCCCTCTTTGATATTTCACTATGAATATACCTTTAAAAGTGGGGAGAAAGACGCTCTTTAAAAGGATCAATAGCACTGGCTATATACATATACATATATATAACCTACTATTTTGTTGAATAGATCTGTTATCATATACAAGTATCGGTCACAGTCGGAGATACTTACATATATATTTATATTTATATCTAAATTATTTTCAATGACTTGAATTTTTCAGTCATCGCCATGTGAATCTTTTTCAGAACTGCAATTGATTTTTCTAATTACTTGGTTGCAATAGATTCATAAGAACCGATGTCATTGTGTGTTGTTTTAATTCCATGAGAATAGCTGAAGGAAAGAATGATGAAGGAAATGATAATATTTAAAAAAGTGTTGAAGCCTACTTTATGATTACATTGTCTTTCATGATTACTGTTCTACAGGGATTTTTTTTAATGCAGGTTCTTTATTTTTTCGGGCCATTTCACCTCAACAAGATCCTGGTTTTTTCTGAATATTAAAGAAAGCCTTACTTTTAAAGAACTCCAAGCGACATTTCTTTCTAATCAATCAAACAACGGACCAAGAAAGGAAGTAAGGTACCATAGTTGGACCATCCTGGGTGGGCGAACCCTAGTAGGGTTTTCCGTCCTATGCTAATTTTGTTCCTTATTCTTTTCAGGTGTCCTTAATCTTCCTTTTTCGGGCTAAATCTTCTTATTCAAGCTTAAACTTTTTTCACACCGGACATTGTCAAAAGGAGATTTTTTTAAGGAGACCTCGTTTGTTCGCTATTAATAATTTCTCTTTTACCATGGCAAGCACTATATTTCGAATGCTTTCCACTTCTTTTTCTTGTTTTATAGAATTCTCATATCAAATCCCCCACGTTGTAGGCTAACTCTGACGAACGTTCTGCGGACGTAAAAACTACTAAGGAAGTTCCCTTCATTAGCGAGTGGGGAAGAGCTCCCTTCTTTGGTTCTTTTGACGTTTTCTGGGAATGAACGAAGAATTTTGATCGTGAAACTTTTCCTCCACCAAACAAAGGGAGCGTATATCTATATTCTGTAGCTGGCAAAAGTGAGGATAACTTTCCCTGTTCTGCTCATATTCTCCGCATATGCATTAAAAAATAGGAGTACCCTTTCAGTCCCGTTCGCTTTCTGTCTGACTCATCTAGTCGTCTTCAAGGATGGAAATCCTCGAGAATTCCAATTATGTGAAGATAATGGAAAAGTTTGGGATTCTACGTTGTATTCAGGTATGTAGAGATCTTCGTATCCAACAGGACTATGACGCCCTTAGCTTATTGATTTCATGCTAGTTCTCTTCTACACGTACATTTGTCACCGCTTGGGGAAAATTCACCCCTACTCTAGAGGATGTCTATGCCATTTACCAGTAATTATTTCTTCTGTTTTGTAAATTCATCCTTATTTTTCTTGGGTTATGTATTTATTACAACTACCTCTTCGAGCATGTGAGACCCCCAAATCCGGGTACTCCATTCTCACAGGATTTTGTGCTCACTATCCAAAACAACTACATCTAATTACCCATAATAAAGGATAAAGACATAACTTAAATAACTTAAATAACTTAAACAATAGTCTTTCCCATTAAAGGGTTACATCAACTTAAAACAATCCCATGTAATCTAACCTTAAATTAATACATAAGTCTTCGGAATACATCACAAAACAACATAAGTTTTATAACATAAATTCATTTAAGTAAATTCAAATAAGTCTTCATCACTTGGACATATTGCCCTTTCCTTTGCTAGAAGATGGCTCATAAATTTTCTCAACTTTAGCTATAGTGTTAATTGCAAGAGTGAGCAAACAATTTCTCACTAATATAAAGAATAATATTAGAAACACCATGAGATTAAACAATGAATACTGAATAATAAAGAACTCGCTCTACGAATCAAAAATAGAAAACAAGTTCAAGATTTATATCTGAGGGTCTTAAGACCATGAACTATGTCCTCGGTAATTAGGTATTTTTATCTCAACCTTAACAGTCATTTAGACTATACAGAACCTTCCTTACGTACTTAGGGGGATCAACCCTTTGTACCATGTATTGTGCACAAACATCTAAACGCTAACGCGTACATAATCCCCTATATTAGGGTTATTCATCTCAGTTTGACTTTAGGATTTTCGCACTAAAGAAAGTTTAGTTTGGAACTAGCTTATCAATGGTTCTAGAATTTTTAGAACACTCATCAATTATAGATTAGTCCAATCAATAAAAGTTTGTTTGCTATTCAAAGGTTTAACACAATAATATAAGATTGAACAATGATACTTAAGTCAAAGATTGAATATTAATAATACACCATTGAATAGACATGGTATATACAAAGTGCTACATCCAAAAGAGTTAGGAAAACTCATTTGGAACAATGAATTTAAACAGTCTATGCTTTGAATAGCAAAGAACAAAATTTAGGAATGTTAAGCTCGCTCAATGTAAAGAATTAGAATACAAGAGCTTGCATAATTATAAACAAGATGAAATCAATAAGCTTGCTCAACTTAAATATAGGGTTTACGAACTTGCATAATGATAAATTAGGGTTAGAGAACTTGCTTGACAACAAAAGGTAAATATAGTTATGAAACTTGTATTCATTATAAAGAGAATGAAGTTAGGAAACTTGCTTCGTTTGTAAGCTACACAAGTTTAATAAACGTTCACCAAATACTCTACATATACCATTAGAGTTACATCATCGATTAGCTATACTATCATTAACCTTATAGGTTCAATTCTCATAACCTTTAACTTAAGGTCTAATCATATTGGCTAACCACACAACACGAACATGAAAACTCACTATTATATAACGTAAAGCTTTAGCATTCAATTCTCCTCTCTACCTTTTATAAACATCAAATTTCACTCATTATATAACTTGTTAAGTAATTACTTACAAATATTCATTTTTTTGGTATTACAATACATTACAATATGTTATTATATCTTATAATATGATTAACATCTTATCATACATACTAGGCTAGGTTGAGTCAACATATAATAGTCTACAATTAATCAAAACATACTATCTCTCTCTCAGGTATTTACGGCCATAATTTGCGTTTCTCCCAAGCCTTGGCACCACAGCAAATTGCTTGCTCGTGCTCTCGACCTCGAAAACCAAGCAGTATAGCAGTACTGCTTTTCTACCTTTGGTACTAATGCAAGCATTGCATTGATCTGCAAAACAAAAATCGCAGACTTTCCCCTATTACAACCTAAACCCCCAATTTTCCTCAATTTCTACAACAATTCACCAAACCCAAAAGCTATAAACTTACTACAACATTGCTAAACATAGATATAACCCTTCTAACAACAAAACAACCAATTTCTAAAGGATTAAAACTATGTTTTTGTTGTTTTCTCCATTTTTAACACATTTAGCGAATTCAATCACCAAATCTTTGTTTCTTAACCAAATTACACCATTTCAATTGCTTTGTTTTTATTTCTTAATATACTAACACAATTCACAACCAATTTACAGATTATAACAAGGATTAAACATAAACTTTTGGTCTCAATTAAGCCATTTTCATATATATATATATATATATATATATATATATATTTATAACATTCTTCTTCTTCAAACTAAATTTCATGAATTTGATACTCCACGTTTGAAAGCATATATAACATTATGAACCATCTTTAAAACAAATATCAACTACTATAATAATCATCAACCCAACCTTTTTTAATCAAGAACAAAAATTCTTCAAATTTAAGCACAAAAAAATATATAATGATTATCAAAACAATAATTTAAAATTATCAATAGATTATACTTTATTCCTTATTTTACTAAACTACAAGTTAAAATTAGGATAAATTATACCTTTATCCTTTGTTAGCAAGATCCTTTTCTCCTTCTCTCTTCTTCTCAACCACAAAGAATCTCAATTTCTTCTCTAACTCTCTCTATTCTTTTCTCTTTTTCTCTCTCTCTTCTCTCTTAGCTTTTAGGAAAATAAAATAAGTAATATAACCCAATAGAAAGCTTAATAGCCTCTCCCCACGTACGGTTATCGTTTAGAAACCAAAAGCTACGTCAATTGTAATATGCCAAAGGCCACAAGGCCATGTTTGGCTACAACTTAGATTAGATTTCTAATTTATTTTTATAACACTTATATTATATAGTTCCATTTGTCACACATTATTTAATTAATTTTAATAACTTATAATTACAATTATAATTTCCATTATAATTATATTTATACTTAACAAATTATTACATATCTAATTTAATTATTAAATTAAACTAGAACATCATTTTATTTAATTTAATTATTTTCTTAAATATTAAACAATTCATTTAATTTAATTATTTCATTAAATTAAATCTTCAAATAATAATAAAATTACCATTCATTAATTTAGTTAACATACACACTTAACTAAATTATTACACCACAATTTCATTAATTATTTATTTATCTCAATAAATAAATCAATTAAAATATTTTTTTAATTTAATAAATATTTAAAATTAATTACAAAATTATCATTCGTTACATCATTCCCTCCTTAAAAGGATTTTGTCCCCAGAATCACGACTCAATAAATTCATTCGTTACATTCTTCCCTCCTTAACTGGATTATGTCCCCAGAATCGCTATACAAGATTAAACAAATAAATGAGGATAATTTTCATCATAACATCTTCAAGTTCTTATGTAGCTTCTTAAGTATTGTGGTTTCTCCAGATTACCTTAACAGAAGGTATCACTTTATTCCTTAGTACTTGCTCTTTCCTGTCAATAATTTGAACAGGGACTTCTTCATAAGATAAATCTTTTTCAAATTGTATTGATTCATATTCTATAACATGTTTATAATAGGACTTATATGGCCTTAATACCGAAACATGAAAAATGTTATGAATATGTTCTAATTCCAGAGGTAGAGCTACCTCATACGCCACTTCACCAACTTGTCACAGCACTTCAAAAGGTCCTATAAACCTAGGGCTTAGTTTTCCCTTTTTATCAAACTAAATTTTCCCTTTCCAGGGAGACACTTTCAAGAAAATAAAACTACCGACATTAAATTCCCGATTTTATCGGTGTTGATCGACATATTTCTTCTGCCTTTCCTGTGCAGCTATCAATCTTGTCCGAATCACCTTGATGATCTCGATAATTTTTTGTACCAATTCTGGACCTAATAGTTGACGTTCGTTCTCCACTTCTTCGTCCCAAAGATAACGGAGTTTTGCATTTCCTGCCGTATAACGCTTTATAAGGCGGCATGCCAATATTCGTGTGATAACTGTTATTATAGGAAAATTCAATCAATGGTAGATGGTCATCCCAATTCCTTTAAAATCTATAATACATGCTCTGAGCATATCCTTCAGTGTCTGGATGGCCTCTCACTTTGTCCATCGATTTGAGGATGATACGTTGTGCTCATTCTTAACTGCGTCCCCAAGTATTCCTGTAATCGTTTCCAGAAATTTGATGTGAAACGTGGATCTCTATATGACACAATTGACACCGGGACACCGTGTCTTGATACAATTTCTTTCACGTATAGTTTTGGCAACCGATCTAGATTATATCTAATCTTGATTGGAAAAAAGTGTGTCGACTTCGTCAATCGATCGACAATCACCCAGATTGCATCGTCACCTTGCTGAGTCGTTGGAAGACCTACCACAAAATCTATTGTGATATGCTCCCATTTCCATTCTAGTATCTCTAACGGCTGCAACAATCCGCTTGGCCTTTGATGTTCGGCTTTAACTTTCTGACATGTTAAACATTTTGCCACACATTCAACACGTCCTTTATCATATTCGACCACCAGAAATGATGTCTGAGTTCTTGGTACATTTTCATACTTCTAGGGTGAATCAAATATCTTGAGTTATGAGCCTCGCTTAAAATTTCTTCTTTAATTTTTGGTACTAAGTGGAACCCAAAATCTCCCTTCAAATCGAAGTAACCCTTCTGAATCAACTTTAAATTTGTCTTCCTCACCTTTAAACACTTTTTTCCTTATCTTTTCACAGTTTTCATCTTGAAGTTGTGCGTTCTTTACTTTATCCACCAATATTGAACTACTCCCCATCTGGAATAATCTTTCATTTGATTATATCGGATATTTAATTTCCAACTCCATCTTTGCCATTTCTAATACTAGCTTTTCCTGAGCAGTCAACATCATTAATTTCTCCCGTCCCTTTCTACTTAAGGCATCGACAACAACATTCGCCTTTCCAGGATGATAAAGAATCTCGCAATCATAGTCTTTAATCAACTCCAGCCATCTTCTCTGTCGCATATTCAAATCTTTCTGTGTAAAGATATACTTTAGACTTTTATGGTCTATATATATATCTCACACCTTTCTCCATAAAGATAATGTCTCCAAATTTTAAAGGCAAACACCACCGCAACCAACTCTAAGTCATGAGTGGATACCCTTTTTCGTAATCTTTTAATTGACGTGATGCATACGCAATAACTCTATTATTCTGCATAAGCACACAACCTAGTCCTTTATGCGATGCGTCACTATATACCACAAAATTCCCTGTATCATCAGGCAATGATAACACAGGTGCTGAACTCAATCTCTTCTTTAATTATCGAAAACTTTCTTCACACTTCTCTATCCAAACAAACTTAACCGCTTTCCTAGTTAAATTCGTTAACGGAGTTGCGATTTTGGAAAAGTCTTGAATAAAACGCCTATAGTAACCTGCCAATCCCAATAAACTTCTTACTTCCGATGGTGTCTTCGGGTGATCCCACTTTATTACAGCTTCAACTTTTGATGGATCTACTGAGATTCTGTCCTTATCAATAACGTGCCCAAGAAACTGTACACGTTCTAACCAAAACTCATATTTCGAGAATTTAGCGTACAACTTCTCTCTCCTTAATGTCTCCAACGTCAACCTTAAGTGTTTAACATGTTCCTCCTTGGTCTTAGAATACACCAGTATATCATCAATAAACACCACAACAAATTTGTCTAAGAATGGTTTAAGCACCCTATTCATCAAATCTATGAACTCTGCAGGTGCATTAGTTAAACCAAATAACATAACCAAAAACTCGTAATGACCATACCGAGTTTTGAATGTTGTTTTTGGTACATCCTCTGGCCTCACCTTCAGCTGATGATAACCACTCCTCAAGTCTATTTTTGAGAAATATCTCGCTCCCTTCAGTTGATCGAACAAGTCATCGATTCTTGGTAATGGATATATACTTATTTTTAATCGTAACCTTATTCAATTATCGGTAATCAATGCAGAGCCGCATCGATCCATCTTTCTTCTTAAAAAACAACACTGGTGCTCCCCATAACGATACGCTCGGCTGGATATACTTCTTATCCAGTAATTATTGTAAATGTACCATTAACTCCTTCATCTCTACTAGGGCCATTCTGTATGGGGCTTTAGATATCGGGGCCGTTCCTGGTACTAAATCAATTACGAACTTGATTTCTCGATCTGGCAAAAGTCCAGGCAAATCGTCTGGAAATACGTCCGCAAAATCTCTAATGACCGGTATCTCTTCTAACTTCGTACTCTTTTTCTGTGTATCGACTATGTAGGCTAAGTATCCTACACATCCTTTTCTCAGTAACTTCTTGGCTTGCATTACAGTTAAATAACTTGTTTGTTGAGGTGACTTGCTGCCATAAAACGTCACCTTTGGCGGAGTCATAAGGTTAACACATTTCTTTTGGCAATCAATTACTTCCCTGCAATTGAATAATCAATCCATTCTTAATATGACATCAAACTCCCCAATTTTAATTGGTATCAAATCTACCATCATCTCGTGACCCTTTATAACCACTCTACAACTCTTATATATAAATCTAACAGGAATCACTTCCCTATTCTCAATCTCTATGCTTAAATGGAAATCTAATTCTTTTTGAAGCAAATCTAAGTTCTGAGAAAATTCATCGGATATAAATGAACAAGTAGCACCCGAGTCAAATAGCACATAAGTATTAATACCATTAATCGGAATGATACCTGACACCTCATCCTTTTGATTTGCCGACATCTTGCCGGTCATATTGATATCAAAGTATGAAAGTAGCAAGAGAGCTTCATTGATTGCTTTGGTCGATGATAGTTAAAGTACCACCACTGTTGTTTCCTTTTCCTCCACTTGCACTTCCCACTTGTCTTTTTAGGGCAATCACGAGCCATGTGATCCTTCGACCCGCAGGTGAAACATGCTCCCTTCTTTGGACTAAAATAATTTGGTGCAATGTGACCCTCCTGCCACAATTAAAACACACTCATTTTCCTTTCAAACACACACCATTGTGGTTCTTCCCGCAAGTAGCACAAGCTTCAAACTTCTTCTTTTGTTGACTTCCGTGTTGTCCTCCTGCACTCGAATTCTCACTCCACTTTTTCTTCTAGTTGTTACTTCCACCATTGCTTCCACCAACCTTGTTTTTATTCTCATTTTTCCTCTTCTTTTTTTCTTGATTATATTTGGTTAAGGCATCGCTTCCACCTTCCGCGATAATTGCCTTTTCCAATACTGCCGCAAACGTGTTTAACTGGAACATTGAAACCTTGTTATACAGCCAGGGCTTCAACCCTTGTTCGAACCTTCTCTCCTTACGCTAATCGGTATTAACTTGATAATTAGCAAACCTTTCCAACTCATTAAACTTTGCAACATACTCCGGTACAGTCATATGGTTCCTTGCTTTAGCTCCAAGAATTGAACTTCCAACTGGTTCCGAGAACTCGCTGGAAAGTACATCTAAAAAAACATCTCTTTAAACCTATCCCACGCTACTATTCCTTGTCCCCCACGAACTTTATTCACCTTCCACCAATAGCTAGCTTCTGATTTCAACATAAACGTTGCAAAAGCGATTTTCTGATCCTCATTAACTCTAGCAACATCAAAAACCTTCTCCATTTCCATAATCCAAGTTTGGGCTTCAACCGGACGGTCCAACCACTTTGAAGTCCTTGAAAGTCGTGGCTTGAGCTTGAGGTTGATTTGCAAGTGCTCTCGTTAACAAAGTCACCAATCACGAATCAAGGTTTAGCGTTGGCCTCGTTATTATTATTGTTAGTAGACCCCTCGGAGGTGGTTGTTGTTGGGTTGTCTTCTTCTAGGAGGCATTTTCTATTAAAATACACGCTTATTAGATCATTACTCAATTTCTTGAATATTTTAAAGTTTAACTTAAAACATTCTAAGTTTAAAGCTTAACACATAACATCTCAATAAACTTTGATACTTTATTCATTCATAGTTTTCAAAACATACTAAGGATAACATCTCTGCTATCAACATCATCTTTCCTGAACTAGACAAGTTTCAGGATTACATACTTATCCTACCCCTTTATTTATCTCAAAATAAGGGATTTATAATTTATTTAATCACATATTTAGTCACACATCTTATTACTCTTCCTATCTTGGCATGTTAAGACGTCGAGAGGCTTCTCTACGCTCCTCTCTCATAATACGATACGCCGTCCTACGATCCATCATGAACCATGGCAAGTCTTTAAATTGAGGTGGGTAATAAAAGACTAGATCCTGGGCCCTATCAATTGCAGAATGAAAGGCACAATCCATTTCATTCATCTTATCCTTCTTCATTTGAACCTTGGCTTCAGCACGATCTGCATGTTGAGTAGCCTTCATCCAAACGTCCTCTCCTCTCGCACACTTAGTTGACTCCTCCTTCAAGTCACCTTTCAAATTTTCCACTTCAGTCTTCATCTTCTCATTCTCAGCCAATAGCTCTTCTTGATGTCCTTCTGTGTGAACTAGGTTCCACTCTGTATTTCCAAGTCGTGAGTCGAGTTCCTGAATCTCCGCATCCTTCTGCTCTATAGTAGCTTGATGCATCTCAGCTAACTCTTTTAGCTCCTCAATCTTATCCTGTAAATCTATGTTTCGGTCATATAACTCATCATACATCTTAGCTGATATAAAGTTTGGTGGAAACTCCACATGATCCTCTTCCTCATCCTCCACCTCTATCTCCTCAGAGTTCTCCTCCTCAGGATCAGACATAGGCTCATACTCCTGTTCTTCCTCAGCGACCAACAGAGAAGGCTCCCTCTGAATCAACTGCTCCCGAACCACATGAACATCTCGGGGTTCCTCATCTCCAGGTACCTAAGATATCTCTTCCCTAGCTTGAATGGATCCTTCAACGTTAGACATCCTGACAACAAAATACTTTTAAGTTTTATTTATTATGTGACACTCTTCGATACTCGTGAGTACATAAGTTATTAACACATAGCACATAAAGTCTTTTATTGTTTATCTTTAATGAATTTCCTCAATTCATTCCTTAGAACTCGATAAGAGTTTGACACCACTATGTTTTTCGTCTCCTTAAAGGTTACTTCCTAAGGTTTTCCCCACCTAAGGTTCATAACCTAAAGCTTTGATACCAACCTATGACACCCCCAAATCCGGGTACTCCATTCCCACAGGATTTGGTGCTCACTATCCAAAAACAATTACATCTAACTACCCATAATAAAGGATAAAGACATAACTTAAATAACTTAAACAATAGTCTTCCCCATTAAAGGGTTACATCAACTTAAAACAATCCCAGGTAATCTAACCTTAAACTATTACATAAGTCTGTGGAATACATCACAAAATAACGTAAGTCTTATAACATAAATTCATTTAAGTAAATTCAAACAAATCTTCATCACTTGGACATCTTGCCCTTTCCTTTGCTAGAAGAAGGGTCATCGACTTTCTCAACTTTAGCTATAGTGTTAATTGTAAGAGTGAGCAAACAATTACTCACTAATATAAAGAATAATAATAGCTACAACATGAGATTAGACAATGAATACTGAATAATAGAGAACTCATTCTACGAATCAAGAATAGAAAACAAGCTCAAGATTTATATCTGAGGGTCTTAAGACCATGAACTATGTCCCCGATAATTAGGTATTTTTATCTCAACCTTAACAGTCATTTAGACTATACAGAACCTTCCTTACGTACTTAGGGGGATCAACCCTTTGTACCATGTATTGTACACAAACATCTAAACGTTAACGCGTACATAATCCCCTATATTAGGGTTATTCATCTCAGTTTGACTTTAGGATTTTCGCACTAAAGAAAGTTTAGTTTGGAACTAGCTTATCAATGGTTCTAGAATTTTTAGAACACTCATCAATTATAGATTAGTCCAATTAATAAAAGTTTGTTTGCTATTCAAAGGTTCAAAACAATAATATAAGATTGAACAATGATACTTAAGTCAAAGATTGAATATGAATAATACACAATTGAATAGGCATGGTATATACAAAGTACTACATCTAAAAGAGTTAGGAAAACTCATTTGGAATAATGAATTTAAACAGTCTATGCTTTGAATAGCAAAGAACAAAAGTTAGGAATGTTAAGCTCGCTCAATGTAAAGAATTATAATACAAGAGCTTGCATAATTATAAACAAGATGAAATCAATAACTTGCTCAACTTAAATATATAAGTTTAGGAACTTGCATAATGAAAAATTAGGGTTAGAGAACTTGCTTGACAACAAAAGGTAAATATAGTTATGAAACTTGCATTCATTATAAAGAGAATGAAATTAGGAAACTTGCCTCGTGCATAAGCTACACAAGTTTAATAAACGTTTGACAAATACCCTACATATACCATTAGAGTTACATCATCGATTAACTATACTATCATTAACCTTATAGGTTCAATTCTCATAACCTTTTAACATAAGGTCTAACCATATTCGTTAACCACACAACACGAATCTAAAAGCTCAGTATTATATAACGTAAAGCTTTAGCATTCAATTCTCCTCTCTACCTTTTACAAAAATCAAATTTCACTCATTATATAACTTGTTAAGTAATTACTTACAAATCTTCATTTTTTTGGTATTACAATACATTAAAATCTGTTATTATATCTTATAATATGATTAATATCTTATTATGCATACTAGGCTAGGTTGAGTCAACATATAATAGTCTGCAATTAATCAAAACATACTGCTCTCTCTCAGTATGCAGGTAGCAGTGCTTACTTACCCCAAGTCTTGTCAATTGTGTGCAAGCGATTCTTGTGCTGGTGCACTACCTCGAGAACCCAACAATAAATGTCAACGTCATTTTTCGCCTTTGGTATGCCGTGGCAATTTTACACTAAGATCGTGAGACAAAAATCGCAGCAGACTTCCCTTATTACAACTCAAACTCCAATTTTTTTCATTTCTATAGTAATTCACCAAGCCCAAAAGCTATAAACTTACTACAACATTGCTAAGCATTGATATAACACTTCTAACAACAAAACAACCAAATTCTAAAGGATTAAAATTATGTTTTTGTTGTTTTCTCCATTTTCAACACCTTTAGCGAATTCAATCACCAAATCTTTGTTTCTTAACCAAATTACACCATTTCAATTGCGTTGTTTTCGTTTCTTGATATACTAACACAATTCACAACTAATTTACAGATTATAACAATGATTAAACATACATTTTTGGTCTCAATTAAGCAATTATCATATATATATATATATATATATATATATATATATATATATATATATATATATATATATATATGGGAGCCCTTCCATAGCAATCGGTTCTTGTCAGTGGGTACTTTCTGCAACACCCTTTTTTGTACAGTTGATAAAATGAATTGATGGTCGAGATTAGACTTTGTATTTGATAAGCTTAAGCACACGTGTTGTTGTGCCTAATTATCCCTATACCGGCTTCTATTTTATTAAGTGAATATTAACTTGTCAAGATAGTTATAAAAGTGAATATTTATTATTAAAATAATCCTACGTAGATAAAATGACATTTGGTACATTTTTTTAATTTTTTTATTTTCTCCCTACTGATATCTGCTCATACTACCGGCATTAAAATAATAAAGTAATTCTCTACTTAAGACAATGATACTACTTTAAGTACATTTTTTTTTAATTTTTTTATTTTTTCCTACGCAGACAGCTCATACTACCGGCATTAAAATAATAAAGTAATCCCACTAAGCAAGACATACATTTTTTTACCGGGTACATTTTTTTTTCGAACCACAAACACTCAATTTTTTTTATTTTTCTTCATTTAAGATAAAATGATACTTGACTATTAAAAATTGAAAACTACATTTTAAGAGGAATAAAGATTTCATGTTCACATCGGGAATCCCTAGCACTCGATAGTGATTTACGCCATCACTTAGAAGGAATGATTTTCTCAGTGCACTTTGTTGTTTGAAATATTAGGCTTTCTTCTTCTTCCACCTCTTACATCTTCAATCGTCAGATGTATCATTATCTCCATTTCACATGATCGTCGTCTGCCGCTCACTGATTCGGTATTTAATCCATCTTTCACTTTGCTCGCCAACTTCACCCATCATATTTGTTGATCAGTTAAAGGTGATCCAATGTTTCACGGTATATGAAATATCTCAAGATGATCATCGATTATCGATTGTTGTAACAACTTTATATCAGCTTTTCCGTTTACGCATTCAGACCTTTGTGCTTGGCATTTCATGGAATCAATTTCTTATGCATGAACTTAAAAGATCATGCCAATTTCAATTTAAGTATACATAATAATCAAAAAGCATTCATGCAGAGGGAAAATGAGTGATTGGCCATGCTAAAGCCCTCTCTACTCTCTCGCTATTTTTATTTTATCTAGCTTGGCAAGTGAACTTTAGTTTGAACAACATATGTTCACAATAGACGCTTAAATAAGCTCATGTAAATGTCCTATATGAATTAATTTAGACCAAATTCAAACAAATGTCTCAAATTTTTAGTTTACCAAGCTTGCAGTGTTCTTTCCCGAGGCGATGTGTATGCGTAAAAGTGGTCAAAAAATATTCAAAGCATTTTAGGCGATATGTGTGTTTGTTTATTTTGTTTGGCTTAGACAGAAGCTTAACCTACCGGAATAAAATATATATATATATTTACCATAATTTGGTTCGGCCGTTAGAGCCTATAACGGCTGGAAATAAAAAATATATATATTTTTCGCTGCTAGCTAAACTCAAACCCGCTGACCTCAAGCTCCAAACATTCATTATATATGACCACCCGAGCACCACTGCCTAATTGTCATTATATCTTACCTTGATTTGGATATATCTTAAAACATTCCATCTCCCCCAAATTAAATTTCAATATTTTATTATAATTATTCGATTATTATTATTATTCTATTATTATTACGAATCGAGTATAAAGCCGCTCCATATTCTAAATGGCTTTATGATTTTTAATTATTTTATTATCATTATTATTAGTACTCAAACATAATAATACAACACTATGGGAATAGAAAAAGTCGACATCGATTATATGGAAAAGTACATTAGTTTGACTTCTTGAGCATTAACCGCAATGTCGTACTCTACCGGTCTTTTTACCTTTAAATATCGTTCAGAAGTCGCTATTTTCTCATGTTTATTCTCCTCACTCATAATTTGTTTCATCCGTTGCCCACTTTCACTTCAGAAAATCAAGTCAAGTTCGATCGAGCAAAATTCATCACTATTATTCACAAGTAAGTTCTTCAAAATGTCATATAATACATCCGAATTTGTTAGTGAAGTCGAAAGAAATAAATTTGATATCGTTCGCACGTCGGTCAATTATTTTGTACGCTGGAAGAGGTTGAATATTTTATAGATCATATGCTCGCAAAATGGATTTGAGATTAGAATCAGAACTAGTCATAAACATGCTAATACTGAATGATATCGATCTAGCAAGATGATGTAAGAAAGTCGGTACACCAATTGTTGGCGCAAGAGTTTACCTGATGATGAAGATAAGAGTAATAACATAACTAGACAGAGAGACTCTATAGATCTAACAATGCAAAGCTAGAATATATGTTGTCCACAATAAGAAAGAAGACAATCATGATATCTATCGTTGAATTAGAGCACAATCATCACTTAGTGACCCCACCAAAGTAGATTTGATCGAGACTCGCAGTAAATATTACTCCCCGCTGCAAGAAATTTAATCGACACTTTAAATAAGTCCCAGATTGGTCCTAGTAAGATGATGAATGTTTTGAGCACAATGGGAGGTGGGTTGCAAATGTTCCTTTCATACCGCTAATGTTGAGAATGTGGTGCGTAGATTTAAGGCGTGATTCTCACAGATGAAAATGATGCACAAGTCATTGCCAATCATTTGAACAAACTTGCATCCTAAGTGCTAACAAATTTTTTTTCCCGAGTGAAACCCGGTGAAAACAACCAAGATAGCTTGTATTTTGTGGGTCGACGCCCGATCAAGGTTTATGATCAACAATGTCTAGACGCTAGACATTTGATAAGACATAATGGACAAATAAGTATGGCATGCCGCTTGTTCCATTTGTCGGGTCAACCACCATTATCACCTATATTGTTTGATTTGCACCACATTTAGATTTGAGACAGAGGACACTTTCGCTTGGGTTTTACGTATACGGCTTGAAGTCATGGACTACAAGGCACCTACAACCATCATCACCGATCAAGACAGAGCCACGAGTAATGCTATTGCTACTTGATTTCCAACTAGTCATCATTTATCGTGTTCTCGCATATTAGCAATAAATTTCCTAAAATCAGATCATGTTTATTCTCGAACCCATCGCTCAAAAATGATTTTAACAACCGTGGTGTATAACTCATCATCCATCGAGGAATTTGAAGATCGCTGGCATATTCTCGATAAGTTCCTATGAATTGTATACTAATGAATGGCTTGGAAGTTTGTATGATGTACGGCACGTAAATGGATTCCAAAGATATACAAAGAGATATTTTGCCATGAAATGACTACCACCGAAGAAGCGAGAGAGATGAATGCCTTTTTGATGAGTATGTTAATGCATCAATAGTATGCTATGTTTTGTACCGCAGAGTCAAAAGGTCAGAAAGACAATTTATCGTGGGAGAGGAAGGCCGACTACATAACAAAACATCGTAAAAGGATTATGGTACTTTGCTCATCTTTAGAAGTTCATGCCGCATAAGTGTACACAAAAAGAGATGTTTAGACATTTCCAACGCCAATTCGAGATTCCATGAAATACAATGTTCAGAAACTTAGTGAGTCAGGTGTCACCGATACTAAGGTTTATGCAAAGGTATAATGAAGATGCAAATCGAAAGTGGTGGAAGATATAAAGAAGTTGTCAACAATCGACAACCGGATCTTTAATATGTAATCGCCAAATATTTTCACTCGTGAATTATGCAGTACATCTTGAGATATTTCATAAAGAAAGAGTATTTCACAAATATCGACCGGATACGATCCTTCATCTGGACAAGAGACGCGAACAAAAGCAATGGTGAAGACTTACTCGTTAAGTCCACATCTCACGACTTCAACAAAATCAAGCAATGCGCTTATAATCATTTGATGGGTGACTACCAGAGTTAATGAACAAAGCGGCTTGCTCAAATTCGAGGTTACAAAACCGTTTTAAACCTCAATGCACGAGGAAAAGAGTTGGTCAATTAATATGATCCTGGATGAGAATATTATCGAATCAAGATGACGACATTGATTGAATAAATGGAGATCCAAATCATGATATGGGATACGATATAATGACGATGAAGATGCATAGGTGGAAGAAGAAGAAGAGTTTTTGCCACCTAATATTTCTCAAACAAAGGGCCGCAAAAACAATCTAGATTAAAGAGTGCACTCGAGAAAATCATTCCTTCTAAGACTCATCGAAAATGTGCAATTTGTGGCTTTGAAACCGACCACTTATAAGTCGAAATCACTATCGAAAGTGCTAGGATTCTCGATCCAAAAAATAGGCGCTTATTGTATTAATCATTCTATGTTTTTTTAATTTTATGAAAATGAACATGTAATATGTACTATTCCTCTTAATGTTATGCGCAGACTAGTATTAGTATAATCAGATTTCTAATATTGATAATCACATTATTATTATTATAATAATACTTCACTACTTTTATAAATTCGATAAGTAAATTAATTTCCTAAATGACTTGAAAAATTATCATCATTACTTATTAGACTAATTGAACTAGTTTTATTAATAATAAAATCATTTCTTAATAATAAAATCATTGCTTAATATATAAAATTATTACTTAATAAATATAGATATTAACTTATTTCTAAATATCAAACCCCATATGTATTATATATAACTTATTAATAATAATAAATCGAATATAATAATAATGCAAGAATATAGATTTTGGGGATGGTGAAGTTTTAATATAAAGACATATCCTTGGTTGAAATTAATGTACTAGGCCCGTGGTGCTCGGGTGGTCATACGACGAGTGTTTGAGTTTGAGGTTATGAGTTCGAGTCCTGTTAGCAAATAATCGCTTAAATAAAATATTTTTTTTCAATTTTTAATACCAAATTGATAAGTCAGACGTACTGCTTTTTTTTTTAATTTTTAATACCAAATTGATTGTAAATTGCACTCTACGGAAAAAATAAAAAAAAAAAAAATGTACCAATTATGATGAGAACAGAATATGGGAAAAATAAAATAAAATTAAAAAAAAAATGTACCAAATTGTATGAGCCTCAGATCGGCCGGAAAAGATAAAAAAATTTAAAAAAATGTACCAAATTAGATTACCAGACTACTTTGGATTACTTTATTATTTTAATGCCACCAGATGAGCCTCAGACTTACTTTTAAAAAATAAAAAAATTAAAAAATGTACCAAACCAGATCAAATTGCATCTTACTTTGGATTATTTTATTATTTTAATGCCAACCAGATGAGCCTATACTTACGGATTATTTTAATAATAAATATTCACTTTTTATAACTATAATCGACAAGTTAATATTCACTTAATAAAATAGAAGTTTATAGATAGATAATTAGGCACAACAACCCGCGTGCTTAGAACTTATCAAATACAAAGTCTAATCTCAAATTATCAATTCATTTTATCAACTAGACAAAAAGGGTAAGTTGCAGATAAGACTCCACAAAGAACCTGCTAAGGCTATGGAAGGGGTCCCTATATATATATATATAACATTGTTAATTTAATTTTCTTCTTCAAACTAAATTTCATGAATTTGATACTCCAAAATCGTTTGAAAGCAACATATAACAGATTATGAACAATCTTCAACACAAATATCAACTACTCTAACAAATCATCAACCCAATTTTCCCTTTTTCTCAAGAAACTCAAGAACATAAAACATGATTTTCATGAATTTAACCGCTAAAAATTACTTATATATAATGATTATCCGATTTTTGCAATACTTCACATACATATATCAATAATCCAACACAATTTCCAATTCACAGAGATTAGAAATTACTAAACTACAAGTTAAAATTAGAAATAGATTATACCTTTATCCTTTGTTAGCAAGATGATAACATGGTTTCCCAACAATCCTTCTCCTTCTTCTTGAAAAACACAGAGAATAAGAATTCTCTCTTCTCTATATTCTTCTCCCTTCCAACTCTCAGTTCTTTCTTAGCTTTTAAGAAAATAATACATAAAGAAGAAATTTGATATAACATCTCCCCACGTACATCAGGTAAGAAACCAAAAGCTACGTCAGTTTTCATATGCCAAAGGCCACAAGGCCATGTTTGGCTACAACTTAGATTAGGTTCTAATTTATTTTTATATAACTTATATTATATATTTCCATGTGTCACACATTATTTAATTAATTTTAATAACTTATAATTAAAATTATAATTTCCATTATAATTATATTTATACTTAACAAATTATTACATATCTAATTTAATTATTAAATTAAACTAGAACATCATTTTATTTAATTTAATTATTTTTTTAAATATTAAACAATTCATTTAATTTAATTATTTCATTAAATTAAATCTTCAAATAATAATAAAATTACCATTCATTAATTTAGTTAACATACACACTTAAAACTAAATTATTACACCACAATTTCATTAATTTTTTATTTATCTCAATAAATAAATCAATTAAAATATTTATTTAATTTAATAAATATTTAAAATTAATTACAAAATTCTTGTTCGTTACAGAGTGCTTTTGGGGCCATTCTACTTCCGTGCACTTTTCCCAGAAGCGAAGGAAATATCCACCCCATTTTTCATCGCCCAATATTGTTCCCCACAACGCTCTCTGGATTGATCATAGGATTACTTCAGATTTGCAGCTTTATATTGATGACTTTTTCTATTTCACTGCCCGTCCTTACACTATTATTCTAGAAGGTGGTTTTCTGCCTCACTTCTATAGGAGGGACTTCCGTTCTTTTTCAAATGTCAGGGAATTGACTATGTCTTCACTTTCTTGGTTCATATTCCTCCGAGTTGCGGAACTTCCCTATCTTTTTGAGGATGATGGTTTTATCACCGTACTTTACTCTCTTCATAGAGTCATGAGGCAGTTTAGATTTGACCCGAATCGACTTTTTGGCCGCTTTTACCAGAGGGATTATGAGAGTGATCTCCTTTATTTTGTCCCCACATCCTCCTCATTTGCATGGGTGTTTCCAAAACCTTCTACTGCTCCTTATGACCCTCTTCATTTCGTCAGACCAGATGATTCTCGACAAGGGCGATATACTACTTATAAACGCAACTACTGGCTCTTCAACCTTAAAAAGTGGCAGGATGATACTATGATTTGTCCGCCGCTAAATTCTCCTCCTGAACGTCCCCAATGGGACAGAATGTTATGTTCTCCTAGAACTAATACTCGTTCAGAGCGTTGGCCAACTAGTAGTCGGCTTGTTGAGCGTAAGGCTTTAATGTCTGAGTCTCTTCCTCCTCAGTTAACAGACCCAGATGTTCCTCCCGCACAGTTTCCTAATACTTCCTGGAATCTTCCATCACGGGCTTCATCTCGGATACCTCCTCCAGCTCCTCCCCAGGGATCCTTTGCTTTCGAGGAAATCAAAGTTACTCGCTCTAAAATGAGAGCATCTGTTATTACTAACTCTGAGGTGATTCCCCGTATAAATTTTATCGTGATCATTGCTAGTCGTTCTGTCATTAGGTGAATGTCAAATGGGCAAACACTTATCTTAAAGCCTTTGGCAAAGCGCCCCCTTGATAACGCTAGCTCTAGTATGTTAGCAGCTGAGGATCCGGTAAAGAAATAACTCAAACTTTTGGTAAAATCTGTAGCATTTTCATTTGTCTTTCAACCATTTATATATTTGTTTTTGTGTTTCCCTATGTCATTATTTTCTTATTTTTTAGATTGTCGAGGCTGATGAAGAGGATGATCATGCTCCTATTGGGTTTCCTGCGGGTGCTTTAAGTGAGACGGTCGTGGTTTCCACTACTTGTGAGCCTCCTCAATCTATCACTATTGCTATCGAGTCTTCTTCACCGCAGAATAATCGTGTTAGTCTTGATGATGAGGATTCTTTATCTAATGTGAGTTCGGGTCATGTTGTGGGTTGTACAGCTCTCTCTCCACGTCCTCTTATAGCACCTCCTCATGGGAGTCTTGAGGGTACCGGTGAGGCTCCTATTTTCTCGAAGGGGAATCTGTCTGAGCTTATTGCTGACATTCCGCTTTCTGTGGCATCTCACAACTCTTTATCCATTAGTGTGAGTATTTTCTTTAGTTGACCTATACATATTTTCTTTCTTCCTCTATAATATATTGTGTTTTATCATTTTTCTTCTTCTTTTCTTTTTTTCTAGAGTGAGAAGATGAAAGATTTTCCTTTATCTGTCGAGTCACTTACTTTATTTAATGCTCTCAATTCGGGTGTTGTCACCTTACCTTATAGTGATGAGTGATGACCTTGGTTATCCTTCTACTGACAAAGGCTTCAAGGAGTTATCAGCAACACAACAACCACCTGTTTCTTTATACTTTGTTAAAGAGTCATCAGCAGCACATCAGTCACCTATTTCTTCATCCTTTGTCCCGAGTGATTTTATGGTGGCTTCTAAATTGGCTTCTACTAGAGCTTCCTTCAATCCAAGTGGAAATCTTATTTTTTGGAGGAGTTTTCAGATACCTTCTTCCAGCCAGGAAATTCTCGATCGTCTCTTAACTCGGTTTCCACAAACACTTGACCTTCTTACTATCTGCATGGCCCCCATCCAGACTTTCTTTTTGGATCAACTTGTTAGCCTTATTCTTGAGTTGCACAGTCTTTCTTTCTATTCTTTGCGAGCTGAAGACTTAGATAGATTCAGCAGTGAGTTTAATGACTTCTCCATCGTTGGCTTTAATATGTGTCTCTTCCGTGCTCGACTGGATCTTCTTAGTTCCACTTTTCAGATCGTTGCACTACGGTCAGAGGTTACTATGTATCAATGTGAGAATAATTCATTTTCGAAATAATTTTTGGATCTTGAGAACACCGCAAACGAACTGAAGACCCAACTTCAGGGTTTAAAGTCAAATATCCAAGCTTTTCAAAAACTGAAAGCCGTTAATGTGAAGGCTCGTGACACTGCCATTGCTAAATTAGAGGCCCTAACTTTGCCCCCCTTTAAGTTTGATATGTCATGACCCTTAGATCATGACTTTTTGTAGTTTTTTCTATTCCTGTATCAAAAAACTCATATACATATATTCCCTTTATTACAATATAGTTTCTTTAGCCTTATTAATTGCATTTAATTTGAATTTTTTTAAGACTCAATGCTTAACATTGAATCTCAAGTTATTCAAATTAATATTCTAACACAACAATTTGATTAATAAAAAAGCAAACATGAATTTTGTTTAAAAAAACACACTTTTTTCTGCAAACCAACACTTGAATCCATACTTTTAAAACCAGAAAAATATTCAAGTATAAGTGAAAGTTTGACATTTTATTGATAATAATGTTGCTTTTAACGAAAAGTATAACGTTTCAGATTTTCATAATAATAAATCTTGTTTTTGTCGGAGCAAGCATAATGTTCACCACTTTTAGAGATAAAGTGTAACTTTCTTGGGTTTAAGGACTTAAACTCAAGTGCCTCTGTAAGACCCCAACTTTTAATGAATAAAGATTTAATTTTTCCTAAATATTATTTTGAATAGTAAGGTATTGATTTGATATAATGCTATAGTTATGGGTGATATGTGCAAATTTTGCAAAGTAAGCAAGTTGTCATAAAATATTAGTTTGTTGGGGAATATACTTTTTTGTCGGGGAATATTCGTACGACGACGCAATCATTTGTGGACCACATAACGGAATAACTGTTGGATATAGAAAACGACAAAAATAACCTTTTCATAAAATAACGACAAGACTTTTACCGTTAAGCTGTTGAAATAACTGGTGATAAAAGTAAAATAATACGCGTTGTTGCACAGTATCTCTGATTATTGATGCTTACGTAAGAAGTCACTCAGTTTCATTCAATAATTGTCACAGTAGTTGTTGCATAGTATCTCATATTATTGATTCAATTATTGTCACAATACCATCAGCAAAATATTTTATATTATTAAATCAATAATTTAGAAGACACAGTTATTCATATTATTATTTGTATTATTGATAATATCTAGAAAGTTCTGTCGAGGAAACGGGTTTGGTTATTTAATTGCGCGCCAGTAAGGAGAAATCCTTATCGGAATGCCCCTTATTTCCTGGGAACGATTTGGTTGTCAATATTGTAAGTTATAATATTAAATGATGAATAATTTTTGAAAGATTAAAAATGTGTTGAGTGAATATAAATGAATTGTGGTAAATATTTATTCAATTTTTGATATAAATAGAGGGGTTTGTCATAAGGCGTTTGTTATAAGTTTGGCTTATTATTCCATGGAGAGATGTGTTAATTTTTCAGACCGTCGTTTGAAGTTTTAATATTAAATCAATATGGACCGTCGGTTGAAGTTTTAATAGTAAATCAATATGTACCGTCAGTTGAAGTTTTAATAGTAAATCAATATGGACCGTCCGTTTTAATAGTAAATCAATCTAGATCGTCCATGAATCAATTACTATTTAGTCCATTCTCATATAAATAGAAACTCATTTCTTCATTCTTTCTCACCAATTCACTAAAACTCTAGAGAGAATAAGATAGAAAGAAGAAAAGTATTTTCTACTACACTATTGTAGTATCTAATCTCCTACTAAGATAAGGGGTATTATTTATTTCATATTCGTAAATGATGTTATCTTCTTTCATATTCGTATGTGATATTGCTTCATACTCATAAGGGTTGTGCTTCGTATTCATTCTTTATTAATCTGTGGGTATAACCTGTCTACGCGGATTATCACATGCCTGATGAATAACCCTTTGTATTCATTCTTTATTAATATATGGGAATAACTTCTCTACGCGGATTACCGCATGCATGGTGAATAACCCTTCGCACTCATTCTTTATGTAACGGTCGAGAAATTTGTAATTTAATTTAAATATTTATTGAATTAAATAAATATTTTAAATAATTTATTTATTGTGAAAAATAAATAATTGATGAATTGTGGTGAATCAATTTAGTAATTAAATTGAGTATTGATAATTTTATTTAAAGGATTTAATTTAAGAAAATAATTAAATTAAATCAATTGCTTAATATTTCAGAAAATAATTAAATTAAGTGAATTGTTTAATATTAAATGAATAAATTAAATAAGGTGATGTTTCTAATTTATTAATTAAATTAGATATATAATTATTTAATTATGTATTACAAACATAATTGTAATAAGAATATAATAATTATAATTATAAATTACAAGTTATTTAATGGGTTGCAAGTGTGACAAAGAAACTATATAATATAAATAATATAATAATTTGGTTTGGGGGAGTTTTGGTTAGCCAAACAGGGTCTTGTGCCCTTTGGCATTATTTCAACTGACGCGTCTTCTTATTTTTCTAACTGAAAGGCTACGTGGGGAAGTGGCCATATTATTTCTACGCATTCTTTTTCTCTCTTAAGGCTAGTTATCAGTATAGAGCAGAGAGGGTTTGGAGAGAAAACACCGAGTTTTGAGATTTGCAAGAGGAAGAAGGGAATCTCTAAGCCTAACACTATCCTTTTTCTAGCGTTCAATAATCAAGGTATAATCTACTTTAATTTTAACTATTAAATCTTGATATTGTGGTTGAAAGTATGTGGGATTATTTTTGAAAATGGATATATATATATATATATATATATATATATATATAATTGTTGATTGCCATACACGCAAAATTGAGTTTGAGGAAGAAAATTGAAATAACAGTGTTTATGTTCTTATTGTATGGCTTAGAAAGTACGAAAATTGATGCTCTATATGTGTAATAATCTGTAGTTTGTTATTGGATTGTGATAATATGTTAAGAAGCGAAAACAACGAAGTTTAAAGCATGTCAATTGATTTAGAAACGAGTTCGTAGCGATCAAAATCGTTAAAAGTATAAAATGAGAAAATTTGGGAAAAATATAGTTTTTGATTCTCAAAAATGGTGTTTATATAATGTTTTGTATATAGAATGATGTTTAGTATGTGTAACTATAATATGACAAAGTGAAGATGTTGTAATTTGGTGTAATTCGGTAGAATTGGGATTTTATGGCCAAAGAAGAGTCTGTTTCGAGCTTCAGAAAAATCGGTAATGAGATCGTCGTATGGCCAAGAATTGAAGGTATGTGGTAGGCGCCCATCGTCTTGGTAGCGCTGTTAACTGATTTAATACTCATAATGGCCATGTCAGTGGTAGGTCATCATGAATAAATGAAGTCTGGTTAATTTGCAGGTCATATATAATGGTCTTATGTTAGTTAAGCAAGCATGTTAGTGATGTTAAGACATAGTAGAAACTACAATAACAGATGGTAATGTGTTGTAATGCAAAGTGTAAAGATTTGAAATAATTATTTAAATAAGTTCTAAAATGAAACCAAGTGTGGTGTTTTTAAATGTTAGAGATGAATGATTAAGTTATGTTGGCTTGTAATGAGATTTTAGATTCGTTAAGTATATTAACCTATGTGGTTAGGTGCTAGGTTAGGGTTATGACCTAAATAATGGGTTAAACCCATAAAGCTAATATTCATGCGATTAATTGTTGTTACGATTTCAATGATATATGTAGGATAATTGGAGATTATTTTACACTTGTGTAGCTTATAAACAAGACAAGTTCTCTAACTCTACTTTTATAATTGTACAAGTTTCCATTCCTATATTATTATTATTGTTCAAAATTGAGCAAGCCTAATCTATCTTGAGCATGTTTGTGCAAGCTCTTGTAACCTAATTCGTTACATCGAGCGAGCCTTATTTTCCTAATTATTATTCAAAGCACATATTTTACTAATACATCGATTCAAATGAGATTGTTCTAACTCCTTTGAATATAGCATTTTTCATGTATATCATGTTTATTCAATTATGTATATTGTTGATATTCGATCTTTGACTTTGATAGCCTTGTACAGTTACACATTCTTGTGTTAAACCATTATTGATGAAAATTGAATAGTGTTCTAAAATTCTAGAATTACTAATAAGCTAGTTCTAAACTAAACTTTCTTTAGTGCGGAAATCTTAAATTCAAACTGAGACGAACAACCCTAATATAGGGGATTTTTGTATGTGTAACGTTTAGATGTTTGTGCACAATACATGGTACAAAGGGCTGATCCCCCTAAGTACGATAAGAAGGGTCTGTACAGTCTAATGACTATTAAGGTTAAGGTAATAATACCTATATACTGGAGACATAGTTCGTGGTCTTAAGACCCTCAGACATTGATTTCGAACTTGTGTTCTATTCTTAATTCTCAGAACAAGTTCCTTATTGTTAATCATTCGTTGTTCACTCTTATATTGTTATCATTATTACTTTCTATATCAGTGAGAAATTGTTTGCTCACTCTTGCAATTAACACTGCAGCCAAAGTTGAGAAAGTCGATGAGCCATCTACCAGCAAAGGGAAGGACAAGATGCCTAAGAGCTGAAGAATTAATGAAGTTAATTTAAATGTTTCATGTTACAAGACTTGTTTTAATATATGATGTATTCCGCAAACTGATGTAATAATTTTAAGGTTAGATTACCTGAGATTTATTTATAGATGATGATGTAACCCTTTAATGGGGAAGATTATTGTTTAAGATAATTAAATTATATCTTTATCCTTTATTGATGGGTAGTTAGATGTAATAATTTTGATAAGTGAGCACCAAATCCTGTGGGAATGAAGTACCTGGATTTGGGGGTGTCATAGGTTGGTATCAGAGCTTTAGGTTATGAACCTTAGGTGGGGAAACCTTAGGGAGTAACCTTTAAGGAAATAGAAAACATAGAGGTGTTTAACTCTTATCGAGTTTTAAGGAATGGGTTAAGGTATCCATTGAAGCTAAATAATAAAAGACATTATGTGTTATGTGTTAATAAATTATGTGCTCACGAGTATCGAAAATATTAAGTAAAACTTAAAACGTTTTGTTGTCAGGATGTCTACCGAAGGAGGATACAGTCTAGCTAGAGAGGTGATACCTCAGATACCTGTAGATGATGAGCCCCAGGATATTCACGTAGTTCGGGAGCAGTTGATCCAAGAGGATGCGCCTGTGACCGATTCCGATGAGGATAGTTCTGAGGATGTAGAGGGGGATGATGAGGAAGAGGATCCTGAGGAGTTTCCACCAAACTTCATATCAGCAGAGATGTATGATGCTTTGTATGACCGTAACATAGAGTTACAGGACGAGGTTGAGGAGCTGAAGGAGATGGTTGAGATGGATCTTTCTTTGATGGAGCAGAAGGATGCAGAGATTCAGGAACTCAACTCAAAACTTGGAAACACGTAGTGGGATCTGGTTCATACAAAGGGTCAGCATGAAGACCTGTTGGTAGTACACGAGAAGATGAAGACTGACATGGAGAAATTGAAAGATGATTTCAAGGAGGAATCAGCTAAGCGTGCAAGAGCAGAGGATGCGTGGATGAAGGCAACTCAACGTGTAGACCGTGCTGAAGCTAAGGTCCAAAAAAAGAAAGCCAAGATGAAGGAGATGGATTATGCTTTTAATTCAGCGATTGATAGGGCCCAGGATCGAGTCTATTATTACCCACCTCAGTTTGAGAATTCGTCGTGGTTCGTGATGGATCGCAGAACGACGTATCGTATCATGGAGGAAGAGCGTCAGGAAGCCTTGCGACGTCTTAATATGCCTAGATAGAATAAGATAGATAATAGTATGAGGTTAATTATGTGAATAAATAAATTGTGGATCCCTTATCTTGAGATGAATAAAGGGATAGTATGAGTATGTAATTCTGGAACTTGTTTAGTTCAGGAAAGTAAATGTTGATAGCGATTATGCTATCTTTATCATGTTTTAAAACGTCGTGAATGAATAAAATATTAAAGTTTATTTGAAATGTTATGTGTTAAAGCTTTAATCTTGGAATGTTTAAGTTAAACTTCAAATACCCAAGAAGTTGAGTAATGAACTAATAAGCGTATATCTTAACAGAAGATGCCTCCTAGAAGAAGACAACCACGTCAGCAAGCACCTCTAAAGGGGTCTACTAATAATAACAACGAGACCAACACTAATCCAGTTTAGCAGTTGGTAGCTCTGTTGACGGGTGCACTTGAGAATCAATCGCAAGCTCAAGTCACGACTTTCAAGGAATTCAAAGCGGTTGGACCGCCAGAATTTCAAGGGTCTATGAATCCAGTGGAAGCCCAAACCTGGATCATGGAAATGGAGAAGGTGTTCGACGTTGTTAGAGTTAATGAAGATCAGAAGACTGCGTTCGCAATGTTCATGCTGAAGTCTGAAGCTAGCTACTGGTGGCAAGCAAATAAGGTTCGTGGAGGACAAGGAGTGATAGCGTGGGATAGATTCAAGGAAATGTTTTTCAAAATGTAGTTTCCATCGAGTTCTCAGAATCAGCTAGAAGTGCAATTTCTGGAGTTGAAGCAAAGAACAATGACGGTGCCAAAATATGCTGCGAAATTTAACGAGTTGGCAAGGTTTGCCACATATCAAGTCAATACCGATGAACATAAAGCAAGAAGATTCGAACAAGGATTGAAGCCCTGGCTTTACAGCAAGGTTTCAATGTTCCAGCTGAACACATTTGCAGCTGTACTGGAGAAGGCAATTATCGCGGAAGGTGGAAGTGATGCCTTGACCAAGTACAACTAAGAATATAAGAAGAAGAAGAATGAGAATGAGAATAAGGCGGGTGGTAGTAATGTTGGAATTAATAATCAGAAAAGGAAGTGGAGCGAAAATTCAACGGTGGGAGAACAGCAAGGAAATCAGCAGATGAAAAAGTTTGAGGCTTGCACAAATTGCGGGAAGAATCATACTGGGGTATGCTTAAAGGGAAAGAGAGTGTGTTTTAACTGTGGTCAGGAGGGACACATTGCACCAAACTATTTTAGTTCGAAGAAAGGAGCATGTTTTACCTGCGGTTCAAAGAATCACATGGCTCGTGATTGCCCTAAGAAGCCAGCGGGAAGTGGAAATGGTGGAAAAGGAAACAACAATGGTAGTGGTGTATTAACTATCACCGACCAAATTTCAATCAAGCCGAATTTCTCTGCGAGGAATTTCAATATGACCGCATGCGGAGGATGCCGCATCTGATCCCTAAGGATGTGGTGTCAGGTATCATTTTGGATTAATGGTATTAATGCTTATGTACTATTTGATTTGGGTGCTACTTGTTCATTTATATCCGATGAATTTGCTCAGAATTTAGATTTGCCTCAGGAAGAATTAGAATTTCCCTTAAGCATAGAGATTGCGAATTAGGAAGTGATTCCTGTTAGATATGTATATAGGAATTGTAGAGTGGTTATAAAAGGTCACGAGATGATGGTAGATTTGATACCAATTAGACTTGGTGAATTTGATGTTATTCTGGGAATGGATTGGTTATTCAATTATGGAGCAGTAATTGATTGCCAAAGAAAGTGTATTAACCTTATGACTCCGTCAAAGGTTGTGTTTTATGGCAGCAAGTCACCTCGACAAGCAAGTTGTCTGACGGTGATATAAGCCAAGAAGTTGTTGAGACAAGGATGTGTAGGATACTTAGCCTACATAGTCGATACACAGAAGAAGAGTGCGAAGTTGGAGGAAATACCGATCATAAGAGATTTTGCAGACGTATTTCCAGATGATTTGTCGGGTCTTCCGCCGGACCAACAAATTGAGTTTGTGATTGATCTACTACCAGGAACGACCCCGATATCTAAGGCACCATACAGAATGGCCCCGGTAGAGATGAAGGAGTTGATGGTGCAATTGCAAGAATTGCTCGATAAGAAATGTATTCAGCCGAGTGTTTCGCCATGGGGAGCACCAATGTTGTTTGTTAAGAAGAAAGACGGTTCGATGCGGCTCTGCATTGATTACAGAGAATTAAATAAAGTCACGATTAAAAACAAGTATCCATTACCTAGAATCGATGACCAGTTTGATCAGTTGAAGGGAGCGAGATATTTCTCTAAGATAGATTTGAGAAGTGGTTATCATCAGTTGAAGGTGAGGCCGGAGGATGTACCAAAAATAACATTTAGGACTCGGTATGGTCATTCGAGTTTCTGGTTATGTCTTTTGGTTTAACTAATGCACCTGCAGCATTCATGGACTTGATGAACAGGGTGTTTAAACCATTCTTAGACAAATTTGGGTGGTATTTATTGATGATATACTGGTATATTCCAAAACCAAGGAGGAGCATGTGGAACATTTAAGGGTGACGTTGGAGACGTTGAGAAAAGAGAAGTTGTACGCTAAGTTCTCAAAATGTGAATTTTGGTTGGAATGTGTACAGTTTCTCGGACATGTTATTGATAAAGACAGAATTTCGGTAGATCCATCAAAGGTTGAAGCTGTAATAAACTGGGATCAGCCGAAGACACCATCAGAAGTAAGGAGTTTCTTAGGATTGGCGGGTTACTATCGGAGTTTTATTCAAGAATTTTCCAAGATCGCGACTCCGTTGACAAATTTAACTAGGAAGGCGGTTAAGTTTGTTTGGACAGAGAAGTGTGAGGAAAGTTTTCGGGAATTGAAGAAGAGGTTAAGCTCTGCACCTGTGTTGTCGTTGCCTGATGATATAGGAAATTTTGTGGTGTATAGTAACGCATCGAATAAAGGACTAGGTTGTGTGCTTATGCAAAACGGTAGAGTTATTGCTAATGCATCACTTCAGTTGAAAGATTACAAGAAAGGGTATCCGACTCATGACTTGGAGTTGGCGGCAGTGGTGTTTGCCCTGAAAATTTGGAGACATTATCTTTATGGAGAGAGGTGTGAGATATATACCGACCATAAAAGCCTGAAGTATATCTTTACACAAAAAGGTTTGAACATGCGACAAAGAAGATGGTTGGAGCTGATCAAAGATTATGATTGCGAGATTTTCTATCATCCCGGAAAGGAGAATGTTGTTGTTGATGCCTTAAGTAGGAAGGGATCGGAGAAGTTAATGATGTTAACTGATCAAGAGAAGCTAGTGTCGGAAATGGCTAAGATGGAGTTGGAAATTAAATATCTGACTGAATCCGATGAAAAGTTATTCCAGATGGGAAACAATTCAATGTTGGTGGATAAGGTGAGAAATGCACAACTTCAGGATGAAGACTGCGAAAAGATAAAACAGAGAATATCTGAAGATGAGAAAACCAAATTCAAAATCGATTCAGAAGGGTTACTTTGATTCGAAGGAAGGATTTGGGTTCCTCCAGTACTAGAAGTTACAGAAGAAATGTTGAATGAAGCTCATAATTCAAGATATTCGATTCACCCTGGGAGTACAAAGATGTACCCGGATCTTAGACATCATTTTTGGTGGCCGAATATGAAGAGGGATGTGGCTGAGTGTGTGGCGAAATGCTTAACGTGTCAGAAAGTCAAAGCTGAACATCAAAGGCCCAACGGATTGTTACAACCGTTGGATATACCAGAATGGAAATGGAGCATATCACAATGGATTTTGTGGTAGGTCTTCCAACGACCCAATGAGGTTATGACGCCATTTGGGTGATTATTGATCGACTGACAAAGTCGGCACACTTTTTGCCAATCAAGATTCGATTTACCCTAGATTGATTAGCAAAACTGTATGTGAAGGAAATTGTTTCAAGGCACGGTATACCTGTGTCTATTGTATCAGACAGAGATCCACGTTTCACATCTAATTTCTGGAAACGACTACAAGAATGTATGGGAACACAAATTTAGAATGAGCACAAATACACCATCATCCTCGAGCCAAATGAGACGAGTGAGAGAACCATCCAAACACTAGAAGATATACTCAGAGCATGTATCATGGATTTCAAGGGAAATTGGGATGATCATCTGCCATTGGTGGAATTTGCCTATAACAATAGTTATCACGCTTAGTATTGGCATGCCGCCACGAAGAGTTATATGGCGAAATGCGAACTCCGCTATCTTTGGGATGAGGTAGGTGAACGTCAGCTATTGGGTCCAGAATTGGTACAAAAGACTGTCGAGATCATCAAGGTTATTAGAGCTAGATTGATAGCATCACAAGATAGACAGAAGAAATACGCCGATCAGCATCGACAAAATTGGGAATTCGATGTCGGTAGTTATGTTTTCCTGAAAGTGTCTCCCTAGAAGGGAAAAATTCGGTTTGGCAAGACGGGGAAATTGAGCCCTAGGTTTATAGGACCTTTCGAAGTGCTTCGACGAGTTGGTGAAGTGGCGAACGAGGTAGCTTTACCTCCGGAGTTGGAGCATATTCATAATATTTTTCATGCATCAGTATTAAGGCCATATAAGCCAGATTATAAGCATGTTATAGAATATAAGCCCTTACAGTTTGAGAAAGATTTGTCATATGAGGAAGTCCCTATTCAAATTATTGACAGAAAAGAGCAAGTACTGAGGAATAAAGTGATACCTTCTGTTAAGGTAATCTAGAGGAACCACAATGCTGAAGAAGCTACATAAGAACTTAAAAGCGTTATGATGAAGAATTATCCTCAGTTGTTTGCTTGATTTTGTATAGCGATTCTGGGGACAGAATCTTGATTAAAAAGGGAATAATGTAACGAATAAATTTTTTGAGTTGTGATTCTGGGGACAGAATCCTTTTAAGGAGGGAAAGATGTAATGATCGAGAAATTTGTAATTTAATTTAAATATTTATTGAATTAAATAAATATTTATTGAATTAAATAAATATTTTAAATAATTTATTTATTGTGAAAAATAAATAATTGATGAATTGTGGTGAATCAATTTAGTAATTAAATTGATTAATGTTAATTAAATTGAGTATTGATAATTTTATTTAAAGGATTTAATTTAAGGAAATAATTAAATTAAATCAATTACTTAATATTTAAGAAAAATAATTAAATTAAGTGAATTGTTTAATATTAAATGAATAAATTAAATAAGGTGATGTTTCTAATTTATTAATTAAATTAGATATATAATTATTTAATTATGTATTACAGGCATAATTGTAATAAGAATATAATAATTATAATTATAAATTACCAGTTATTTAATGGGTTACAACTGTGACAAAGAAACTATATAATATAAATAATATAATAATAATTTGGTTTGGGGGAGTTTTGGTTAGCCAAACAGGGCCTTGTGGCCTTTGGCATTATTTCAACTGATGCGTCTTCTTATTTTTCTAACTGAAAGGCTACGTGGGGAAGTGGCCATATTATTTCTACGCATTCTTTTTCTCTCTTAAGGCTAGTTATCAGTATAGAGCAGAGAGGGTTTGGAGAGAAAACACTGAGTTTTGAGATTTGCAAGAGGAAGAAGGGAATCTCTAAGCCTAACACTATCCTTTTTCTAGCGTTCAATAATCAAGGTATAACCTACTTTAATTTTAACTATTAAATCTTGATATTGTTGTTGAAAGTATGTGGGATTGTTGTTAAAAATGGATTTATATGTATTATTTTTGTAGAATCTGTTATTATCAATATATATGTAATTGTTGATTGCAATACACGTAAAATTGGGTTTGAGGAAGAAAATTGAAATAGCAGTGTTTATATTCTTATTGTATGGCTTAGAAAGTACGAAAATTGATGCTCTATATGTGTAATAATCTGTAGTTTGTTATTGGATTGTGATAATATGTTAAGAAACGAAAACAACGAAGTTTAAAGCATGTTAATTGATTTAGAAACGAGCTCGTAGCAATCAAATTCATTAAAAGTATAAAATGAGGAAATTTGGGAAAAATATAGTTTTTGATTCTCAAAAATGGTGTTTATATAATGTTTTGTATATAGATTGGTGTTTAGTATGTGTAACTATAATATGGCAAAGTGAAGATGTTGTAATTTGGTGTAATTCGGTAGAATTGGGATTTTATGGCCAAAACAGAGTCTGTTTCAAGCTTCTGTAAAAACTGGTGTTGAGACGTCGCACACAGCTTTTCTATTCAGCATCAAGGCTCTCATGCAGTAGCGCCAAGAATGTGTGGGCACGGGCGCGTTGCATTCACATGCACGCTATTAATTAACGATTTAATACTCACTGTGGCACATGAGAGTGGTGTCATGAGCATAAAGATGAAGTTTGCTTAATTTACAGGTCATGTATAATGGTCTTATGTTAGTTAAGAAAGCATGTTAGTTATGTTAAGGAATAGTATAAACTACAATAATAGATGGTAATGTGTTGTAATGCAAAGTGTAAAGATTTGAAATAATTATTTAAATAAGTTCTAAAATGAAACCAAGTGTGATGTTTTTAAATGTTAGAGATGAATGATTAAGTTATGTTGGCTTGTAATGAGATTTCAGATTCGTTAAGTATATTAACCTACGTGGTTAGGTGCTAGGTTAGGGTTATGATCTAAATGATGGGTTAAACCCATAAAGCTAATATTCATGTGGCGCCCCCAAATCCGGGTTCTCTAACCTCGATTAGAGTGCTCACGATCCTATCATCATCATAAGCATTCTATAACTATTTTGAAATAATAAACATACATTGTTCATTATACAAAAGTCTCAAAACATGGTCCCAAGGTCTCTCTAACCTTAACTTTAAATACACCATTTATAATACAAATAGTTTACTCGAAAATTCCATTAGATAATAACTAATTTAACATTCATTCTAAAATTACTCCACGATCTTGCCCTTGCCCTTGTCCTTCGCATTAGATCCTTGGGCTTAGCGAAAATAGAGGTCATGATATAGCAAGAGTAAGCAACTAATTTTGCTTCACAAGTTTATAAAGACAAAGGATATATATCATGACTTAGAAAGAAATATTGCCTTGAATGTTCAACAATAATATAAGATTGTGAAGGAACATGAATTAATAATCAACAATTGAATATTCGATAATTGAATAACATGGTAGAGTGGTTTTGAATAACCATGAACATTTGCCAAGTGCTCGATGATTTAAATGGACCTTTTAAAAAGTTTTGGTATTCAAGGATCGACCTTTCATACCCGTGATTTATGCATAAACACTTAATAATCCGACATTGATATCATGCCTTAATCAAATTTGTTCATTTCTCGATCAAGAGTTCTTACCATATCAATTAATAAAACGATTATTTAAAATCCATTTGATTTAACAAATTTAGACATGCTTGATCTAGTGATACAATTAGCATAGATCTATCCATAAATAGTTCATAAATGAAGAACTTTAATTTAATTCACGATTCAATGGCGGTGAGAATCTGAATTCAATTGCACAAAGTCAATTTCAATAATCAATAAAGGCGTGAATAATCATCAATAATTATTCACTAATATGCTTTGAAAATAATAACTCAAGTTGAGTTAGGAAACTTGCCTCGATCGTGAGTTACTGACTCTGAAATAAATTTCTATCCACTATGTAGTTAAATTATCTTCCTTTGAGAGACCTATAATTAGTCTTTCAATTAGTCAATGCATAACATCGAGTTATGTAATCACATAGATATCATACATTACAATAAGTTCTTATAAACATTATCATGCCTAGATAGTGTTATTATTAATTAACGACTACCTTTAATTCACATAATATTATTAACTTAGATAATATTAATTCACCTTCTAGTATTATTGGTTCACTAATAATACTTTAAATCATTACCAACATTTTATTCACTTACTAATATTATTAATCATTTAATAATATTTTATCTCTTCTAATATTATTAATCATTTAATAATATTTTATTCACTTACTAATATTATTAATCATTTAATAATATTTTATTCACTTACTAATATTATTAATCATTTAATAATATTTTATTTAATCTCGAATATTATTATTTAATAATAATACTCTAATCTAATATTTTATTTACATAACAACATCATATTATAATATTATTAGTATTATAATAATATTCCAATGATTTATTAAATTAATAAACAATTTATTCTAATTGTTCATCCTTTAATAACCTCTTATTTAATATCCATAAAAGGTCATAAGTAATATTTATTATTATAAATTACCAAAATGTCCTAAGATAGTCATGATATAATATATTATGAGCATTCAAGCATAAAAATCATATTTTTCTCATTAAAGGCATCATTTAACTATTTATTTCCTTTTATTCATAACCTAATCATTTTAGGAAAAATAGCAAACTGATTCCAAAATTCTCAGCTTCTGGATTTTAATAGAATATGAACCAACAATGATCCTCTAATTTTTCTAGAATTTTAGAAAATGATTTACTATTTTTAGAGTGTCCAAAACACTCGGATCTTGCTCTATTTTTCATAAATTGAGTTTTACTCGAGAAAAATCTGAAATTTTCAGGGTATGCTCTTTAACATATATGAAGCTACTGTAAAAATTTTGGAATTTTCCAGTGTATACACAGTGAGATATTCGTAGGATAATATTTATGGAGTCCTTTACGGAAATAGTCATTACGCACAATATATAACTTTCGAAACGTGTCCGTTCTTTTTCTCTGGCGTAGATAACTTCATAAGGTACCTCTGTAATATTTTTCCAGATTTTTACAAGACAAGGAACTGACCGAAACAGCCTCATGAAAAACAAGTCAGTTAGCTTATTTAGAGTTTCAAAGCTTTAGCATATAAAGTGGACTATTTTGGGAAAAATAATCTTAAAGGTTTCAAAACTTACTAGATTTGTGATCTACCACTTGGGTTTACTAGATAACTCATATCTAGCACCCCCCTTGACGGATCATAATTCCAAGTTGTAGAACTTGAGTTACACAAGATTTAGTGGAAGAAAAACAAGAGTTTTCACCCTTGGAGAACATATGCTCATTTTCTTCCTCTAAGCCTTAGATCCAACACTCAAGATACTTAGTTCCATGCATGATGGTATGTATAACTAGTGTATCTTGAGTAGTTGTACATAACCCCATCAAAACTCAAGCTATCAAAACAAGGTAAGAGAAGAAGATGAAGGTACATTATACCTTGACTTAATGGCTACCTTCCTTGATTTTCCAAAGTAACTAATAAACTTAGGGGGCATAAACAACTAGCACTCCTATATTTTTTTCTTTCTATGGATGAAATTCTCTCTTTCTTTTCTCTCTTTGAAGTTGGCTAGCTTGGGAGCAAGAGATAGAAGAAGAAGATGAAGAAGATGGAGAGAAAATGAAATGTTGGAATCTGAATGAAGTGTTGGAAGAATGAGATGTGCATTCAAAATGTAATGGGCAATTCATTATTAATTCTCCCACAATCATTTTGTTGCCCATTAGGTAAAACACTTTGTATTATTACTTACCTTAGGTTAAACATGATTAAATGTGCATAATGGAGTGGCAACCAATGGGAGCCTTACAACATTGTCCTTATGTTTAATCATGTCTACTAATGGACAAGCTAGATTAATTAATCCACTTAGGATCCTCATAATATCCACCATTTAGCTTTTATTTTAAATGCCCAATTTTGATTAATCAAATGTCTAGAATACCCCCAATCAAGTGGGCTAAGTATTGGATTACATTTTATTTTCCTTGGGCTTTTCTTTTAATTGATTTGGGCTAGATAAAAACATAGTCCAACAATTTTAATAATGTTACCCAATTTGATAATTTAGGGCTTTCATCTCCAATCATATGAAGTTTAATTACTTATACATATGATTTTATCTCATAACCTAATTAGATTTACAAAATTAGGTTTAAAATTATTAGTCACTTGAAATACTAAGTTTACCCACTTAAGTTAGTATACATATAAAATACTAACTTTTTAGTATTACCATAACCCTTAGGTTATTTAATATCCTTACCTAATGTATAATTAGGTCACAAGGCTTTCATTTTAATGAAATCCATAAATGTATGTATCCATATATAACACAAAGTAAAAAAAAATGTACATACATTCATGGTGACTTAAAATTCACAGTTATTACATCCTCCCCCCCCTATAAAAATTCCATCCCGGAATTACATATAAGGTTACTCAAAAAGGTGTGGGTAATTTTCTCTTATCCTTTCTTCAAGTTCCCACGTAGCTTCTTGACATTGTGGTTCCTCGAAAGAACTTTTACGAATGTATAACCTTATTTACGCAATTTACATTCCTTTCTATCTAAAACTTATTGGAATTTCCTCGTCGATAAATCTTTTTCGACTGAATTGGCTCGTCACGATATCACATGCTTGTAATCGAGGCTTATATGGTGCGTAGCATGACGACCACATGAAACACATTATGAATATGTTCCGATTCGGGAGGTAGAGCTACCTCGTCGCCACTTACTTTATCTTCTTCTTCAAGATCTCAAAGGTCAATAAATCTTGGACTCGACTTACCTTTCTTTCCAAACCTTATCTTTCCTTTCCAAGGAGATACTTTCAAAAATGCATGGCTTCCCACCTCAAAATCTAAACTTACAGCGATGTAAGTCTGCATACTTCTTACAGCGATCTTGAGTTGCTACCGGTCGAGCTCTAATCACCTTAATGGTCTCTGATTCTGCTGCTGCACGATTCTGGTCCCCAACAGTTGGCGTTCACCCACTTCATCCCGGCATACAGGCGTTCTACATTTCCTCCCATACGATTGCTTAAATGCGGCGGCATTAAATCTTTGGCGTGGTAGCTATTGTTGTATCTGAACTCTACCATGGAAGATGATCCTCCCAACTACCCTTGAAGTCCATCACACAAGCTCGAGCATGTCTTCAAGTGTTTGAATCGTTCTCTCACTTTGCCCATCGATCTGCGGATGATCGCGGTGCTCATCCGTAGGCTGCGTCCCCATTCTTTCTTGAAGACTCTTCCGAAAGTTTGGCGTGAAACGGATCCCTATCCGAGCACAATAGATCTTGATGCGCCATGTCTCGATATAATTTCTTTGATGTATAGTTTGGCTAGGTGGTCCGGACTATACACGATCTTGATCGGCAAAAAAGTGGCCCGACTTAAGTAAGGCGATCTCGATCACCCATATGGCATCGTGTCCCTTTTGCGTTCTTTGGAAGTCCCACCACAAAATCCATCGTGATGTGCTCCCATTTCCACTCTGGAATCTCTAAAGGTTGTAATAGTCCACTCGATGCGTTGATGTTACGCCTTGACTCTCGACAAGTTAGACATTTCTTGACACATTCTGCAACATCTCTCTTCATGTTTGGCCACCAAAAGTGTTGGCGTAAGTCTTGATACATTTTGTGCTTCTGGGTGTATCGAGTACCTCGTATTATGTGCTTCTTGCGAATCTCTTCTCTTAGTTACGGTATTAGCGGTTTTTAAATTAAATCCTTCAAATCTTAGCGATCCGGTGCCATCAATCTTGTATTTCAATTCATCCCCTTGATTACTTAGCTTCTTGATCTTTATCCATGATCTTAGTCCTTCTCTTGAGCCTCTTTAACCTTATCTAATAAAGTAGGGCTCATTTGCCACGATAAATAATTTCTCATTGACCTCAGTCGGTGCTTAACCTCTAAAGTCAAGTCGTTCGAAATCCTTCACCAATTCCTCTTGAATGGTTAACTTCAATAACTTCTCTCTTTTTTACGCTTTCGGGGCATCGACCACTACATTTTTTTTGCTGGATGATGCGAGAATCTCACAATCATAATCCTTGATCAATTCTAGCCATCATTGTTGCCTCATATTTAGCTCCTTACGGGTGAAGATATACTTTAGACTCTTATGATCCGTATATATCTCACACTTCTCTCCATACAAATAGTGCCTCCAAATTTTCAAGGCAAAAACTCTGCTGCTAACTCCGGTCATGAGTGGGATAACCCTTCTCATAGTCCTTTAGGCGGCGTGAAGCGTCTGTGATGACCTTGCCATCTTTGCATCGATTACACGACCAAGACCCTTGTGTGACGCATCACTATATACTACTACAAATCCTCCGTGTTGTCCGTTAAAAGCCACACGGTGCTTGGCCGAACCTCTTCTTCAATTCCATGAAACTCTGTTCACATTTTTTCGTCCAAGCGAACTTCTTTGCCTTTCTAGTAAGGTTGGTCAATGGCGATGCTACCTTTGAAAAATCTTGGATGAATCTTGATAGTATCCTGCTAATCCCAAGAAACTCCTAATTTACATCCGGTGTCTTTGGCATTTGTTCCCGATTGATAACAACTTCTACTTTTCTTTGGATCTCTGAAACACCATCTTTATCGATAACGTGACCCAAAAATTGCACTCTCATGACAAAATTCACACTTGGAGAACTTTGCATACAACTTCTCCCTCCTTAACGTCTCCAACACTTTCCTTAGATGTTCGGTGATCTTCCTCTGTCTCGGAATATACGAAATGTCGTCGATGAACACGACAACAAACTTATCCAAATCTTGCTTAAACACTCTGTTCATCAAATCCATGAATCTTTCTTTGGTGCATTAGTTAACCCAAAAGACATTACGAAAACTCAAAGTGTCCATCTGGGAGTTACGAATCTGCGTCTTTGGAACATCCTCATGTCTCACCTTGATTTGGTGATAACCGGTCCTCAAGTCGATTTTTGAAAAGTATTTTGCCCCCTTCAAGTGATCAAACAAATCGTCGATCTGGGCAATGGGTATTTATTCTTAATGGTGACCTTGTTTAACTCTCGGTGGTCGATCTGAAGTCTTAATGACCCATCCTTCTTCTTTACGAATAAGGTGGTGCTCCCCGTGGTGATCGCTTGGTGAATGTATCCCTTATCTAACAACTCTTGTAGTTGAACCATCAGTTCCTTCATTTCTCCGGGGAGCCATACGATCTGGCGCTTTGGATCTGGGTGATGTCCACAGTGCCAAATCGATAACAAACTCTATCTCTCTGTCTGGTGGCAATCCGGAATTTCATCTGGGAAAAGCGTCAGCGAATTCCCTTACAATAGGTATTTGACCCGATTCACCCTCGATTCTGCGGGTATCCTGGCGTGAGCCAAATAACCTATACAACCCTTCTAAAGCAACTTCCTTGCTTGCATCATCGTCGAGACAACAAGATTGTCTTGGCGATTCTTTATATAAAATACCACCTTTGACTTATTGGTCTTTAGGTGTATGCACTTTTCTTCTGATCGATGGCCGCTCCATGACTTGATAACCAATCCATCCCAAGGATTACATCAAACTCTCCAAGGCGAATCGGTATCAAATCCACGTTAAGCTTAAAACCTCTTACATTAGCTGCAAGCAGTTCCTATAGATGTAATCTACGGGGATAATTTCTTTGTTTGCTACTTCTACATTCATTGGGTGTTCTAATAGTTCATGAGGTAAACTTAATCTTTGAGCAAATTCATCGGATACAAAAAAGAACATGAAGCTCCGAATCGAATAACACATAGGCATTTATATCATTGATCGAATTATACGACACCACCTCCTGGATGCCACAAAGACATCTTGCCTTTGTCATATTGAATGTCCGTCTTTGTTGGCTGTTTTTGGTTTGAAATTTGGTCCTCCATTGGTTTGTCTTTGTGTTATTGCCCTATTTGCCATTTCCGCCATCCATGCTTTTCTTCTTGGGCAATCCTTGATCCGATGTCCCACTTCACCACAATTAAAGCAACCTCCTTTCTTCACCTTAGTACAATTGGGTGAGGTATGCCCTTCTTGCCCACATGTATAACATATCATTTTCCTTTCAAGCACTCCCAGTGTGACCCTTTCCAAAGTTCCACCTGCACTTTCTTTTTTGCAGCTTCTTCTTGCTTTGCATCTCGATTACTACCCCCCTTGCTCCATTTCCGCCTTCTTATTGTTGCTACACCTTGCTTGACATTTTGATTCCCACCTTACGATTTCTTCTTGTTCTTCTCCCGTTGTATCTTGAGGCCAGCTTCGCTTCCTCCTTACGCTATATAGAGCTTTTTCCAGCGAGTTGAGAATGATGTGATTTGTAAAACCGCTACCTTACTATAAATCCACGGCTTTAGTCCATTTTCAAACCTTCTCGCTTTCCTCACCTCTGTGTCCACGATGTGGGCGAATCGGCCAATTCATTGAATTTAGCGACATACTACGTCTTGACATATTCTCTGTTTGAGTTCCAAGAACTTGATCTCCATTCTTGCTTGAACACTCTCGAGGAAGTAGTTCTCAAAGAACAACTTCTTGAATGCTTCCCAATCACGATTCGATTCGGCTTTGTTACGGTTGGCATCCCACCAATAGCTAGCCTCCCCCTTCATTAAGTAGGTAGCAAAAATTGTCTTACATTCTTACCTGCTACTCTAGCAATAACGAAGGCCTTCTCAATCTCCTTTACCCACATTTGGGCTTCTATCGGATCTGTTGTTCCTCTGAACTCTGGCGGTCCTCTTGCCTTGAAGTCCTTAAAGTTTACTATTTGGGTGCTGCTTTGATTTCCTGCGAGTTGAGCTTGATTCCTCATGGCTTCAACCATCATGTTAATAAAATCTTGCATTGGGTTTTGTTGAGATCCATTGCATTATTAAGCGACTCTTCAATATCTTGGTTCACGAGTCCACGTCTGCGCGCCATTATCTAGTGAAACAAAAATTCTAACACGTTACTCGGTTTATTATCATATGATTACTTAGTATGTGTCTATTATTTATTTAAACAATCGGATGATCATTATGTGAGAGTTTTAAATTCTGAGAGATTTGGAAGTCTTTCTCCCTACTTAGTGGGTTAAGTTTGTTTTTAAAGAACATTTTCCAAATCGATCTCTTGAATTCACATAACATTAAATAGAAAATTTACTATTTAAAATTTTAACAACATATCAAATATCTGCATTTATATTCATACACCAATCTTGATGACTTACGATTAATACGGTATATTTTATAAATGCTACTATCCCATTTAACACAAAAGATGGGATTAACTCATAATGATACCTCCTCCTACAAACACAATTAGGGAAAGTACCTAACCATTTACTACCTCACACTGTTTGAGGTTTACATCAACATAAAACCTTATTACACAACAAGAAAGGTACTAATGCATCTATTTACAATGGGCCATCACATCATCACCACTGGTGGCCTGCCAGTCACTCCTGCAGGCTCTGAGGGAAGCAACTACTCCAGAACTCTCGTCGAGAGCGGATCGACTAGACTCTCCTATCTCGAGTGGACCCTCCTAGCCCCCTTCTTGCTTTGGCCCTCATCTCATGTGTGACGTCTAATGCCGATCCTAAAGTCTCCACTCTAACCTTCATGGCATCCGATTGCCATCTCTAATAGGTCCACCACTGTTTGGCCGACTTATGAAATGCTTCTTCTTCACCGTATCTTGTGCTGCAATCTCTCGTCAAACTCACTCTGCATGGCGGATGCTCTACTCTCAATCTTGCGAACTTTGCCTTCTCTCTGCTCTAAATTTGGACTCGTATCTCTGCTAGCTCCATACATGCACGATAAGCGACATCCTTATCTTCTTTGCTCCATGTGTGTTGATGGTTCATATTCTCATACTCAATTGCAAAATCCTTTGCTCCACGAGCATAGTTTTTTTCTAACGAGTTTACTAATCATCACATCCTTGAGGTGTCAGAGCACCTCCTGCAGGGGCGACCTCCTCTGGTCTCTGAGAATGGCTCCCCGACTATCACACGGCATCCTATAAAACAAGGATACAACATCGATTACTACAATAAAATATATCCATTGATGAAATGAAATAATATTTTATTAAGTACAACACATACTCGATGAATTTCCACAATCCATCTCTAACATACTCATAAGAGTTTTCTACTAAGGTTATAACCTAGGTTTAGCATTAATGTTTATAACCTCTGACTTTGATACCAACTTTGTGGCGCCCCCAAATCCGGGTTCTCTAACCTCGAGTTATTGCTCACGATCCTATCATCATCATAAGCATTCTATAACTATTTGAAATAATAAACATACATTGTTCATTATACAAAAGTCTCAAAAACATGGTCCCAAGGTCTCTCTAACCTTAACTTTAAATACACCATTTATAATACAAATAGTTTACTCGAAAATTCCATTAGATAATAACTAATTTAACATTCATTCTAAAATTACTCCACGGATCTTGCCCTTGCCCTTGTCCTTACGCATTAGATCCTTGAACTTAGCGAAAATAGAGGTCATGATATAGCAAGAGTAAGCAACTAATTTGCTTCACAAGTTTATAAAGACAAAGGATATATATCATGACTTAGAAAGAAATATTGCCTTGATGTTCAACAATAATATAAGATTGTGAAGGAACATGAATTAATAATCAACAATTGAATATTCGATAATTGAATAACATGGGCCCGAGTGGTTTGAATAACCATGAACATTTGCCAAGGTGCTTTCGATGATTTAAAGCTGGACCTTTTAAAAAGTTTTGGTATTCAAGGGATCGACCTTTCATACCCGTGATTTATGCATAAACACTTAATAATCAAACATTGATATCATGCCTTAATCAAATTTGTTCATTTCTCGATCGAGAGTTCTTACCATATCAATTAATAAAACGATTATTTAAAATCCATTTGATTTAACAAATTTAGACATGCTTGATCTAGGCGATACAATTAGCATAGATCTATCCATAAACAGATTCATAAATGAAGAACTTTAATTTAATTCACGCGATTCGATGGCGGTGAAGCGAAATTCATTGCACAAAGTCACAATTTCAATAATCAATAAAGGCGTGAATAATCATCAATAATTATTCACTAATATGCTTTGAAAATAATAACTCAAGTTGAGTTAGGAAACTTGCCTCGATCGTGAGTTTCTGACTCTGAAATAAATTTCTATCCACTATGTAGTTAAATTATCTTCCTTTGAGAGACCTATAATTAGTCTTTCAATTAGTCGATACATAACATCAGTTATGTAATCACATAGATATCATACATTACAATAAGTTCTTATAAACATTATCATGCCTAGATAGTGTTATTATTAATTAACGACTACCTTTAATTCACATAATATTATTAACTTAGATAATATTAATTCACCTTCTAGTATTATTGGTTCACTAATAATACTTTAAATCATTACCAACATTTTATTCACTTACTAATATTATTAATCATTTAATAATATTTTATCCCTTACTAATATTATTAATCATTTAATAATATTTTATTCACTTACTAATATTATTAATCATTTAATAATATTTTATTCACTTACTAATATTATTAATCATTTAATAATATTTTATTTAATCTCGAATATTATTATTTAATAATAATACTCTAATCTAATATTTTTATTTACATAACAACATCATATTATAATATTATTAGTATTATAATAATATTCCAATGATTTATTAAATTAATAAACAATTTATTCTAATTGTTCATCCTTTAATAACCTCTTATTTAATATCCATAAAAGGTCATAAGTAATATTTATTATTATAAATTACCAAAATGCCCTAAGATAGTCATGATATAATATATTATGAGCATTCAAGCATAAAAATCATATTTTTCTCATTAAAGGCATCATTTAACTATTTATTTCCTTTTATTCATAACCTAATCATTTTTAGGAAAAATAGCAAACTGATTCCAAAATTCTCAGCTTCTGGATTTTAACAGAATATGAACCAACAATGATCCTCTAATTTTTCTAGAATTTTAGAAAATGATTTACTATTTTTAGAGTGTCCAAAACACTCGGATCTTGCTCTATTTTTCATAAATTGAGTTTTACTCAGAAAAATCTGAAATTTTCAGGGTATGCTCTCTTAACATATATGAAGCTACTGTAAAAATTTTTGAATTTTCCGATGTATACTGTGAGAGATATTCGTAGGATAATATTTATGGAGTCCTTTACGGAAATAGTCATTACGCACAATATATAACTTTCGAAGCGTGTCCGTTCTTTTTCTCTGGCGTAGATAACTTCATAAGGTACCTCTGTAATATTTTTCCAGATTTTTTACAAGACAAGGAACTGACCAAAAACAGCCTCATGAAAAACAAGTCAGTAGCTGATTTAGAGTTTCAAAGCTTTAGCATATAAAATGGACTGTTTTGGGAAAAATAATCTTAAAGGTTTCAAAACTTACTAGATTTGTGATCTACCACTTGGGTTTACTAGATAACTCATGTATCTAGCACCCCCCCTTGACGGATCATAATTCCAAGTTGTAGAACTTGAGTTACACAAGATTTAGTGGAAGAAAAACAAGAGTTTTCACCCTTGGAGAACATATGCTCATTTTCTTCCTCTAAGCCTTAGATCCAACACTCAAGATACTTAGTTCCATGCATGATGGTATGTATAACTAGTGTATCTTGAGTAGTTGTACTATAACCCCATCAAAACTCAAGCTATCAAAACAAGGTAAGAGAAGAAGATGAAGGTACATTATACCTTGACTTAGTGGCTACCTTCCTTGATTTTCCAAAGTAACTAATAAACTTAGGGGGCATAAACAACTAGCACTCCTATATTTTTTTTTTTTCTATGGATGAAATTCTCTCTTTCTTTTCTCTCTTTGAAGTTGGCTAGCTTGGGAGCAAGAGATAGAAGAAGAAGATGAAGAAGATGGAGAAAAATGAAATGTTGGAATCTGAATGAAGTGTTGGAAGAATGAGATGTGCATTCAAAATGTAATGGGCAATTCATTATTAATTCTCCCACAATCATTTTGTTGCCCATTAGGTAAAACACTTTGTATTATTACTTACCTTAGGTTAAACATGATTAAATGTGCATAATGGAGTGGTAACCAATGGGAGCCTTACAACATTGTCCTTATGTTTAATCATCATGTCTACTAATGGACAAGCTAGATTAATTAATCCACTTAGGATTCTCATAATATCCACCATTTAGCTTTTATTTTAAATGCCCAATTTTGATTAATCAAATGTCTAGAATACCCCCAATCAAGTGGGCTAAGTATTGGATTACATTTTATTTTCCTTGGGCTTTTCTTTTAATTGATTTGGGCTAGATAAAAACATAGTCCAACAATTTTAATAATGTTACCCAATTTGATAATTTAGGGCTTTCATCTCCAATCATATGAAGTTTAATTACTTATACATATGATTTTATCTCATAACCTAATTAGATTTACAAAATTAGGTTTAAAATTATTAGTCACTTGAAATACTAAGTTTACCCACTTAAGTTAGTATACATATAAAATACTAACTTTTTAGTGTTACCATAACCCTTAGGTTATTTAATATCCTTACCTAATGTATAATTAGGTCACAAGGCTTTCATTTTAATGAAATCCATAAATGTATGTATCCATATATAACACAGTAAAAAAAAATGTACATACATTCATGGTGACTTAAAATTCACGGTTATTACATCCTCCCCCCTTATAAAATTTCGTCCCGGAATTACATATAAGGTTACTCAAAAAGGTGTGGGTAATTTTCTCTTATCCTTTCTTCAAGTTCCCACGTAGCTTCTTGACATTGTGGTTCCTCGAAGAACTTTTACGAATGTATAACCTTATTTACATAATTTACATTCCTTTCTATCTAAAACTTATTTGGAATTTCCTCGTCGATAAATCTTTTTCGACTGAATTGGCTCGTCACGATATCACATGCTTATGTCGAGGCTTATATGGTGCGTATGCTTGACACATGAAACACATTATGAATATGTTCGATTCGGGAGGTAGAGCTACCTCGTCGCCACTTACTTTATCTTCTTGAAGATCTCAAAGGTCGATAAATCTCGGACTCGACTTACCTTTCTTTCCAAACCTTATCTTTCCTTTCCAAGAGATACTTTCAAAAATGCATGGCTTCCCACCTCAAAATCTAAGCTTACAGCGATGTAAGTCTGCATACTTCTTACAGCGATCTTGAAATTTGCTACGGTCGGCTCTAATCACCTTAATGGTCTCTGATTCTGCTTTGCACGATTCTGGTCCCCAGCAGTTGGCGTTCACCCACTTCATCCCGGCATCTGGGCGTTCTACATTTCCTCCCATACGATTGCTTAAATGCGGCGGCATTAAATCTTTGGCGTGGTAGCTATTGTTGTATCTGAACTCTACCAATGGAAGATGATCCTCCCAACTACCCTTGAAGTCCATCACACAAGCTCTCGAGCATGTCTTCAAGTGTTTGAATCGTTCTCTCACTTTGCCCATCGATTACGCGGATGATCGCGGGTGCTCATCCGTGGCTGCGTCCCCATTCTTTCTTGAAGACTCTTCCGGAAGTTTGGCGTGAAGCGGGATCCCTATCCAGACACAATAGAATCTTTGATGCGCCATGTCTCGATATAATTTCTTTGATGTATAGTTTGGCTAGTTTGGTCCGGACTATACACGATCTTGATCGGCAAAAAGTGGCCGGACTTAAGTAAGGCGATCTCGATCACCCATATGGCATCGTGTCCCTTTTGCGTTCTTTGGAAGTCCCACCACAAAATCCATCGTGATGTGCTCCCATTTCCACTCTGGAATCTCTAAAGGCGTAATAGTCCACTCGATTCGTTGATGTTACGCCTTGACTCTCGACAAGTTAGACATTCTTGACACATTACGCAACATCTCTCTTCATGTTTGGCCACCAAAAGTGTTGGCGTAAGTCTTGATACATTTTGTGCTTCACAGGTGTGTCGAGTACCTCGTATTATGTGCTTCTTTGCGAGAATCTCTTCTCTTAGTTACGGTATTAAATTTACCCAAATTAAGTCCTTCAAATCTTAGCGATCCGGTGCCATCAATCTTGTATTTCAATTCATCCCCTTGATTAACTTAAGCTTCTTGATCTTTGTCGCATGATCTTAAATCCTTCTCTTGAGCCTCTTTAACCTTATCTAATAAAGTAGGGCTCATTTGCCCGCGATAAATAATTTCTCATTGACCTCCGTCGGTGCTTAACCTCTAAGTCAAGTCGTTGAAATCCTTCACCAATTCCTCTTGAATGGTTAACTTCAATAACTTCTCTCTTGCCTTTTACGCTCGGGGCATCGGCCACTACATTTGCTTTGCACGGATGATGCAGAATCTCACAATCATAATCCTTGATCAATTCTAGCCATCGGTATTGCCTCATATTAGCTCATACGGGTGAAGATATACTTTAGACTCTTATGATCCGTATATATCTCACACTTCTCTCCATACAAATAGTGCCTCCAAATTTTCAAGGCAAAAACTCTGCTTTGCTAACTCCGGTCATGAGTGGATAACCCTTCTCATAGTCCTTTAGGCGGCGTGAAAGCGTCTGTGATGACCTTGCCATCTTTGCATCGATTACCACGACCAAGACCCTTGTGTGACGCATCACTATACACTACAAATCCTCCGTGTTGTCGGTAAAAGCCAACACGGTGCTTGGCCCGAGCCTCTTCTTCAATTCCATGAAACTCTGTTTCACATTTTTCCGTCCAAAGCGAACTTCTTTGCCTTTCTAGTAAGGTTGGTCGATGGCGATGCTACCTTTGAAAAATCTTGGATGAATCTTGATAGTATCCTGCTAATCCCAAAAACTCCTAATTTACATCGGTGTCTTTGGGCATTGTTCCCGATTGATAACAGCTTCTACTTTTCTTTGGATCTCTGAAACACCATCTTTATCGATAACGTGACCCAAAAATTGCACTCTCATGACCAAAATTCACACTTGGAGAACTTTGCATACAACTTCTCCCTCCTTAACGTCTCGACACTTTCCTTAGATGTTGAGTATTGATCTTCCTCTGTCTCGGAATATACGAATGTAAATCGATGAACACGACAACAAACTTATCCAAATCTTTGCTTAAACACTCTGTTCATCAAATCCATGAATCTTTCTTTGGTGCATTAGTTAACCCAAACATTACGAAACTCAAAGTGTCCATCTGGGGAGTTACGAATGCCGTCTTTGGAACATCCTCATGTCTCACCTTGATTGGTGATAACCGGTCCTCAAGTCGATTTTTGAAAAGTATTTTGCCCCCTTGTTGATCAAACAAATCGTCGATCTGGGCAATGGGTATTTATTCTTAATGGTGACCTTGTTTAACTCTCGGTAGTCGATCTGAAGTCTTAATGACCCATCCTTCTTCTTCTGAATAAGGCGGTGCTCCCCATGGTGATACGCTTGGTGAATGTATCCCTTATCTAACAACTCTTGTAGTTGAACCATCAGTTCCTTCATTTCTCTGAGGAGCCATACGATCGGCGCTTTGGATCTGGGGTGATGTCCACAGTGCCAAATCGATAACAAACTCTATCTCTCTCTCACGGTGGCAATCCGAATTTCATCAGGAAAAGCGTCAGCGAATTCCCTTACACAATAGGTATTTGACCCGATTCACCCTCGATTCTGCGGGTATCCTGGCGTGAGCCAAATAACCTATACAACCCTTCTAAGCAACTTCAACTTCCTTGCTTGCATCATCGTCGAACAACAAGATTGTCTTGGCGATTCTTTGCCATAAAATACCACCTTTGACTTATTGGTCTTTGGGTGTCGCGCACTTTTCTTCGATCGATGGCCAGCTCCATGACTTGATAACCAATCCATCCCAAGGATTACATCAAACTCTCCAAGGCGAATCGGTATCAAATCCACGTTAAGCTTAAAACCTCTTACATTAGCTGCTGGCAGTTCCTATAGATGTAGTCTACGAGGATAATTTCTTTGTTTGCTACTTCTACATTCATTGGGTGTTCTAATAGTTCATGAGGTAAACTTAATCTTTGAGCAAATTCATCGGATACAAAAAAAGAACATGAAGCTCCGAATCGAATAACACATAGGCATTTATATCATTGATCGAATTATACGACACCACCTCCTGGATGCCCATGACATCTTGCCTTTGTCATATTGAATGTCCGTCTTTGTTGGCTTTTTTTTGGTTTGAAATTTGGTCCTCCTTTGGTTGTCTTTGTGTTATTGCCCTGTTGCCATTTCAGCCATCCATGCTTTTCTTCTTGGGCAATCCTTGATCCGATGTCCCACTTCACCACAATTAAAGCAACCTCCTTTCTTCACCTTAGTACAATTGGGTGAGGTATGCCCTTCTTGCCCACATGTATAACATATCATTTTTCCTTTCAAGCACTCCCCAGGTGACCCTTTCCACAGTTCCCACACAGAGCTTCTTTTGTTGCCGCTTCCTTCTGCATCTCGATTACTACCCCCTTTGCTCCATTTCCTTCTTCTTATTGTTGCCACACTTGTTCTTGACATTTTGATTCCCACCTTACGATTTCTTCTTATTCTTCTCCCAGGTTGTATCTTGAGGCCCTTTGCTTCCTCCTTACGCTATAAGAGCTTTTTCCAGCGAGTTGAGAATGATGTGATTTGTAAAACCGCTACCTTACTATAAATCCACGGCTTTAGTCCATTTTCAAACCTTCTCGCTTTCCTCACCTCTGTGTCCACGATGTGGGCGAATCGCAGCGATTCATTGAATTTAGCGACATACTACGTCTTGACATATTCTCTGTTTTTGAGTTCCAAGAACTTGATCTCCATTCTTGCTTGAACACTCTCGGGAAGTAGTTCTCAAAGAACAACTTCTTGAATGCTTCCCAATCACGATTCGATTAAAACTTTGTTACGGTTGGCATCCCACCAATAGCTAGCCTCCCCTTCATTAAGTAGGTAGCAAAAATTGTCTTACATTCTTACGCTACTCTCTAGCAATAACGAAGGCCTTCTCAATCTCCTTTACCCACATTTGGGCTTCTATCGGATTACATTGTTCCTCTGAACTCTGGCGGTCCTCTTGCCTTGAAGTCCTTAAAGTTTACTATTTGGGTGCTGCTGATTTCCTGCGGGTTGAGCTTGATTCCTCATGGCTTCAACCATCATGTTAATAAAATCTTGCATTGGGTTTTGTTGAGATCCATTGCATTATTAAGCGACTCTTCAATATCTTGGTTCTGAGTCCACGTCTGCGCGCCATTATCTAGTGAAACAAAAATTCTAACACGTTACTCGGTTTATTATCATATGATTACTTAGTATGTGTCGCTATTTATTTAAACAATCGGATGATCATTATGTGAGAGTTTTAAATTCTGCAGAGATTTGGAAGTCTTTCTCCTGCTTAGTGGGTTAAGTTTGTTTTTAAAGAACATTTTCCAAATCGATCTCTTGAATTCACATAACATTAAATAGAAAATTTACTATTTAAAATTTTCTAACACATATCATAATAATCTGCATTTATATTCATACACCAATCTTGATGACTTACGATTAATACGGTATATTTTATAAATGCTACTATCCCATTTTAACACAAAAGATGGGATTAACTCATAATGATACCTCCTACAAACACAATTAGGAAAGTACCTAACCATTTACTACCTCACACTGTTGAGGTTTACATCAACATAAAACCTTATTACACAACAAGAAAGGTACTAATGCATCTATTTACAAGCTGGCCCATCATCATCATCACCCTTGGTGGCCTGCCGGTCACCTGCCTGCAGGCTCTGAGGAAGCAACTACTCGAACTCTCGTCGAGCGGATCGACTAGACTCTCTATATCTCGAGTGGACCCTCCTAGCCCCCTTCTTGCTTTGCCCCTCATCATCTGCAGTCTAATGCCGATCCTAAAGTCTCCTCTCGACCTTCATGGCATCCGATGCCATCTCTAATAGAGTCCACTGTTTGGCCGACTTATGAAATGCTTCTTCCACCGTATCTTATGCGCAATCTCTCGTCAAACTCACTGCGCATGCGCGGATGCTCTACTCTCAATCTTTGCGAACTTTGCCTTCTCTCTGCTCTGCATTTGGACTCGTATCTCTGCTAGCTCCATACATGCACGATAAGCGGCATCCTTATCTTCTTTGCTCCAGTGTGTTGATGGTTCATATTCTCACCTCAATTGCAAAATCCTTTGCTCCACGAGCATAGTTTTTTTCTAACGAGTTTACTAATCATCACATCCTTGAGGTGTCAGAGCACCTCCTGCAGGACGACCTCCTCTGGTCTCTGAGAATGGCTCCCACGACTATCACACGGCATCCTATAAAACAAGGATACAACATCGATTACTACAATAAAATATATCCATTGATGAAATGAAATAATATTTTATTAAGTACAACACACATACTCGATAATTTCCACAATCCATCTCTAACATACTCAAGTAAGAGTTTTCTACTAAGGTTATAACCTAGGTTTACATTCCTAATGTTTATAACCTCTGACTTTGATACCAACTTTGTGGCGCCCCCAATCCGGGTTCTCTAACCTCGATTAGGTGCTCACGATCCTATCATCATCATAAGCATTCTATAACTATTTGAAAATAATAAACATACATTGTTCATTATACAAAAGTCTCAAAACATGGTCCCAAGGTCTCTCTAACCTTAACTTTAAATACACCATTTATAATACAAATAGTTTACTCGAAAAATTCCATTAGATAATAACTAATTTAACATTCATTCTAAAATTACTCACGGATCTTGCCCTTGCCCTTGTCCTTCGCATTAGATCCTTGAACTAGCGAAAATAGAGGTCATGATATAGCAAGAGTAAGCAACTAATTTGCTTCACAAGTTTATAAAGACAAAGGATATATATCATGACTTAGAAAAAATATTGCCTTGATGTTCAACAATAATATAAGATTGTGAAGGAACATGAATTAATAATCAACAATTGAATATTCGATAATTGAATAACATGGTAGTGGTTTTGAATAACCATGAACATTTGCCAAGGTGCTTTCGATGATTTAAAGCTGGACCTTTTAAAAAGTTTTGGTATTCAAGGGGATCGACCTTTCATACCCGTGATTTATGCATAAACACTTAATAATCAACATTGATATCATGCCTTAATCAAATTTGTTCATTTCTCGATCGAGAGTTCTTACCATATCAATTAATAAAACGATTATTTAAAATCCATTTGATTTAACAAATTTAGACATGCTTGATCTAGGCGATACAATTAGCATAGATCTATCCATAAGCAGTTCATAAATGAAGAACTTTAATTTAATTCACGATTCGATGGCGGTAGAGCGAATTCAATTGCACAAAGTCACAATTTCAATAATCAATAAAGGCGTGAATAATCATCAATAATTATTCACTAATATGCTTTGAAAATAATAACTCAAGTTGAGTTAGGAAACTTGCCTCGATCGTGAGAGTTACGACTCTGAAATAAATTTCTATCCACTATGTAGTTAAATTATCTTCCTTTGAGAGACCTATAATTAGTCTTTCAATTAGTCGATACATAACATCAGTTATGTAATCACATAGATATCATACATTACAATAAGTTCTTATAAACATTATCATGCCTAGATAGTGTTATTATTAATTAACGACTACCTTTAATTCACATAATATTATTAACTTAGATAATATTAATTCACCTTCTAGTATTATTGGTTCACTAATAATACTTTAAATCATTACCAACATTTTATTCACTTACTAATATTATTAATCATTTAATAATATTTTATCCCTTCTAATATTATTAATCATTTAATAATATTTTATTCACTACTAATATTATTAATCATTTAATAATATTTTATTCACTTACTAATATTATTAATCATTTAATAATATTTTATTTAATCTCGAATATTATTATTTAATAATAATACTCTAATCTAATATTTTTATTTACATAACAACATCATATTATAATATTATTAGTATTATAATAATATTCCAATGATTTATTAAATTAATAAACAATTTATTCTAATTGTTCATCCTTTAATAACCTCTTATTTAATATCCATAAAAGGTCATAAGTAATATTTATTATTATAAATTACCAAAATGCCCTAAGATAGTCATGATATAATATATTATGAGCATTCAAGCATAAAAATCATATTTTTCTCATTAAAGGCATCATTTAACTATTTATTTCCTTTTATTCATAACCTAATCATTTTTAGGAAAAATAGCAAACTGATTCCAAAAATTCTCAGCTTCTGGATTTTAACAGAATATGAACCAACAATGATCCTCTAATTTTTCTAGAATTTTAGAAAATGATTTACTATTTTAGAGTGTCCAAAACACTCGGATCTTGCTCTATTTTTCATAAATTGAGTTTTACTCAGAAAAATCTGAAATTTTTCAGGGTATGCTCTCTTAACATATATGAAGCTACTGTAAAAATTTTTGGAATTTTCCGAGTGTATATACAGTGAGATATTCGTAGGATAATATTTATGGAGTCCTTTACGGAAATAGTCATTACGCACAATATATAACTTTCGAAAGCGTGTCCGTTCTTTTCCTCTGGCGTAGATAACTTCATAAAATTCCTCTGTAATATTTTTCCAGATTTTTACAAGACAAGGAACTGACCAAAACAGCCTCATGAAAAACAAGTCAGTAGCTGATTTAGAGTTTCAAAGCTTTAGCATATAAAATGGACTATTTTGGGAAAAATAATCTTAAAGGTTTCAAAACTTACTAGATTTGTGATCTACCACTTGGGTTTACTAGATAACTCATGTATCTAGCACCCCCCTTGACGGATCATAATTCCAAGTTGTAGAACTTGAGTTACACAAGATTTAGTGGAAGAAAAACAAGAGTTTTCACCCTTGGAGAACATATGCTCATTTTCTTCCTCTAAGCCTTAGATCCAACACTCAAGATACTTAGTTCCATGCATGATGGTATGTATAACTAGTGTATCTTGAGTAGTTGTACTATAACCCCATCAAAACTCAAGCTATCAAAACAAGGTAAGAGAAGAAGATGAAGGTACATTATACCTTGACTTAGTGGCTACCTTCCTTGATTTTCCAAAGTAACTAATAAACTTAGGGGCATAAACAACTAGCACTCCTATATTTTTTTTCTTTCTATGGATGAAATTCTCTCTTTCTTTTCTCTCTTTGAAGTTGGCTAGCTTGGGAGCAAGAGATAGAAGAAGAAGATGAAGAAGATGGAGAGAAAATGAAATGTTGGAATCTGAATGAAGTGTTGGAAGAATGAGATGTGCATTCAAAATGTAATGGGCAATTCATTATTAATTCTCCCACAATCATTTTGTTGCCCATTAGGTAAAACACTTTGTATTATTACTTACCTTAGGTTAAACATGATTAAATGTGCATAATGGAGTGGCAACCAATGGGAGCCTTACAACATTGTCCTTATGTTTAATCATGTCTACTAATGGACAAGCTAGATTAATTAATCCACTTAGGATCCTCATAATATCCACCATTTAGCTTTTATTTTAAATGCCCAATTTTGATTAATCAAATGTCTAGAATACCCCCAATCAAGTGGGCTAAGTATTGGATTACATTTTATTTTCCTTGGGCTTTTCTTTTAATTGATTTGGGCTAGATAAAAACATAGTCCAACAATTTTAATAATGTTACCCAATTTGATAATTTAGGGCTTTCATCTCCAATCATATGAAGTTTAATTACTTATACATATGATTTTATCTCATAACCTAATTAGATTTACAAAATTAGGTTTAAAATTATTAGTCACTTGAAATACTAAGTTTACCCACTTAAGTTAGTATACATATAAAATACTAACTTTTTAGTATTACCATAACCCTTAGGTTATTTAATATCCTTACCTAATGTATAATTAGGTCACAAGGCTTTCATTTTAATGAAATCCATAAATGTATGTATCCATATATAACACAAAGTAAAAAAATGTACATACATTCATGGTGACTTAAAATTCACGGTTATCCGATAAGCTAGTTCCAAACTAAATTGTTAGTTCCTCAAAGCACGATAGATATCTGTAGAAGGGTGGGGTTGAATAGATAATTAAAACTTTTTCTTTTAATCTTTTTAAGTTGATGGTAATCAATGCATAGCGGAATGAGTATATGTGAAAAACCTTCTATTATATATCTTGAGTTAATGAGATTGAGGCAGTTATGACAGTTATAGCAGATATTGCAGTTATAACAGTTAATGAACACAATAGTTTTAAGTGGTTCAGAGCACTAAAAGCTCCTAGTCCACTCTTCTACTCATTGAGTAGGAAATCCACTAAGGATGTCTGTTACACTTCTTGAATCTCATAGATTCCTTCTAGACCAGCAGTCTAGGTACTTCTTAGTTCACTCTTGAACTCTTCAAGTCCAACAGACTTGGTCTCTCACAGTTCACTTAGAACTCTTCAAGTCCTTCAGACCTGGAACTCTTACTTCGGTTGATTGAATGTTTTTTAGATCGTGATTGATGCTTTATTCAAGACACACCAAGCAACGGTAGGCTGAAGGCGGGCAGTAATAATCTTGAGATAATGATTGATTTACTTTCCAAATAAGTAGGGGGAATGCATAATTAAGGGATAATGATTGATTTACTTTCCAAATGTACTACAATAAGTAGGGGATTGCATAATTAAGGGATAAAATTATCTATATTATTGTGTATAGATTTTGGACTTGCAATCTAAAAAATTAGTGGTTGATTCGGATTATATATTGCTAGTAATTCAAAGTATATAATCAAATTTGATTCTTTAAAATTAATATAATTTATTTAACTTTTAAAAATAATAAATACTGTAATTAATACTAATATATAGATAATTTTAAATTTTTATAATTATATTATCTAACTTAAACTAATAATTGTTAGTTTAAAAGTTTTATACTTTGAAATTATTAACTACATATCTCAATCAATTAAAATTTTAATAGTATTATAAATTAGTATTATTAATTAATTACCTACATTAACTACATATCTTAATTATAATTTTCAAATATAGTTAAAATTTATTGAAGATTGCATTAAAAATAAATAGTTGTTGTAGCTTAGTTGGTTTGACCTCTTATTTATTTACTTACAAGTCTTGTGTTCAAGCCCTACAAGTAGCAAAATTTTATATATAAAAAAAACTCACAGACCACACGGTAGAGTAGAAGCCACCACCAAGTCAGCCAAAACGCCCAAGTTTTTATGGGCTAAAAAAGTTGAGCCCAAAGCCCAATTTTACTGAGCCGGCCCACCACGGCCCCCGTGAACTGGGCCAATTTTGCCAGTCTCTTATTCAGTTTAGTAAACACTTGTTCGAAGAATCAATAGTCAGCAGCAAGCTTTTCCTTTTTCTCGGATCGTAGAGTTGAAATGTTAAGTGTTCTTATCCATTTTTTTTCGCTCAATACAAGCTTTCACTTTCTCATCTGTCTTTGATCTGTGTATATGTGATCTTAAAATCTATCCGTTGAAGTCATCTGATGAGCCATTAAATGCGTTTGACATTTCTGAGCTTTGATGGAGACTTTTCTGCACATCTTCTGAATTACACTCGCCCATCGACACGCGAGATTCGCTTTCTCCTAACACCTCAAAAGGTGTTTTCCTCTGCCCAATGGTCCTTTTCTTAGCTTCTTGAGTACATTTCTTTTGATATCTTTTATACATTGGGACTGGTGAGAGCTTCAACTTTCAAAACCCATTCCATATTTGTTGGAGTCCATCTTCAGATGAACGATAGGGCTTGATGTTTCTGACACAAAGCATATGACACTCTACTATCAATATCGTAGTGTCTTGTCATATTGGTGCCTGTTCATAAGAGATCACTACGATTCTCACAAGGATTTGCACACTACGTTCTTCACTTGCTCGTCTTGCAAACTCTACATTTCTGAGAGCACACTACGATATTTTAACACTACGATCTTTACTTACTCATCTTGCAGATTCTGCGTTTCTGAGAGCACACTACGATCTCTGAGTTAGTTTCGGCAAACGTCTGGACCACACTTCGATTCGTGGAGAGGCCCTTCAAGGCAGATACACTACGATCATCTCAGCACTACGATCCTGCCTTAGCTTCTGCATTCTGTTGATCAGCCGGATAGACTACGAGTCTATCTATTTCTTTCTAGTCATAGATCAACCTAACAGATTTGATCTCTTTATCTATACAAGTGAACATTAAAGGCTAAGATCAACCTAACACTTTTGATCTATCACTAAGTCCTTATACATATATTCTTTGAAGGACTTTACATAATCATGAGTAGTTTCATAAAACATCAAATCATAATATGCATTCTTCCAACAATCTCCCCCTATTTGATGTTGACATAACCAAGGAGATTTGTTGTCATGATTATAAAGTTTTATATGCAGTTGCAGAAAAGTAAACATGACTTAGCATTTTAGTGAGCAGCTAAAATTTCTAGAGAATAAGCATGAATTTATTGATGTATGGAGACAGATTTTACATTTAAGAATGACTACATCAATACAATTTGAAATTCAACTTATCTCTATTTCTTTGGCCTTTTGCTTCTTGGAGGATTTGCATATTCCTCAGCTCTTCTCTTTCTGCTTGCTTCATCTCTTCTGGCCAGATCTTCCAGCTCACTTGGGCTTAGCCTTGGATTGTTATCATGTCTATTCATAAATGCATGATCTCCAATTGGCATTCTTAGACCTGTTGTTGTTACCGTATGAGAGCTGGTGTCTTGCCCTAAACTCCTTAAGGGTTGAGCCATTAATATTTCCTGCTGATCAGATCATTGAGTCTGATGGCTGGATCGTGGAGTCTGCTGGTGGATTTGCCTTGCAGAAGGATTCCTTGAGGATTGAGGTTGGAGACCTCTGCCTTTGCCTTTGCCTCCCTGATCTCCTCCTTTACCTTTATTCTCCCCCTTTATGTCAACATCAAGGGTTCGAATGTCATCTGAAAGAAGATTAAGGCCTTGAACAAGCTCGTTGAGCTGACTCTTGGTCTGAGCAATGTCTTCTCTATTTTCTTCGATTAGAGCTTTAGACCTAGCTTCTCTTTGCTGAAGGATGAAGAGAATGTTGTCTGTTTGCTGGCCATTGCTGACATAGAATTGTTGAAATTCTTTGACACTAATCTGAAGATTTTGGATGCTTTATAACATCAGTTGGTTTTGAGATTCTTGAGTTTTCTGTAGAATCAAGACAGCATCCCAATGTCTTTTAGCTGCGAGGAAGTGAATATCATCCTTGTCCTTTATGCTTTGTAGCATTTCTTTGATAATCTCTTTGAGTGTTTTAGACAGTTCAGAGCTCAGGGAGCTTGGAAGATTGTTTGCAGCATTGATCATTGATGTTAATCTCACCATGATCGGTCAAAGATATGATCTTCAAGGCTCTCGTCTAGTTCTTTGATCACTTTCTCAGACATGGCTGACAAATCAGTCTTTGTGGATAGTTCTGACAGGATTTCATCTAGATTTGGAATTTGTGAGGGAGATGACGTGCTCTTGAATTTATCTTGCAATGAGTAGAGAGCAAGTTCAAGATTGAAGCATTCATTTCTAGATGAGGATGGAATATCTGAAGGAGGGGCCTGTGTTTGGATGTTGGAGCTTAGTGACTATGATTTGTGGTGGATACTCTACCAGGGGGCTAGAGTCAGGGATCGTAGAGGTAGTAGGCTGAGTGAGCATTAGGGAGTTGATCTTATTTGGTTCCTCAGTTACAGAATTTTGAGATTCTATAACTGGAAATTGATTCAGTGGATGAAGAATTACTTCCAACCATTGCGGGAATTCATAGAATTGATTAAATGAGGGTGGTGGCAAGTGATTAATTCTGAAAAGAGTGGGGATAGATAGTACCTCAAGTGTGTTCTCTAAGGGAGGGCTGTTGGAGAGAAGCTTCTTGGCAAAATTGAATTTCCCTGGGAATCCATTTGCAAGTACTGAGATAGTTGGATACTCTTTGAAACTCCAGAACATGTGATCCCAAGAGTTCAGAATTTGAGCTCGGTGGAAGGACATCATAGGAAGATATGCAAATAGTTTCTCATAGGTGGCTCTTCTGTGCCCATCAATGCCTACAGCTATGATCTCAATCTCATCATATTCTTCTCTATTTTCACTGGAGGATTCAATTATGTCGATTGCTTCAGGTTCTTCATTATCTCCTCCAGGAATTTCTTTTTCAGCTATTGAGGTGTCATGATCCTCCCCCTCAGCTTGATCATTCTTTTGAAATGTCAATAGCTCCTCCTCAACTGGAGCATCCTCTGGTGGAAGATCTTCAGGCATCTCCCCCTCAGTATGAGCACCTTCTATCATTATATCTTTAGGTGTCTCTCCCTCAGCAGGAGCCGTGACTACTTGACATTCACTTGCTGGTTCCTTTTTAGCACTCAGTTCTTTTGCTTGCCTTCTTAGCACTTCTTTATTGGCAAGAATATACTTCTTAACCAGTTTCCTTCTTGGCCTTTTAGGCTATGCTACAGCCTCAGGACTCTCTTTAGTTGTGTCCTTCAGATCAGCCAAGATATTTGATGCAGCTGCTTCCTTGTTTGGTCTAGGCTCTACGATCGGAGGAGACTCGACGATCGAAGAGGCTGATGGCTTTTTTCTTTTGTGGTTGGTCTTACTCATCTTCAGCAACTGAGATATAGTTGCTTTATCTTCTTCTGCCTCTACTTGCTGTTCCTTTCTCCTTAGGATCCTTAGAGTCTCAATTTCTGAGGACTCTACAGGCTTGTTGGTGGTGGATCCTTGAGGTTCTTCTGTAGTTCTGGCTTTCCTTTTCCCTTTGCTCTTTCTGATTAAAGCAATGGGTTCTCCTTGGTTAGTTTCTTCTTCTTCTTCCTCAATTTCCTTGACAACAGACATATTCCCTGGTACTCCTGTTCTTTTTATCTCACCAATTCGACCACTGGATTCAGACATCAACTTCACATTTTTAGCTGGATTTCTCTTCTAGTTTTCAAACAACTATTGGGTCATTCTTTGATTTGGGTTTATGGCTTCTCCTTTATCATCCTCAATCAGGTCACCAAGAGCAGCCTATAGGATAATGCTGATAAATCGTCCGTAGAGCATCTTCTGAGAGCTCTTTGTCTTCTTGGAGCTAACTAACCATTTTCCAATCCATTCAAGTAATAAAGCCCCATAGTTTAGTTGAATTTTATAGCATATGGCAATCATGAGTTTGAGTTGTATTTCATTCACAGAGTCATGACCTGAGCTTTTACAACATATGCATTGCTAGAAACTCATACCTCTGTGGAAACTCCTTCTTTTTGTATCCTTTGACAGAGGGTGACTTCTTGTAATGCATTTTCTTGAGACCTTTATGGAAGTCTATTCCATCTAAGGACGGATACCCTTCAGATTTAAGCCCTAGGGCTAGATTGATGTCTTCAGCTCTTAATTTGATTTGGGCGTTCCTTACTTTCACGGTGATGGTGTTGTTTTCAAACACTCTGTTATTGTAGAATTCTTTTACTAGCTTTGGGTAGATCAATGTGTCAGTACCCAAGGCTTCTTTGAGACCTGCCTTCTTCAGTAGCGACAATGTCTTGTGAAATTGGGGTTCAGCCGTTTTAAACTCGTCGAAACACAGTCTGTAGCCGGAGACAACACTGGAAGCTACCATTGATTTCTTTGTAGGAAGTGAGGCTGACAGAGCTTGCTACTGATTTAGGGTTTCTGCTTGAGAGAGGAAGAGAGAGATGGTCATTTGAACTTCAGATTTCAAAAAGACGATTTTAATTTGTACCTGAAACTTCCCTCTCTCTATTTTGCTTAGTGGGATAGGTGTCGAACTTTGCTTGGCTCTACGAATTCTTGACAGAGAAGGATTGTACTGAATTGTCCTTAACTTCTTCTAGGATGATGTATTCTTTAGTGGGACTACGATCGTTGAGATGGTCCTTGGAGTCGTCGAGTCTGTTCTACCATCGTTGAGTCTATGTAGCAGTCGTCGTGTCTGAGCTGTAAACGTAGAGTCTGAACTGCGATCATTGAGTCTGACTGGCAATCGTAGAGTTTGAGCAAGTCCTTGTGATGAATCTTTTTGACTTGGCACTTTCCTTAAATTAAGGTAGCTCAGGAGGGGCCAACCTCTTGAAAGAAACAAGGGTTAGGTTTGTTCCTGAGGCACTTATCAGAGAGAATGCTTTGATTTAAGCTTGATCATCATAGGGAGCTCCTTTTGTTTTGTTGATGTAGTTCTGTTATCGTTGAGTCTCACACTTTTCGATCGTTGATGATTACGCTCATTTCGTTGAGTTTTATATACTTTGGCTCTACGATCATGGACTTCCTTTGATCATGTCTTTGATTTTAAACACAACCTTTAAATTTGTATGGTTAACATAAACTAAAGCACAATATTTCATGTTTGCAAGTAAAGCATGCCTAGCTCACTTATCAGTTTGTTGAATCTGGATTCATCTAGAGGTTTTGTAAAAACATCAGCAAGTTGATTTTCAGTAGGGATATATTGTAAAGATATTATTCCATTTTGTACATGATCCCTAATGAAGTGATACCTTATTTCTATATGCTTAGTCCTAGAATGCATGACAGGATTATGAGTTATAGCAATTGCACTTGTTTTATCACAATGAATAGGTATGGATTTGAATTTAAACCCATAATCTACTAGCTGATTTTTCATCCATAGAATCGAAAGCACAAAGAACTACCGTGACAATGTATTAAACCTGCGGTTGAGGTAGAATCTTGAGTTTTGCTTCTTGCTAAACCAGGACACAAGTCTGTTACCTAGTAATTGACAAGTGCCACTGGTACTTTTTCTATCTATTTTGCAGCCTGCAAAATCAGCATCTGTATAACTTGTTAGCTCAAATGAGGATTCCATGGGATATCAAAGCCCCAAGTGGGGTGTACCTTTGAGGTACCTGAAAATCCTCTTTACAGTAGTTAAATGAGATTCTTTAGGACATGCCTGAAATCTGGCACAAATGCATATCGCAAACATTATATCTGGTCTACTGGCAATAAGATATAAAAGAGAGCCTATCATACCTCTGTATTGAGTTATATCAATACTTTTACCTTTTTCATCTTTGTCAAGCTTGGTTGTAGGAGCAATTGGGGTTTTCATGGGAGAGGTTGATTCCATGCCGTACTTCTTGAGTAAGTCTTTAATGTACTTGGCTTGTTTTATGAAAATTCTTTCATCAGTCTGCTTTACTTGCAGTCTAAGAAAGAAGTTCAGCTCACCCATCATGCTCATTTCGAATTTGCTCTGCATAAGCTTGGAGAATCTCTTGCATAACTTTTCATCAGTAAAACCAAAGATAATATCATCAACATAAATTTGAACTAATAAGACCTTATCTTTATGCTTTCTAAGAATAGTGTGGTATCTACTCTACCTCTAGTAAATCCATTTTCAATAAGAAAGTTAGTCAGTGTTTCATACCATGCTCTAGGTGCTTGTTTGAGACCATATAAGGCTTTGTCTAATCTAAAGACATAATTAGAAAGAGATGGATTGATGAAACCTGGAGGCTGCTCTACATAGACTTCTTCTTGAAGTTCACCATTCAAGAATAAACTTTTGACATCCATCTGAAAGACTTTGAACTTTATGTGAGCAGCAAAGGCAAGGAATATTCTGATGGCTTCTAGTCTAGCAACAGGTGCAAATGCCTCATCATAGTCAATACCTTCTTCCTGAGAGTAGCCCTTGGCTACTAGTCTAGCCGTATTCCTTGTTATCACCCCATCTTCATCCATCTTGTTTCTGAAGACCCACTTGGTTCCAATTACAGGATGGTTCTTTGGTCTTGGGACCAATCTCCAAACTTTGCTTCTCTCGAACTGATTAAGTTCTTCCTGCATGGCCTCTATCCAGCTAGAATCTTCCATAGCATCCTCTATCTTCTTTGGTTCTATTTGAGATAGGAAGCTTAGATAGAAGCATTCATTTTGAGTAGCAGCTCTTGTCTTGACTCTTGCGTTCGGATCTCCAATGATTAGATCTTGAGTGTGATCTCTTGCCCATCTGCTTCCTGTTGGAACATCCGTTCTTATGCCTTCTTGTCTCAGATCTTCAAGATCTATTTCTTCTTCTAGATGTGGAGGTTCATTGTCTGGCATAGGCCTCTCTACGATCTCATTCTCTTGCTCAACGATTTCATTATCGGGTACTACGATCGTAGTATTGGGCTCGACGACCTCGTTCGTAGTGTCTGAACTGTTAGTCGCATTGTCTTGGAGCACTGTTTTGTCTAAGTCTGTTTCATCAAAGATGATGTGAATTGAGACTTCTACACTCAGTGTCTTCTTGTTGAAAACTCTGTAGGCCTTGCTGTCTGTGGCATATCCAAGAAAGATTCCTTCGTCTGATTTCGGTTGAAACTTTGTCAAGTACTGCTTTCCATTGTTGAGTATGTAGCATGCACAACCGAACACATGAAAGTAGCTGACATTTGGCTTTCTTCCTTTCCAAAGTTCATAAGGAGTCTTCTTAATCGTAGAGTGTATGAGTGATCTGCTACGAGTATAACATGCGGTGTTAACCGCTTACCGCCTGAAGTACTCCGGTAGATGATGAGCGCAGCCTAGTAGAGTCCTTACGACCTCTATTAATGTCTGTTTTTTCTCTCAAACTCTCCATTTTGTTGGGGAGTTCGTGGAGTCGAGAAGTTGTACTAATCCCATTGTGCATGCGTAATCGATCCATTTCTCGAGAAATCGAATTCTCTGCCATGATCACTTCTTATGGCCTTGATTTTCTCTCCTTCCTCATTCATCACCAGCTTGAACATCTTGATTAGTTGGGGGCTTGTTTCATCTTTTGAGGTTTGAAAGAATACCCATATAAATCTGGTGTAGTCGTCGACTACGACCAGTGAGTATCTCTTTCCCCCAAGGCTCGTCGTTGGAATTGGTCCAAAAAGATCCATATGTAGTAATTGCAGAGTCTTGTCAATTGAGTTGATGGTTTTTCTCTTAAATGAGCTTCTGGTCTGTTTCCCAAGTTGACAGGCATTGCAGGGCCTTTCTTTAACGAAGTTGAATTTGGGTAGGCCTGCAACTAGATCTTTTGAAGCTAATTTGGACATGCTTTTGAAGTTGAGATGAGATAATCTTTGATGCCATAGCCAGCTCATTTCTTCATATGCTTTAGCCAGAAAGCATATTGTCTCGTCTGAGCTTAGTTGTCCAAGATTTACTGTGTAGACATTTCCTTCTCTTGTTCCTAAGTTAGCTTTCTGCGGATGTCTTGAGTCTCCTTGGACTTGACATTGATTGTTGATGAATGTTACTTGATGACCCTTGTCACAGAGTTGGCTAATGCTTAGAAGGTTGTGTTGTAGTCCTTCTACATAGGCCACTTTACTGAATGATACTACACCATTTCCGGCTGAGCCATAGCCTCTAGTCTTGCCAGTGCCATTATCTCCAAATATGACCGAGGGACCCTCCTTCTCTATGAAGTTAGACAAAAGGGCTTTATTCCCATTCATGTGCCTTGAACATCCACTAGCCAGATACCAGATTGTGTTCGTGGAGCTCCTTTCCTGAGGTAACATTAAGCCTTCATTTTGGTACCCATATTTGCATGGGTCCTACTATGTTAATACCCTTGGGGACCCAAATCTGCTTGATTTTGGGTCTCACATGCATGGAATTATAATGACAATTCGCAGCCTTGTGACCAACTCTATGGCATTCAAAGCATTTGATATGATGCATGTAAGTGTGTGTGTGAAAGTTCTTCCTCCATTTGGGCTTTTGTGGGTTATTGGTCATCCTTCTGCTAGGCTGATATCCCCTTTTCCATGTGTTCTCTTGTTTCATTAATTGAGGAGAGTATATCTTACTTCTACTGTGTCTTCCTAGTTGGTTCGTAGAGTTGATTTTATTAGACTCTACGATCCTTCGAGGTTGATGAGTAGTAGCTAGATTACTTTACTCTTTTCTGAAACCTAGACCAGCATGAGATCCCTTACTCCTGGGAATATGAATTGAATTAGCCGGACAGGGTTTGACAGGCTCATCATTCTGTGAGGATTTCATAAATATAATGCCTCTACTAAAATCTCAGGCATTACTAGTGTTAACATCCTTTGTTTTATCCACACCTGACTCTGAGATAGATCCCCCAAAGCCTAGCCCTGTTCTATCAGAGACATTTCTCTAGTTAGTGATTAAAGAATCCATGGATGAAGAAGATTTATTCCATGTGGAGATGGTCTTTTCTAGATCCTCAATTTTTGAGGTTAGACTAGACTCTTGTTTTTGCACTGAGCTCATTTGTTTGTCTTAAGAGCTTATTCTCGCCTTCAAGCTCGGAGAAAAATTAGCATTGAGAAGGGATGTTTCAGCTTCTTCTTGAACCTTTTCTTTCTCCTTTTGAAGAAGTGAATAATCCTTAGACAGAACTCTAAACCACTTCATGTATTGGTGTAGATCAGATGTTATGCCATGCAATGCGCTTCTAAGATCATCAATATCTACATCGGGAGAGTTAAAGTCAAATACCTCATCAATACTTACTTCATGTATGTTGGAGTTCATTTGTCCCTTGCATTTTGGCCATCAAGCGTAGATTTGCTATTTGAGGGTCTTCATCATCCCTAGATTCCGGAGTTGAGTCATTGTGCGAGTCACTCCACGATCCTCCAACTACAAGACCTTTTCTTTCTTCTGTGGCCCTTTGTTGCCTCTATATTCTTTCTTTGAATGAGATTTCTTCTTGAGTTCTTCTCTGAGAGGTTTGTTGCAATTTGCAATGAAGTGGCCCGATTTCTTGTAATTGTAGCATAGGTCGTTCATTTGCTTCCTCGGTCACGTAATTCTTGACTTTCTTTGGCTTGTTGGTTTTGCCTCGTCGCATGAACCTTCTTAGCCTTTTCACTAGCATTACAAGGTCCTCATCATCATCTTCATCATAGTCAGAATCAACTTCAGTGCTGACTTTGGAGGCGTTATCTGTTGCTTTAAGGGCTACATCTTTATCCTTCTTCCTACCTTCAGATAAGGTTTCTGCTCGTTGAGTCAACTCCAGTTCGTATGTGAGAAGGTTGCCATACAACTGTTGAACAGTCATTTCATGTAGATTTTTGGATTCTCTAATGGCAGTGGTTTTGGCATCCCACTTTCTTGGTAAGGCTCTCATGAACTTTATGATTAGATCTTTGTTAGGATAGATCTTCCCATAGGCTCGTAGAGAGTTGAGCAGTATATTAAATCTTTCATAAGTGGTAGTAACGTTCTTTCCTTGAACGTGAGCGAACATCTCATATTGCTGAGTCAAGAGAGATTGTTTGTTTTCTCTAACTTCTTCTATTACTTCATGCATAATGAGCAGTGCTTCCCAAACCTCCTTCGCTGTTTTGTTGTTGACCACATTTTCGAATAGATCATCTTCTAAAGATTGGAACAAGATGTTTTTGGCCTTTTTGTCGAGCTAGACAGCTCTCTTCTCGTTCTCTATCCATTCTTCCTTGACCTTGATCTGTACTCTGTTTGGGTCATCTTTAGTTGGTGTAAGCTTTGTAGGAACATAGGGTCCATTCTGAACAGTTTCAAATAGATCTTCATCTATTACATCCATGTAAGCTTGCATCCTAACCTTCCAGTTAGCAAATTTTTCTTTGTTGCACATTAGTGGCTTGCTGCCTCCTCCACTCTTTGATTCGCTTGGTAAGTGTGCCATTGGATCTACTTAAGCTTTGTAGGCTGTATTATAGAACCTGCTCTGATACCAATTGTTAGTTCCCAGTAGGCACGATAGATATCTAGAAGGGGGGGTTGAATAGATAATTAAAACTTTTTCTTTTAATCTTTTTAAGTTGATGGTAATCAATGCACAGCGGAATGAGTATATGTGAAAAACCTTCTATTATATATCTTGAGTTAATGAGATTAAGGCGCTATATAGCGCTTATAAAAGATATTGCGCTTATAGCAGCTAATGAACACAATAGTTTCAAGTGGTTCGAGAGCACTAAAAGCTCTAGTCCACTCTTACTCCTTGAGTAGAAATCCACTAAGGATGTCTCATTACACTTCTTGAATCTCATAGATTCCTTCTAGACCAGCCAGCCTAGGTACTTCTTAGTTCACTCTTGAACTCTTCAAGTCCAGCAGACTTGGTCTCTCACAATTCACATAAAACTCTTCAAGTCCTTCAGACCTGGAACTCTTACTTCGGTTGATTGAATGTTGTTTAGATCGTGATTGATGTTATTCAGTTTCTAGTAATCACTTTTTCGAAAGAACTGAATAGTTGAACAAGCTTTTCCTTTTTCTCAGATCGTAGAGTTGAGTGTTGAGTGTTCTTATGCGTTTTTTTCGTTCAATACTCGCTTTCACTTTCTCATCTGTCTTTGATCTGTATATATGTGATCTTGAAATCTATCTGTTGAAGTCATCTGATGAGCCATTAAATGTTTTTGTCAATTGATTTAGAAACGAGCTCGTAGCGATCAAATTCGTTAAAAGTATAAAATGAGGAAATTTGGGAAAAATATAGTTTTTGATTCTCAAAAATGGTGTTTATATAATGTTTTGTATATAGATTGGTGTTTAGTATGTGTAACTATAATATGGCAAAGTGAAGATGTTGTAATTTGGTGTAATTCGGTAGAATTGGGATTTTATGGCCAAAGCAGAGTCTGTTTCGAGCTTCTATAAAAACTGGTGTTGAGACGTCGCACTTGACGCTTCGATTCAAGCATGCGGCTCTCATGCGCATGCCAAGAACATGTGAGCACGCAGGCGGCGTTGCATCATACGGCACGCTTGTTAATAACAGTTTAATACTCGCATGGCACATGAGCAGTGGTCAATCACATGAATGTGAAGTTTGCTTAATTTGCAGGTCATGTATAATGGTCTTATGTTAGTTAAGCAAGCATGTTAGTTATGTTAAGGTATAGTAGAAACTACAATAACAGATGGTAATGTGTTGTAATGCAAAGTGTAAAGATTTGAAATAATTATTTAAATAAGTTCTAAAATGAAACCAAGTGTGATGTTTTTAAATGTTAGAGATGAATGATTAAGTTATGTTGGCTTGTAATGAGATTTCAGATTCGTTAAGTATATTAACCTACGTGGTTAGGTGCTAGGTTAGGGTTATGACCTAAATGATGGGTTAAACCCATAAAGCTAATATTCATGCGATTAATTGTTGTTGCGATTTCAATGATATATGTAGGATAATTGGAGATTATTTTACACTTGTGTAGCTTACAAACAAGGCAAGTTCTCTAACTCTACTTTTATAATTGTGCAAGTTTCCATTCCTATATTATTATTATTGTTCAAAATTGAGCAAGCCTAATCTATCTTGAGCATGTTTGTACAAGCTCTTGTAACCTAATTCATTACATCGAGCGAGCCTTATTTTCCTAATTATTATTCAAAACACATATTGTACTACTACATCGATTCAAATGAGATTGTTCTAACTCCTTTGAATATAGCATTTTTCATGTATATCATGTTTATTCAATTATGTATATTGTTGATATTCGATCTTTGACTTTGATAGCCTTGTACAGTTACACATTCTTGTGTTAAACCATTATTGATGAAAATTGAATAGTGTTCTAAAATTCTAGAAACACTGATAAGCTAGTTCCAAACTAAATTGTTAGTTCCCAGTAGGCACGATAGATATCTAGAAGGGGTGGGGTTGAATAGATAATTAAAACTTTTTCTTTTAATCTTTTTAAGTTGATGGTAATCAATGCATAGCGGAATGAGTATATGTGAAAAACCTTCTATTATATATCTTGAGTTAATGAGATTGAGGCAGTTATGACAGTTATAGCAGATATTGCAGTTATAACAGTTAATGAACACAATAGTTTTAAGTGGTTCAGAGCACTAAAAGCTCCTAGTCCACTCTTCTACTCATTGAGTAGGAAATCCACTAAGGATGTCTCATTACACTTCTTGAATCTCATAGATTCCTTCTGACCAATGCCAGCCTAGGTACTTCTTAGTTCACTCTTGAACTCTTCAAGTCCAAAGAGACTTGGTCTCTCACGATTCACTTAGAACTCTTCAAGTCCTTCAGACCTGGAACTCTTACTTCGGTTGATTGAATGTTGTTTAGATCGTGATTGATGCTATTCAATACACACGGCAAATTGGTAAGGTGGCCTGGTAAGCCGAAAATGAAGCAAGTGCCAAAAATCAAAAAGCAGTAAGCTAAAAAAAGCAATTAAGGTTTTGGTGTTTGAAAAGTGAGGCCCGTGTGTTCGGTTGATTGAGGGCGGCTTTACCACTTTTTTCCTTTTTTTTTTTTGCAAAATCTTGATACACCAAAAATAGTAATAATAATAATTTTAATTACTTAAATTAACTACATATCTCAATCAATTAAAATTTTAATAGTATTATAATTTTAGATATTATTCTAAAGGCATGATTTGGAATAATGATTGATTTACTTTCCAAATAAGTAGGGGGAATGCATAATTAAGGGATAATGATTGATTTACTTTCCAAATGTACTACAATAAGTAGGGATTGCATAATTAAGGGATAAAATTATCTATATTATTGTGTATAGATTTTGGACTTGCAATCTAAAAAATTAGTGGTTGATTCGGATTATATATTGCTAGTAATTCAAAGTATATAATCAAATTTGATTCTTTAAAATTAATATAATTTATTTAACTTTTAAAATAATAAATAATTGTAATTAATACTAATATATAGATAATTTTAAATTTTTATAATTATATTATCTAACTTAAACTAATAATTGTTAGTTTAAAAGTTTTATACTTTGAAATTATTAACTACATATCTCAATCAATTAAAATTTTAATAGTATTATAAATTAGTATTATTAATTAATTATCTACATTAACTACATATCTTAATTATAATTTTCAAATATAGTTAAAATTTATTGAAGATTGCATTAAAAATAAATAGTTGTTGTAGCTTAGTTGGTTTGACCTCTTATTTATTTACTTACAAGTCTTGTGTTCAAGCCCTACAAATAGCAAAATTTTATTTAAAAAAACAAACTCACTTCACGGCCCTTGGTAAAGTAACCACCACTAGTCGGCCAAAAACGCTCAAGTTTTCATGGGCTAAAAAAGTTATGCCCAAAGCCCAATTTTTACTTTGTTACCATTTACCCTTGTGGCTTCTCAGGCCAATTTGCAGTCTCTACTATTCAGTTTCTAGTAAGCACTTGTTCGAAGGAACTGAATAGCTGAGCAAGCTTTTCCTTTTTCTCAAATCGTAGAGTTGAGCGTTAAGTGTTCTTATCCATTTTTTTCGTTCAATACAAGCTTTCACTTTCTCATCTGTCTTTGATCTGTGTATATGTGATCTTAAAATCTATCCGTTGAAGTCATCTGATGAGCCATTAAATGCGTTTGACATTTCTGAGCTTTGATGGAGACTTTTCTGCACATCTTCTGATTACACTCTGGCCCACTGACACAGCAGACTGCTTTCTCACCTAACACCTCAAAAGGTGTTTTCCTCTACCCAATGGTCCTTTTCTTAGCTTCTTGAGTACATTTCTTTTGATCAATACTAAGGATATCTTTTATACATTGGGACTGGTGAGAGCTTCAACGTTCAAAACCCATTCCATATTTGTTGGAGTCCATCTTCAGATGAACGATAGGGCTTGATGTTTCTGACACAAAGCATATGACACTCTACTATCAATATCGTAGTGTCTTGTTATATTGGTGCCTGTTCGTAAGAGATCACTACGATTTCTCACAAGGATTTGCACACTACGTTCTTCACTTGCTCGTCTTGCAAACTCTACATTTCTGAGAGCACACTACGATATTTTAACACTACGATCTTCACTTACTCATCTTGCAGATTCTGCGTTTCTGAGAGCACACTACGATCTCTGAGTTAGTTTCGGAAAACGTCTAGACCACACTTCGATTCGTGGAGAGGCCCTTCAAGGCAGATACACTACGATCATCTCAAAGATTACAATCCCTTAGCTTTTAGCTTCGATTCTGTTGATCAAATAGGATGACAGATCGCGAGTCTATCTATTTCTTTCTAGCCATAGATCAACCTAACAGATTTGATCTCTTTATCTATATTAGTGAACATTAAAGGCTAAGATCAACCTAACACTTTTGATCTATCACTAAGTCCTTATACATATATTCTTTGAAGGACTTTACATAATCATGAGTAGTTTCATAAAACATCAAATCACAATATGCATTCTTCCAACATTAACTTTCTTTAGTGCGAAAATCCTAAATTCAAACTGAGACGAACAACCCTAATATAAGGGATTTTTGTACGTGTAACGTTTAGATGTTTGTGCACAATACATGGTACAAAGGGCTGATCCCCCTAAGTACGATAAGAAGGGTCTGTACAGTCTAATGACTGTTAAGGTTAAGGTACTAATACCTATATACCGGAGACATAGTTCGTGGTCTTAAGACCCTCAAACATTGATTTCGAACTTGTGTTCTATTCTTAATTCTCAGAACAAGTTCCTTATTGTTCAGCATTCGTTGTTCACTCTTATATTGTTATCATTATTACTTTCTATATCAGTGAGCAATTGTTTGCTCACTCTTGCAATTAACACTGCAGCCAAAGTTGAGAAAGTCGATGAGCCATCTACCAGCAAAGGGAAGGGCAAGATGCCTAAGAGCTGAAGAATTAATGAAGTTAATTTAAATGTTTCATGTTACAAGACTTGTTTTAATATATGATGTATTCCGCAAACTAATGTAATAATTTTAAGGTTAGATTACCTGGGATTTATTTATAGATGATGATGTAACCCTTTAATGGGGAAGATTATTGTTTAAGATAATTAAATTATGTCTTTATCCTTTATTGATGGGTAGTTAGATGTAATAATTTTGATAAGTGAGCACCAAATCCTGTGGGAATGAAGTACCTAGATTTGGGGGTGTCACACTTTATTTGTGGAAATGATCTGTCTACGCGAATTACCGCATGACGGGTGAAAATCCATTTGCAGTTTCGTATATTCTTTCATACTCTATGAGATTTCATATTTTTTGTAATCATCAAGGGATATCGTCTTCTTTCATATTTCTTCATTTATGGTACGAAATTATTGTTTGTTTCCACAACCTTATTATTAAATGTTGAAAACCATTGAAATTAGTGGAATATTCTTAATAGTTTGTGCTTCATCTAGTATCATTTCATTATTGTACTAAACTTTCTTATTAAAATTTTAATCTTTTCATGGCGGGGTACTATTCATTCGGTGTACTTTTCATTTGAGTACTATTCATCAGAGGTACTATTCATGCCGGGATATTATTCATGCCGGAGTACTATTCATGACGAATTTTAGTTTCTCTTCTTTGTCCAAATTAGCTTTGAAATTTGAATCTTAAATATTATTCTTGGATTTTACTCCATAATTGGTGATTATGTTGACAATTTGGACATTTCTGAACTCTGGATAAATTGAATTATAAATCTCTAATATTTATCCTTGATCTCATTTGATTGATTCTTTATATCATTGCCATCATCCTCATGTTTATATTGTGGTGAAAGTCATCTTTGGCCCGTAGTGTATAGATGGACTGTTGATTGGTATGATTATGACCAAGAATTATGTATTGGTATAATCATGCATGACCTATAATATTACAGACAAAGGTTTGTGGTAAAAGTCCTCTTTGGCCCGTAGTGCATAGATGGACAGTTGTTTGGCATGATCATGACCACTGATGATACAAACGAATATCCTTGGCCCATAGTACATGTGTGACGCCCCTAAAATAGGTCCACACAACCCATTCTGAGTCGCCAAATACATGGTACAGAAAACAACTACAACTTCATTATTTCAATCGTCGTGCAAAATTCGACAACACATATGCTGTGAGTTTTAATACAAATATTGTCTTCTAGACAATATCCAAACTCAAATAAAGTCCTCATTACAATTATTGATATAATATTTTACAAAATAGTGAGGACTGCTATAACAACTGTCTTGAACCATCACTCCACACCCCGACTAGTTCCCGCTATATTCTCGCCTCCTGAGAAGAAAAATAGAATAAAAAGGAAAATGATGAACTCAACTAGCCCAGTAAAGAATATTATGACTAAGATAATGTAGAACAAATTATCCTTAGTCCTCAACAGGGAAAAATTTGATAGAATATAAGACAACAAGTTATTTATCAACAATTACAACGGAAACAACAATGTATTAGAACAGTTAAGTAGAGAATGAAGTCTACTATCTTCTATGATTTTAAAGTCCATCATCAATATTTTATCCCTGTAACATCAATCAATATACATCTTGAATCAAATATTCATCTTTGCAATACGGGCCAAAGATATTCATTTGTATCACCAGTTGGTTATGTTCATCTCAATACTTTTCCATATTTGCACTACGGGCCAAAGATATTCATCAGGTAATCATTCATCTTTGCACTACAAGACAAAGATATTCAGTTACATCACCATTTAAGACTGAGGATGATAAAAATATTTTCAAGAAAACGAATCCAGAGAGATAAAAAGACAAAGATTAGAGATTCATACTTTAATTTATCCAAGTTCAACATTACTCCATAATAAATAATTGTGGAGCAAAATTCAAGAATGAAGATCAAAACATGGATACAATCAAAGATAGTAACCATAATAGAGAACTTGGACAAAGAAAAGAAATTTAATTTTTCTGAGAATAGTGTCGTATTCGTGAATAGTGTCGTATATATGAATAGTAACCCTGACACGAAAAGGTAAAAATTTCATAAGAAAAACCATATTTCGTGAATAATACTCGTGAATAGTATCGTATTCGTAAATAGTTCCGTATACGTTAATAGTATCGTATACGTGAATAGTAACCTCAACATGAAAAGGTAAAAATTTCATGATAAAATTCATATCAATTTTTTGGTATAATGATATTGAAAGAAATAACATCATTTATGGAAAAAAAAAAAATAACATCCCTTACCTCAAAAGAATAGTACTTTTGGCTGAAATATCAGATATAATGCTGAAGAAAACTTGCACTTCTTATTAACTCTCAAAGTATCTAAATACTCACAAAAATACGCTCGATATTATAGAGAGGGAAAGCTTCTGATTCAGGTGTGATTTTTAATTCTAACCTAAGCACCCTATTTAAAGGAAAATGCTTAGAACGCCAAAGCAGAAAATTTAATAAAATATTAATATTTTCAAAAACAATTCCTACACACACCACATCATTCTCATCAACACACACAAGTGGGTCCCACCCACATTAAAAACACTTTTCTTTTAAAAAATATTTATAACTCCAAAAATCAATTATTCTGGAACTTCAATAATTCATAATAAATAGTCCTTTTATCAGAAAAATTCGAATCTTATGTCCATTCCATAGAAAATTTAATTCTCTACAACTTTGTAGAAGAAAGTTTTTCCAAATTCCAAATGAAAAATGACCGAAATCCACATACGGATGATTTTCAACACCTCCATTCCGACAAAATATTGATAAAATACCTCAGCATTAATTCCTTCATTTATATCCACATAAAATAAATATTTTATTATCATTTTTATCAATAATTAATTATTCACAAATAATATTACAGAATTACAATAATGACAATCAGGTCGTTCTCATGAAAGATGGGGTTTTCCGATAAGGAATTCTTCTTACTAGCACACAATTAGGTGACCAAACCCCTTTCCTAGACAGAACTTCCTTAGACATTGCCAATAATGCTATCTAATAATATTATTCAAATAATATGAATTATTAATCTGATAATGAAAAATACTGTGCAGTGACAATTATTCAATCAATAATATAAAATATCAACGTAGCAATTATTGAATCAATAAAATAAAATATTGAGCAGTAATTACTTTAATAATTATTGAGTAGTGACTTCTTACGTAAGAATCAATAATTAGTATTATTGTGCAGTACCATGTACTACTGTGCAACAATGCGTATTACTTTATTTTACCCACCGGGTATTTCAACAGTTTTAACGGTAACCATTACATCGTTATTATTAAAAAAAAATGCATTCGTGTCATTTTCTTCATCCGACAATTTTCTGTTATGAGGCCCACAAATGGATGCGTCGTCGTACGAATATTCCCCGACAGCAAGAATATTCCACGACCAAACGAATATTTTTCAACAACAATGAATATTTTATAACCACTTGCTTATTTAAAATATTTGCGCATTTTACCCATAACTAACCACATTAATCGAATCAACACCTTATTATTCAAAATAATAATAAAAGAAATTAAATCTTTATTCATAAAAAATTGGGGTCTTACAGCATAAATAATTCGTTGATTTGAAATATTTATTGATTGGTGTTATAGGGATAAAATTTTGATAATGGACTTTTAAATCATAGAAGATATTAGACATGATGCTCTACTCAACTCTTCTAATGGATTGTTATTTCCGCTGCAGTTATTGATCTAAAACTTGTTGTCTATTGTATTCTATCAGGATTTTTCCTGTTGAGGACTAAGGATAATTTATTTTACATTATCTTAATCATAATATTCTTTACTGGGCTAGTTGAGTTCATCTTTTTCCTTTTGGTTCCAGTGTTCTTCTTAGGAGGCGAGAATGTAGCTGAGATTAGTCATGGAATGGAGTAATGGTCCAAGATAGTTATTATAATAGTCCTCACTATTTTGTAAAATAGTGTGACAATAAATGTAATGAAGAATTTATTTGAGTTTGGATATTGTCTACAAGACAATATTTGTATTAAAACTCTCAGTTTATGTGTTGTCGTATTTTGCATGAAAGTTGTATAAATGAAGTTTGTATTTGAATTATATACCATGTATTTGGCGACTCAGAATGAGTTGTGTGGACCTATTTTGGGGGAGTCATAGCCTCAATTACTTTTAAAGTTGAAATTATACACTTTTTATGATGACTATCTCATGTATAATATTTCTTTACCCATTTTAGGTTCAATGGGCTCGAGATAACATTTGATCCCACACGAGATATTTTGCAATATCTGCTTTCAGAGATCTCTCGCACCTTATATGCCCTTGTGTATGCTTTTCATGTTAGTCTAACTTGTCTACTAAACATTGATTTATGTTAAGTATTTTACATTCGTAATGTTCGTCTTTTTATTAGGATTAAAAAATTACACAAGGTTATAAACACATGTCATGGCATTACAACATCTACACGTTCGTACGCCCGAATTACCTATGCGAACGCCCAACATCGCACGACCAACCAACTTGGACAGCCCCAGAACCTATGGACCCTTGGCACTGCCGCACCATGAATATGCCTAGGAGTGGCGCTATCGCGCCAACCCTCCAGAGGTAGTTTCCAGATTTTCTGAAATTTCCAGCTTTGGGAGTTTGGTCGGACCTACTTCGTTGCTTCATAACTTCATAACTTCATCATCCGATATCAGAATGAGTCCCGTTCTTGAGCCATTTTTTTGCTCGTAACATCCTCCACAAATCCCCCTAGATGGAATAATTTTTTTGATTGTCTAACAAGACTAAAAATTGGCTCAAAAATCCTTCGTGAACTAGTTTTTCGACTTACCATTCCTAATGTCGGATTTTTAAATTATCGCAACTTACTCATTCGAAATCAAAATGAGCTCATTCTTGAGCCTACGGCTCCCTTATACTACACTCTACAAAACCCCCAGAAAACATAATTCTTCCAGAAGCGTTAATTAACCATAAACTTTTCCCGAAAGCGTACCAAGCTAGGTTTTTTTGTTTTTTAACATCTTTTACTAAAATTCTCACCATAACTTCGTTATAACATATTTTTAATCCGTTCCATTGGAACATTTCCGTAACTTACATATGTATATTTCCTTCTTTTTGGATTTTAAATATTGGCTTACGAAAATGACTTACACTAGTTTGATAAACAATAATTAACACGTTTTTCATACTTTCTTGATTTGATTTGTTACTTTAATTTTGTTTTCAGTTTTCATACATATTACTGGTGATATTTAGTCCTCTAATATCATCATCCTTTTTCTCCAGATCCTTCATGATCCACAACCACAACCACAACCACAACCAACAACCAACAACCAACAACAAAGCAATACATAAATATACATAAAACTTTAAAGAGATGGTTCTAGGGTTTTACCTTCTTTGTTCTTGCTTCTTGATCTTAATTAGCTTACGATGTGGCTAGCTCTCTCTCTCAATATGAGTATAGTTTCTTTTCTTGCTTTGGTGAATTAGTCAAAATTATGAAGAGAATGACTTGCTATTTATAAGTAAACCAAGAGTTGGGGTATATAGGTCATCGTACTAACTCTCCTAAGTTAACTTAACCATGATTTGTTGGTAGGGGATGGGATGGCATGCTTGTTTAGCACTTTCTCCTTTTTGATTGGTCCATTTTCCTTTCCTTGGATTGAGTTACTACTTAGTTAGTTTAGCTAGGTTTTCTTTCCCTAGTTCGGTTACTCCAACTAGTTAGTTAGCCGTAATTGTTTATTTTGACTTTTTTATATTTCTACCGTATAATTTTGTATTATATTCGGTTAACTTTCGTAATTCGTTCGATTAGCCGAAAACTGAATTTTTTTTCGTAAATTTTATATTATGAAATGTCAAATATACGCAAACTTGCCTCCATTTATTTCAGGATTCTTTCAACAAGTGAGTACTTTGACTCTTAGATCGAGTACAACTTATATAATATAACAATTACTACAGATTTAAATTCACAACTTCAACATATCTTCGAAATCAAATGTCTCACCAGAGAGGGATACTACCAAGTCATGAGAATTGTGTTGGATATATATTAATTACTTGGACATAAAATTCTAGTCATGCACACATAATATAAGGGCATATTATATCTATTAACATTATAACACTCCAATATTTACCTAGGAGTTATATATTTCTTACATTTTCAACACAATACTAATAGTCGGATCCTGATTTTAAATAGTTTGTTTTGAGGCAGCCATATAAAAATGAGTTGTATTTATAAAATTAGAGAGCTGAAATTGTATAATATTCTATAATATATACTGCAACTCTCTAACATACCAATGCAACTAATTTTTATAGAATAGCGGATTACCCAAAACGAACTGTATGAAACCAAAGCCCTAATAGTCATATATAGGTCTCCATAACAAGTTGATAATTAGGTCTTTGGGAGTACGAAAACGGGGGAATTTTTTCTTCGGACCCCTCCTCCATTTTCCCTCCTCCCTTTAGCAGCAGAAATCACACTAGTTCTGCTAGGTTTTGGTGAATTGATTGGCCACTGCCCACAAGTGATAGCCATGTCCCTTAGCTGCTGCAATCCTTCAAGAGTTTTAATAATGGCCAGCATTCTCGGCCTGCCTTTAGGATTCAAACTAACGCATTGTAGTGCTAAAAGGGCCATTTCTTTCGCTCCTTTAACCGAGTACTGCCCTGCAAGTCTAGGGTCCATGATGCAGCGTAACCTTTGGCTACTAGTCAAGTAAGGTTTTACCCAATCAACTAGGTTTTGGTCGGCTTTCGCCCTTGTTTTATCCATGGCTCTTCTTCCTGTTAGTAGCTCTAGCAGAACAACCCCAAAGCTATAAATATCACTCTTTGTGGTTAAATGCCCTACGTAAAAATGAATAAATTAGTTATTTGCAGTGTAAATCATTCTCATATAACCATGCAGTAAATTAAGAATACATTTTGATTAGCGCTGAATTGTTTATGCATGGTAATTTGAAATTGTTATCACACACACAAAACTAGAGAAATGTAAATTATTTAATTTTAATATAAAGAGCTATAAAAATTGTAAATTATATAAAAAGTAGTACTAATATTTAAGATTTCAAATTAACTTCAAAAAAGTTAAAATGTGTTTGTAATTTTAAAACCCAGTATATATACTCGATCAAGATTTGCAAAAGAAAATTATTATTATTATTAGTATACTAGAAATCTAAATGTGACCTTAGATTTATCAAATCCTTGTGGGGTGGTCAAGCTTGGGTGATAATATTTTGCCAAATAAAAAGTTGACTAATAGGCTTGTGCTTAAAATTAAGAAGTACCTGTGCTGACATATTCAGGAGCTGCATATCCATAAGTACCCATTACTCGAGTAGTGACATGCGTGTTTGATCCTTCAGGGCCCATAGTTGCGAGTCCGAAATCTGATAACTTAGCATTAAACTCCTGCGAATGAAAATTATTTGAAATCGCTCTAGCATTTCATTTAAACTTAATGCCCGTGAATTTCTATAAATAGAACTTGTGCTCACTAGATTTAGCATTTCTTGTTGCAATTAATATAACAAATGGATACTGATCATGATCACAAGAATGCATACAGAATCTAGCAGGATATTTGAAGTCTTGAAGTCTCGGTATATGACAGGCTTCTCAGCACAATGCAAGAAGGCGAGGCCTTTTGCTGCGCCGATGGCAATCTTCAATCTTGTACCCCATGCTAAAGAAACAGAGATCCCTGCAGTACAGTGATAGTAATGAAACCAAAACAGGTAGATTATTGTGTTTAATTCCTTGAAAATAATCAATCAAAATTACTTACTCTTAAACAAATGATTTTCCAAACTTCCCCTAGGCATGAACTCGTATACGAGGAGTCGTTCTTCATCTTCACAGCAATATCCGATCAATTTAACTAAGTTTGGGTGCCTAAGCTGCCCGAGAAATATCACTTCCGCCTTCAAGGGAAAAAAAAAAGGAGTGGAAGAATTAATCATTCACAATTAATTCCTTAATTGTAAAATTTTTGAATATTTAAGATATATTTTTATTAATGTATACCTTTGAAAATAATAATTTAGTACTACAGTATGATAATAAAATAATTATGACAAACTTAAATATATTGCCTGATCGGTCTTTTAATTTTTACCTTATTATTATACCTAAAAAGTAGAGTTTTTTTCTTCTAAAACTAAAAAGTTGGAAAATGAGACTACGATTAACAAAATTTAGACTTAGTGACCCAATAAATTTTTCAACTTTATAATGAACGTGTACGGGGTGGGAGTCGAGTTGAAAGGCATTTTCGTTATAAAAAAAAATTATGAGTTTAATTATAAATAAATATAAAGTTTAAGGGTTTTTTAGGTCCTCAAATCATAAAATTTATACTCTCTCCGTCCCATGATAAAAGTTCTTATTACTATTTTGGGTAGTTCCATGTTAAATGTCCATTTTCCTTTAATAACCAAACTTTTACACATATTTTCCTATCATACCCGTAGCATTAAATATCTCATACTTTTCTTATTCTAATTCTCTCTCCATATTTAATGACATTATTATAGGTAATTTTGTCATTTTATTCATCTTCTTAATATGCGTGAAAAATTCATCAAGACTTTTATCCTGGAACGGAGAGAGTAATAAAATTTTGAAGCACCTGCAGAGCAAGTCAGGTGCAACTGCTCACATATATTCACATACATATTAATATGACTCACCTGCAGAGCAAGTCGGGTGAGCCATATTAATATACATGTGAGCGGGTTATACATGATAGTAGAGTTATTCAACAAAATAATCGTAAGTCGTGTACATAAAATTCAAAGCATAACAATCTTACGAGCCATTCCCTATGCCCTTGTAGTCCTTCAATATCAAGCAGCTTAACAGCAACAGCTTGAGCCTTCAATCCCCCCCTTAAATTTTCATCCACATACCCTTTATGAACTGTCCCAAATCCCCCTTCACCTAACAAAAAACTGCTCGAAAAATTCTGGGTTATGGCACGTAACTCGCTCAGCTGAAAATCATACAAATCCGGGTCAAAAGACTGCGCCAAATCCTCGTTAATCCGAGTCGACGACGAACGGCTAAGATCGGATATCATCGAAATACGGCGAAACGAAGAGGGTAATGGGGCAACGTTCTTAGAGAAATCGGAGTGCGAGCTCCGACATCGGCTAAAATTTCCGAAAATTGTTTGTTCATCAGCTGAACAACAATTTGCTGTAAAGGGTCTCCAGGGCTTTGATTCTTTCATTGTTGGTAAGGGAGAGATTGGTTAAGGGGGAATGAATATATGCGAAAGGGAGGGGCTAGTGAAAAGATAAAGATGACGGCACTCTTTGTCTAACTACTCCAACCACTCTACTAAATAGACTAATGTTCTACTAATGGAGTAATATTATTTTTTGTCATTTAGTTTGCTTGGGGATTGAAATTTCGGTTTGTTTGATTGACGTCTATTCCCACCAATATTGGCAATTTCTATTGGGAATATGTCATTGTAGATTGAACTCTACATGAACATGAACAGATTATTCCTGAAAGTCTTTATGGGATATGCGTACAGTACAGATCAATTTATTTTATTTTATTTTATTTTTGCATGTCTGACAAACAACATCAATAATGGTGTTTGAGGCTCACACTTGATTCTCATTTTCCACAAAATGAAGAAGAATAATCCCCTGTTTCTGATTTTCCTCTCTCTTATTTCTTCCAGTTTCTTCTATTTCCTCCTCCTCCTCCTCCTCCTCCTCCTCATCGTCATCCTCATCCTCATCCTCCAAGCTCAACAACTTCTTGATTATCGATCCACAAGGAATAGGAATAGGAATAGGAATAGAAATAGAAATAAATGTATGTATGTAATGTCTTTATGCAAAATCACTTCTACCTCCTAAAATGAGACGTACATATACCAATTTTTAGCATTTATTATTTTAGTATTAATTTTTTATTAAATAAAATTTTGCTTGAGCAAAAATTACTAATTCATTAAACTCGTAAAAAAGAAAAGAAGATCAATACCTTTTTTTTGTTGATATTGTTAGAGCAAAAATTATGATGACAAAACAAATATATGTTTAACAAATGTATAGTAATTATTTCAGCGACATTTAACATTTTAAGCTATATTTATTGTTCTGATACCATAATTTATTTTTGTTCGCACAATATCAACCATTTTCTTTTTTAAAAAAAATCCAAATGTCTTGTTCATAACAATATCAACCTTTTTTTAAAAAAAAAAAAGAAGCCAAATGTCAGCTTTGGGGGGTGGGGGGTGCGGGGTGGGGGGTGGGGGACCTTGGAAATGAAGCAACATGTACAGACATTAAGTGTGATAGATATAGAATAAGACACCAAATACTATAATCTTGGCATGGTGGCCAAATTGGAATTAACAATGTAGTGGGTAGAGTACCAAATGCAGAATGAGAAAGTCCCCACTTGGCCTGTTTTTTAGCACTTTTTCAAAGTTAGGAAAACAAGATTATTATCTGTGTGACACAAGTATTATCCATTCTTATTCTATTCGATCGCATGACGAACAAATATAATTTTATATTTATTAATTATAATTATATTATATTCACATGTATAGTGAAATATTTATTAATTACAATTCGACGAATTATTTTATATTCAATTTTTTACAGCCATCTTTTATCACCCGTAGTACTAATGAATCAAATCCTCTAAAAATGTAGTATAAGTTAGACCTCTAAAATAATTATATTAGAACTTAACTCTATTTACTAATGAACCGAGACTTAGATCAATATATAAGCAAAATTAGACGATCAAACAAACATAGAATACAAACCCAATGAGGCATGCCAACGTGATAGACTCCACGACACATTTGTTTGAATTGGTCGTCGTTTGAATCATTTTCAATAAAGTTGTACGGTGAATTGCTCGCAATTCATTAACCTCTCACCTATATAGACGGTAATCTTGGTACAATTGCTCGCGTTCAAAATTATGCGTTGAAGGGACGCCAACGACACGTTGACCCCTCGCTTATATTGAAGCGGTAATCTTGGTAATACGTACAATCCACGATTGATGCAGTAAAAGACGTCACACACAATTATGTATTGTTGTATGATAAGTCAAATTAAATCTCAAAGAAAAATTAAGAAAATAACTTAGGAATTTTTCAAAGAACCAAAAGTAGAGAATAATCTCACAAGAGTTAATAAAAATCCGAATATTATTGAATGTTGTTTGAATTACAATCATAAAGCTTATTTATAGTAGCTATAAAACCCTAGAATCCTTAAAAAGGAATCAACAATTAATTTGGAATTAAAATATAATCTAAAGTATCCTAGTTACAATAGAAATATGATAATATACTGAAAATATCGAGTTTAGGAAATAAATTTGAGTCCCAAACTGTCAAAAACGCATCTGTCTCGAAAAATGTGCCAATAAAATTCAGCTGAGTTCGCCTAGTCGAGCTCTTTTGACTTGGTGAACTCGTCGGGGCGAAGACAAACAGAGAGCAGCTCGTTAGGGCAAGCTCAGAAACGATCGGGGTGAGTCTGGATAGAGCCGAGCTCATCGGGGCGAGCTCACTGGGCTTGATGTTGGTTGATTTCGCAATCAATAAAAACATGCAAGTATACACGGTAACAATTAATAAAGTGATAAGAAGAATATCGTTCCCACGAGGAATTATTAATAAAAATTACCAAGTACTAACTCTTAACCAAATTAATTTTATTAAAACAAAAGGTTTAAAATTTTAAATTAAAATAATTAATTAAACTAGTACTAACTACCACTAGTTGAAAATCAAGTTATTGAGATTTAAGATCATAACTTCACTTATTGCTTCACTTATATCAACACACTTCTTATTAATTATGTTCACTATTCTGGACTATTAATCAGGAACTCACTAGTATTTATAACTACCTTTCGATGCATCACAAACATATCAATCCAAATCCACAGTTGATAAAATTGAATCAAACAACCTAATTAGCTAATTCACTATATTCTTATGTGAATTATAATTAAAGAGGATTTAAAGCACATGTTTCCTTATCAAATTACATGCAGCGTAACGGTATATCCATATCCTAAACACAAATCATGAATTCCATCACCATGCAGAAAACACAATCACATGTTATTATGATCATATCTAAATCTATACTTCATCTTCCGAATTCATATAGATTATCACGGTAATTTTTGATCAGACAATTAAACAATTATGCAGAAATCATAATAGACAATCTCATAATAATTAACAAAACTAACAAGGAAGCATATTAATAGAAGCTACACAATAAGATCCATTGTAATCTTAAAATAGAATTTAGTTTATAATTGAACTAAAATCCATAATCCACTATTGATAAACATTCAAAATATAAAATAAAAAGATAAGGAAGAGAATAGAATATGTAGATACAATCCTTGAGTCTCTCTTTCAGTTTCTACTTTGAATTCTTTGTGCTCTCCTAATTGCTTCAAGCCTCCAAGTCTAAATCTCAAACTAGGGTTTTGAATCCAAAATCTAATGGAATATCTCATCTCATCTAAAGTCTTCTCCTTTTATAGATTTTGGTCCTCCTTAAGTCAACCCTCTTTCCAATCCTTTTCTGAATAGAAATCCATCATTTTCCTTTTTTCTTTCCTAAACTCGGCCAACTGCTACTGTTGCCTAGCTCCATGGCGCTGGGTTCCTTCCTTAACTGAGATCCCCAGAGCTTGACTAGTGTGGAAAATTACAATTATGCCATCTGCTTTACCAAAAATCCCCATTTTGCCCCTACTTTACTCTAACCTGTAAAATACAAACTAAACCAGTAAAAACATCCTAACATACTTTAAAACAAGTAAATAATTAAATCTAAAGATACCTAAATCATGGGTATATTACCCACTCATCAGTTGATAAACTTGCCGAGGCGAGCTCCCTAGTTTCACCAACTTTATAATTTTTCCTTCCTGGCTTGAAAAATTGCTTGAATAAAGATCACTACTTTGGTCCATTATTCCTATCATATTCACGAACTTAGAATCCACCTCCATAGCTCTCAAACTCATTCCTTTCTCATTCCAAGCTGTTTGAATAAGAACAAATAATACCTCCTTGAATCGATTAGCCGTAGCTCGAGCCACTGGTCTAACTGGAACTTGCACTGGATCCGATCCATGACCTCTATTTGAATCCAAACTAGGCATGTCCTCATCATTCCTCTCCTCTTGAAAAGGATTTTCCTTAAATTATCACCTACATCAAACAAACTCTGTAAGACCCTAACTTTCATGAATAAAGATGAATTTTTCTTTAAATATCATTTTTGGAATATTACAGTGTGAATTTGATATAATGTTATAGTTGTGGGTAATATTTATAAATTTTGCAAAGTATGCAAGTTGTTATAAAATATTCGATTGGTCGGGAAATATTCGTTTTAACATGAAATATTAAATGCGACGACACAATCATCATCGTGGACCCCACAAAGGAATTATTATCGAGTTAGAAAACGCAGTAAATATCTTTTATAAAAATAACGGCAAAAATTTTACCATTAACTGTTGAAATACTCGGTGATAAAAGTACAGTAATACGCGTGGTTGCATAGTAGCAACGGTATTGATTATTGATGCTTACGTGAGAAGTCACTAAGTTTTATTCAATTATTGCTACAGTAATTGCTACATAGTATCTCACGTTATTTGATTCAATTATTGTTACAATATTTTATATTATTAAATCAATAATTGAGATGACAAGTTATTCATATTATTATTTGCATAATTAACAATGTCTAGAAAGTTATGTCGAGGAAAGGGATTTGGTCACTTAACTGAGCGTCAATAGGGAAAAATCCTTATCGGAAAGCCCCCTCTTTCTTGGGAACGATCTGGTTGTTAATATTGCGAGTTATAATAATGATGAATAAATGTTGTTAAAAATATTGAGGAATTTTTTATGAATTATTTGTTATAAATTTTACTTATTATTTGGACCCCATTTACCCATTTTTCAAAATAACCGGTAGAAAATTATTCAATATAATATATATATATATATATATATTTGTTTTTTATAAAAAATAGAATATATTATATTTTATTATTGTAAGACCTCAAATTTTATGAAATGAAAGTATTCAATTTTTCTTATAATTATTATTCAGTAATTGGTTAAATTGATAAAAGGTTAAATTTAAGGGTGATATGTGAAAATTTTACAAAAAAAAAAAGCAAGTTGATATAAAACATCTGTTGTGTCGGGGAATATTTGTTTGGTTGGAGAATATTCTTTTTGTCGGAAAATATTCGTACGACGATACAATCATTGGTGAACCCCACACCAGAATAACTGTTGGATATAGAAAGCGATAGAAATAACCTTTTTATAAAAATAACGGCAAAACTTTTACTGTTAAATTGTAACGATCGAGAAATTTTGTAATTAATTTAAATATTTATTGAATTAAATAAATATTTTTAATAAATTTATTTATTGAGAAAAATAAATAATTGGTGAAATTCTCGTGCACTAATTTAGTAATTAAATTGATTAATGAAAATTTATTATTTGAGGATTTAATTTAATAAAATAATTAAATTAAATGAATAAATCTAATATTTAAGGAAATAATTAAAATAAATAAAATGTTGTTCTAGTTTAATTTAATAATTAAATTAGATATGTAATTATTTATTAAGTATAAAGTATAATTATAATGAAACTTATAATTATTATAATTATAATTGTAAGAACATAAAATGAATTAAATAAAGGTGTGACAAGTAAAACTATATAATATAAATGTTATTAAAATAAATTAGAAAGCTAAATTAAGTATAGCAAAACAAGGCCTTGTGGCCTTTGGCTTATTTGAACTAACGCAACCTGTTGGGTTTGTTACTTGACGTACGTGGGAGAGAGACCAAGGCCAGTTATATTACGCGTATTATTCCTATGGCTAATTAAGAAAAACACGGAGAGTTGGTGAGAAAGAGAGAACACAGAGAAAATTGTTAAGAAGTTGAGGGTTTATGCTGTGGAAGGGGAAGGAATTGAAACCACTCTATCATTTTCTTCAGTAATAAAGGATTAAGGTATAACCTACTCTAATTTTAACTTTTAGTTTTGAAATTTCTATTTTCTATGAATTGGAAGTCACGTTAGATTGATATATACATATATGTATGGTTTTATAATCTGTTAATCATCATATATAAGTATTGTTTGGTGATCAAATACATGGAATTGGGTTGTAGGAAGAAAATTGAATAACATTGTTATGTTTATATAAAATGGCTTGTTTAAGTCCAAAATTTCATGTCTGATACTTGATAGAATCTGTAAATTGTTTGTATATTATGTTAATATGTCAAGAAACGAAAACAACGCAGTTAGAATGGTGTCAATTGGTTAAGAAACGAAGATTTGGCAATCGAATTCGCTAAAAGTGTTAAAATATGAAGAAATTGGAAAAAATGTGATTTTGATCCTTAAAAGTTAATTATAAATAATATTATGTTGTTAGAATTATGAATTTCATGCTTATTGATGTTATTACAAAGTTTTAATTGTTAGGTATGGTGAATTTTTGTAGAAATTGGGAAAATTTGGAGTGTGATGTGTATGAGGTTGAAAGCTACTCATTTACATACGTATCTGACCATAGGCATAACTGAACTGGACCGTAAGCGAAGAATGGCTCTATGATTCTAAATAGCCTTCTACAGATTCACACCGGTAGCAATTGCTGTAGGAACGAAACTGAGAGGCGGCGTTGTTCTTCTGGTACTACAATGAAAGCGATGAGTTCGATTATTTGTAGACTATAATACCAGGACCTAATCTAGTTTAGTATACATGATAAAGATTTTAAATCATAATATAAGATACAATAATATATGGTTATGTGTGGTGATACAAAAAAAACATAAGATTTTAAATGATCATTTAAACAAGTTATGTAATGAATAAAAATTGATGTTTACAAGAGTTAGAGGTGAATGATAAAGGTTATATTAGGCGACAGTGAGATTTCAGATCCGTAAGAATGGTTAACCAACATGGTTAGACATTAAGTTAAGGGTTATGACTTAAATGATGGATTGAATCTATAAAGCTAACAATGGTACAACTAATTGGTATTGCAATTTCAATGGTATGTGTAGGGTAATTGGCGAACATTATTATACTTGTGTAGCTTACACACGAGGCAAGTTACCTAACTCCATTCTCTTTATAATGAATGCAAGTTTCATAACTACATTATCTTTTGATGTCAAACAAGCTTTATATTCCTAATTTATCATTATGCAAGTTCCTAAATCTTATAATAAAGTTGAGCAAGCCTATTGATTCTATCTTGTGTATGATTGTACAAGCTCTTGTAATCTAATTCATTACATCGAGCGAGTTCCACTTTTCTAATTCTTGTTATTGCTAGTCAAAGCATATACTGTTTAACTATATTGTTTCTAATGAGATTTCCTAACTCTTTTTGAATGTAGTACTTTGCATATATACACCATGTCTATTCAATTGTACATTGTTATTATCCAATCTTTGACTTAAAAATCATTGTTCAATTCTAAATTATTGTGTTAAACCTTCAAACAGCAAGAAAACTCTTATTGATTGAAATAATCTGTAATTAAATAGTGTTCTAAAATTCTAGAACCACTGATAAGCTAGTTCCAAACTAAACTTTCTTTAGTGCGGAAATTCTAAATTCAAACTGAGACGAATAACCCTGACATAGGGGATTATGTACGTGTTAGCATTTAGATGTTTGTGCACAATACATGGTACAAAGGGTTGATCCCCCTAAGTACGTAAAGAAGGGTCTGTATAGTCTAAATGATGGTTAAGGTTGAGGTAATAATACCTAATTACCGGGGACATAGTTCGTGGTCATAAGACCCTCAAATATAAAACTCGAGCTTGTTTTCTATTCTTGATTCGTAGAACAAGTTTACCATTATTCAACATTTGTTGTCCAGACTCATGTTGTTGTTATTATTATTCTTTATATCAGTTGGCAATTGTTTGCTCACTCTTGCATTTAAACATTGCAGCTAAAGTCGAGAAAGTCGATGAGCCATCTTCCAGCAAAGGAAAGGGCAAGATGTCAAAGTGTTAAAGATATATGTGAATCTATTTGGATGAATTATATTATAAGACTTAATTTATTTTGTGATGTATTCCGCAGACTTATGTAATAATTTAAGATTAGATTACCTGGGATTGTTTTAAGTTGATGTAACCCTTTAATGGGAAAGATTATTGTTTAAGTTATTTAAATTATGTCTTTATCCTTTATTATGGGTAGTTAAATGTAATAGTTTTGGATAGTGAGCACCAAATCTCGTGAGAATGGAGTACCCGGATTTGGGGGTGTCACAGGTTGGTATCAAAGCTTTAGGTTATGAACCTTAGGTGGGGAACCTTGTGAAGTAACCTTTTAGGAGACAGAAAACATAGTGGTGTCAAACTCTTATCGAGTTTTAATGAATGGATTAAGGCATCCATTAAAGCTAAACAATAAAAGACATTATGTGCTATGTGTTAATAACTTATGTGTTTGCGAGTATCGAAGAATGTTACATAATAAATTAAACTTAAAAGTATTTTGTTGTTAGGATGTCTAACGTTGGAGGATCCAGTCCAGCTAGGAAAGTGATACCTCAGATACCTAGATATGAGTAACCCCGAGATGTCCACGTTATGCGGGAACAGTTGATTCAGAGGGAGCCCTCTGTTGATTGCTAAGGAAGAACAAGAGGATGAGCCTGTGTCTGATCCTGAGGAGGAAAGCTTTGAGGATATAGAGGAGGAGGATGAGGAAGAGGATCCTGTGGAGTTTCCACCAAACTCCATATCAGCTGAGATGTATGATGCACTGTATGATAGAAACATATAATTACAGGATAAGGTTGAGGAGATGAAGGAGTTGGCTGAGATGCATCAAGCTACTATAGAGCAAAAGGATGTGGAAATTCAGGAACTCGACTCACGACTTAGAAACACGGAGTGGGATATAGTTCATACAAATGGACAGCAAGAGGATCTGTTGGCTGAGAATAAAAAGATGAAGACTGAAGTGGAGAAGCTGAAAGATGACTTGAAGGTGGAGTCAGCTAAACGTGCAAGGGCAGAGGACGCTTGGATGAAGGCGACTCAGTGTGCAGACTGTGTTGAAGCCAAGGTCCAAATGAAGAAGGCGAAGATGAATGAAATGGATTATGCCTTTCATTATGCGATTGATAGGGCCCAAAATCAAGTCTTTTATTACCCACCCTAGTTTGAAGACTCGCCGTGGTTAGTAATGGATTGTAGGACGGCATATCATATTATGGAGGAAGAGCGTAGAGAAGCCTCTCGACGTCTTAATATGCCCAGATAGAAAGAATAAGAATAATAATAATATGTGATTGTGTGACGCCCCCCAAAATAGGTATACATCACCCATTCTGAGTCGCCAGATATACACGGTACAGAATCAAATACAAACTTCTTTTATACAATACGACAAAAGCGTAGCTGAGAGTTTTTACACGAATATTGTCTTCTAGACAGTATTTAAACTCAAATGGAGTCCTCATTACAATTATTGATACACTATTTCATAGAATAGTGAGGACTACTATAGCCACCATCTCGGACCATCACTCCGTTACCCGACTACAAACTTCCTCATACAATTGTCGTGCAAAATACGACAACACATATGATGTGGATACCAACTGTGAATCTCATCCCTTTACTTGGATAACACCTCGCAATGATACCTTACAATGGTACCTTACATAAAGGTACAGTCAATAAATGTTTTAGAAATTAAAATCTTTAGAAAATGCTCAAAGAAACTTTCGTACATGATAGGCCATGCATCTAAGTTATAATAGATATCATATGACTCAAGAATTATCCTTGGTTGGCCCAATAGACCCCAAAGAAAAACGAGAAGACTGTTATCATGTTCTTTTCAATTGTGAGTTTTCTCTTGACATATAATTATCTTCATTGTCTCCAATTGAGAATTATATTTCAACCAAACTCCAAGATTATATAGGTAGTGTTCGTAGATATAACCAGCAAGTGGATGTGCACAACCCTGTCTAATGATAACACGAAGTCGTAGGTCATTATACATCTTGTATGATAGTGGCAAAATGTAAGACCCCAACTTATTATGAATAAAATTAAATTTTCTCTATTTATTATCTTGAAAAAATAAGGAGTTAATTTGATATAATACTTTGGTTATGGGTGAAATGTGCAAATTTTATAAAATAAGCAAGTGGTTATAAAATATTCATTTTGTGTAGGAGAATATTCGTTTGGTCGTGGAATATTTTTGTTGTCAGGGAATATTAAATGCACGCATTTTGCGACCATTCGTGGGCCTCATAATAGAATAAATGTCGGATGAAGAAAACGACAAGTTTGAGTTTTTATAAATAACAACAGAAATTGCTTATCGTTAACACTTGTTGGAATACCCTAAGGTTAAAATATAATAATACGGCGTGGTTGCACAAAGAATACACTTACGGTATTTCTGATATTTTTGAATTATTAATTCTTACGTAAGAAGATACTAATCAATAATTATTACAGTAATTACTATTCAATATTTTATTTTATTGATTCAATAATTGTTGCGTTGATATTTTATATCATTGTTATTTCAATAATTGTCACTGCACGGTATTTCTCATTATCCGATCAATAATTCATATTATTTGAATAATATTATTAGATAGCATTATTGGCAATGTCTAGAAAGTTCTGTCTAAGGAGAGGTTTGGCCACCTAATTGCGCGTCAGTAAAGAGAAATCCTTATTGGAAAGCCCCCTCTTTCTTGGGAATGGCCTGGTTGTCATTATTGTGATTTGTAATATTATTTATGAATAATTATTTATTGATTTATATGATAAGAAAATATTTATTTTATGTGGCTATTAATGTTGAGGCGTTTTATCAGTATTTTTTTCGGAATGGAGGTATTGAAAATCAAATCAGTGTTCTTGAGATATATTGCATGAGTTATAATTTTTAATCCAACCGTTGGATTGTTGTGATTTTTAGATATGTTATACATATATAAGTTGAGTATATGTCCACAAATTTTGAACTGTTAAAAATAAATGTATGATTTGTTATGAATTTTAAGAGGTGGCTGATTCGGAAATTATGTTATAAATGATTTTTGGTGAAAAATTCTAGAATTGAGTGGGCCCCACTTTTGGTTGGTGAGAAATGTGCTCAAAATTTATTTTAAATGTGGTGGGTGGAAATAGTAGCAGGTAAAGCCATCAAGTAGCAGGTCAAGTTTACTTCGGTGTGCTAGTATTTTCCTATAAATAGGTGTTTAGGTTAGAATTGAAAATCACACCAGAAATATAAGTTTTCTCTCTTTCTCTCTCTATATTATCGAGTGTATTTTGTGAGTATTTAGATACTTTGAGAGTTGCTATTCAGTACAAGTTTCATTCAGCATCACATCCGACCTTTCATTCCGAAGTACTGTTTCTTTGAGGTAAGGGAGGTTATTTTCTTCTTAAATGATATTATTTTCTTCAATATTATTATGCTAAGATATTGTTATGAATTTATTGTGAAATTTCTACCTTTTTGTGTCGGGGTTACTATTCACGTATACGACACTATTCACAAATACAACACTATTCACCGAAAAATGAAATTTTCTCTTTTTCGTCCCAGATGTCATTTATGGTTACTATCTTTGATTGTATCCATGTTTTGATCTTTTTTTTGAATTCTACTTCACACTTGGTTATTATGGAATATTATTGAATTTGGATAAACCGAAATACGAATCCCTAATATTTTTCCTTCTGTCTTACTGGATTCGTTCTCTAAAAAAAAATTCATCATCCTCAGGCCTTAATAGTGATACTTGATGAATATCTTTGGCCTGTAGTGAAAAGATGAATGATTACCTGATGAATATCTTTGGCCCGTAATGCAAAGATGAACAGGTGTTGAAATGAACATGACCAACTGGTGATACAAATGAATATCTTTGGCCCGTAGTGCAAAGATGTATATTGATTGATGTTACAGGGATAAAATATTGATGATGGACTTTTAAATTCATAAATGATAGTAGATTTCATTCTCTACTTAACTCTTCTAATGAATTGTTGTTTCCGCTGCAATTGTTGTTCTAAAACTTGTTGTCGATTATATTCTATCAGATTTTTCCCTGTTGAAGACTAAGGATAATTTGTTGTATATTATCTTAGTCATAATATTCTTTACTGGGCTAGTTGACCTCACCCTTTTCCTTTTTGTTCCATTTTTTTCTCGTGAGCGCGAAAACATAGCGAGAACCAATCGGGGTTTAGAGTGATGGTCCTGCATAATTGTTTTAGCGATCCTCACTATTTTTGTAAAATAGTGCATCAATAATTGTAATGAGGACTTTATTTGAGTGTTGATATTGTCTAGAAGACAATATTTGTATTTAAACTCACAGTATATGTTGTCGTATTTTGCACGACAATTGTAATAATAAAGTTGTAGTTGTTTTCTGTACCATATATTTGGCGACTCGGAATGGGTGATGTATACCTATTTTGGGGGCGTCACAGTTGGTATCAGAGCTTAGGGATATGGTCTCTGGCGGAGATCGGGGAATAGAACTAGGAGGGGAGAGACGAGTAAATCCTTCGCTAGTGTGTCCTACCTAAGCTTATTTGTTGGTCGGTCATAATATAGGGATATTATGTGATATGTTAATTTGTTTAATTAACCCCTGTTTTATGGTAGTTTTTAAGAATGCCAGCTGAGAACGTTAACAATGGAGTCTATGAGACTGTGGAACAACCTTTGATTACCAACCAAGAGAACGTGCAACAGGAAGGCAATATTCATCTTGTAAACAACACTACCGAGCAAACGATGAATGATGCGATGTTTAGAAGCTTTTTACAGTTCATGCAAAATCAGACGAGGGAGACTCGTGTATAAAATACGGGTGGAAATGATAGCAATGCGCGGTTTGTCACAGCCAAGCAGTTCAAGGAGTTGGGACCACCAGACTTGGGTTAAGAAAATTAACAAGATATTCGATGTCTTGGGATGCACGGAGGAACAGAAGGTTCCATTCACCACCTTTTTGTTCCGTGGTGAGGCAGATTACTGGTGGGAATCTGTGAAGCGTTCCCAGCCAGCTGCACTCAATATGTCTTAGGAAAAATTTTAGAAACTGTTCAATGACAAGTACTTTCCTGAAAGTATTCGTCATATGAAGGAGGTAGAGTTTATTAGACTGGAACAGAACAACATAACGGTGTCCCAGTACGAGGCGAAGTTCGCGGAGTTATCCAGGTTTGCACCTCATTTGGTAGAAAATGAGGAACGTATGACGCGGATGTTTCTGAGAGGTCTAAAACCCGAGATTCGACAATATCGTATCTTTCATAAATTTTCTTTATATTCAGATGTTGTAAACATGGCTCAATTATTAGAGCGTGATAATGAGTATGTTCAACCGAGGGACCACAACCAGGGTCATACCGGTGACAGCAGTCATCGGAGCGATGATAACCAACGAGGAGGGAAGAATACGGACAAAAGCGGTAACCACTCAGGTGGTAATCGTAGCCATAATAATAGGAGAGGTGATTCAAGTTAAAATTTTAAAAAGAAGAGATTCAACAATGACGGGAAGACATCAGCAGCAGCACCAGCACCAACAACAAATTCTAGGGGAGGAGAACGATAGCCGCTAGATGCTACAGATGCGGAGAGGAGGGACACATAAGTCCAAACTGTTCACACCCTTCCAAGGTGTGTTTCAATTGCGGAGAAGACGGTCACATAGCCCGATTTTGTCCAATAGCGAAGTCAAGTCCAACTGGGACGGCGACACCAAAGGCGACTACGGACAAAACAAAGTCGGTGATTCAAGGAAGGGCGTTTGTCGTGACTGGCCAAAACGTGATAAACCCGAACGAGGTGATCAGGGGTAAGCTAATCTTGAACTCTTGCGAAGTTTATACCTTACTAGATACCGGTTCTACCCATTATTTTATCTCTCCTGCTTGTGCTCAACGTTTAAACTTGACTCCGGAGAAATTGGACATTAACTTATCTGTTGAAACTCCGTTGGGTGAAACCTTTGTTACATCTACAATTAATAAATCTTGCTTGATCCAAGTTGGCACAATCACATTACCTGTTAATCTTATCTCTTTAAAGATACTTGCATTTGATGTGATTTTAGGGATTGATTGGTTAACCACTCATCATGCCAAAATTGATTTTTTTTCGTAAGGTTGTTAGTTTTTATATTCCTAACCAACCTGTTATACAAATTCAAGCAACTAAACCACTAAAATCAGTCACTGTCATATCAAGCCATAAAGCTATTCGTTTATTGAAAAAAAGGATGTCAAGCTTTCTTAGCCCATATTATAGACTTGAACAAAAACACGTCAAATTTGAATAATATTCCTATTGTTAATGAATTTCCTGACGTATTTCCTGAAAAACTTCCTGGTCTACCCCAGAACGAGAAGTTGAATTCTTTATTGATCTTGAACCGGGTACAAAGCCCATTTCTAAAACCCCATATCGAATGGCTCCTATTGAACTTCAGGAGTTAAAAGTCTAACTACTGAGAATTATTAGACATCGGTTTCATTCGTCCCTAGTACATCCCTTTGGGGTGCTCCTGCTTTATTTGTAAAGAAAAAAACTGGGGGAGTATGCGACTTTGTATTGACTACCGGAAATTAAACTATGTCACCATCAAGAATAGGTATCCGTTACCTCGCATTGATGACCTGTTTGACCAGTTGCAAGGAGCACAATTCTTTTCAAAGATTAATCTTTGTTCTGGATATAATCAGCTGAAAATTAAACTGAGGATATTCCAAAGACTGCCTTCAGGACTCGGTACAGGCATTATGAATTCTTAGTCATGTCTTTTGGATTGACTAATGCTCCTGCTGCTTTCAAGGATATGATGAACCGTGTATTCAAGGAATATTTGGATCAGTTCTTTGTTGTCTTTATTGATGACATCCTCATCTATTCCAAAAGCCTTGAAGATCATGAGCACCATTTGAAGCTGGTACTTCAAAGACTTCGTGACAACAAGCTATATGCCAAGCTGAAGAAATGCGAGTTCTGGCTTAAGGAAGTAGCATTCCTTGGGCACGTGGTGTCAAAACATGGAGTATCTATTGACCCGGCGAAGATTGAAGCAATACAAAGTTGGGAGCAACCGAAGTCGGTGACCGAAGTGCGTAGCTTTTTAGGCTTAGCTGGTTATTATCGGAGATTCGTGGAAGGATTTTCTCGAATCGTTACTCCTTTAACTCAGCTAACTCGGAAAGATACAAAATTCGTATGGAGCGAGGAATGCGAGAAGAGTTTCCAAGAGCTCAAGAGGAGACTCATTTCGGTACCTGTTCTAACAATACCATCTGGTTCGGATGGATTTATTATCTACAACGATGCTTCAGGCAAAGGGTTAGGATGTGTTCTCATGCAACATGGGAAAGTCATAGCCTATGCCTCGCGACAACTCAAAGAATATGAGAGGAATTATCCTACTCATGATCTGGAGTTGGCAGCAGTCGTTTTTGCGTTGAAAATATGGAGACACTAGCTGTATGGGGAGAAAGTGGAGATTTATACGGATCATAAAAGCCTCAAATATTTCTTCACCTAAAAGGAACTCAACATGCGGCAACGACGTTGGCTCGAGCTGTTGAAGGATTACGACCATAGCATTCAATATTATCCTGGAAAAATAAACGTTGTAGCTGACGCATTGAGTAGAAGATCATATGCGGGTACGAGTGCAATGTTGTCAACACAAAGGCCCATTTTGTACGACTTACAAAGGATGGAGATAGAGTTAAAGGCTCCAAGTACCCACGTGATGATATCAAACATACGAGTAGAACCGACTTTAATCGATAAAGTTAAAGCTGCTCAAGCTACGGACCTGGGGCTAATGCGTATGAAGAAGAAAGTGCAAGAAGGTGTTATTCTAGAAGCAGGAATCGATGAAGAAGAAATACTTCGAGTCAACTCCAGACTTTGCTTTCCTAACGATTCTAAATTGAAGCATAGAATCATGATGGAGGCACACAACACACCATTTGCAATCCATCCTGGGAGTACTAAAATGTATCATGATCTTCGACATACATTTTGGTGGAACAATATGAAGAGAAAGATCGCGGATTTTATCTCGAGGTGTTTAACCTGTCAACGTGTAAAGGCATAGCATCAAATGCCAAAGGGTCCATTGTAACCACTTGAGATTCCAAAATGGAAGTGGAAACACATTACTATGGATTTTGTTACGGGTCTTCCCAAGGTTTCTCAAGGTATAGATGCGATTTGGGTTATTGTTGATAGATTAACCAAGTCTGCTCATTTCTTGCCTATACGTGAGACTTATTCCCTTGAACGTCTTGCACATATGTATGTGAATGAGATTGTGAGATTTCATGGCATGCCAGTATCCATAGTTTCAAATTGTGACCCAAGATTCACTTCACGATTTTGGGTTAGCTTGCAGAAAGCTATGGGCACAGATTCATAATTCAGTTCAGCATACCATCCTCAAACGGACGGACAATCAGAGAGGACTATTCAAACTCTTGAAGATCTATTAAGACTTTGTGTCCTAGACTTCAAAGGGAGTTGGGATAAGTATTTACCATTGGTGGAATTCTCCTACAACAACAGTTATCAGTCAAGTATAGGTTTGGCTCCATTTGAAGCCTTGTATGGATGAAAGTGTTGCTCTCCAGTATGTTGGGATGAGGTGGGTGAAGCAACATTTTTGGGACCAGAGTTAGTACGTATGACTATGAAAAAGATCCAAACGATTCGACAACGTATACAAATGGCACAGGATCGACAAAAGAGTTATGCGGATCTTCATCGAAAAGACGTGGAATTTGGTATTGGGGATCATGTACTATTACGTATTGCTCCATGGAAGGGAGTTACAAGATTCGTGAAGAGAGGAAAGCTCAATCCACGATTTATTGGTCCATTTTAGATTCTTGATTGAGTAGGAAATGTGGCCTATAGACTCGCGTTACCTCCAAGCATGTCTCGTGTTCATAATTTTTTTCACATATCTATGCTTCGTAAATATGTGAAAGACCCAAACCACATTATTGAGTTAGAACTAAACGAGATAGCCGAAAATTTAACTTACGAGGAGGTACTTGTTAAGATCTTGGATAGGAAAGAACATGTCCTACGCACCAAGGTTATACCACAAGTTAAGGTTCTGTGGAGGAACCACGCTATTAAAGAAATGACTTGGGAGTTGGAATCGGAAATGAAAGCGAGGTACCATCACCTTTTCGAAACACCAGGTACGTACATCAATTTCGAGGATAAAATTTTATAAGGAGGGGAGGTTGTAAGACCCCAACTTATTATGAATAAAATTAAATTTTCTCTATTTATTATCTTGAAATAATAAGGAGTTAATTTGATATAATACTTTGGTTATGGGTGAAATGTGCAAATTTTACAAAATAAGCAAGTGGTTATAAAATATTCATTTTTATCGGAGAATATTAGTTTTGGTCGTGGAATATTCTTATTATTTGGGGAATATTCGTATAACAACAAGCCTATGACCATTCGTGGGCCTCATAATAGAATAAGCGCTTCGGGATGAAGAAAATGACAAGTTTGAGTTTTTATAAATAACGGCAGTAGTTATTACAAGTAACACTTTGTTGGAATACCCTATGGTTAAAATACGATGTCTGGCGTGGTTGCACAAGAATAACACCAGTATTGCACAATATTTTTGAATTATTGATTCTTACGTAAAGAAGACTTTACTCAATAATTGAATGCAGTAATTCTTTGCTCAATATTTTATTTTATTGATTCAATAATTGCTACGTTGATATTTTATATTATTGTTGTTTTAATAATTGTCACCGCACAAAGATTTCCCATTATCCCATCAATAATTCATATTATTTGAATAATATTATTAGATAGCATTATTGGCAATGTCTAGAAAGTTACATCTAAGGAGAGGTTTGGTCACCTAATTGCGCCACCAAGAAGGAAAAATCCTTATTGGAAAGCCCCCACTTTCCTGAGAACGGCCTGGTTGTCATTATTGTGATTTTATAATATTATTTATGAATAATTATTTACTGATTTATATGATAAGGAAATATTTATTTTATGTGGCTATTAATGTTGAGGTGTTTTATCAGTATTTTTGTCGGAATGGAGGTATTAAAAATCAAATCAGTGTTCTTGAGATATATTACGTGAGTTATAATTTTTAATCCGACCATTGGATCGTTGTGATTTTTAGATGTATTATACATATATAAGTTGAGTATATGTCCATAAATTTTGAACCGTTAAAAATGAATGTATGATTTGTTATAAATTTTAAGAGGTGACTGATTCGGAAATTATGTTATAAATGATTTTTGGTGGAAAATTCTAGAATTGAGTGGGCTCCACTTTTGGTTGGTGAGAAATGTGCTCAAATTTTATTTCAAATATGGTGGGTGGCAATAGTAGCAGGTAAAGCCATCAGGTAGTATGTCAAGTCTGCTTCGACGTGCTAGCATTTTCCTATAAATAGGTGTTTAGGTTAGAATTGAAAATCACACCAGAAACATAAGCTTTCTCTCTTTCTCTCTCTATATTATCGAGTGTATTTTGTGAGTATTTAGATACTTTGAGAGTTGCTATTTAGTACAAGTTTCATTCAGCATTACATCCGACCTTTCATTCCGAAGTACTGTTTCTTTGAGGTAAGGGGTGTTATTTTCTTCTTAAATGATATTATTTTCTTCAATATCATTATGCTGAGATATTGTTATGAATTTTATTGTGGAATTTCTACCTTTTTTGTGTCGGAGTTACTATTCACGTATACGACACTATTCACGTATACAACACTATTCACAAATACGGCACTATTCACCGAAAAATAAAATTTTCTCTTTTTCGTCCCAGATGTCTTTTATGGTTACTATCTTTGATTGTATCCATGTTTTGATCTTTATTTTTGAATTCTACTTCACACTTGGTTATTATGGAGTATTATTGAATTTGGATAAACCGAAATACGAATCCCTAATATTTGTCCTTCTGTCTTACTGGATTCGTTCTCTAAAATATTTTTCATCATCCTCAGTCCTTAATGGTGATACTTAATGAATATCTTTGGCCTGTAGTGCAAAGATGAATGATTACCTGATGAATATCTTTGGCCTATAGTGCAAAGATGAACAGGTGTTGAGATGAACATGACCAACTGGTGATACAAATGAATATCTTTGGCCCGTACTGCAAAGATGTATATTGATTGATGTTACAGGGATAAAATATCGTTGATGGACTTTTAAATTCATAGATGATAGTAGATTTCATTCTCTACTTAACTCTTTTAATGAATTGTTATTTCCGCTACAGTTGTTGATCTAAAATTTGTTGTCGATTATATTCTATCAGATTTTTCCCTGTTGAAGACTAAGGATAATTTTTTGTATATTATCTTATTCATAATATTCTTTACTGGCTAGTTGAGCTCACCCTTTTCCTTTTTGTTCCATTTTTTTTCTCAGGAAACGAGAACATAGCAAAAACCCATTGGGGTTTAGAGTGATGGTCCTAGACAGTTGTTTTAGCAGTCCTCACTATTTTTATAAAATAGTGCATCAATAATGATAATAAGGACTTTATTTGAGTGTTGATATTGTCTAGAAGACAATATTTGTATTTAAACTCATAGTATGTGTTGTCATATTTTGCACGACAATTGTAATAATAAAGTTGTAGTTATTTTCTGTACCATGTATTTGGCGACTCAGAATGGGTGATGTATACCTATTTTGGGGGCGTCACACAAAACACCCTTCCAAAGTTGGGTTCACCACACTCTATTTGGTTCACCAAAATAAACGATTAAATGACGTATAAAATACGACAGTTGGCACCATCATATTACCTGTTGATCTTATCTCTTTAAAGATACTTGCATTTGATGTGATTTTAGGAATTGATTGGTTAACTACTCATCATGCCAAAATTGATTGTTTTCGGAAGGTTGTTAGTTTTCATATTCCTAACCAACCTGTTATGCGAATTCAAGCAAACCAAACCACTAAAATCAATCACTGTCATATCAAGCTATAAAGACATTCGTTTATTAAAAAATGGATGTCAAGATTTCTAAGCCCATGTTATGGATTTAAACAAAAACACGTTAGATTTGAATAATATTTCTGTTGTTAGTGAATTTCCTGAAGAACTTTCCGGTCTACCCCTAGAACGTGAAGTTGAATTCTTTATTGACCTTGAACCTGGTACAAAACCCATTTCTAAAACCCCATATCGAATGGCTCCTATTGAACTTCAGGAGTTAAAGGTCTAACTACATGAGTTGTTAGACATCGGTTTCATTCGTCCTAGTACATCTCCTTGGGGTGCTCCTATTTTATTCGTAAAAAAGAAATACGAGAGTATGAGACTTTGTATTGACTACCGGGAATTGAACCATATCACCATCAAGAATAGGTATCTGCTACCTAGCATTGATGACATGTTCGACCAGTTACAAGGAGCACAATTATTTTCAAAGATCGATCTTTGTTCTGGATATCACCAAATTGAAGATTAAAAGCGAGGATATTACAAGACGCCTTGAACTCTAATGACGGCATTATGAATTCTTAGTCATGTCTTTTGGATTGACTAATGCTCATGCTTCTTTCATGGATATGATGAACCGTGTGTTCAAGGAATATTTGGATCAGTTCGTTGTTGTCTTTATTGATGACATTATTCCAAAAGCCGTGAAGATCATGAGCACCATTTGAAGCTGGTACTTCAAAGGCTTTGTGATAACAAGCTATATGTCAAGCTGAAGAAATGCGAGTTCTGGCTTGAAGAAGTAGCATTCATTGGGCACGTGGTGTCAAAATATGGAGTATCTGTTGACCCGATGAATATTGAAGCAATACAGAGTTGGGAGCAACTAAAGTCGGTGATCGAAGTACGTAGCTTTCTGGGCTTAGCTGGTTATTATCGGAGATTCATGGAAGGATTTTCTCGAATCTCTACTCCGTTAAATCAGCTGACTCAGAAAGATACAAAATTCGTATAAAGCGAGGAATGCAAGAAGAGTTTCCAAGAGCTCAAGAGGAGACTCATTTCGGCACCTGTTCTGACAATACCATCTGGTTCGGATGGATTTGTTATCTATAGCGATGTTTTAGGCAAAGGGTTAGGATGTGTTCTCATGCAACATGGGAAAGTCATAGCCTATGCCTCGCAACAACTCAAAGAATATGAGAGGAATTATCCTACTCATGATCTGGAGTTACAAAGGATGGAGATAGAGTTAAAGGCTCCAAGTACCCACGTGATGATATCAAACATACGAGTAGAACCGACTTAAATCGAAAAAGTGAAAGCTGCTCAAGTCACAGACCCAGAGCTGATGCGTATGAAGAAAAAGTACAAGAAGTTGTTATTCCAGAAGCAAGAATCGATGAAGAAGGAATACTTCGAGTCAACTCCAAACTTTGCATTCCTAAAGATTCTGACTTGAAGCATAGAATCATGATGGAGGCACACAACACACCGTTTGCAATCCATCCTAGGAGTACCAAAATGTATCATGATCTTCGACATACATTTTGGTGGAACAATATGAAGAGAGAGATCGCGGAGTTTATCTCGAGGTGTTTAACTTGTCAACGTGTAAAGGCGGAGCATCAAGTGCCAAAGGGTCCATTGCAACCACTTGAGATTCTGAAATGGAAGTGGGAACACATTACCATGGATTTCGTTACGGGTCTTCCCAAGGTTTCTTAAGGCATAGATGCGATTTGGGTTATTATTGATAGATTAACCAAGTCTGCTCATTTCTTGCCGATACAGGAGACTTATTCCCTTGAACGTCTTACTCGTATGTACGTGAATGAGACTGTGAGATTACATGGCATGCCAGTATCCATAGTTTCGGATCGTGACCCAAGATTTACTTCATGATTTTGGATTAGTTTGCAGAAAGCTATGGGCACAGATTTACGATTCAGTTTGGCATACCATCCTCAAACGGACGAAAAATCAGAAAGGACTATTAAAACTCTTGAAGATCTATTAAGACTCTGTGTCCTAGATTTCAAAGTAAGTTGGGATAAGTACTTGTCATTGGTGGAATTCTCCTACAATAACAGTTATCAAGCAAGTATAGGCATGGCTCCATTCGAGGCGTTGTATGGATTTAAAGTGTCGTTTCTCCGAGATCTTTGGGGACGAGGTGGGTGAAGCAACGTTGTTGGGACCAAAATTGGTACGCATGACTACGAAAAAAGATTCAAATGATCCGGCAATGTATACAAACCTCACAAGATCGACAAAAGAGTTGTACGGATCTTCATCAAATGGATGTGGAATTTAATATTGAGGATCATGTATTGTTATGTATTGCTCCATGGAAGGGAGTTACAAGATTCGGGAAGAGAGAAAAGCTCAATCCACAATTTGTTGGTCCATTTGAGATTCTTGACTGAGTAGGAAATGTGGCCTATAGACTCGCACTACCTCCAATCATGTCTCGTGTTCATAATATTTTTTACATATCTATGCTTTGTAAATGTGTGAAAGACCCAAACCACATTATTGAGTTAGAACCAGACGAGATAACCGAAGATTTAACGTATGAGGAGGTACCTATCAAGATCTTGGATAGGAAGGAGTATGTCCTACGCACAAAGGTTATACCAAAAGTCAAAGTTTTATGGAGGAACTATGCTATTGAGGAAATGACTTGGGAGTTGAAATCAGAAATGAAAGCGAGGTACCCTCACCTTTTCGAAACACCAGGTACGTACATCAATTTCGAGGATAAAATTTCATAAGGAGGGGAGGTTGTAAGACCCCAACTTTTTATAAATAAAATTTAATTTCATCTATTCATTATTTTGAAATAGTAAGGGGTGGATTTGATTAATGTGGTTAGTTATGGGTAAAATATGCAAATTTTGCAAAATAAGCAAGTGGTTATAAAATATTCAATGTTGTCAAGGAATATTCGTTTGGTCGTGGAATATTCTTGTTATCGGGGAATATTCGTACGACAACGCAGCCATTTGTGGGCCCCATAACGAAAAATTGTCGGATGAAAAAAATGACAAGTATGAGTTTTTTTTATAAATAACGACGTAATTATTACCGTTAACACTGTTGGAATACCTGATGGTTAAAGTACAGTAATACGCGTGGTTGCACTGTAGCATACGGTATTGCACAATATTTTTGGATTATTAATTCTTACGTAAGAAGGCACTACTTAATAATTGTTACAGTAATTATTGTTAAATATTTTATTTTATTGATTCAATAATTACTACGTTGATATTTTATATTATTGTTGTATCAATAATTATCACTGCACAGTATTTTCCATTATCAGATCAATAATTCATATTATTTGAATAATATTATTAAATAGTATTATTGGCAATGTCTAAGAAAGTTCTATCTAGAAAAGGGGTTTGGTCACCTAATTGCGCGTCAATAAGGAAAAATCCTTATCGAAAAATCTCCTTTTTCTTGGGAACGATCTGGTTGTCATTATTGTGATTCTGTAATATTATTTGTGAATAATTAATTATTGATTTATATGATAAGAAAATATTTATTTTATATTGTTATAAATGAAGGAATTAATACTGAGGTGTTTTATTAATATTTTGTCGGAATGGAGGTATTAACAATCATTCGTATGTGAATTTCGGTCATTTTCTGTTTAGAATTTGAAAAATATTTCTTCTACAAAGTTGTAGAGAATTAAATTTCCTATGAAATGGACATAAAATTCGTATTTTTCTGATAAAAGGGTTATTTATTGTGAATTATTGAAGTTTTGGAAATAAATATTTTTTTATTAAAAACATGGGTGGGCCCCACTTTTGTTTTTTGGTGGAAAATGTTGAAGTTTTAAATCATAGAAGATAATAAATTTCATTCTATATTTAACTCTTTTAATGAATTGTTATTTTCGCTGCGAATATTGATCTAAAACTTGTTGTCCATTATATTTTATCTGATTTATTGAAGGCTAACGATAATTTGTTCTACATTATCTTAGTCATAATATTCTTTATTGGGCTAGTTGAGCTCACCCTTTTCTTTTTTGTTCCATTTTTCTTCTCAGGAAGCGAGAATATAGCCAGAACTAGTCGGGGTGTGGAGTGATGTTTCAAGTTAGTTGTTTTAGCAGTCCTCACTATTTTATAAAATAGTGTATCAATAATTGTAATGAGAACTTATTTGAGTTTGGATATTGTCTAGAAGATAATATTTGTATTTAAACTTACAGGATATGTGTTGTCGTATTTTACACGACAATTATAATAATGAAGTTGTAATTGTTTTCTGTACCATGTATTTGACGACTGAGAATGGGTTGTGTGGACCTATTTTGCGGGTGTCACTAATATTGTGTTCTCAGCTCTTTATTTATCTATTTATGTTATTTATATTTCATGTAGTTTAATTGTAATCTTAATTTTAATTACTTAAATCAAATTGTTTAAATAAAGTTGAGACAATATAAAGTTAGTACTTGAAAAATGTTAGAGATAATTTCTCGTGGGATCGACAATTTACTTATCATTTTATTACTTGTTGACCGTGTATGCTTTCGCGTATTTATCGATTGTGAAATCGACCAACAAGTTTTTCGAGATGTTGCCGAGGATCGAACCTGCGGAAGTTATCTGCTTTACTTTTTTCTATTTCAGACATTGAGGACAATGTCTAATTTGAGTTTGGGGGTGTATTAGTTTTGTTGTATTTGGTATTGGGTTGCAGTTGATTGTTTTTGTTTAGTTTTATTTTGGTTTGATAATCTAGAATTCACAAATTATTTATAAAAACTTCTTCCGATGGTTAGATAAATACATCTCTTCAAATTAACTCACTATATTCCTATGTGAATTAATTAAGAACAGATTCATTAAGCTCAAATTCTCAAGTTGGTTACGCACGACATATATGTATATTTCTATTCTATATATAAATTAGTTATTCAATCCTAAGAAGAATAAACTAAACACATGTTATCATGTTCAGATCTAACCCTATAATATTCCCTCTTCCAATATATATTATATAGATTATCAAATAATTGCTATTCAGACAATCATACATTAAGTACAAAATATGATAAACAACTTGCATATGATCAATAATAATTAATATGAGAGTAAATCAATTCATACTAAACTAAGTTCCATTGCAATCTTAATAAAAAATTTAGTTCATAGCGTATGAATAAAACATCACCAATAAATCAAGTAACATTTTAGGATTACAAGAATAAAGAGATAAGAAAAAAGATAAAATCTGCGAAGTGCAGTTTTCAATCTCCACACTCAGCCTCCAACTTGATCTCTTTTGTGCTCCTTGGAAATTTGATAAGAAACCCTAACTTGGATGTAAGTGATATGATGTAATCCTCTCTTCTATGTAAATTAATCTCCCAAATCATTTGTCTTGATGAATATTTATAGATTTCTTGTTAAAATATATCAAAATTGGTATCCCAATCCAGTTCCAAGTCAAAAATGTGCTAAAATTCACACCCCACACTGAAGCTCAGCGTCGCAGCGCCAATAATCAGCGCCCCATCGCTCACTCTCTGACTTCTTAGCGCAACGAGGCTTGATGAATTATGATTTTGACTATGGTGACGGTATGTCACGTCGCCTTAAATACTAAAACTCGTCGCTATATGCTCGAGTGCTAGCTCTTTGGCTATAATTTTGAAGATATTTGGTTCCAAACATTAACTTCAATGCCTCTCTTTCATTATTCTAAAAAATAAAATAAAAACACATAAAAATAACAGAAAATACTTAAAGATGCACAAATTATTAAGTTAAAAGAATACTTAAGTTAGAGGTAATAAAACCACTCATTCACACAAAGCAGAAATTACTTATTTTTACATGTTCAAATATTTATTTTTAGTAATTTATGAGTTGAAATAAATATAAAATGATGACCTTTTTCTCATTTTAAGAAAATTTCTTGTAATTTTGTTTGCTTGCAATGATTTTCAGAGATGGTTTTTTTTCTTCCCCATTTTTTTAATATTTAGACAAAAAAGAATGCATCTCATTAGTTTTAACCACTCATTCACACAAAGCAACTTTGCAATTTTTTCTAATAAATACCAATAAAGTAAATGATGGGCTAGGGAATAGGACTGATCATTCGATTATAACCGAATTGAATAGGTTATTTGATTATAATCGAAAATCAAAATTTGCACAATTTTAATATCCGAACAAGTAACCGAATTATCAAATAACTGAATTTACTATTCGGTTATTCGGGTAATAACTAAAATTAAAAAATATATTTCTGATTTCTCAAACAAAATAAAACCCGTTACAAATATTGCCTCAAATGGAGGAAAATCGGGTAGTAAAATGGATATAACCTAATTATTCGGTTATACGATTAACCGAATTATCAAATTTCAATAATCAAACCCAAACTTAAAAATTAAATAATAAAACGGATATAATCGAAATACTCAAAATGATCGAATAACTGAAATATTTCAATTAAAAATTCGGTCCGATTTGATTATTTTATCCATTTTTTGCTAAGTCCTGTCAAGGAATGTCCAATTAGGTTTTGCGTCCACGTGGCAGAAAGACGGCACTAATTCTTACCAACCCGTTTCAGCCTTACGGGCAATAACTAATTCTTACCGACCCGTCACAGCCTTTTACGGGCAAAAGCAATCAAATATAACTTACTGACCCCTCCCTCCCTCTTTCTTGAAGAATACTGAAAAGAACGACATAGTCTCATCAGTTCATCCGTGTTTAAGGTATTTCTTTTACTTAAAACTCTAGAAAACTTTTGTTCAATTTCGTGTTTGCAATCAAATATAAACTATAAAGAGAAATTGAAAGAGTTTCGGATCTTAACCTATGTTCTGTATTGATGAACTAGTTTCCAAAATGTTGAATTTGTAATTCTGTATGGGAAGATTTTAAACATTCATATTTAACAAATGATTTGAAATTAAACTGGGTTTGCAGTATTTTGACTTGATATATATATATATATATATATATATATATATATATATATATATGGGTTTGTGTATGTTTTGGGCAAAATATTGATGTTCATTTCTGACAATTTAACTGGTACCAGTTCATTCTACAGTGCTCTCTTAAGTTTCATCTTCATTTACTATGGGTGATAGTTAGTACTCTTTCTCTCTCACTACTTTCAGGTATTGACTCGCTGCCCAACTTGTAATTCATATTTTATGTGTTTTTTCCTTATCTGTCTCGGTGTCTGGGAAATTTCATATATTCATTTATTTGTTCCACCATATTTTCCTAGTATAATTATTTGTATTGATTATGTGTGTGTTTTTATAATACTATTTTTAACTGATTTCTTAGTATGATTTGCTTTGACACAGCCCTTCTGGGAAGCTTGTTCAGATTGAACATGCATTAACAGCTGTAGGATCTGGCCAAACATCTTTAGGGATCAAAGGTAATTCCATGATTCACCTTCTATCTGTAATTCTTTCATGTGTTTATGTACCATTGTTTGATTTGATAGATGTAAAGTTTATACCAAAATTTGAGATGTAAGTTACATCTTTTATGAAAACTGATAGTATATATATATATAATAGTTCCTTTAATATTTTGTTTGTCCCAGAACCAGTTTTATATGTGTCACTGAATTTGTGATATAGTTTGGTCATTGGTGAACCTGGAGTCTCCAACTATGTTATAATACACTCCTTAATGTTATAGAAGTATACATCTTGATCAAATTTTTATGTGAAAAACAAATTATTGAATGTTCAGTAGTTTAAGAGTGGTTCATCTGTTAAATTTATATACACATTCTACCTTGTTGACGCAGGACCTCCGTTTGTAAGATTGTTGCACCAATTCCTTATCACATGAAAAATTGCCTTGTACAATGTTAGACTTTATTTTCATTATCAATTTTTCTTTTTTCTTTTTTTCCTGAATTCCACTTTAACGCCTGTTCTAAGGCTTTTAAACCCAAGATATGGACCTACTTTCTACTTTCAAGTATCTAATTGAGGGTAGTTTGTTTGAGAACAAAATTCTTTGAGTAATGCTTAAGTGGGCCTATTTTTTCAAAAAAGATAAGGCTCAACTGAATGAAGAAACATAGCATGTTTCATTCATCTAGTGTATATATGTTCAATAGCATAACTCAATCCTCATAGAAGAAGAAGCCAAGATGTGTATCATTACACTTGATTAGAATTGAATGCTTTACATAACTTCATACATTTCTAATTGAAAATAAAAGTATGCACGTACTTTATATCTCCCAGAATGCAGCTATCTTATTCTATACAAAGTATAAAAATCATTTATCGTCATTATTACTTTGCTGTTGATGTAATTTGTAGTTATATTTTATATTGTTATTGCAATTGCTCACATGTTCACCTGGTGCGTGCAGCTGCTAATGGTGTTGTTATTGTGACAGAAAAGAAGTTACCATCTATATTGGTTGATGAAACATCTGTGAGTTCATTTCTCTGGCCACAATTATAGTTTACTTGGTCTAATGTGTAGCAAACGTGTGATAATTTTTATTTGTTTGAAAGCATCACTTCAGTAGTTATTTTATCTATGCTGATACTTGTCTATCTTGCTATGTGGGCTTCAATTTTATTAGTATATATACCTAAGATAGCAGATTCATTCGTCAATCTGGTCTTGTTGTGAATATGTTATTTGCTAAGGAAGATCTTTGATTTCACCACGGGTCCACAAAATCCATAGTCCTAAGTGCTTCTGCTTTCTAATTGGAGAAACATGTGTACTTTCTTTTAGTGATGCAAGACACATCGCACTTTACCACTGCTGCCATGGTTTAACCTTGGTGAATGCAACCTTCTTGTTCAAGGGGAAGGTGATGTTGATTCTCGTGGAATGCACTATATGGACTCTGGTATTTTAAAGATCTCCAGGTTATGATCAATAGCACCAATATCTGTTCACAGTTAAATTGGTCTCTATTTTGGCTCATAGTAGGTTATTGGCGATTTCCATTGTTAGAATTTCAGGAGTGAGACTTAATCATGCGGTGTTATAAGGACCATGAGTTGCTCTGTGACTCTGTCACCAATTTATTAGGCACTAAATCTAGACAAATATGACCCAAGTAAATGTCTTATTCTTATTACTCTGTTAATTCTCCAAAGGTGAGAATCATATACTATTTTCATCAAACAAGTCAAACAGTATTTTACAATCAATGGTAGCAAGGAGACATTTGTCTTGAATTTTTGGGTCTTAAAAGACTTACATAGAATAATGAGATTCCCTGCTCTCAGAAGTCAGAGTTATTGTTTTTATTATTATTTTTTGGGTTGTGATTTCTGCATATTTGAAAATTTGCCTTTTATGTACAATAGACATTTTTTTAAAGATGAATTACAATGAACTATTAGCAATATTGTTTTCTGTTACTCTTAATCTATCTGTAAATCATGAACTTCTTATTCTTTATGTTTGAGATGAGTTACAATTAACTCATAGCAATATTACTTTCTGTTAATCTTAATCTATCTGTGAATCATGAACTTCTTGTTCTTTATGTTTGCTTTTATAATCTCTATACCAAATGTTGAACAAAAACTTGATCCAGTTAACACTATTGTTATTTAATATTTCTTTGGCTGTTCATTCACATTTTATGGAATTACTTGCAACACAAAGTGCTGTCAAACATGTAGTTTTCTTGTTTCGATACACCTACTTATCCTCCCCCTTTCTTTTTCTCATGGATGTCTTTGATGTTTGGATATCTGTGAGGCAGGTTCAAAAGATTCAGATTTTGACCCCAAACATTGGAGTTGTATACAGGTTTGAATATAATTATATAATAAATTTAAATTAGGTTATTGTTTCTTCACTTAATAATGCATTCATTCAAGATTTGTGTTTCTCTCTGAAACTTGAGGTTGTAGAAAATTATAGAAAGGAAACTTGTTGAGGATCTACCTTGACAGTGAAGCTAATAAGGGCTTGCACTAAGCACATTTCTTTGGTAGTAGGCTGATTCTCTATATACTTCCTGCCTGATTGCTCAATACTGTACGGTCCCCAAAGTCTAAATTTGAAAAAGGGAATTAAGGAGAATATTTGTCATGCGATAGGAGATCATTATGGTATAAAACATTTCATTAAATGGAAGAATATTAGGGTCCGAAAACAGTTGAAACATCCATACACTTCACATGTTTCTAGCAATTCACAAAAATTCGATTAACATCTTTCAGAGAGAGAGAGAGAGAGTTAGCTTTGAAAGTTTTACTGAATCACTTTAGTTTATCGTTACCCAAAAATAAAAATTAACTTGTTAGTATCTCTTTGAAATTTCATTCTACGACACTAATATAGCTATTTTATTTCATTTTCTGTTGGAGTTGTAATCCCCTTTCCTTCTCTCTCTTTCTCTCTGTCTCTTGAGTGTGCACATAGGAATATGCATATCTTTTGGCTAACATTCTTCCATTGTGCAGTGGCATGGGCCCTGATTCTCGAGTTTTGGTTCGAAAAAGTAGGAAGCAGGCAGAACAATATCACCGGCTATACAAAGTATGCATTTCCCTCTTTGGCCGTTTACATAAAATTTCACTGCTTACTGTCAGATGGTGTTTAATAAGATTGTAAATTCTACATGATTGATTAAAACCATACAGGGCGTAATGACCGAAGATCATCTAAGTTTTGAGTATGTCTTTAAAGGGTTAGAGAGAGTTAAATTACCAAATGGTTGATGGAATAATAAATTATGCAATATTTTCTATGTAATATATATTCCCCTCACAAGCAATTAAGTGGAAATAATTTTGCTAGTGGGACAGGATTTGATTATGGAAGTGGTTCGATACAAGCAAAGAAATTTCGAACAAAAGACTCGAAACTCTTCAATCTTTAGTTATTAAATTGTTTGCTCCTCTTTTTTGTTAACTAGAAGAAAAATCATGGTTAAAAAGAAAAAATGGATCTAGGCAATTTACGTCTATCCTGCAGAGTGTAATTATTTGTTCAAATTTGGCTGCCAACAATAGCAAACCTACCCTTACGAAAGTCTTTTTTTTTGTGGATAAATAAATAAGTGGTATAAACAAAGAGACCAAAGGGGGGCCAACATCCTAATACACGTAAAGTATACAGAAAGCAGTTGGATCCATAAAAGTGCAGCCTGCTATAATTGAAAATTTTCTAGCCCCCCTATACAAGTAGACATGCCCTATTATAACAAAACATCAAACCAAACTAAAGTTATCCAAGAAGTCAATGAGAGAAATGACTGAACTTGGTAGACCGAGTACTGCCAAAAAAATAGTAAATTGAGGAACAAAATTCTAACACGGACAGAAGATTTTTTGGTGTCCTAAAAATGGTGTCTATTCCTCACACGCTATAATGTCCATGACAAAGCATTAGGAATCATGGCCCAATTTCCTCTCAATCTCTGTGGAACCTTTAACCCTTCTAGGCATGAAGAGAGTCAACGACTGTCTTTGGCATAACTCACATTATACCATATAACGAGAAGATCATCCGTAAACCTCTCTAATGAAGTCGCAATGAAAAGTAAATGATCCATCGTCATCCAATCATTTCTGCACGTAAAACATGTATTCCACATTATACTGTTTCAAAATCTTCCCCCACATCGCTGTCCAAGATAAGAAAGCAACCTCCAACCTCCTTTGGAATACCTGCCTTAAAAAAATAGCCTTCCACGGAAAAGCTTTAGTACCAAACCCAGTCAACCTCCGGTAATAAGACCGAAGTGTAAACCTGCCACTACTTGTGGAGTGATAGCAGTAATAACTCAAGTTGTGATTATTTATTAAAATGATTATTTAAACTTAAATTTAGAAGAATATCTTACAACTGCAATTTGCACTTTTAGAACTCTGATTATGTACGTTATTAATTTAGCGATTTTACTACAACTTAAAAGGCATTAATTTTCTGATAAATGGGTCTTAGAGACTAATTTCAGTGATTTCATTGGCTTCCAGAAAATGAAGGCCTCTTACTGTTTCTTGTTCCCTGATCATCTTCATTTTTTCTTGTTAGAATAAAAACTATGGTTGGACGGATTGTGGAAGGAGTAGGACTCGTACTTGTCCAGCTTCAAGTCCTCAATATATGTTCTACTGTATAGCATATTTTCTACCTTCATTGTTTTTTCATAGGTCTTTTAGGTGTTTTATAGCAATTACTTCTCTTCTTGCTCCTATCCACCTGTTCTCTGGTTCCTCGGAGCCTCAAATATTTGTGCAGTAATACTTTTCTACTTCATATTTCTTACTAAAAAAGAAAGACTTTCGTATTCATATTATTCGGTAGTGAGTGTGGATGTGTTCTGAGTTTGATTAAATTATTGTCTACTAACATTAGTACAAGCTTGTGCTTTGGAATGAATTATGCAATATCAACTTATTTCAGCCTTTTATGGGTTCTTTTCTTATATAAATTATGATCACAAATTGAATTGTGTCATGGGAATTTGTAGGAAGCAATCCCTGTTACACAACTTGTAAGGGAAACTGCCGCTGTCATGCAGGAGTTTACTCAGTCTGGGTAACTAAAATTTTCCTTCTTCCAGATATCCTCTTTTAATGAAGTAATTATCTGGTGGGGTTGATTATAGGCTAATACTTCTTCATTTTGTATCAATTTTAAACTCCAAATGCTAAGCCCCCCCTCCTGGCTATATTTGCTTCTGACTGGCAATTCCTTTCAAATAGTAATATCTTATCGTTAGCTTTTTAGGTGAAGCTTGTCAGGATGAAAATGTTATTGTTCTTGATGATTACTCTTGACATCCTCAGGAATCCAATATATGAACTGTATTACCTTGTTGCAAATTTGTGAAATAAGAAGTAAGATTAATTTTTATTATTATTTTTCTTTTTATAATCTAATGAGGCATATGAATTGCCACTTCCATACTGAATGACATTCTATTGATTTCAATCGAATGATTTGCGATAGTCTGGTAGAATAAACAGACCTCAGAAAAGCACTAGGAGCTTATTCTTCAGTGGAATATTTTTGGCTTTATTTATATAAAAATTCAGATAATAATAAAAAGCCCACTATATCTGTGCAAAGCTGACCATTGTTATAGATGAAATTTAGCAGATGCGGTAAGCAAATTTCTTGATGATAGTAAACAAAACTAAGTTCAGGGAATTTTCAGTATGGACCAAGGATCAAAGATGCCATTAGCCCTCCTTGAAAACCTAAAAATTGTTTTGTAACTGGTCGTCCTCTATCGGTGGACTTTGCATGTTGGAAAAGAATTTTTTTGTTTTGTTAAGTACAGAAATTTAAAGTGCATGATAATAGTGCTTGAGCTTGTCAGAACTATGAACTTTGGGACCTGATTATGGATTAAAATTTTATAATCCAATAACTTGCCATTTTGTACCTTTACAAGAGGTTTTAAGCTCTTGATATATGTGTAACATTTTATTATTTTTCTGTTCTGCAGTGGTGTAAGGCCTTTTGGTGTTTCACTCCTGGTAGCTGGGTATGATGACAAGGGTCCACAACTGTATCAGGTATGTCTTCTGGGTCCTGATCTGCTATCAACCATGCACATTCAAGCGGCTTATATATAAAGCTGATATTTGGGATTTTAATTTTGATTTATTTCGTGGTGTTCGTTGATTGGGTTGGTTGCATAAATTCATCTGTCATGCTTCTTGATCTAGGATCATATTATAGGCAAGATAATTTTCTTCTATTTGTTCTGCCAATTGTAATTGAAAGAATGTTAATATCAGAAAGCGACATCCTTAAAATCAAACTTATCAAACTTTAAACATATATCCAAGTCACATACCTTTATTAGATTTTATGACAAACTTCAAAAAATTTATAGCAGGTAACGATAGAGAACTTCTGTACTTATTTGATGGCCATGGTTCTGTTTTTTGTGAAAAAAGGGCTGTGAAAGTCCTGGCCAAGTGAGTCTTATAAAGTGCTTTTGAAGTACCTAGGTTGTTACAACTTGATGGCATCTACAGGCTTCGTTTGAATTTGATTCTACAGTATTTCAATAGCCTTACTGGTACAAAATTTAATCATACAATCTTTACCAAAAAGTTTTGTTCTCTATTGCGTTATTTTGAAATCTAAACTTACTAAATGCTTGATAATTTTATTGTATGTAGGTGGATCCATCAGGTTCGTATTTCTCCTGGAAAGCTTCAGCCATGGGCAAAAATGTGTCAAATGCAAAAACATTTCTTGAGAAGAGGTAAGTTGCCATATAGTCTTCATATCTCTATACATGTTCCGACTGGTAGCTCCTCTATTTGCTTTATTTGTAAAATGCTTGAAATTCTGGAAAGCTTACCTTTTTGTTGGATAGTTACGATGTAACTGGTCATCTCTTTTATGAATGTCCTTTATGCATTCTGCTGAACTACCATTTAGAATTCTTTTCTTTTTGTCAGAATGAAATTACATCATCCCTTGTCAGAATGACTATTTAACAATGAATAATAACATAAAATATTTATCCAATGATTGTGAGCTAAAGGAAAGCCTTGCATGTTATAAACTTTTTTCTTGCTTGCTTTTTAAGTCTGAATATCTATATAAATGGAACTTGGACCTTTTGAATGAATTAAGTTCTTAGGTGTATTATGCCATCTTTGTGCTACATCGATAGCATTCTTACTTTCTAGAACATGCTAAGCTTACTAGATTATGTGAAATTAACTTTCTGTACTGGCACTAGGGAGCAAGTAGATATTCTGCACCAAAATATCAATAATGAGGAATTCCTTCATAATCTGTGTAATTATTACTTTTTATTTGTGTTAAACACCCTTAACCAGATTTCTTATGGCAGAGTGGGGTAATATAAAAATATATAATTTATTTTGGTTTCTGCAACCTCCACAATATTTGTGAATCATGAAGCGCCTAAGGGATTGTGTTGGATTTAAAATGTTTAATTTTGTAATGGTGCTAATAATTTGGTGTAATGTTTAATCAGGTTATTAGTATTTCTGTTGAGTTTTGCCTTCCAGATTCCTGTTGATTTAATTTTTCACTTTTCATAATTTCTGCAGCTAAGCATCAAGTTTAATATTTCCTGTAGGTACACAAATGATATGGAACTTGATGATGCTGTACACACTGCTATTTTGACCCTGAAGGAGGGGTAAGCTTCTTACTTTTAAGGTTTTTTTTTTAATTAAAAGAAGTATGAATCATACTTTCAAGGGTTTATTTCTATCAAAAAAATTAAGCGTTGCAAGTGTAGTTCATGATTTAATTCTCTAAAATGCATCGTTCCTTGTCAAATTAGCCTCTTGGTAATCCGATTCTGTGCCAGGTGGAAATAAAGTTCAGTTAGGTTGGACCATCTTCGTAACAAGTAATTCAAACAGCATCTTTTTTGTCTATATTAGTCAATCTCAAGTCTTGTAAGCTTGTATGCTTCTCTAATCATGAGTCCTTGCTATATATATTACAGTACAACTTAGATATAGGATGATGGGTGAATAGGCTTTTTTCAGCATTTGATGGTTTCATTTTTAAGTTCTTAATAACCTCTGTTTTTGGCATCTATCTCAGATTTGAAGGACAAATTTCTGGCAAAAACATAGAGATTGGAATTATTGGTGCCGACAAACAATTTAGGTAAGTTTACCCCCTCTCTATGTAGTGTTTTGGGTTAGTAGGTTAATAATGTTAATATTCGAATGTTGCAGAGTTCTGACATCAGCTGAAATTGAGGATTATCTACAGGAAGTCGAGTAATTTTCTTTCTTGTTCTCTATAGGGATTGGAAAACCTTATTTCCTCCTCCTTGTTTGGGAAGAAAGCACTGTTAAATTTTGGTGTAGAACTATCCACTGTTATGAATCATTAATTGGTTGGTTTAGAAAATTTCTTTTATGTTATATTTCACAGCTATTAGACCTCCTTTTTGACTTTGATTTCATGTCCCAGAAAATTTCTGTAATCATGAAAAACATAATTATTGTTCATCTCTTTGAGCCCGGGGATGATGATGCATGCAAAATGGATAGTGATTAAATTTTTCTTTAAAAATATCTTAGTCAAGCTATTAAAACAATTTTTTTTTCATCAAAAAGTTAATCAGATCATATGTAGAACTCATATTTTGGTTATTTTTCGAGTTAATTTGATCATGTGAATTTTACAAATCACATGTACATAGATATTATAATTTATTAAGTATGATGAATATTTTGGTAGTAATTTTATGAATACATAATGATTAGTCATTATAAATATTTAATTTATAGGCGCTACCAACACAAGCAAGCTGTTGTAGCTCAGTTGGTTAGAGCACCCGTTTAGTAAGCGGTAGGTCTTGAGTTTCAACTCTCAACGAGAGCACACATCTAATTTTGTATATCTTTTGGCCGCCTCATCTCTTTTTAGAAACCAACCAATTTTATTTTGCCCTCATCTCTTTTTCTGTTTTCTTTTTAGAAACCAAGCAAATTAATGTTATTTTTAGTATTTTGGCTTCCCTTTCTTTCTTTTTTTCTATTATCTTTTCAGAAACCAATAAAATGATGATAATAATACACCACAATTAATTTGGTAATTGCTAAAACTCAAAGCAACAACTATATATCATATCAGGTAGATATGGATCACCTCTCTGTGTGTATATTTATATACATACAAAAAATCTCTCAACGAACACTGATATACAAAAATTTTCTCAACGAATCAAAAAAAACGAACCAAGACTGATATACTAAAAATCTCTCCAACGAACCAAAAGACACCATCTCTATCATTCAATATAAAAACCATCTCCGACATTAATTTACATCCGCTGCTATTATTTGTCATTTTATATAATCTAAGAGAATTAATTACAATCTTTTCAAAATTACTCATTCTAAAAAAATATTACAAATAAGAGATAATTAGACAAGTATGATAATTTAAAATTATTATAGACAATTGATATTCAATCATTTTCTTAATTCTTGTGCAAAACTCAAAAACTGGACGGAGGGAGTGGTGGATTATGTGGAGTTCAAATTCAGATTCCTTGCCTAGAATAGAAGTTGAACACGAAGAAACATCCAGGGTCAGATGCTGGCAATGATTCGGAAAAATGGTTTTCATTACCATTTGCAGGAATTGAATTCCCTGTCGGGTTCTTTACAGCAGTTGGGGGTTATTTTAACAACTACCCTCATCCTCGCAAAATAGGCATTACTATACCCTTATGAGCAACATTCATCCCATGGGAACCGACACTCAACAGACAACTGTAATTGGGATCCACTAGTTAAAGGAGTTCTAAGTAAACAAAATTAGAGACAGGTAACCAAGTAAATGAAATAACTTAAAAAAGTGATTTTAGATGCTTTTACCTTGAGATCTAACTGTAAAATTGTGAAGTAAAAACCTGTGAATGTAATTTCTTGAAAACAATTTCTACAGAAGAAATATCAATGTCAAAACCATAACTTTGCCCTCCATACTGCACATAAAGGTAGCCCTTACTAGACATCGGTGGAGGCAAAATTTCAGGAATTTTTGGGAAATCTGCAGCGGGTGGCCAAGGCGTGCCTTTCTTTGTTGAATAGTAAACATCAGCTAAGAGAAGCCAAATCAGATCAGGGTCAATGGTTGCAAGCCCTGCTAGGGCATTAACAGATGCATCACGAAGCCCAATGACGCCGCTGCAAGCTATCCCTACAACAATACCACTAACCTTTTTAAGAACTGCATCCAGTGCTGAAGCACTCCTTTTGTTCCGGGATATATCAGCAATCATATTGAGCACTGCCACCTGGACTTTCAGATCAGAGACCTCAGCCATTGAATTCCCCAAAGACGTGGGCGAACTTCTGTAAGGAAGTTGTAAGGGTGTTCGTTCTTGTTTTGAGATGGGTTTCTTCTGAAACGGGGATGTGCTCAGAAGTTTCCAGAAGTGGGACCCATCAGTATAGAAGCGGCGTGAAAAGAAATCTCCACCACAGATTTGCACTGAACTGCTTATCACAGACGAACATTTGCGAACAGCCTGTTGGATCAACAAAATCAGAACGTACAACAGACCGACTCCACACCAATGTGAAATTACAATAACGTTTTAATATGAATGGATGTGAATAGCAATGGACGAAAATATTCAATTTTAGTTTTTCCTTCATGGCATGGGCTATAAAAAAAAAATTCCCTTTCTTTATACAACAAAGAACTATAATTTGAGGATATAAATAGGCTGGGTTGAAGGCAAAGAAAATTTGATTTTATGTTTATTTTTCTCCTTGTGAAGAATGCAGTTGATATAGTCCGGAAGGGTATTAATTCTGAGAGCACAGTATTTAATCAAGGTTTTTGCACCTTGGGACCTTCCGAAAGCATGGCATTGCAATTTGACCCATGGCTCAGGAATTGTCCTATGAATCATGAATGTTATGCACGTTTCTCCTCATTATAATGAGGATTACACAACTATCCGGTACATAGATTCACAGCAATACTTACAGACCTAAAAATTAGCACAACATGAAAGCGCGAAAAAGCAGATCATTTTAAATGGTATCCACCATGCATGTGTTTTCAAGAGCATAATAGTACAGATTATTACCATAACATACACCCCCACTCAGATGGGTGTATCACAACATAAAAGCTGGAAAAACATTGTTTTGAAAAAATTGAACATCCTAATTTAAGGAAATAAACAAGGGAAATAAAGCACCACTCACCAATTGGTTCCTATTTCGAAAACAGGAAACCAAGAAAGGCCATATCTTATTAATCCCAGGAAGCAACCTATTTTCATCAGTTACATCTTCATCTGCATCCAGAGTATCTTGAAGATTATATAATGAACGTAACTGAAGAATTTCTTCAATTACCGCCTTAGTCTCCTTCTCGTGTTTGTAAGCTTCCTCCACTTTTGCAAATGCCATAATGCAATCCTAAATATCAAGAACAACCCATTAATGGGGAAAAAAGAATCGAGACACCTGACACCCAAAAAGCATAATAAGTAGAAGAGTAAACAAGCAAAGTTTAAAAGAAATGCCTCTTTTATGTTCTAGTAACTAGCAAGACATCTAATTATAGAAAAAGCATTGTCCAAACTGGGGTGATCAATGTAAATAGGAACCATCACTGCGCTTTGACGGGATTTAACCAGTAGAACACGACCTTTCTGAAATACCTTTGGACACCAAGCTCTTAAAAAATTAAAAACTTCCACTTTAAAGTTGGACTCCTTTAAAGTAAAATTTCTCCTTGCACACTCAGCAAAGAAATGTTGGATACAGTTACCACTTAAAGACTCTTGTTTCCTTAATGATTTCCCTTTATCATTATCATCATAATATCACACGAATAGATATTTTACCTTTAATATATATATATATATATATATATATATATATATAGAATACAATTCCAAATTATGTTTTGAAAAAGAAGCATGTGAAAACTGACATTTGGCCAGACAGTAAGATGAGTGCCAGTATCAAATACTAGTGCGTCTATATAAACATTAGCTTTGTGGTACTAAATGAGGGAACCAATTAGAAGACTGAGATTTCATTTAAACACATCATCATCAAAATTTCATGTTCTCTCTATGTTAACTTCCAGGTGGCTGAATTTATGATGATCACAGACTGGCCATGAGCACGAACCAAGGCTTAATCTATTGTTCCAAGAGAGCCTTGGGTCATATTGGCCTACCACAGCGCACCCATCATGAACATTTATTGGTACTCTTGGTAGTAGAGTTGAGACCTTACATACAGATCAGTCTAGCACGCATCTTCTGATGTGCGAATAGTCAACTAGATATTACAATCTACGCCACTTAATCCCTATGTCTAGGTAGTAGCAAGTGTAGATGTTCTCAACAAGTCCAGATCTTCAGTAATAAAAACAATGAGAATATTAGGAAGCAAAAAAACCTCATCAACATGCCAATTGATAATGCAAGACACAACCACCAGATTAGATACAATGTCCTTTGTTTTCTTTATATAAGTGTATGATGTCAATATCTACAGCAGAAATGTGTAAATTTTGGAAGTCAGCCACAAAGTATACCTCAATTATATCGAGAGCTACCAAGGAAGCATCTTGCATCACCGAAACAAGAAGTGGCGTTACAGCCAGCACACATGAACCAACTATAGATCCAACCGTACGCCTATATATTCTGGAATCATTTAAACTGAGCAATGTTGACTCCAATTGTTCCATAGGCACATCAACATTATTGAAGCTGGCAGTGACCTCTTTTTCTAGGACAATATTGAATTTTCAAAAGCCAGTCATTTGGTTAAGAACCGAAAACAGGATAAATCAAACACTTAAAACAGAACGACTGAAAGAGATCAAATAGGGACATCTTTTAAAGCATGTATTCTATCAAGCAAATACAAAGAAAATCATGTGTTTGTATAGCAGACTCAAGGAATGGTTCAAGTTTATGCATGATATTTATTCTGAGATAACCAGTCAATCTGAAAGCACTTGAATAAATTATGTATATGACATCAAAGGTTGTCTGCAGGTAAGCTAACTCACTGATTGAAGACAACAAATAAATAAAAAGTATGTTCATGAAGTATGGTCAACAAACAATAATTAAGAAGTACAATTAGAAAATGGAGCGACTTCTTCATGGGCAAGCAGTAAATATTTGGCAGCTGAGAGAGCGATGCTGAAGGTATTTATTTAGAAAAATATTGCGGCCTAAAAAGGGTCAAAGATAAAATCATCATCCAATCACACCAAGAAATGTAGATGTTACAAATTAGAGTACAAATATCCTAAAACAGTAGAAATTTAAGAGCTGCACAGCTGCTAATAGCAATCATAATAAAATTTTATGTCTTAAGAAGTACTCCCTCTGTTCCAAAATATATGATCAAATTTACTTTTTGAAAATATTACAAATTGACTTCGAAATTTAAATTTAATCCTATATTTTGGAACGAAGGGAGTATTAAATAATTTTCAAAAAGAAATTATTATATAATTCCCAGCCAAAATGTTCTTTCTGTTGCATAATTACTTGCCAAAACTTGTTTGTTTAACATTGCAAACCGACACCAAGAGTTGAAAAGCAGCATAAATATTCATTTTAGCTTAGCAAAAAACCATAAAGAGTGTTTAATCAGGAAGTTCTCCTTCGAATTTCAAGTTTGCTTATTTCGATAACCGCTATAGAATTCCAAGTCATAAAACAGGCTAACGGAGTCGCTAAAATCATCCACAGTATAGAAACATATGTAGGAATAAAAATGCTTCGTAGAGTGAAAATTGTGATTAAAATAGAACATATATGACCAAAGAAATTGTAAGGTGTAGACGCATAATTATCCATTTACATATACTAACCAGTAGACCAAACAGATTGAGTGGGAAGTGGGAAACTTTCTGCGAAATCAGAGATTTCTTCAATATTACATTTGATCAATGACCTCATGGATATAACCTTATGTAGAATATACAGTTTAACATGGCAGATAATATACCAAGACATAGTTACAGCATAAGAGGGGATTCAAAGTCATTTATCTTTTGACATCACAAGGAAATGGCTACTTTCAAAAATACCATAGTAATATTAACAAATATGTACTTAATTAAACCAAATAGGAACATTGGATGACAAGGATCTCATCGTTTATGTAACAAATACATTCAATAAACCATCATGAAAGTTCCAAATACTAACCAGAATCCATAGGAGCCAAATCAGTCTCATTGCCATAATCTGATACTGAACACCCGGAAACCAATCTTGTTTCCTTTCCTACACTAGACATTTGAGACTTGACATGCTTGCAGTACAACTCTGCTTGAGAACACAACGAAACAGCTTCATGCTTTGAAGCCCTGGCTATTTCTGCGACTGCCTAAAGACAAGAAAATAAGTATAAAATAAAAAAGAATTGGAATAAATCATAACCACCACTTTTGCCAACAAAAATACCATCTCAGATTTAGCCTATTAAATAAGATATTGAAATTATTTATTGAAACTGTTCATTTAAATTTGCCAATGACTACAGTAACTCTTGCTTCGACTATAACAAGAAGCACTATCTGCACTACAACATCTACTACCATTGATGCACCATATTGCCCTGTAACTCATCCTCAACATTTAGCCACTAATGGTAGAATTATCAGTAAAGTTATGAGCTAAATTATGAAACATCTTAATTTAGAACACCACAGTAATGGGTTCTGGGAGTTGGAGCATACAAAGTATTGCAATTTTGTTGCGGTACGGAAGAAATTTAAGAAATTTATTATTAATTTTGTATTGTTATTTAGAGATAAATGTTGAGTTATTAATGAAATTATTTAGTAGGATATTATAGTAGTTGCTTTTCGTTAGGAGAGTTTTAATTGTAGCAGTAGATTTCAATTAGGAGAGTTTATTATAGTAATAGATTTTAGTTAGAAGATTGTTTCCTTTCTAAGTTTAATGCATAAAACCAGGCCTATATCGCAGGACGGTCCAAGACTTTTAAGTAGGCCGAGTCAAGCCAGATATGAGTTTAAAAATCATGATCTGTTTCCAGGCTGGTCCAGGCCTGGTGTTGACCAGGTCGGGCCTAGGCCAGGCCGCAGGCTATTTGTGCACCACTTGCAGTGAGGAAATTGAAGTTAAGTTTGACCTCAAATGCGAAACATGAAGGAAGATAAAGTTTAGGTCAACCATGTTAATTTTCTCTTTTCGATTGATATATTCGAGTCCCAAGCTACTTCAAAATTTTATATTGTCATTGTTATTCTCGAAAATTGTGCTCATGACATTAAAATATTGGATGCTTTGTTGGAAGGCATCTCTCGAACTATGGTTTATTATTCAACGATATTTCAAAACTCGATGACGAGTTTTTTATAAAGGTGAGGAGAATGATGCGGTACGGAAGAAGAAATTTAAGAAGTTTATTATTTATTTTGTATTGTTATTTAGAAATAAATGTTGAGTTATTAATGAAATTATTTAGTAGGATATTATAGTTGTATCTTTTAATTAGAAGAGTTTTAATTGTAGTAGTAGATTTCAATTAGGAGAGTTTATTATAGTAGTAGATTTTAGTTATGAGATTGTTTCCTTTCTAAATTAGGCTTTTTACTTAGTCCCCAAGTATTGGGTTTTCTATTTAAGCATTGTAATACTTCATTATTATTATATTATAGAATATGTTGATTTGAGATTAAAGTTATGTGCTTTTGTGTTTCTTTACTTATTTTCTGCGGAGATAGGTATACCTTATTCCTTTTTTACACCTTGTCCTACATCAAATTTCTTCTTCTATTGTAAGCCTTTCGATTTGTTACAGATTGTAAACCTCGTATACCATGTTTCTTTCTATGATCAAAGCTATATATATACCTACGGTTTGTTCAAATATATGAAATTTTCTAAAAGATTGCTTTATTTAGTTGCTTTCAACTTGAGAAGAATACTCCTGTGACTCTAAAACTACATGTATGAGCTATGAAGCATGGACACTTCTTGAAAGTCGACATATTCGTGCCGGATTCTCGGACACTGACACTTGTAGTTATGTATCGCATACTTCTAGATTAGTTATGATAGGTGCTAGTATATTCAGTGAACTTAAATATGTAAAATTTACTCATTATATCGATATATGTATATCTATAGGTAATCATACCATATAGGTAATCATAAAAAAACTCATACCATGACCCAATCATAATTGTCACGACGTCGCCTAGGCGCGTCCTGACTCAACACCAAGCAGCATGGTGAGGCTGCCAAGGAGCTCGCCTTGGCAGCTAGGCATCCACAAGTCGTTGCCAAGACGACGTCGCGGAGGCCTAGCTGCCAAGGCAAGCGCCTTGGTAGCTAGGTCAATTTTAAGTTGACATCCAATATCTTGCGCCTTGGTAGCTAGGTCAATTTTAAGTTGACATCCAATATCCATGACCCATCGGATTAAAAAAAGAAAACTGAAGGTCTTCTGCAACTTTAATTTCTATTAACTGCGAAGAGAGGCCCTGAACACCACTATAAAGATAAGTCCTAAAAGACTTTGTGTTGCACACGTCGACCATAAGTAACACGCTACCCGAGTCGCCGACGGCAGCCACATACGCAGTCCCCAACACTGCTGACTGCAATCGTTTGTGACCGCAACAGTGCGCGACATTGTTCATCAAAATTTTGGTGTTCCTTCTGCCAAATTACAGTTTCGTACCCCCAAGTTTTTGAAATTTTCAATTTTGCCCCCAAACTTTCTTGAATTTTCAATTCAACCCCTAAAGTTTCTGAAATATTCAATTTAGCCTTACAGTTTTTTGAGTTTCTAAAATATTCAATTTAACACCCAAAATTTTTGAAATTTTCAATTCAGCCCCTCTACATATATATAATGTCTTCAAGGTTTAACAATCCACTTTCTTTGGGATAAGATAAAGCAACTTGAGCATCGAACTTTGGTAATATGTGAGCAACTTAAAAGGTCTTGTTTTCCATATAGTGTCGAGTATTGAAAATTATGCGATTAGCTTGCACTTTTTGAAACAAGTCTTGCAAATTTAAAGGCACATTACGAGTACTTAACCACATGCTTTGTTCGTCCATATTTTGTCCAAGCACAATACAAAATGATCATCATAATTGTGTTTGTTCAACTAAAGTGACGCGTTCACAAGAGGAGACCCGCAAAGTAAATTCCTACAATTGATGAATGTCTCACAATACTTAAACGTATCAATAATCAAAATAAAATTGGTGAAGAAAAAGAAGAGCAAGTACTCTCACATATTGCTGTTTGTGAGAAACATGAAGCGAAAGTTAAGTGTATTGAACAACTTGCAGATTCAGAGATGATTTACAGTGAGGAAATTAAAGTTAAGTTTGACCTCAAATGCAAAAACATCAAGGAAGATAAAATTGAGGTCCGCCATGTTGAGGTCCTTTAGTGTTACGCCAACAGAAGTGCCAAAGAGATCATAGCATATAGGTAATCAGAAAAAACTTTTGCCATGATCCAATCATATTTGTCACGGAGTCGCTTAGGCACTTTCTGGCTCAACAGCAATCAGCATGGCGAGGCTCACCTTGGGGGAGGCTGCCAAGTCGCTCGCCTTGGCAGCTAGGCGTCCACAAGTCGTCGCCAAGGCAACATCGTGGAGGCCTAATTGCCAAGGAGACTGCCTTGGTAGCTAGGTCGATTTTAAGTTGGCGTCCAATATCTATGACCCATGGACTTTACCCACGACCCATCGGATTAAAAGAAGAAAACTGAAGGTCTTTTGCAACTTTTATTTCTATCAACTGCGAAGAGAGGCCCTAAACACCACTATAAAAATAAGCCCTAAAAGACTCTGTGTTGCACACGTCGACCATAAGTAGCACGGGATGCGAGTTGCCGACGGCAGCCACATACATAGACCCCAACACTGCTGACCGCAATCGTTTGTTGCAAAAAGAAAAAGAATACAAAAAAGAACTGAAACAAAAAAACAACGGGGAGAAGAAAGAAGAAGAATAAAGTAATTTGTCTTCTAGCAGCTTTTGTCTCTTTTTTAATTTAATTGCTAGTTGTCATCTACCAAGATATACGTAATGAGTCACCTTGCCTAGGGGTGCTCAAAATATTTGATTTTTTTGGTTTTTTATCGAACCGGTTGATACAGGTACCAATTTTTTTGGGTACCGATTTTTCGGTATTTTAACACTTTTCGGTACTGGTAACAGTAAGGAATTTCTTGAATTCGATAAAAACCAAAATACCGAAAAGTGTTAATCTGAAAATTATATAATATATAATTATATATATTAGCAAATTAAAAATTATTTAATTACTATTAATAATTATATATATTACCATGCGGTATAACCGAAAAATCGAACCGAAAAATTGTTAATCTGAAAATTATTAATCTGAAAAGTGTTAATCTGAAAATTATATAATATATAATTATATATATTAGCAGATTAAAAATTATTTAATTATTATTAATAATTAAATATATTACCATGTGGTATAACCAAAAATCGAACCGAAAAAACCGATACCAAAACCGGATTCAGTACCGATACCGGTTCTTGCTTTTCCGGTACTTTCGGATCGGTACCGGTTCGATTTTTTACCGATGAGCACCCCTAACCTTGCCCCCTAACAAAATCAGACTTGTTGTGTTCCATGTGTACAAGCCAAGTCATGATTAATTTTTCTTTATAACAAAATAATGAATATTTTTTTCTTTCACAAAAAAGTAGTAAAATAATTATTTTGTTATTTTAAAAAGTAGCCTCTCTTTCTCTATGTAATATTAGTTGCAATTGAGTTTATTGCATGTACAATTTTAATCCTTAAAAGTTATAATTTTGACCACATTAATCATAAAACTCATTTAAATCCAAATAAATATATAAATAATTATTTATTTCCTGAAATTAAATATATATTGCATGTTGGTTTAATGTATTTTTTTAGTGCAAAACATGAGAAAAAAGCACGATAAAATTAAATAATAATTGTGTTTTATGTTTATGTGCTAATATAATTATGTTTCTAATGATATTCCATGGTATTAGTTATTATATTTTAGAGTTTAATGTATATAAAATATCATTGTTCAATATATTTTTGATGTAAAATAAATAATGTATAAATTGCACACTGTGATTGACTTGTCACCATACAAACGCCTTATATCGCCTAGGCGTCTTGACGGTCTGCTACCGTGGCCCGTGACAACTATGGATCCAATACGGGTAACTGAAGAATAGCAAACTGATATAACTTTTATTCACTACTTATACAGTGAGAGCTATAAGCATTATTAGACAAGGGTATCATCTGGAGGGATCATACGGGGTCATTGCTATTTTGATTTCTACACAAAAAAACAATAAGTAAAGGGTAAGGTAACAAGAACAAAGGAGGCCTTTGGAAAGAAGTGAAATTTTGGGACATAGCCCATTGCTTTCAGAGCTTATGTCGTAAAAAGTTATTATCTAGATGGCATCATGATTAACAGAAATAATATTTTACTAATGAAGCACCTATATAAGCAAGCAATTCTTCGTAACACAGAACTAAGAAGGGGACATTTAATTCTACGTAAACAAACTATAAGGCAGCAAGTTTTTGTTGAATTTTCTAAGGTAGCGGTCAACTAAGGAATATTCCTACAGGATTTTGTTTCACTCGTAAGCATAGGGAGCTTAACATGTGCAATACCAGTGCACTAATAGGAAGGAATGTGCTTAGAGAAACCCAAATATGCACATGGAGTACAAGGCATTTTGCAAACCAAACATATAACATACTTTGTCTCATCTCTTATTTCTTCTTTTCTCTCTCCATTTAGTTTTTAACAAACTACTAAGAGAGCAAAACTGCAATGCAATTGAACAACAAATAAAATGATCGTAAAGAGAGAATTTATTGCTCAACAACAAACCTTTAGAAAAGGAATAGTTAAATCAGGGTGCTGGTGCCTGCCAAGAATCTCAAGTTCTAACGAAACAGAGCGCATCTGTACAATATCATTTTATCAAGTAACGGTACTAAAATTCAATAGCAAGAAAATTATAAACAAAAGAAAATTAAACAAAGAATTATAGTTGCTAAAAAAGTATAACACCAAAGTATAACACCGAAGTGGCGAAGTATCATTGGCAAATATAAGTTTCATCATAAAACCTCTGCAATTTCATGATGTGAAGAAAGATATGCTATTTCTATAGAATTGAAAAGCTTGACAGAGTCCTTTGAAACTAAAACTTGCACATCAACCAATAGCAAATTGATTTGTCAAAAGTTAGAGAATTAGGAATTTAACTAGGAAAAAGTTAGAGAATCAGGAATTTAACTGCAAAAAAAATTCCAAGACCAGTAGAAAAACATCCTTCAAGCACAATTAGAAAAAACCAAGTCAACTGCCCAAAATAGGATTTAGATAAACTCATACCGGCTCCTCCAACAAAGGCAATATTTTATGAGCTGCTCCAATGTAGGAAAGCATGGCAGCAAGCACGTTTGGCACATGAGGATTAAGATCCAAATGACGTAGCTGCCGACATATGGAATCAATTATATAGTCTGAATTTGCCACAACCAAGTGCCCTACCTGCAAGAAGTTTATTTACCAAGTTTATTTATCAATAAAGTTCATGAAAACTAAGAAATATACAATTTAACCTCACTGTTGGATAGCCAGATGTGGCTGAAAGGACATGTAAGACTGCATCAGATGCACTTCTTATTTGGAAGTTAGAGCAAATAAGATTCTCAAGCAACACATAAAGAGAAGAATGAAGAAATCCACATGAAGAAAATTCTCCTCCAAGGCACATATTAAAGATTCCTATCCCATCAATGACAACCTGTTTGAGGAAAGCCACACTAAAATCAGTTTTATAAAGTTCAAATATATGCTACATACTTTTAAACTAATGGAAAGATGTAGGCTACTACAGAAGGAAAATGTGTATTTCCTGGTGCAGCATAGCATTATCATGGAAAAAATGCAAGGTAATATCCCCAGCATCGGTATCAGATTGTTGAAAAGAAGATTGCCGCTCACTAGGAAGATTCCAGACTTCATGACATAAATATTCATGTAATATACCGCCAACACAATTAATCAATTGATTCCTTCCATCCCTATTCTGACAAAACTTCCAAACAGATTCATCTGGACCACCATGTCCAAGTTTGTTCTTCTGCATATTATCATAACCTCCTACTGCATATCCCTCTATCTTTCCCCATCTTAAACTGGACTTGTGAAACATCTTACTAAATGCATCAACTGCTTGATCTGACAGGCCATATATCATCTCATTCAGAATGCAGGCAGCAGTACTAGCCTGTCGCACCAACTGTCCTGAACCAGTTCTGTGATACCAAGATTTCCAACTTTCCTTGCTGTAACTCTTCATCCGAACCTCAGAAACAAATTTACGCAAGTAGCCTAGTGGAATATCGATGATTACTGATAATGAAGCTTCACTTTGGGAGTCTAGGCAAAAGAAAAAAACAGAAGACCTGGCATAAGTTTGGACCACATAAGAAATTAACAAGAGCAAATCAATTTGATTGAAGAGCTAACCTGCAACTAAAGATAAACCTACAAGTCTCAGAATTCCTGCAAGGGTCAGGTAAAGTTTGTGACTGCCAACATGCTCAAACCATGGAGGCATGCGTGGAAGCTCAAATTTATTCTGTACATTTTCCAATATTCTTTTGTTTTGTATACTGGAGTACATTGTATCTTTAGATGGAACAGCTTGCATGATAGGATTGTCATTGTTGCTGAAGCAACTGACGGCTTTCATCTCGGCTATAGAATGCAGGTAACCAGTGGAGGATGGCCTTGCTAAAATAAGCTTCTGAAGCGAACCAGCAAATGTTGAATTTTGACCCAAACAGAGTGCAAATGCATCCAAGAATCGAGCAGCTGTAACCTACACATTGCATACAAGGGACCTCCTAGTCATGTTTAATAACAAACACAGAAAACTGAAAGAAAGCCTGCTCAAACCTGTTGAAAATAAATAGTCCCTCCCCCAACCTCAGTTAAAGGAACAGAAAAAGTTAGCTATAACAAAAGAACTTATGGAATCAACAATTATGTAACTTCACTTAAATTAAAGTGGTTTAGTGTGGGTGACATATGACCTAGTAAGAAAATACAAAGAATGATCTCACATGTCCCATGAAACAACCCGGGTAAAATCCGAGTCCGGAACAAATCTCGGATCAAATCCCAAGTCCAAATCAAATCAAATTCATCAAAATAAGGCCTTAAAACCACTGGCCTAATAGTTTTTTCTTGGGTCATCTTAGCCTACCACAGGCTCACCTAAAAGGTCAGTAAAAGGTCATGACTGAAGGTACTATTGGTAGTAACTTATTTTCTTATATGCAGATAAATTTTTTCCCTATTTTTCGATGTGGGACGGGGGTGTAACAAACTCCCCCCTTAAATTTATGACATCCCCCGTCAGAACCGATCACACACACAGTCCACAGATTTATTGTAGGATAATACCGGCTGGCTTCGTGTCCCCACCTCCGACAACCCGATCGGATAACCTGACCCAAGCTTTCGAAAACCTAGCTTTGATACCATATGAAACAATCCGGCTCAAATCCCAAGTCCGGAACAAATCTCGGGTCAAATCCCATGTCCGAATCAAATTAAATCCATCAAAATGAGGCTTAAAACCACTGGCCCAATAGTATCTTCTTGAGTCATCTTAGTCCACCAAAGGCTCACCAAAAAGGTCATGACTGAAGGTACTATTGGTAGTAACTTATTTCCTTATATACAGACAAATTTTTCCCCTATCTTGGGACTGAGGTGTTACATCCCATAGCTTTCTCATTCAAGAAAAACTGTGATTAACTCATGACGAGAGGAACTGCTGACATAATGATCTGAAACTTCCTCTCTTCCTCTCTACCCATTGCTCTGGCTTAATGGTGTTTATTCTCTACAGGCAGATATATGTGGATCCATAGAATTTTCTTTCATATGATTCCTGATGTGTATACGTATACATGTAGAATGACTCTATTACGTATTCATACATACTAATAAGATTTCATAATTTTCCAGAATTACTTTGATATTCCAAATTAGTATACATGTCATAACCAATACACAAAGCATTCACCGAGTTCTGAACATCCCTCCCAAGAGAATGAGGAAAATTGTGTCTCTATAGCATGAGTGGAGTTCAACTTTTGTATCCCAACTTCCAAAGCATTATCCAGCGACACATGAATATGAATTAATAGAAAATTTATGTTCAAAAGAAATAAAAAGATGCAATAAAGTAAAGAACAAACAAAATCCTTCAAGTGCATATTAATATAAAAGGGAAGCTGCCAGCAAACTTTGTGTGCAAATTTCCTGGCAGTAGAATTGTTGTAGGTGGAGTATGTTAATATAGAGGGATAGGGGTGGGTTTTGCCATGTGACTGAAGATTAACCAAAGGTGATGAAGGCGCACATACAGGTGATTGGAGGAGGTGGTCCTTCACAAGTTGAGGACCGGAAAAATAAATTAATATGAGCAATTTCTGAGCATGCGATATTGCAAGTGCCTCCTCGCTTCCAAGCACCACTTTTGGGAGGTTCTCAACAAGCCTGCAACAAAATTCACTACTATGTAAATTCTTATCAAATTTCCCTTTTCTCTCCAAGGTTGTATCATACTTCATGAGGGAAAACACAAAATGCTCAAGGATGACATTTCAGAAAAGGAAAATAAAAGACCTGCTAAAGATCTGAGCAACATCGTGCATAATGTGATGTTTCCCACTTGACGAGAATAAATAACCAAGAAACCCCTGTGCAGCTTCAGACACCGGTTCAGAGTCATCACAAGCCAAAACACACAAGCACTCCTGCAGAAGCAACGGCAAGTATACATGGTAAGCTCAGAACTACCGGATACTACACATGCAACCATGTTAACAACGTAAAAAAACTTCTTTGGACAGAATTCTATTAATTTCTTTGAGGTCAAATTCAAGAATAAAGTTATTAAAATTCCAAAAAATCAACCGACTCATAAATTACAAGAACTGAGAATTTGTCTAAAGACAACACTTAAATATGTCATTGGAAAATTCATGTGCCTCTGAAGAATCTAATCAACCATTTGTTGCACGCACTAATTTTTCTTTTGTAAAAGTCACATTATCACGAGTTACGAGATGTCTTTAAAAATTATTAGCTTCACAGCTTACCAAAAGCATTAATCTGCTCTCCTTCAGTGTGTAACAGCATTTTGATAAGAGTCCCTCAATAGCAGCCAAAAGTCCCTGTCTCACCTTTTTGGCTGGATGAACACAAAGCTATAAAAATATGAATATTAGCGATTGGAGATTATCGGGGGGAGGGGGAATTTAGCAATTGAAATATAAGACTAATAAGAGGAACAGTTGTAATGAAAAGCAAGAACAGAAACATTACAACTGCAGAAATATTTTGGATTAACTACTACCAAGTCAGCTGTCAGAACCTACATGTGGAAATGTTGCAGACAATAGTTTATCCACATGAGCTGAAGTCTTCACAATCCAATCTTTTGTACGATCCACATGCAAGGAACCTATCATGCTTTCACGATTTTTACTCCCCTTTTCTTTGAAGCCTACTTTAGGAGCACTCTTATCTACCACTTCACCTCTCAAATCTTTACTTGCAATTTGACTCAGCTCTAGAGTTTTAACAGGCAAATGACGGAGTTCCTCCAGAATTGATTGTGGAGATTTCTCCTTATTTGGGTGAAGGCCAGTAATATCATCTACAGACTCATCAAGACTAGATAAATTGGCATCATCCTCAAGAACTATCATAAGGAACTCAGCCAAACCTCTAATTGCTTGATCCAAGCTTTCCGCACTTCCAGCAGCTCCACTGATCATTGTTTTTGCCACATGCAAAACTTTGCCAAATTGACTAACTACACCAGGTACAAAGAAAGATAATGCATCTGCAGTACCAACCTACAAGAAAGACGCATAACAGCTACAGCCATTAAGGGTCTGCTTTTATTAATTAACTTACTAGCACACTCAAGCCGTTAGGGAATTCTTAACTAAACAATATATAATCAGCTGTACATGCAAAACAACTAACCTTTCACTTGGGACTAGTACTAAAGCTTTGTGGTGAGAATGAGAACGTACAAATTTATGAGGGGTACAGATCAAGGGTCTTCGATCAAGAGGATTTGGTTGCTTTCCTTTTTGAGTAGGGTTATGTGTAGTGGGTTTCAGAATGGAGATCATTAGAAGATTGAGAACATATAATGCATTAAAGTATCACAGGTAAAATGATACTTGTGCTTTGTTCTTTTTCTTAAGATAAAGAAAAGAGCAGACTTCAAAAGACTGGGAGGACAAAAAATCCTCCTAAAAACAAAAGTAGGACACTACAAAGTTCGTAACGAAAGGACAGCCCTCCAATCCCTGCACAAATCTAATATAAAAACCACCCAAAAAAAAACTCATTCCTATGTTACATGCTTATTGTTTTAGCCTTAAATCCCATGGAAGAACTAAGTTCATGCGCACAACCTAATTCATCTAGATTACCTCAGTCTCATATGAGATATTCAAGGTTTGTCAGGTGGACAACTTGCTGTCAAGAGAAGACTCTTGTTGCAAGAAAAATGTGCACATTATAAATGCTAGTCAATGTTGCACAATTACCTTAGCAACAAGTATACGAAGTGTAACAAAGGCTTCTACACGAAGTTTCACACTGCCTCGCTGTCCACGCACTGCTTCAGTATCTGCAACCTTCACACATAAAATTGAGTGCACATTTAAGAATGGATGAGGAAACATCACGAAATTTAAACTACTTTCTAGTAACACCAAATGCCTTTGGGAGGGGGAAAACAGAAAGAAAGCAGACCTTTAGGAGTAGTGATAGCCAGTGTCCAACAGCAGGTGAAGCATTTTGAGATTGGAGAAATGCAAGTGAACATTCTGGTTCTGAATTATATCTTGAAACTCCAATAAGGGGTGACTGAAATTCATTTCTTTTCAAAAGTGCAGGCCAACCATTATTTTGTTTACATGAGCAAGACTTATAAGAGCAAACACGTATACTAAGAAGCAGAGCCCTGAAACACCTTATTACTCCTCCACGAAACTCTTCTGCGGCCTCAGATGGAGAAAGCAATGCCCCATTAGTCAATTTCTTCAGCACTACAACCATCTGGAAAATCAAATCATGATACTTCAAATTGGGAGAGACTTCATTTAATAGTTACATAAAGTGTCCTACTGACAGGTTCGAGGAGTATGAATTCCATGCAAACATCAACTTCTAAGCAAAACTGCACATTAAAGGGCATCATCTCCTAATTAAACAATGAAACTACATCCGAGCTTCTTTTTTCTTATTATGATAACTAATTTGATTGTAGAGGCACCAAGGAGGTGCCACTCATGTACAATAAAAGATACAAAAAGCAGGGCAAAACCTACAACAACAAGTCAAACAAACAAAATCATGTTCCAAGCCTAAACTCCAAGAAAAAATGGACAAAAGCAATAACTGATCCGGGACAAACCTCATTCTGCAAGAAAACAAAAAGAACAAAAAAACATGTAACATGTGCAAGCTCCCTCTCTTCAAAATATCTATCGTTCATTTGTTCCACTCACCCCATAGCAGCTACTGTTTGTCGATTGTTTTGTCCAGTTTCCTCCTTAGCTTAGTCGGGCTAGGAACCTACTTTCCAGCTTAGCTTAGCCCAGCAAAGAGCTTCCCTTTCTTGGTCGAGGGGTTTGATTCCTCTTCCTACTTTCCTTTTTTAGTTGAATATCTCACCTACTTCCCTGTCTTAATCAATAAGAACTATGCCCCTTTTGCTGATGGTGTACCTAGGGCACCCTATTTCGGGCTTATAAACGCGTAGTCTTTCCCAATCTCACGAAAAGGAACAAAATAATGAATTGTTGTGCAATCTTAACTGTAGGCATATCTCATGAACAGTTAAAGATGCAAAAAGCAGGGCAAAACTTACAACACCAAGTCAAACAAACAAGATCACATTCCAAGCCTATACTCCCAGAAAAAAAATCGACAAAAGCAATAACATAAAAGCAATAACTGATCTGGGCCAAACCTCTTTCTGCAAGAAAAACAAAAACAACTAAAAATTATTATGTAACATGTGCAAGTGACTGCTCCCTCTCTTTAATATATCTATTGTTCCACTCTCCGCATAGCACCCACCAAAGACAATTGGGATCATGCCCATATTGGAAAACTCCTCTTCATAACTCGAATCCCCCTTCAAGCACCTAGAAATTAATGATCTGAACCAAGTATCACCTATGTCTTTCCGTACAGAAAACCCATCGTCCACGAATGGCAAACATGCTCACTATGTAGAATTGAATGATTAACCAACTCCCATCCTCCTAACACACGTAAGACCAATTCACCACAAACTTGCCCCTCCACATCGACTCTTCGGTCAAAAATTTCCCAAGCACTGCTGTCCATGTAAAGAAAGCCACCTTCCACGTAAACCCTGTTGTCCAAATTCTCTGCCATGGAAAGCCATGAAACCCCATCCGAGCTAATTTACATTGCTTCTAAAAAGGCTAAAAAAGTAATAATCTTAAGCTAAGCTGTGTTACATGAACTAATCTAAAATTCAAAAGCACCCTGTGGACACGACACAACACAGGTGCGGTTGTCGGACATAGCGGATTGGTGGAATATGAATCAAAATGTAATAAAAATAGGTGTGTCCAAGTTGTGTCCTTTAAGGATTCTTTTAGGAGTTGCCAAGTCCATGTAACATAGAAACTAAGTCTAATAGTTACTAGCAAGAAGTTTCTTGGTGTTTTCAATGTCTCCTCAGCACCATAATTTCAAACAGTTAAACATATTCGGCTAATAGTTACACAGATGAACCCCAGTTGTCGCAGTGGGTAAACTTGAACGTCTTGGGATCAAATACCACCAGCAGCAATTTCTCAAGCCAAAAATGATCGCGGGGATGCGGGCGTAAGCCGGTATGAAAAGACTGACTCGGGGTCGTGGAGATTAGTTCGACCGCGGTTGGGAAACTCCAGGTTATAAAAAAAACAATTACACAGATGTTCCATTTGCCATTCTAGCTTTTGTGAACTCCACTGGAAATTTATGTTCTCAAAAGAAAAGGCAAAAGCCATGAAGCAATATGTGATATAAACATATTAAGGAAAGGCCATCACGAACAGATGATCACTGCTGCATTTTATTGATTATAGGATCCAACCTAGCATACCATAGTATCGCAAACATATTGCCAACAGAAAGTCGATAAAATTTTTGGAGGAAAGCACACAAATTCAATTGTTGGCTTTTGTATGGAGAAAACAATAAAACCAAGAGCCATTGGAAAACTAAGAGCACTTGGTTTCCCTCAAAATGACAGTTAGCAACTCTTAAATTTTATCACCACATAACTACGTAAGGCAATCAGCAGGTCTAACATTATAATACAAGACAGAATAAGATTACTACATACGGGGATGCTGGGTTGCAGAATTTTGAGGAATTAAAAGTAACTCAACGAACACTGAACGTGAACCTTAATTCAGATACCTGATTTAATGATTCTAATTGACACTTCTTCAAAAGTTCCTCCAAACATTGAAGCACACCTTCCGCCACGGTGTCACTCATTTTATGAGGTGTTTTTGGGACATCAATCATCATAGAACTCTCTTTGGAATCAACATTTGGTGAAGATCTGCAGTCAATAGCTGCATCCAACAGAAGCAGCAAGGGAAACAAAGTATAACTGAAAAAATAGATAGCAACCCATTAGTCAAACAATCAAAAGATTCAAACAGACAACAGAGAAAGGGAAAAAAGTGTTTCATCTGAAAGTATATTTGCAAACTTCCATCTTGTCAAACTCCGAATTTACACTATTTATTCAAATGTAAATATTATCATTGCAAAACAGTTTCTACTTAATGTTGTGCATTGAAATACCATTTTCTTCCTCAATTCATGTGTTAGTTGATATTCTAAAAGTAATACACTAGTAAAGGCACAAAATTACATTAAAAATAAAAATGTATAAATACTAAAACATTCTGATCCTGGCATTCTATTGTTTTACTTTACCATTAAAGCAATTGAAAACCTTTTAATCACTCAACTATGTGGCCTATAAAGAGGTCAAAGTTGTTTTCATAACCCAACTGTTTGATATTGTTTCACCCATGTCTACACCTTTAACAAAATATACAAAAATAACTATCAACTCAATTAACTCTTAGTCTCCAAACCTAAATTTTCCATCCATCCTAATATAAGACCAACCATTTCATTAAGTTGTAAACATCACCTTAACAGTTAACACCCAAAATCACTTAACATCCATGATCCATCAGAATATATCCACCAGCTAAACTCCCCATCCAATTTAACCCAACCCAAATGCATTTTCATTTTTAGGGAGTGACATGAAGTTTCAAACATGCCATTACTTTTTTACTATCATTTCTAACGATAACACCATACAACCGCCATAAAATTCTTAGCTAATACTAAAGGTACAGTTAGAAACATAGTCATTCTTAAAAGTCGTTTTGGATATGTATCTCTAATTTTAAAATGGTGGGGTTTTGGATATGTATCTCTAATTTTAAAATGGTGGGATTAATTACATGCACAGTATTTGCAAATATAGACCCCCTTAGTTTTAAATATGCATTTTGGCTTTTTCAGTCAAATTGTCAATCCTAAAATTCAAAACAGTAACAAACTTCTTTGATTTTAACTATGATAAACTAATTATCATAAACTAACTAAATAGTATTACTAATTACCAAATTTTTTACTTTGAAAACCTCAATGAATTCATACTTGGATATAAAATTCCACAACTTGACTTAAAAATTCAAAATGTAACTCTAATTTTAGAAAGAGGGAGTGCAATTAGTTAAGAAATAGAGAGAGAGGAGATGAACATACTCGAAGAAAGGCTGGAGAGAATCAGGCGAAGATCGGAGAAGGAAGCGATGAAGTTGAGAGAGAAAGTAGGGGTCCTTTTTAGGGTTTTGAAGGAGCTCAAGTAGGTGAATGCAGTACTGTTTCAGTTCAGAGAAAATGGTGGTCCTGCTCCGACTTTCTTCGCCTTCATCATTGAAATTTACAGACATAAAATTGCTTCGGATTTCTTCAATTTCTTCCATTTGATGACCATAAAATTGCAGGGGGGAAAAACAGCTCCTTTTTGTTTTGTGAATGTGAAATTTGTGAATGAGTAGACGAGTCGCGAAGAAGCGCGAAACGGAATAATGTGTGCGTTGATATAGTTCTCGTTACATCTATTGGGCCTTCAGGCCTTATTGGAAACAATGGGCTGATAATACAGTCCACGATGTAATAGTCTACGGATCATCTAGGCCCTGGTATTTGAGACCATGATCTAAGCCCAAGACATATTAAATTATACTCCATACGCTTTAAAAAAAACAGATTTTGTTAGAAATAAATATACATCAACTTTTGGCTTTCCTGCCTTTGGCTTCCTATCTTTTCCTCTTCCTTTTCTCTGTCTTATATATATACCCATGTCTCCGGCACTGTATGAACAATGAAATTTATCTCAAACTTTGAATGGTCCAGATGATTTATTGAGTGAGCGAAAAATTCAAAATTATTTGTATTTTATTAGATATATATATATATATATATATATATATATATATATATATATATATATATATATATATATCGATCTGAGTTTAAGTAAGTACCCTTATTTTACTCATCCGTGCTCACACCTCTTTAGCGACGGACGACGACGGTTGATTAATACAACCATCGTCTACATATACTTTTAGCGACGCTATATGTTATCTCGTCATTAAAAGTATGAGCGATGGTTAGATAACGAAAACCGTCGTCGTCAATCCGTCTGCTAAAGGGTGAACTATGAATGAATAAGATAAGGTATGCACTGATCCTTCTCTCTCTCTCTCTCTCTCTATATATATATATATAGAAAATTGATATTTTCACATGAAAATCGTTGTTATAGATCATATAGTAGGCCTGACAAAATATGGTTATGGGTTGGTTTTGATTTTCAAAATATGGTTATAGTTCCATTTAAGAACTAAAACTATATTAACTATTTTTAATATAGGTTGTGTGGGTTGGAACTATATGGTTATGATTCAAAATCATATTAACCATTTTGAGATGTTTTGACTTTTAAACAAAACTTTTGAAAACTAAAATTGTGACCGTCACAATTAAATTAATTAAGTAATAATATGATATAAATATTATTAATATAAATAATAAAATGCTAAAAAACTATACTAATAAAATTTTAAATTGAAATTATTAATACCCTTCCATATTTAAATAATTTTTCAAAATTATTATTAAATTTTCTTTTGAGCATACCGATACTTGGGGAATCAGACAGCTGAAGATTAACACCTCCATCTGATTGAGGAAACCCATAACATACTGCCATGTCCATTAAAGCTCTTGCAATATCCCCTCTAATCTCCGTTGAGTGTTACACTGTTATATAATGATACACCACGTGGAAAAAGTGCACAGTTTAAATTAAAAAGTGTTATATAAATATGGGTTGAAAAATGGTTAACCGGTTCAGAAATTTAACCGACCTGAATAAATATGGGTCCAAAATTTAATCGACCTGAATAAATAAAAATGATTAACCAACCCATTTGGTTTCAGTTAATATAGTTTGACCCAACAGTTAAATAACTATATTGTCAGATCTATCCTATAGCGACGGTTTTCGCAATCGCTATACACCTATAGTGACATTTTTCATGTGAAAATATCAAAAAATTATGTAAAAATATCAAATAAATTGTGGATGACCACTTGAATATAAGAGATTATCAATAAACATTTTGTTCAATATACATTTTGTTTTATCTATTATTTCTTAACACCTTATTAGCACGAGTTTCTACCGAATTTTGGAAAGAAAGTTCTCTCAATTCACTGTAAGTATTATTTCATTACAATTAAATTTGATCATGTATATTTAGTATTGTTTCGTTATATATATACAGAACCGATCAGGTGAGGGCTACCTTACTTTGTTAAAATGCGGATTTTTTTTTTTGCTTTTTTTTTAAAACAACTATTTTTTTTTATATATTTTATGGAACTGGAATTTTTTTCATAATACAATGTTTTGGGCGTGATTTGGATATCTATACCAAAAAATGTATATGCAGTTTACACAGTATATGCATGACTGCTTTGTTATACGTATCCAAATCACATCCAAAACACTTGTATTATGAAAAATTTCGATTCCATAAAATATTAAACTTTTTTTTTTTTTAGTTGTTTTTTAAAAAACCAAAAAACTAAAAAAAAAAAAGTTCACATTTTAACAAAGTAAAGGGAGCCATTATAAGAAATCAATCAGAGTATATATATATATATATATATATATATATATATATATATATATATATATATATATATACGGTCCGGGATCTTAAGCTCACTTTTATATCTAACATACCTTGCTCACCCCCTTTTAGTGACGGACGGTGACGATTTGATCCGTTCTTTATATATAAACCGTCGTCATAACTTTTAGCGACAGACAACACATATAACGACGAGCCAAACATATATATAATGAATTTGAATCAATCGTCAGCCGATCCATCGTTGAGGGGGTGAGCAAGGTATATTAGATAAGAGGTGAGCTTAAGATCCGAACTATATATATATATATATATATATATATATATATATATATATATATATACACACACACACATCACTAGTCTTTTTGTAAAATTTCGATTAAGGTAAGGTGTTACTTATTGAGACCAATGGAGATAGAAAATATGTTGGTTAGCGTGCTTAACTTGACTATTTTTTACATTAAAAAAAAGAAAATTTTAACTACTCATTTAGCTCAGAAGAGGCTACTCTACTAGGTTCATTGCCAACTTATCCAAGTAGTGAATATGATTGAGAAATGTTTTATATTTAGTTATTTAATTTATTACATAATTATATATATGAAATTTAGATAGACACAGTTACAAGGAGATTGAATAAGTGTGGAGCAAATGATGTCTAATGTTTGTTTTAATAAGATTAGTTAAGAATGCAATCTATCATATTGAAGAATGCAGCTTGTTTCAGTCTCTATTTTCAGAAGCAGTTTACTGATTGATTTTACAAATTGATTAACTTCATCAATTTATGACCTGAGTAGGTATAAACACTTTTATGATGATATATATATATATATATATATATATATATATATATATATATATATACATGTTTATAATTTAGTTTTACACTATAATCAAATTCAAGTAATGTGACGCCCCCAAAATAGGTATACATCACCTATTCTTAGTCGCCAAATACATGGTACAGAATACAAATACAATCTTAAATATACAACAAGAGCTGTGAGTTTTAATACAAATATTGTCTTCTAGACAATATCCACTCTCAGAATAAGTCCTCATTATAATTAGTATCACACTATTTCATAGAATAGTGAGGACTACTAATGCTATCATCCGGACCAATCACTCCGCTCCCCGACTAGTCCTCGCTACGCTTCTCATTTCTGAAGAGAACAATGAAAGTAAAAGGTGAGCTCAACTAGCCCAATGAAATATTATGACTAAGATAATGCAGAAAAAAATTATCGTTAGCCTTAAACAGTGTTAAACTGATAAAATATAACGAACATCAAGTTTAACTGCAGCGGAACAAGCAATCCATTAAAAGAGTCAAGTAGAGAATAAAATATACTATCTTTTATGATTTAAAAAGTTTTCATCACTTTTATCAATCGAGACTCGGCTTAATAAATAATCCACATCATCCCCCGCACTACGACCAAGGATATTCATTAGTATCACGACCACAAATTATCCATGCACTACGGGCCAAGGATATTCGTGTATTCATCAATGGTCATGATCATGCCAACAACTCATCCCATTAATGCACTACGGGCCAATGAGGACTTTTACCACATCATTTGAAACATTACTACCATGATTATACCGAATAATCCATGGTCATAATCATACCAAGTCCATCTAAGCACTTCTGAGCCACGAGATGACTTTCAACATAATATAAACATGAGGATGATGACAATGATATAAGAATTCAATAAAACAAGTTCAAGAATTAATTTATCCGAGAACTAATAACGTCCCAAATTGTCAACATGATACTTCTTTGTAGAGTAAAATTCAAGAATGCTTAGAAGAATATTTCCATGAAAAGATCTTTGGATGAAGCGTAAATATCAAGGATATTCCACTAATTTCATGGAGTATAGAAGTCAAAACTTTAACCAACCGAGTATAATAAAGAATGGAATAACAAAAGAAATCACCAGGGCATGCGATAGGCCGCACATACAAAGTTATTCCAATGTAATAATAAATATCGGAACCAGTCATGCGTAAACGCACGAGCACGTGATATTCCAATGAGAATAATAGATAACGAGAACCGAGTCGAGCAAAATTAAATGCAAGCGGGATGTTCCAATGTAATAATAAAGAATGGAATAATGTAAGAATTTCACCATGTATGCGGTGCTTGCATAGACAAGTTATTCCAACATAATGATAAATAATGGAATAATACAAGTTTCTCTTCATGAATACGAAAAGAAATAATACCCTTACCTTTAGAAAAAAGCTGGATATAGGAGTAGTGAAGTAGCGAAATACTTTTATTCTTTCTCTATAGTTTCTCTCTCTCTAGAGTTTCAAAGAATTAAAGAAGAAATAATGAAGGAATGATCTTCTATTTATAGGAGAATGGACTGAATAGTAATTAATTCATGAACGGCCCAGATTGATTTACTTTTAATCGGACGGTCCATATTGATTTACTATGCAGTATTAATAAAATATTCTAATAAAATAAAATCTTTTAAATAAAATATAATATTATATATATATTATATATATATATAACATGCGTAGAAAAAAAACAATCACGGGTGGAAACCCCGTTAACTTTTCTCATTCCTTTACCAATTTTTCAAACCTACCTATATATATATATATATATATATATATATATATATATATATATATATATATATATATACACATGAAATACCCTTCTTGTGAATACTCCACCAAAATCCACTAACAACATATATATATAAATATAATAAAAGTAATTCCCTCCTTACCAACTTGCAAACTAAAACATATATATATATATATATATATATATATATATATATATATATATACATAATATTACTCAACCTTGTGCACATAAATTCCCCCCCCCCAACCTTCCATTAACCAAAATGTATATATATATATAACGAAAACTGAGATAACTTCTCCTAATTATTTTGAAAAATGGGTAAGTGGGGGTTCAAATAATACGCTCAAACTTATAACAAGACTTTATAAAAATCCCTTCAATATTTTTAACAACATTTATCATTATTATTATAATTCACAATATTAATCGATCAGGTCGTTCCCCGGAAAGAAGGGGCTTTCCAATAAGGATTTCTCCCTATTGGCGCACAATTAGGTGACCAAACCTCTCCTTGGCAGAACTTTTAGACATCGTTAATATTGAAAATATTAATATTAATAGCTCTGTCATCTCAATTATTGATTTAATAATATATAGAATATCGACAATAATTGAATCAAATAACGTGAGATACTATGCAACAATTACTGAAGCAATAATTAAACAAAACTGAGTGACTTCTCACGTAAACATCAATAATCAATACCGTGTGCTCTTACTATGCAACCACGCGTATTCATCGTATTTTACTACTGAAAGTAGTTCAACGGTTTTTAACGGTAAAACTTCCGTAGTTATTTTCATAAAAATATTTTTTATGTTTTTTTTTAATCCGAATGATAATTTTGTTAATGGGGTCCACTAATGATTGTGTCATCGTATTTAATATTCCTGTTAAAACGAATATTCCCAGACTAATCGAATATTATATAACAACTTCATTACTTTGCAAAATTTATAAATATTACCCATAACTATAACATTATATCAAATTCATTCCATAATATTTAAAATGATATTTATAGAAAAATCATCTTTATTAAAAAAAAAAAGTTGAGGTCTAACAACCTCCCTTCTTATGAAATTTCACCCTCGAAATTAGGGTACATACACGGTATGTCAAGAGGTAAGGATACCTTGATTTCATTTGATTCTAACTCTAGGTCATTTCCTCAACATCGTGATTTCTCCACAAAACTTTGACTTGAGGTATAACCTTGGAGCATAGAATATGTTCCTTCTTATCCAAGATTTGAAAAGGAACCTCTTCATACGTTAAATCTTCCGCTATTTCATCCTGGTTCTAACTTCGATAATGTGGTTCGGTCTTTCACATATTTACATAACATGGATATATGAAAAACGTTATGAACACGAGACATACTTGGCGGTGGCGCGAGTCTATAAACCACGGTTCCTACTCGATCGAGGATTAAAATGGGCGATGAATAGAGGATTGAGCTTTCTCTCTTTCTAAATCTCGTAACTCCTTTCCATGGAGCAACACGTAACAACACATGATCTCCAATATCAAATTCCACGTCCTTTCGATGAAGATCAGCATAACTCTTTTGTCGATCTTGTGAGGTTTTTATACGTTGCCGGATCGTTTGTATCTTTTCTGTAGTCATATGTACTAACTCTGGTCCCAACAACGTTGCTTCACCCACCTCATCCCAGCATACTGGAGAACGACACTTTCTTCCATACAACGCTTCGAATGGAGCCATGCCAATACTTGCTTGATAACTGTTGTTGTAGGAAAACTCCACCAATGGTAAGAACTTGTCCCAACTTCCCTTGAAGTCAAGGACACAAAGTCTTAATAAATCTTCAAGAGTTTTAATAGTCCTCTCTGATTGTCCGTCCGTCTGAAGATAATATGTCGAACTAAATCGTAAATCCGTGCCCATAGCTTTTTGCAAACTAACCCAAAATCATGAAGTGAATCTTGGGTCTCGATCAGAAACTATGGATACTGGCATACCATGCAGTCTTACAATCTCGTTTATGTACATACGAGCAAGACGTTCAAGTGTATAAGTTTCTCGTATAGGTAAGAAATGAGCAGACTTGGTCAATCTATCAACAATGACCCAAATTATATCTACGCCTTGAGAAACCTTGGGAAGACCAGTAACGAAATCCATGATAATGTGCTCCTACTTCTATTTTAGAATTTCAAGTGGTTGCAACGGACCTTTTGGTACTTGATGCTCCGCCTTGACTCGTTGACAAGTTAGACAACTTGAGATAAACAACGCTATCTCTCTCTTCATATTGCTCCACCAAAATGTATGACGAAGATCACGATACATTTTGGTACTCCCAGGATGGATTGTAAACGGTGTGTTGTGCGCCTCCATCATGATTTTATACTTTAACTCAGGATCGTTAGGAACACAAAGTTTGGAGTTGACTCGAAGTATTCCTTCTTCATCGATTCTTGCTTTCGGCATAGCACCTTCTTGTACTTTCTTCCTCATACGCATCAGCTCCAGGTCTGTAGCTTGAACAGCTTTAACTTTATCGATTAAAGTCGGTTCTCCTCGTATATTTGCCATCATCACATGGGTCCCTGGAGTCTTTATCTCTATCTCCATCCTTTGCAAGTCATACAAAATGGGCCTTTGCGTTGACAATATCGCACTCGTACCCGCATATGATCTTCTACTCAATGCGTCAGCTACCACGTTCGCTTTTCCAAGATGGTATTGGATGGTATGATCATAGTCTTTCAACAGTTCAAGCCAAAGTCGTTGTCACATGTTGAGTTCCTTTTGAGTGAAGAAATATTTGAGGCTTTTATGATCCGTAAAGATCTTCACTTTCTCCCCATATAAGTAATGCCTCCAAATCTTTAGTGCAAAAACGATTGCTGTCAACTCTAGATCATGAGTAGGATAATTCCTCTCATATTCTTTGAGTTGTCGAGAGGCATAGGCTATGACTTTCCCATGTTGCATGAGAACACATCTTAACCCTTTGCCCGAAGCATCACTATTGATGACAAATCCCTCCAAGCTAGATGGTATTGTCAGAACAGGTACTGAAATGAGTCTTCTCTTGAGTTCTTGAAAACTCTTCTCGCATTCCTCACTCCAATAGAATTTTGTATCTTTAAAGTCAAATTTGAGTTAATGGAGTAGCGATTCGAGAAAACCCTTCTACGAATCTCCGATAATAACCAGCTAAGCCGAGAAAGCTACGTACTTCGGTCACTGATTTAGGTTGTTCCCAGCTTTGAATAACTTCAATCTTTGTCGGGTCAACAGATATTCCATGACTTGATACCACGTGCCCAAGGAATGCTACTTCCTCAAGCCAGAACTCGCATTTCTTCAACTTGGCATAAAGCTTGTTTTCACGAAGCTTTTGGAGTATAAGCCTCAAGTGTTGCTCATGATCTTCACGGCTTTTGGAATATATGAGGATGTCATCAATAAAGACGACCACAAAGTGATCCAAATATTCCTTGAATACTCGGTTCATCATATCTATGAAGGCAACAGGAGCATTAGTCAATCCAAAAGACACGACTAGGAATTCATAATGCCCGTACCGAGTTCTGAAAGCCATCTTTAGAATGTCATCGGTTCTAATCTTTAATTGGTGATATCCGGAACGAAGATCAATCTTTGAAAAGAATTTTGCGCCTTTCAACTGGTCAAACAGGTCATCAATACGTGGCAATGGGTACCTATTTTTGATGGTGACATGATTCAACTCCTGATAATCAATACAAAGTCGCATACTCCCATCTTTCTTCTTCACGAATAGAACAGGAGCACCCCAAGGAGAAGTACTAGGATGAATGAAACTGATGTCTAACAATTCCTGCAGTTGGGTCTTTAACTCCTGAAGTTCAATTGGAGTCATTCGATATGGGGCTTTGGAAATAGGTTTTGTACCAGGTTCAAGGTCGATACAAAATTTAATTTCACGCTCTGGGGGTAGGCCAGGAAGTTCTTCAGGGAATACGTCAGGAAATTCATTAACAATAGAAATATCATTCAAAACTGACGTATTTTTGTTTAGATCCGTGACATGAGCTAAGAAAGCTTGACATCCATTTTTCAATAAACGAATAGCTTTATATCTTGAGATGACAGTGATTGATTTTAATGGTTTGGTTGCTTGAATTCGTACAATAGGTTGGTTAGGAATATGAAAGCTAACAACCTACGAAAATAATCAATTTTTGCATGATGAGTAGTTAACCAATCAATCCCTAGAATTACGTCAAATGCAAGTATTTTCAATGAAATAAGATCGACGAGTAATGTGAGGGTATCGATTTGAACCAAACAAGACTTATAAGCAAAGGATGTAATGAAGGTTTCTCCCAACGGAGTTTCAACAGATATAGTCAAAGTCTAATTTCTCCTGAGTCAAGTTTAAGCGTTGAGCGCAAGTAGGAGAAATAAAAGAATGGGTAGAACCGATATCAAATAAGGTATATACTTATTTAGAGTTTATGATAAGCTTACCCGTGATGACCTCGTTCGGGTTCCTTGCTTTCTGAGGTCACACGACAAACGCTCTCCCTTGAACTCACCGATTTTGTCTTCTTCCTAATCTACCTTTGATGCCTCCATCCCACCGGACTTATCTTGATTGCGACAAAATCGGGCCGGTGACCTTCTCTTCCACAATTGTAACATGCTTTGGATGGCATTGAGCAGTTTGTACTGATGTGTCCCTCCCCTCCACATTTGAAGCATATGATAGGTGGTCGTTCTCCTTCCTTAACGACGGGTGCTGATGTTGACGTCTTTCCATCATTGTTGAATCTCCTCTTCTTGAAATGACCACTCTTATTGTTTTGACCATGATTACCAAAGTGTGTTTACCATTTCTAACATGTTGATTCCTCCATGCTTTGTCACACCGCTTCGATGACTGCTATTACTGGTATTATCATTTTGCCGACTACTCTCTTTTGGTTGGGTTGACTCATTATCGCGCTCCAATAACTGAGCCCTATTAACAACATCTGAATACAAGCAAAGTTTATGAGAAATGAGGTATTGACGTATCTCGGGTTTCAAACCTCTTAGAAACATCCGTGTCATTCTCTCCTTATTATCAACCAAATGGGACGCAAACCGGGACAACTCGACAAATTTGGCTTCGTACTGCGACATGGTCATGTTGTTTTGTTCTAGTTTAATGAACTCTACCTCTTTCATGTGATGAATACTTTCGGGAAAGTACTTGTCGTTGAACAGTTCTTAGAACTTCTCCCAAGACATCTTCAGTGCGGCAGGTTGAGTACGCTTTATAGATTCCTACCAGTAATCTGCCTCTGCCCACAACATGAAGGTGGAAAAGGGAACTTTTTTCTCCTCGGAGCATCCCAAGACATCAAATATCTTGTTGATTTGCTTTATCCACGTCTCCGCCTTAAGTGGTTTTGGCTCTCCAAAAAAATTCCGGTGGTCCCAGCTCCTTGAACTGCTTAGCAGTGTCCGTCCGAGAGTTGCCAGTGTTTCCACCTGCATTTTGGACAGGAGTCTCTCTTGCCTGATGCTGCATGAATTGTAGAAAGCCTCTGAACATTCCATCGTTCATCATCTGGTTAATGTTGTTGTTTGCCTGAGGATTGTCTCCTTCCTAATTCACATTATCCTGATTATTGATCTGTGGAGACTCAACAATCTCCTGTGCTCCATTGATGTTCTCAACATTCTCGAATGTCATTTTTAAATACTGCCACAAAATAAGGGTTAATTAACATATCACATATTATCCTTATACTCAGACTGACCAATTAAATACCAAATAAACTTAGGTAGGTCATACTAGTGAAAGAATTCCCTGTCTCTCCCCTCCTAGTTCTTATCTCACATCTCAGGCAGGGATCATATCCCTAAGCTTTGATACCAACTGTGACGCCCCCAAAATAGGTATACATCACCTATTTTGAGTTGCCAAATACATGGTACAGAATACAAATACAATCTTAAATATACAACAAGAGCTGTGAGTTTTAATACAAATATTGTCTTCTAGACAATATCCACTCTCAGAATAAGTCATCCTTACAATTATTATCACACTATTTCATAGAATAGTGAGGACTATTAATGCTATCATCTAGACCGTCACTCCGTTCCCCGACTAATCCCTGCTACGTTCTCATTTCCTGAAGAGAACAATGAAAGTAAAAGGGTGAGCTTAACTAGCCCAATAAGAAATATTATGACTAAGATAATGCAAAAAAAATTATCATTAGCCTTTAAGAGTGTTAAACTGATAAAATATAACGAACATCAAGTTTAATTGCAGCGGAACAAACAATCCATTAAAAGAGTCAAGTAGAAAATAAAATCTACTATCTTTTATGATTTAAAAAGGTTTTTCATCACTTTTATCACTGAGACTCAGCTTAATAAATAATCCACATCATCCACACTTTACTGACCAAGGATATTCATTAGCATTACGACCACAAATTATCCATGCGATGCGGGCCAAGGATATTCGTGTATTCAAAGAATGGACATGATCATGCCAACAATTGTCCATCAATGCACTACAGGCCAATGAGTTCTTTTACCACATCATTTGTAACATTACGGTCATGATTATACTGAATAATCCCTAGTCATAATCATACCAAGTCCATTTATGCACTACAAGCCACAAATGACTTTCAACATAATATAAACATGAGGATGATGACAATGATATAAGAATTCAATAAAACAAGTTCAAGAATTAATTTATCCAGGAACTAATAACGTCTAAATTGTCAACATGATACTTCTTTGTAGAGTAAAATTTAAGAATGCTCAAAAGAATATTTCCATGAAAAAATACTGGATGAAGCGTAAATATCAAGGATATTCCACTAATTTCATGGAGTATAGAAGTCAAAACTTTAACCAACTGAGTATAATAAAGAATGTAATAACAAAAGTAATCACCAGGCATGCGATAGACTGCACATATAGGTTATTCCAACAGAATAATAAATATCGGAACCAGGTCATGCGTAAACGCATTGCATAAGATATTCCAATGAGAATAATAGATAATGAGAACCGAATCGAGCAAAATTACATGACCCAAGCGGGATGTTCCAACAATGAATAATAAAGAATGGAATAACAGAAGAATTTCACCATGTATGCGGTACTTCGCATAGACAGGTTATTCCAATATAATGATAAAGAATGGAATAATAGAAGTTCTCTTCATGACTTTGCATAGACAGGTTATTCCAATATAATGATAAAGAATGGAATAATAGAAGTTCTCTTCATGAATACGAAAGAAATAATACCCCTTACCTTTAAAAGAAACTAGATATAAGAGTAGTGAAGTAGCAGAATACTTTTATTCTTTCTCTCTATAGTTTCTCTCTCTAGAGTTTCAGTGAATTCGTAAGAAATAATGAAGGAATGAACTTCTATTTACAGGAGAATGGACTGAATAGTAATTAAGTCATGAACGGTCCATATTGATTTACTTTTAAACGGACGGTCCATATTGATTTACTATGCAGTATTAATAAAATATTCTAATAAAACAAAATCTTTTAAATAAAATATAATATTATATATATATATATATATATATATATATATATATATATATATATATATAACATGAAAAAAAAAAACAATCACGGGTGGAAACCCCGTGAACTTTTCTCATTCCCTTTACCAATTTTTCTAACCTATATATATATATATATATATATATATATATATATATATATATATATATAACACATGCAAGACCCTTCTTGTGAATACTCCACCAAAATCCACTAACAACATATATATATATAAATATAATAAAAGTAATTCCCTCTTTACCAACTTGCAAACTAAACATATATATATACATAATAGTACTCAATCCGTGCACATAATTTCCCCCCCCTTCCACTAACCAAAATGTATATATATATATATATATATATATATATATATTTATAAAACGAAAACTGAGATAACTTCTCCTAATTATTTTAAAAAATGGGTAAGTGGGGGTTCAAATAATACGCTCAAACTTATAACAAGACTTTATAAAAATTCCTTCAATATTTTTAACAACATTTATCATCATTATTATAATTCACATTATTAATTGACCAGGTCGTTCCCAGGAAAGAAGGCGCTTTCCAATAGGGATTTCTCCCTATTGGCGCGTAATTAGGTGACCAAACCTCTCCTTGGCAGAACTTTTAGACATCGTTAATATTGAAAATATTAATATTAATAGCTCTGTCATCTCAATTATTGATTTAATAATATATAAAATATCGACAATAATTGAATCAAATAACGTGAGATACTATGCAACAATTACTGAAGCAATAATTAAACAAAACCGAGTGACTTCTCACGTAAACATCAATAATCAATACCGGTGTGCTACTATGCAACCACGCGTATTCATCGCATTTACTACCGAAAGTAGTTCAACAGTTTTAACGGTAAAATTCCGTCGTTATTTTCATAAAATATTTTTTGTCGTTTTCTCAATCAAACAATAATTTTGTTAGGGGTCCACCAATGATTGTCTTGGTTATACGAATATTCCCCGTTAAAACGAATATTTCCCGACCAATCGAATATTATATAATAACTCATGTACTTTGCAAAATTTATAAATATTACCCACAACTATAATATTATATCAAATTCATTCCATAATATTTAAAAATGATATTTATAGAAAAATTATCTTTATTAAAAAAAAAAGTTGGGGTCTTACAAGTAAATAGCAGTTTTAAAGAAGCAAAACAATCACAAGAACACAGAGAATTTTTTAAGTGGTTCGACCCATATCCTCTATACTTGTGGCCTAATCCACGTTCACTACCAATTAGTATTTGAAACTCACTTTATTAATTAATGTGACACTATTAAACACCAAATTTACCAATAATCTTGAACACATATGTCCACCTTGTGCACTTTTGCACCCCTTGAATACTTATACTCCCTTGAGCACTTTTGCTCCCTTTGTGCATCGATGTATCCCTAGCACTTATGCTTACCTTTACACTTGTTTGTAACACTCACTATAATCCCACCCAGATTAGAATTGAATATACCAACAACCTTAGTCTATTACACAATATTGAATTAATCAAATTACAATGCCAACTATGATCAAAGAAATAAATATAAAATAATTTAAAGCTTTTCTATATGCAATGATCTGATAAAGAGAGAAAGATATCATCGAGTTCTTGAGCACTGTTAAAGGATATGATCAGAGTAATATATCAACCCATATGATCTTTCACAGTAATTCGAGCATGCACAGCTTAAAGGATAAAACTTTTAGATACTTCTTTTTCAATTATGCTCGGTGGGTGTCTATGACACGATTAAAGGCTTTATATAATGTAAGCATGTTATAGTCGTTAATTAGTGTGAATCAACTAGAAAGATTTCGACAAAATCATGCAGGCTAATTGATTTTCTAGCCGTTTAGAGATATAATGGAAATTTTTGATTTTACTGAATATTCATTTGAGTGCTCAAATATATGAGGCAATCAATCTATTGGTTGATTCAAGCCATATTTCTGTTGAGTGCAATCGTTCCAAATTTCCAGCACTTCTATATTATCGTTAAGCACAATCAGATCCAATCATAATAATAATTTATATGTTTAACTTCACGACACTTGTTTCCTCAATTAATTTATAAGCATGGAAGGTTTAACAGATTTCAAAAAGATATTTTTCAAAACTAAAATCTGTTTTATAATTTGTTTTCAAATAAATGATATTTACTTTTAATTTATGAAAACATGATTATTTATTATCATGCTATTATGAAATGCAATCCTAGAGTTTTGAATCAAAATATATCTAAAACATATGACCTTACATGATGTTCTAAGGACACTTAGCTTGTTGCTTCAATCCAAGTGCTTCTTCAAGATTACTTTGATTCAACATAGTTGTACCAATGCAATCTGTTGTATAGGAGTTATTTATTCTGCTATACAAACCCTGAAGAAATAAAGTCAAAAGGATTAGTTCATAAGCCAAGTCATCATCAAAACCAAGGGATGGAGATTTATCAAACCAACATTATCCCCCTTTTTGATGATGACAACACAATAAATAAAGCTCCCCCTAAATTCATGCATTTATTTAAAACAAGCATTAAGCAATAAAATTCACAACATAACTCCTCTTAAGTTTGTGCATAACCAGTAATGGTTATTTATCACAAACTCTCTATCCCTGCAAAACAAATCAGATCATTCATGGAAGTTAAATCTCATTCATAGCAATCATTTGAGAACAGTAATGATCAATCAATTTATTTGCCATGTTCCATGTTCCTGCACCTGTATAATTAACCATTATCCCATTTTCTCCCCCTTTGTCATCATGCAAAAAATATTTACTAGAGAGAACATGTTAGGATAATCAGCAGAACACAAAAGATACCACAATTAAGTCTAATAACCATCAGTGAGACATCAGAGTACCAATTAACCTATTTGGTCTCCACAACCAAAAAATCAAAGTACCAAAAATCAAAAAGTAAATCAGTTCATAAAAGCAGGTTCCCTTGTTATCCCCGCTCGATCCAGCTACACTCTTATTACCTGAAAGGAATTGTGAAGTAAAAGGGTGAGCACAAATAGCCCAATAAAAAAATATTATGACTAAGATAATGTAGAACAAATTATCCTTAGCCCTTAACAGGGAAAAATCTAATAGAATACAATAGACAACAAGTTTTAAATCAACAACTGCAGCGGAAACAACAATCCATTAGAAGAGTCAAGTAGAACATAATGTCTACTATCTCCTCCAAATTAAAACTCCATCATTAATATTTCGTCCCTGCAATATCCATCAACAGTTCTTTGTTTTACCCAAGACAAAGAGAACTTTCATCAGCTGTCTTCACCTGAACCACCAAAGATTATAGTTAAATTCACAATTAATGTTTATAATAATGTAAATCAACAGTTTGTCCTTACCACAAAGTCTTAATAGAACTTTTACTCAATATTTTTATCACAAAGGCTAAAAACACTCAATAATCATATTGTCTTTACACCTTACACTAAAGACATAAAAATGTAACAACAGTTGTCATAATAATATCAATCAATTGTCTATCTTTGCACTACGGGCCAAAGATATTCAATTGTAATATCAATGGTCATGATCATATCAATCAATTGTTTATCTTTGCACTATGGGCCAAAGATGTTCAACTATAAAACCATTGATCAACAGTTCATCTTTGCACTACGGCCAAAGACATACAATTGTAAAATCAATAATCAACAGTCCATCTTTGCACTATGGGCCAAAGATATACAACTGTAAAAGAAATAATCAACAGTCCATCTTTTCACTACGGACCAAAGACATAAAACTGTAAAACTAATGGTTATGATTATACCAATACACAATTCCGGTCATGATTATACCAATACACAAATCCTAGTCATAATCATACCAATCAACCGTTCATCTTTGCACTACGAATGAATAGTATCTTGTCATGTAAAGTACCCCGAATGAATAGTACTCTGGTATAAATAGTACCCATAAATGGAGAATACAAAAAAAATGATATCCCTTGACAAGTACAAAAGAAATGATATCCATACAAGTATGAAAGAATCTGCAAACTGCAAATGGATTTTCACCCATCATGCGGTAATCCGCGTAGACATATCATTTTCATAATTTAATAAATAATGAATACGAAGGGTTATTCACCATGCATGCGGTAATGCACGTAGACAGGTTATTCCCGCGGATTAATAAAGAATGAATACAAAGGCTTATTCACTATGCATGCGGTAATCCGCGTAGACATGTTTCTCTCACAGATTAATAAAGAATGAATACGAAGGGTTATTCACCATGCATGCGGTAATCCGCGTAGACACGTTACTCCCGCAGATTAATAAGAAATAGAATGACAACCCTTACGAGTATGAAGTAATATCACGTACGAATATGAAATGCATAATACCCCTTCCAAATACGAAAAATAATATCCCTTACCTTAGTATGAGATTGGATACTGCAATAGTGTAGTAGCAAAATACTCTTCTTCTTTCTCTCTTATTCTCTCTATTGTTTCGCTCTCTAGAGTTTTAGTGAATTCGTAAGAAAGAATGATGTAATGAGCTTCTATTTATAGGAGACTGAACTAAATAGTAACTGATTCATGAATGGTCTAGATTGATTTACTATTAAACAGACGGTCTATATTGATTTACTATTAAAACTTCAATCGACGGTCCATATTGATTTACTATTATAACTTCAACTAGCGGTCCATATTGATTTACTATTATAATTTTAACCAACGGTCCATATTGATTTATTATTATAACTTCAACCGACGGTCTGAAAAATTAGCACATCTCCACATGGAATAATAAGCCAAACTTACAACAAACGCTTCATGACAAATCCCTCTATTTATATCAAAAATTGAATAAATATCTACCACAAATCACTTATCTTTAATAACCACATTTTTAATCTTTCAACAATTATTCATCATTTAATATTATAACTCACAATATTGACAACCAAATCATTTCCAAGAAAGAGGGGGCTCTCCGATAATGATTTTTCCTTACTGGCGCGCAATTAAATAACCAAACCTCTTTCCTCGATAGAATTTTCTAGACATCGTCAATAATGAAAATAATAATATGACTAACTATGTCGTCTCAATTATTGATTTAATAATATAGACAATATCCACACTCAATGGAGTCCTCATTACAATTATTATCACATTATTCCGTAGAATAGTGAGGACTACTAAAGTCATTTATCCTGGACCATCACTTCATTCCCCGACTCGTCCCAGCTATATTCTCATTTTCTGAAGAGAACAGTGAAAGAAAGGGTGAGCTCAACTAGTCCAGTAAGAAATATTATGACTAAGATAATGCATAATACATTATCCTTAGCCTTCAACAGTATAACAACTGATAGAATATAATAGACAACAAGTTTTAGATCAACAACTGCAGCGGAATAAACAATCCATTAGAAGAGTCAAGTAGAGCATAAAATCTACTATCTTCTATGATTTAAAAAGTTCTTCATCAACTTTATCGCTGAGACTCAACTTAATAAATAAACCACATCATCGAATCATCCCTGCACTACGGGCCAAGGATATTCATGTAATCATCAATGGTCATGATTATACCGAATAATCCTTGGTCATAATCATACCAACAACTGTCCATCAATGAACTACAGGCCAATGAGGACTTTTGCCACATCATTCGTCACATTATGGTCATGATTATACCGAATAATCCCTGGTCATAATCATACCAAGTCCATCTATGCACGTAAGCCAAAGATGACTTTAATCACAATATAAGCATAAGGATGATGATAATGACATAATAATTCAATAAAACAAGTTCAAGGATAAATTTTAAAGATTTATAATTTAATTTATCCAGAATTCAATAACGTTCAAATTGTCAACATGATACTGCTTTGTAGAGTAAAAATCAAGAATAATATTCATGTACCAAAAATAATTTGGACAGAAAAGAAATATATTTTTCGGGTGAATAGTACCCCGTGAATAGTACCCCGACACGAAAAGTCTCCCGAATACCTGAGTGAATAGTAATCGGGTGAATAGTAACTCGTGAATAGTATTCCGGCACGAAAAGTACCCCGAATACCCGAGTGAATAATACTAGAGTGAATAGTAACTGGGTAAATAGTAACCCATTAATAGTAACTCGTAAAATAAAAATACCAAAGAAAATGATATTCCATGACGAGTACAAAAGAAATGATATCTTATACGAGTATAATAGAATATACGAAACTGCAAATGGATTTTCACCCGTCATGTGGTAATCCACGTAGACAGATCATTTCCACAATTTAATAAGGAATGAATACGAAGGATCATTCACCATGCATGGGGTAATCCACATAGACAGGTTATTCCAACAGAATAATAAAGAATAAAATAACAGAAGAATTCACCATGCATACGGTAGTCCGCGTAGACAGGTTATTCCAATAGAATAATAAAGAATAGAACCAGGTCATGCGTAACATAATAATAAAGAACGGAACCAGGTCATGCGTAATTCGCACAGACATGATATTCCAACAGAATAATAAAGAATGAAATAACAACAGAATTCACCGGGCATGCGATAGATCATATGACAGAAAAGTTATTCTAACAGAATAATAAAGAATGGAATAACAGAAGAATTTCACCATGTATGCGGTACTTCGCATAGACAGGTTATTCCAACATAATAATAAGGAATGGAATAACAATATCTCCCTTTATGAATACAAAAGAAATAATACCTCTTACTTCAGAAGAAATCTGGATGCTGGAATAGTGAGGTAGCAGACTTCTCTTCTTTTTTCTCTCTATAATTTCTCTATATAATAATTGCTCTATAGCTTTAGTGAATTGGTGAAACATAATGAAGGAATGAGCTTCTATTTATAGGAAAATATAGTTTCGATAATTGCATGTTTTGTGGCTCGAAATATTACAGTATAATACCTTCCTCTTTTTCTTCATTTTTAATTTAGTCCTGCAAGTATTATCAAACTTGCGCCACCTCCCCTAATAGTAAATCATGTGAATCAATAGTTCTAGACATGTGAAAATATGAATTACAGTATAGTACCTCCATCTATACCTCCATTTTTAACTTAGTCATGCAAGTATTATCAATCTTGCACCACCTCCCCTAATAGTACAAGAATGTGAATCAATAGTACACACATGTGAATAAATAGTTATAATCATATGAATCAATAGCAATTAATTGCTCATTTATCCAGTTAATTACTCGATTGGTCAATATAACCTCTAGACATCAATTATTATCGAAATAAATGTCGATTTTCACTAACACTAATAATTCCAACACAATGGAACTTTCAATTTCATCTTTAATCAACACGAACTTATTCATCATTAATATTATAATTCATAATATTTAACAACCAGGTCATTCTCAGGAAAGAGGGGGCTTTCCAATAAGGATTTCTCCTTATTGGCGCGCAATTAGGTGACCAAACCTCTTCTTGACAGAACTTCTAGACATTGTCAATATTGCAAATAATAATATGAATAACTTTGCCGTCTCAATTATTGATTTAATAATATAACATATTATACAGATGATACTATGATAATAATTGAATCAATAATATGAGATATATGATGTAGCAATTACTATAGCAATAATTGAGTATAACTGAGTGACTTCTTACGTAAGCATCAATAATCAATACCGTGTGCTACTATGTAACCACAGCATTCTTTATACTTTTACTACTAGGGTAGTTCAAAGTTTTAAACGGTAACACTTTCGCCGTTATTTTTATAAAAAGATAATTTTGTCATTTTCTTACTACGACAATACCTCCGTTGTGGTGTCCACCAATGATTGTGCCATCGTACGGATATTCCCGACAAAAAGAATATTCCCCGACCAATCGAATATTATATAACAACTTGTTTACTTTGCAAAATTTATAAATATTACCCACAACTATAACATTATATCAAATACTCACCATAATATTCAAAAAAAATATTTCGAGAAATTTAAATCTTTATTCATAAAATTTGGGGTCTCACATGATTGGTCAGAGAATATTCATTTTAACAGGGAATATTCATATGACGGCACAATCATTGGTGGACCCCACAATGGAATTATTGTCGGATTGAGAAAACGACAAAAATATCTTTTTATAAAAAATAACGGCGAAAGTTTTATCGTTAACTGTTGAAACACCCGCTGTTAAAAGTATAGAGAATACGTGTGGTTGCATAGTAGCACCACGGTATTGATTATTGATGCTTACGTGAGAAGTCACTCAGTTTTATTCAATTATTGCTATAGTAATTGCTGCATAGTATCTCACATTATTTGATTTAATTATTGTCGATATTTTATATATTAGTAAATCAATAATTGAGACGATAAAGTTATTAATATTATTGTTTGCAATATTGACGATGTCTAGAAGTTCTATCAAGGAGAGGTTTGGTCACCTTATTGCGCGCCAATAGGGAGAAATCCTTATTGGAAATCCCCCTCTTTCCTGGGAATGTCCTGGTTGTTAAATATTATGAATTATAATAATAATGATAAATGTTGTTAAAAATATTGAAGGGATTTTTATGAAGTCTTTGATGTAAATTTTGCTTATTATATGGACCCCCAGTTACCCATTTTTCAAAATAATCGAAAGAAAATTATTTAATATAATAAAAGTTGGGCCACATGTGGGGCCCACGTGAGTAGAAAAGTCTTAAGGGGTGGGATTATTTTGTCACAGGTGGAGTGTTTTGCAGGGAATTGATATATATATATATATATATATATATATATATATATATATAAAGGTTTGGAAAATAAGAATCTGGAGGTGGGATGTTGATTCAGGGGGTTGTAACCCGTGAATGATAATGTGATTATATATATATAATATATTTTATTAGTTTTATTTTATTAGATTATAAATAGAATATATTATATTTTATTTAAAGTTTTTATTTTATTAGAATATTTTATTGCATAGTGCTGCATAGTAAATCAAAATTTTCAAACGAAATCAGCTGATTCTTCGCCCGTGACTCCTTGTCTACTGTGCATTCAAATAGTATCCTTTTTATTCTCCTATAAATAGGATGCTTAATTAGAATTGAAAATCACACTAGAATCAGAGAATTCTTCTTCTATAATATTGAGCGTATTTCTTTCGAGTTTTAGAAAACTTTGAGTTAAGAAAACAGTGAAAGTTTTCTTCAAGAATATCCCCGCTATAGCAGTTGGAATACTCTTCTTTTCAAGGTAAGGGATGTTATTTTTGTTCAATATTCGCTTGAAATAATATTTTTTTTCATACTCTGTAGTATGTAAGTAATATTATTTCATTTCAGATTTTGAATTTTATACTCGCTTTGTTAAAGTTTTGGCTTCTAAACTCCATGAAATTAGTAGAATATCCTTGATATTTTCGCTTCATCCAATATCTTTTCATGAAAATATTATCCTGAGCATTCTTGATAAGTTTTAACTTTTTTATGCCAGAGTACTATTCACGGGGTTACTATTCCTGAAGTACTATTCACGGGGTACTATTCACTAGAGTACTATTCACCTGGGGTACTATTCATGATAAAAATTGATTCGTTTTCGATCCAAATTATTTTTGGTACAATATTATTCTTGAATTTTACTCCACAAAGCAGTATCATGTTGACAATTTGGACGTTATTGATTTCTGGATAGATTAAATTATAAATCTTTCAAAATTTATCCTTGAACTTGTTTTATTGAATTCTTATATCATTGTCATCATCCTCATGCTTATATTATATTGAAAGTCATCTGTGGCATGTAGTGATGGACTTGGTATGATTATGACTAGGGATTATTCGGTATAATCATGACCGTAATGTTACAAATGATGTGGTAAAAGTCCTCATTGGCCCATAGTGCATTGATGGACAATTGTTGGCATGATCATGATCATTGATGAATACACGAATATCCTTGGCCTATAGTGCATGGATAATTTGTGGTCGTGATACTAAAGAATATCCTTGGCCGTAGTGTAGGGGTGATTCGATGATGTGAATTATTTATTAAGCTAAGTCTCAGCGATAAAAGTGATGAAAAACCTTTTTAAATCATAGAATATAGTAGATTTTATACTCTACTTGACTCTTCTAATGGATTATTTGTTCCGCTGCAGTTAAACTTGATGTTTATTATATTTGATCAGTTTAACACTGTTGAAGGCTAACGATAAATTATTCTGCATTATCTTAGTTATAATATTTCTTACTGGGCTAGTTGAGCTCACCCTTTTACTTTCATTGTTCTCTTCAGGAAATGAGAACGTAGCCGGGACTAGTCGGGGAACGGAGTGACGGTCCAGATGATAGCATTAGTAGTCCTCATTATTCTATGAAATAGTGTGATAATAAATGTATTGAGGACTCCATTTGAGTTGAATCTTGTCTGAAGACAATATTACAGTATTAAAACTCTCAGTTTATGTTTTGTCGTATTTTACACGACAGTTGTATTATTAAGTTGTATTTGAATTTTGTACCATGTATTTGGCGACTCAAGATGGGTGATGTATACCTGTTTTGGGGGCGTCACACAGGATACTAGGCTTTGACCTAAAAATTTACAAGCACCACTGGTGCTTTTTCTATCTATTTGTCATCCTGCATAGTTTGCCACTGAGTAACCAATTAGATTAAAATCATCACATAAATGATATAATATGTGACGCCCCCAAAATAGGTCCACACAACCCATTCTGAGTCGTCAAATACATGGTACAGAATCTAAATACAAACTTTATTTATAAACTTTCGTGAAAAATACGACAACACATAAGCTGAGAGTTTTAATACAAATATTGTCTTGTAGACAATATCCAAACTCAAATACAGTCCTCATTACAATTATTATCACACTATTTTACAAAATAGTGAGGACTACTATAATAACCATCTTGGACCATTACTCCACTCCCCGACTAGTCCCAGCTACATTCTTACCTCCTGAGAAGAACAATGAAACCAAAAGGAAAAGGGTGAGCTCAACTAGCCCAGTAAAGAATATTATGACTAAGATAATGAAAAACAAATTATTATTAGTCCTCAACAGTGAAAAATCTGATAGAATACAATAGACAACAAATTTTAGATCAACAACTGCAGCAAAAATAACAATCCATTAGAAGAGTCAAGTAGAGCATGATGTCTACTATCTTCTATGATTTAAAAGTCTATCACCAATATTTTTATCCATGTAACACTAATCAATAAATATTCCAAATCAATGAATTATACATGCACTACGGGCCAAGGATATTTTTTGGTATCATCAGTGGTCATGATTATACCAAACATGCGACTCCCTCAAATTAGGTTTACACCACCTATTTTGAGTTGCCAAATACATGATACAAAATACAAATACAAACTTAATTATACAATTGTCGTGTAATATAAGCTGAGATTTTTAACACGAATATTGTCTTCTAGACAATATCCAAACTCAAATGGAGTCTTCATCACAATTATTAGTACACTATTTCACAGAATAATGAGGACTACTAAAGCAACCATCTGGACCATCACTCCATTCCCCGACTAGTCCCAGCTATATTCTTATTTCCTGAAGAGAACAATGAAAGTAAAGGGTGAGCTCAACTAGCCCAGTAAAGAATATTATGACTAAGATAATGCAGAATAAATTATCATTAGCCTTCAACAATGTTAAACTGATAGAATACAATAGACAACAAGTTTAACTGCAGCGGAACAAACAATCCATTAGAAGAGTCAAGTAGAGCATGATATCTACTATCTTCTATGATTTAAAAGTTTATCATCAATTTTATCGTTGCGACTCAACTCAATAAATAATCCACATCACTGGATTATCCATGCATTACGGGCCAATGATATTCATTATTAACACACCCACGAATCATCCACGCACTACGGGCCAAGGATATTAGTATTATCACCAATGGTCATGATTATACCGATACATAGTTATAATCATACTAATCAACAGTCCATCTATGCACTACGGGCCAAAGACGATTTTTATCACAATATAAGCATGAAGATGATGACAATGATATAAGCATCAATCAAACGAAATCAAGGATAAATATTAAAGACTTTAAATTTATCGAGAGTTTAAAAATATCTAAATTGACAACATGATAACTGCTTTGTGGAGTATAATTCAAGAATAATATCCATGTATAAAAAATAATTTGGACAGAAAAGAAATTAATTTTTCGAGTGAATAGTACCCGAGTGAATAATATTCCTTGAATAGTACTTCGTGAATAGTACCCCTTAAATAGTACCCCAGCATGAAAATATTAAAATTTAACAAGAATGTTTAGAAAAATATTCCCGTGAAAAGATACTCGATAAAGCGCAAATTTCAAGGATATTCTACTAATTTCAAGGAGTATAGAAGTAATACTTTAACAAAATGAGTGTAGAATTCAGAATCTGAAACAAAATAATATTACTTACATACTACAGAGTATGGAAGAAAATATCATTTCTTACGAATATTGAACAAAAATAATATCCCTTACCTTAAAAGGAGAGTATTTCTGACTAGTATGACGGGGATATTCTTGAAAAAAACTTGTACTATTTTCTACACTCAAAGCTTCCTTAAACTCTAAAGAAATACGCTCAATATTATAGAAGAAGAATTCTCTGATTCTGGTGTGATTTTTAATTATAAACTAAGCATCCTATTTATAGGAGAATGGAAGGATACTATTTAAAAAAAAAAATCACAGACATTGAGGAAAAAAAAAAATTCACCTACGCCCAAATTAGCCTCTACTGAATTTTTATTTGATTCTTATACGTCTTTACGCATTATTAACTTATACAAAGATTACTATATACACTTTATGCAAGATTATGCATAATAAAATATAATATATTTTATTTTACATAAAAAAACTAATATATATATATATATATATATATATATATATATATAATAAACTGAGAGATAACTTTCTACCAATTATTTTGAAAAATGTGTAAGTGGGGGTCCATATAATAAACCAAATTTACAATAAATACTTCATAAAAATCAATTCTATTTATCTCAATTTACTTGGCTTCTCAAAACACATTTTTAATAACATTTATTCATCATTTATAACTCACAATATTAACAACCAGATCATTTTCAGGAAAGAGGGGGCTTTCCGATAAGGACTTCTCCTTATTGGCGCGCAATTAGGTGACCAAACCCCTTTCCTCGACAGAACTTTTGAGACATCATCAATAATGCAAATAATAATATGAATAACTTTTTCATCTCAATTATTGATTTAATAATATAAATATTGTAACAATTACTGAATCAATAACGTGAGATACTATGCAACCATTATTGTGGCAATAATTGAATAAAACTGAGTGGCTTCTCACGTAAGTATCAATAATCAAGATACTGTACAATACCGTGTGCTACTATGCAACCACACATATTACTGTACTTTTATCACCGGGTATTTCAACAGTTAACGGTAAAACTTTTGCCGTTATTTTTATAAAAAGTTATTTTTGTCGTTTTCTAACTCCGACAGTAATTCCGTTGTGGGGTCCACCAATGATTTTGCCGTCATACAAATATTCCCTGATAAAACAAATATTCTCCGACCAAACGAATATTTTATAACAACTTGCATACTTCACAAAAATTTGTAAATATTACTCACAACTATAACATTATAACAAATCCACACCATAATATTCAAAACGATATTTAGAGAAAATTAATCTTTATTCATAAAAGTTGGGGTCTTACAACCTCCCATTCTTTTGAAATTTCGTCTTTGAAATTGGTGTGTGTACCTGATTTGTCGAAGAGGTGAGGATACCTTGATTTCATTTCAGATTCTAACTCCCAGGTCATTTCCTCAACATCGTGGTTTCTCCACAAAACTTTGACTTGAGGTATAACCTTGGAGCGTAGAATATGTTCCTTGTTATCCAAGATTTTAACAGGTACCTCTTCATACTTTAAATCTTTCGCTATCTCGTCTGGTTCTAACTCAATAATGTGGTTCGGGTCTTCAACATATTTACGCAACATAGATATGTGAAAAATGTTATGAACATGAGACATAATTGGCGGTAAGGCGAGTCTATAGGCCACAGTTCCTACTCGATCGAGGATTTCAAATGGGCCAATGAATCGAGGATTGAGCTTTCTTCTCTTTTCAAATCTCTTAACTCCTTTCCATGGAGCAACACATAACAACACATGCTCTCCAACATTGAATTCCACGTCCCTTAGATGAAGATCAACATAACTCTTTTGTTGATATTGTGAGGTTTTTATACGTTGCCCGATCATTTGAATCTTTTTCGTTGTCATGCGTACCAATTCCGGTCCCAACAACGTTGCTTCACCCACCTCATCCCAGCATACTGAAGAATGACACTTTTGTCCATACAACGCCTCGAATGGAGTCATGCCTATACTTGCGTGATAACTGTTATAGGAGAATTCCACTAATGGCAAGAACTTGTCCCAACTTCCTTTGAAGTCAAAGACACAGAGTCTTAATAGATCTTCAAGAGTTTGAATAGTCCTCTCTGACTGTCCGTCTGTCTGAGGATGATATGTCAAACTGAATTGTAAATCCGTGCCGATAGCTTTTTACAAACTAACCCAAAATTGTGAAGTGAATCTTGAGTCTCGATCAGAAACTATGGATATTGGTATACTATGCAGTCTTACAATCTCATTTATGTATATACGAGCAAAACGTTCAAGTGAATAAGTTTCTTGTATAGGTAAGAAATGAGCAGACTTGGTTAATCTATCAACAATGACCCAAATTGCATTTATACCTTTAGAAACCTTGGGAAGACTAGTAACGAAATCCATGGTAATATGTTCCCACTTCTATTCTGGAATTTCAAGTGGTTGCAATGAACCTTTTGGCACTTGATGCTCTGCCTTGACACGTTGACAAGTTAAACACCTTGAGATAAACTCTGCTACCTCTCTCTTCATATTGCTCCACCAAAATGTATGTCGAAGATCACGATACATTTTGGTAATCCAAGGATGAATTATAAATGGTGTGTTGTGTGCCTCCATCGTGATTTTATACTTCAAATTAGAGTCGTTAGGAACACAAAGTCTGGAGTTAACTCAAAGTATTCCTCTTCACCGATTATTGCTTCTAGAATAGCACCTTCTTGCACTTTCTTCCTCATATGCATCATCTCCAGGTCTATAGCTTGATCAACTTTAACTTTATTGATTAAAGTCGGTTCTACTCGTATATTTGACATCATCACGTGGGTCTCTGGAGTCTTTAACTCTATCTCCATCATTTGTAAGTCATACAGAATGGGCCTTTGCGTTGACAATATCACACTTGTACCCGCATATGATCTTCTACTCAACGCGTCAGCTATCACGTTCGCTTTTCCAGGATGGTATTGAATGGTATGATCATAAGCTTTCAACAGCTCGAGCCAACATCGTTACCGCATGTTGAGTTTCTTTTAGGTGAAGAAATATTTGAGGCTTTTATGATACGTATAGATCTCCACCTTCTCCCCATACAGGTAATGTCTCCAGATCTTAACGCAAAAATGACAGCTACCAACTCTAGATCATGAGTAGGATAATTTCTCTCATATTCTTTGAGTTGTTGCGAGGCATATGCTATGACTTTCCCATGTTGCCTGAAGCATCATTGTAGATGACAAATCCCTCCGAACCAGATGGTATTTTCAAAACAGGTGCTGAAATGAGTCTCCTTTTGAGTTCTTGAAAACTCTTCTCACATTCCTCGCTCCAACCAAATTTTATATATTTTCGAGTCAGCTGAGTTAACGGAGTGGTGATTCAAGAAAACTCTTCCATAAATCTCCGATAATAACCAGCTAAGCCCAGAAAGCTACGTACTTCGGTTGCTCCTAGCTTTGTATTGCTTCAATCTTCGTCGGGTCAACAGATATTCCGTGATTAGATATCACGTGCCTAAGGAATGCTACTTCCTTAAGCCAGAACTCGCATTTCTTCAACTTAACATATAACTTGTTTTCATGAAGCTTTTGGAGTATCAGCCTCAAGTGTTGCTCATGATCTTCACGGCTTTTGGAGTAAATGAGGATGTCATCAATAAAGACAACCACAAAATGATCCAAATATTCCTTGAATACTCGGTTCATCATATCCATTAAGGCAGTTGGAGCATTAGTCAATCAGAAAGACATGACTAGAAATTCGTAATGCCCGTATCGAGTTCTGAAAGCAGTCTTTGGAATGTCATTAGTTTTAATCTTTAACTGATGATATCTGGAATGAAGATCTGTAACGATAGAGAAATTTGTAATTTAATTTAAATATTTATAGAATTAAATAAATATTTTAAATTGAGAAAAATAAATAATTGATGAATTGTAGTGAATTAATTTAGTAACTAAATTGATTATTGATAATTAAATTGAGTGTTGATAATTTTATCTCAAGGATTTAATTTAAGGAAATAATTAAATTAAATCAATTGCTTAATATTTAAGAAAATAATTAAGCTAAATAAATTATTTAATTTAATGGAAATAAATAAATTAAATAAAGTGATGTGTCTAATTTATTAATTAAATTAGATATATAATTATTTATTAATTATAAGATATAATGATAATAAGAATTTTATTATTATTATAAGTTATTTAAATCAATTAAACTAAGTTATTTAAATTAACTAAATTAAAAGTGTGACAATTGGAAACTATATAATATAAATATTATTTAAATATTTAGTTATGGGATTTATGTGTTAGCCAAACAAGGCCTTGTGGCCTTTGACTTATTTTAACTGGCGTCTTTTGTTTTCCTTAACTGAAAGAGAGCGTGGGAGTCAGTTTATAATTTCTACGCATTATTTTCTAAGGCTTAGCTAGATAAACACAGAGGAAGAGAGAATTGCAGAGTTTTGAGAGAGAGTATCTCTGTGAGTTGCCAAGAGAAAGAGGAGATTCACCATCTTGTGTTAGCCTATAATCAAGAGGATTAAGGTATAATTCATTCCTAAATTTGTGACGCCCCCAAAATAGGTCCATTCCATCCAACCCATTCTGAGTCGCCAAATACATGGTACAGAAATAACTACAACTTTATTAATACATTTGTCGTGCAAAATACGACAACATATATACCGTGAGTTTAAAAAAACAATTATTGTCTTCTAGACAATATACATACCCAAATAAATCCTCATCACAATTATTTATACATTATTTTACAAAAATGGTGAGGACTACTAAACAACTCTTTCTAGAACCTTTATTCCATACCCCAGACTAGTACTACGCTACATTCTCGCCTCCACGAGAAGAAAAATGGAACAAAAAAGAAAGGGTGAGCTCGACTAGCCCGGTAAAATATTATGACTAAGATAATATACAACAAAATTATCATTAGTCTTCAACAGGGAAAAATATAATAGAATACAATAGACAATAAGTTTTAAATCAATATTTGCGTGAAATAATAATTCATTAGAAGAGTTAAGTAGAGAATGCAAACTACTATCTTCTATGTATGAATTTTAAAGTTCATCGCTATTTTATCCTGTAAACATCAATCACTATATATCCGAGATCAAATATTCATCCTTGCACTACGAGCCAAGGACATTCACCAAATGGTCATGTTCATCTAAACACATGTTCATCTTTTGCTTACGGGCCAAAGATATTCATCGAAAATCATTCATCTTTTGCCTTTACGAGGCCAAAGATATTCATAAAAATCATTCATCTTTGCACTACTGGGCCAAAGATATTCATCGAAATCATTCATCTTTGCACTACAGGCCAAAGATATTCATCGAAAATCATTCATCTTTGCTACACAGCCAAAGATATTCCATAATATCATCATTTAAGGCCGAGGATGATGAAAATATTTTTAAAGAAACGAATCCGATGAATAATGACAAGGATTAAGGATTAAGGATTAAGTACTTTGTTTTATCCACGTCCAAAAATACCTCAAAAATAATCATAGTGGTGTAAAATTCAAGAATGATCAAAACATGGATACAATCAAAGCTAGTATCCATAATAGATATTTTGGACAAAATATAAGAAATTTCATTTTTCTAAATTGAATAGTCTTGAGTATTAAGTGAATAGTCTGTCAGTATCGTGAATAGTCTTGAGTATCGTGAATAGTAACTCAGACACCAAAAGATAGAAATTTCACAAAAAAACATCTTCACGCTTAGTGAATAGTACTCGTGAATAGTAACTCGTGAATAGTAACTTTCGTGAATAGTAACTCATGAATAGTAACCCTGACATGAAAAAGTTCCAAATTTGATAAAAGTTCCAACCAATATTTGACATAATGATATTGAAGAAATAATATCATTTGAGAAGAAAATAACATCCACTTACCTCGAAAAAGCAAGACTTCTAGTTGAAACACCTGGATATAGGCTATGACTTGAACTTGCAGCCGTATAGCAATACTCAAAGTATACTCAAAATACTCACAAGAATACGCTCGATAATATAGAGAGAAAACTTGATTTACGGTGTGATTTTCAATTCTAACCTAAGCACCTATTTATAGAAATTGCTTAGAACACCAAAGCGAAAATTTATTATAATAATAATATATATATATATAAATTCTTAGCCCACTCTTTGAATTCTGAAAATCTGAATTCAACCCACATCTTAGACCCACTAATAACAAAAAAACGTTTTCATACTTTAAATATTTTAAACTTCCAAAAATCAATTATTTGAGCTTGAACTTCAATAATTCATAATAAATAGCCCTTTTATCAAAAAATTTGAATCTCACGAGTTTTATAGGAAATTCAATTCTCTACAACTTTGCGAGAAGAAAGTTTTCCAAATTCCAAATGCAAATTGGTAAAAATCCACAAACGGGTGATTTTAGAGGCTATAATCAAATTTCGATCGATAAATGGGGTCCAATTTAAGCATGTTTAACATGTTTTAAACATTTATTGCAACAAAAATACTCTTCCTCCTCATATACTCATATATCCCACATTCGTTGTAAAAATATCACCATTATTATATTATTAAAATATAATAATATATATTTAAATGAATTATTTTATCAGAAAAAGATAAAATTTCAATTTTCAACAATTGTCACATTAAAATTTTCTCCATCTATATCCACATAAAATCAATATTTTCCTCATCATATGAATCAATAATTAATTATTCACAAATAATATTACAGAATCACAATATTGACAACCAGGCAGTTCCCAGGAAAGAGGGGGCTTTCCAATAAGAATTTCTCTCTCTTGGCGCATGATTAGGTGACCAAACCTCTCTTTGTGAACTTTCTAGACATTGCCAATAATGTTATCTAATAATATTATTCGAGATAATATGAATTATTGCTTCGATAATGAAAAATATTGTGTAATGACAATTATTGAAACAACGATAATATAAAATATCAATGCGTGAATTATTAAATAAAATAAAATCTTTGAATAAGAATTCTTTGTAACAATTATTGAGTAGTGCCTTCTTACGTAAGAATCAATAATTGGTGCAATACTGAGTGTCTTCTTGTCGCGATAACGCGTATTCTTGTGTTTTAACCACCGGGTATTCCAACGATTAATAACCAGTAACAACTACGCCTGTTATTTTTAAACAACTTATTTTTGTCGTTTTCTTCCTCCAATCGCTTTTCCGTTATGGGGCCCACACATGGTCGCTACTGTGCCGTCATTTAATATTCTCGACAATCATGAATATTCCACGACCAAACGAATATTCTCAAGCAATAATGAATATTATATCACCACTTGCTTATTTAAAATATTTACGCGGCTTTACCCATAACTAATCATATTAATCAAATCCACCCTTACTATTTCAAAATAATAAATAAAGGAAATTCCTTTTTATTTAAATAAATTTCGGGGTCTTACAACCTCCCCTCCTTATGAAATTTCGTCCTCGAAATTGACGTACGTACCTGGTGTTTCGAAAAGATGAAAATACCTCGCTTTCATTTTCGTTTCCAACTCCCGGGTTATTTCCTCAATAGCATGGTTTCTCCACAAAACTTTAACTTGTGGTATAACCTCGGTACATAGGACATGTTCTTTCCTATCCAAGATCTTGACAGGTACCTCCTCGTACGTTAAGTCTTGACTATCTTGTCCTGGTTCTAACTCAATGACGTGGTTCGGAATTAGTCCATATTTACGTAACATCGATCGTGAAAAGCGTTATGAACACGCGTCATACTTGGCGGTAAAAAGCGAGTCTATAGGCCACGCCCTATTCAATCGAGAATTTCAAATGGATTAATAAATCGAAGGTTTGAGCTTTCCTCACCTCACCGATTCTCGTTTTGAAATAACAACTTCTTGCACCTTCTTCTTCAAATTCATCGACTCGGTTGTGTAGCTTGAATGACTTTAACTTTATCGATTAAAGTCGATTATACTCGTATATCATCACGTGGGTACCTAAAGTTTTCATCTCCATCTCTATTATTTATAAATTATCTGAAAATTAGTTTTTGACAATATCGTTTTCGTACTTATATCGATCTTCTACTCAACACGTCGGCTACCACGTTAAACTTTTCTAGGATGGCATGGTCGAACATGTCTTTGAAATGAGTCTCCTCTTGAGTTCTTGAAGCTCTTCCCACATTTTTGCTCCATTCGAATTTTGTATCTCTGAGTCAATTGCGTTAATGGAATAGCGATTCGAGAATATCTTTCAACGAATCTCCGATACTAACCAAATAAGCCCAAAAACTATGTATTTAGATTACTGACTTAGGTTGTTCTTAATCGCGGACTCACATCCCAATCTTGGATAAGCGTTACAATGACACCTATCGGTTTACTATCGCATCGAATATGGTGTCCCCTACGAAGTGCGGCGGTGTAATCCACAAAGGAAGTCACCGGATAGAGGCTCGGGTATCAACTTCTACTGATTGGGTTTTAACTCACGAAGTTCAATAGGAGCCATTCGATATGAGATTTTAGAAATGGGTTTTGTCTGGGATTTAAAGTCGATAAAATTCAATATCACGCTCGGGAGTAGGCCAAGAAATTCTTGGGAAAAATCAATAACAACAGAATATTATTCAAATCGACGTGTCTTTATTCAAATCCATAACATGGACTAAGAAAGCTTGACATTCGTTTTCAATAAACAAATGGCTTTATAATTTAATATGAAAGAGTTTGACTTCAATGGTTTGGTTGCTTGAATTCGAATAACAGGTTGCTTAAGAATATGAAAACTAACAACCTTACGAAAGCAATCAATTTTGGCATGATGAGTAGTTAACCTTAAAATCACATCAAAAACAAATATCTCTATAGAAATAAGGTTAACAGGTAATGTGATAGTGCCAACCTGAATCAAGCAAGATTTCTAAACAACGGATGTAATAAAATTTTCTCTTAACGGAGTCTCCACAGATAGGTCAAAGTCTAATTTCTCCGTAGTCAAATTCAAACGTTGAGCGCAAGCAAGAGAGATAAAAGAATGGGTAGAACCAGTATCTAGTAAGGTATAAACTTCGCAAGAATTTATAATTAACTAACCCGTGCTAAACTCGTTCGGGTTCCTCGCATTTTAATGATGGTCCACGACAAACGCTTCTAGGGCACCGCTGACTTTGACTTTTACTCGACATCCTTTTGAGTCACCATCCCATTGGACTTGGTTTCGCTCACTGTACACTCTCGAGCTATATGTCCTTCCTTTCCACAATTATAGCATACCTGGAACTGCTAGTTGTGGCGCTTTGACCGATATGTCCCTCTTTCCCGCATTTATAGCATATTACCGGTGGTCGTTCTCCTCCCTTGGAACCAGTTGCTGCTGGCGCTGACGTCTTCACATGGTTATTGTTGAACCTTCTCTTCTTGAAATGTCCACTTGAGTCACCTCTCCTATTATCATGGCCACGATTACCACCCGAGTGGTTACTGCCTTTGTCCGTATTCTTTCCTCCCCGCTGGTTATCATCGTTTTGATGACTGCTGTCACCGATATGACCCTGGTTGTGGTCCCTCGGTTGAACATACTCGTTATCACGCTCTAATAATTGAGCCCTGTTTACAACATCTGAATATAAAGAAAATTTATGAGAGATAAGATATTGTCGAATCTCGGGTTTTAGACCCCTCAGAAACATACGCGTCATTCGTTCCTCATTTTCCACCAAATGAGGTGCAAACCTGGACAACTCATGAACTTAGCCTCATCTTTGAGACACCGTCATGTTGTTACTTCTCGATCTAATAAACTCCACTTCCTTCATATGACGAACACTTTCGAAAGTATTTGTCATTAAATAGTTTCTGAAACGTCTCCCAAGACATCTTGGCCTAGCAATGGATGGATACGCTTCACGAGACTCCCACCGATGATCTGCCTCCATCCGCACGGAACATAAAGGTGGCGAATGGAACCTTCTGTTCCTCCGTGCATCCCAAGACATCGAATATCTTGGTGATTTGCTTGACCCATGTTTCCGCCATGATCGGATCAGGCTTTCCCTTAAATTCTGGTGGTCCCAACTCTTTGAACTGCTTGGCTGTGACAACCCGTGAATTGCTATCATTTCCTCCTATGTTTTGAACACGAGTCTCCCTCGTCTGATTTTGCATGAACTGCAAAAAGCTTCTAAACATCCCGTCGTTTATCGTCTGCTCAGTGGTGTTGTTTACAGGAGGTACATTGCCAGCCTGTTGCACGTTCTCCTCGTTGGTAAGTACATGCGTCTCCACGGTCTCATTTTCACTGTTAATATTCTCAGTCGACATTCTCAAATACTGTCATAAAACAAGGGTTAATTAAGGAAATCAATATATCACATAATATCCCTATATACTGACCAACTAACAAATAAGCTTAGGTAGGACACACTAGCGAAGGATTTACTCGTCTCTCCCCTCCTAGTTCTATTCCCCGATCTCCGCCAGATATCATATCCCTAAGCTCTGATACCAACTGTGACGCCCCCAAAATAGGTCCATTCCATCCAACCCATTCTGAGTCGCCAAATACATGGTACAGAAATAACTACAACTTTATTAATACATTTGTCGTGCAAAATACGACAACATATATACCGTGAGTTTAAAAAAACAATTATTGTCTTCTAGACAATATACATACCCAAATAAATCCTCATCACAATTATTTATACATTATTTTACAAAAATGGTGAGGACTACTAAACAACTCTTTCTAGAACCTTTATTCCATACCCAGACTAGTACTCGCTACATTCTCGCCTCCTGAGAAGAAAAATGGAACAAAAAAGAAAAGGGTGAGCTCGACTAGCCCAGTAAAGAATATTATGACTAAGATAATATACAACAAAATTATCATTAGTCTTCAACAGGGAAAAATATAATAGAATACAATAGACAATAAGTTTTAAATCAATATTTGCAGCGGAAATAATAATTCATTAGAAGAGTTAAGTAGAGAATGCAAACTACTATCTTCTATGTATGAATTTTAAAGTTCATCGCCTATTTTATCCCCATAACATCAATCACTATATATCCGAGATCAAATATTCATCCTTGCACTACAGGCCAGGACATTCACCAATTAATCATGTTCATCTAAACACATGTTCATCTTTTACTACTGAGGGCCAAAGATATTCATCAGAAATCATTCATCTTTGCACTACAGGCCAAAGATATTCATAAAAAATCATTCATCTTTGCACTACAGGCCAAAGATATTCATCAGAAATCATTCATCTTTGCACTACAGGCCAAAGATATTCATCAGAAATCATTCATCTTTGCACTATAGGCCAAAGATATTCCATAATATCATCATTTAAGGTCGAGGATGATGAAAATATTTTTAAAGAAACGAATCCAATGAATAATGACAAGGATTAAGGATTAAGGATTCGTACTTTGTTTTATCCACGTCCAAAATACCTCAAAAATAATCATAGTGGTGTAAAATTCAAGAATGATCAAAACATGGATACAATCAAAGCTAGTATCCATAATAGATATTTTGGACAAAAATAAGAAATTTCATTTTTAAATTGAATAGTGCCGTATTATTGAATAATAGTCAGATATCGTGAATAGTCCGTAGTATCGTGAATAGTAACTCAACACCAAAAGATAGAAATTTCACAAAAAACATCTTCACGCTTCGTGAATAGTACTTCGTGAATAAGAACTCGTGAATAGTAACTCGTGAATAGTAACTCATGAATAGTAACCCGACATGAAAAAGTTCCAAATTTGATAAAAGTTCCAACCAATATTTCAAATAATGATATTGAAGAAATAATATCATTTGAGAAGAAAATAACATCCACTTACCTCGAAAAAGCAGTACTTACAGTTGAAACAGGATATAGGCTATGACTTGAACTTGCACTTGAGATAGCAATACTCAAAGTATACTCAAAATACTCACAAGAATACGCGATAATATAGAGAGAAAACTTGATTTACGGTGTGATTTTCAATTCTAACCTAAGCACTATTTATAGAAATTGCTTAGAACACCAAAGCAGAAAATTTATTATAATAATAATATATATATATATAAATTCTTATACCCACTCTTTGAATTCTGAAAATCTGAATTCAACCCACATGCTAGACCCACTAATAACAAAAAAAAGCGTTTTTCATACTTTAAATATTTTAAACTTCCAAAATCAATTATTTGAACTTGAACTTCAATAATTCATAATAAATAGCCCTTTTATCAAAAATTTGAATCTCACGAGTTTTATAGGAAATTCAATTCTCTACAACTTTGCGGAAAAAGTTTTTCCAAATTCCAAATGTAAATTGGTAAAAATCCACAAACGGGTGATTTTAGAGGCTATAATCAAATTTCGATCGATAAATGGGGTCCACCGACATGTTTAACATGTTTTAAACATTTATTGCAACAAAATACTCTTCCTCCTCATATACTCATATATCCCACATTCGTTGTAAAAATATCACCATTATTATATTATTAAAATATAATAATATATATTTAAATGAATTATTTTATCGAGAAAAGATAAAATTTCAATTTTCAACAATTGTCACATTAAAATTTTCTCCATCTATATCCATATAAAATCAATATTTTCCTCATCATATGAATCAATAATTAATTATTCACAAATAATATTACGAGAATCACAATATTGACAACCAGAGCGCCTTGGTGAAAGAGGGGCTTTCCAATAAGAATTTCTTTCTTGTGCGCGAATTAGGTGACCAAACCTCTCCTTGATGAAACTTTCTAGACATTGCCAATAATGTTATCTAATAATATTATTCGGATAATATGAATTATTGCTTCGATAATGAAAAATATTGTGTAATGACAATTATTGAAACAACGATAATATAAAATATCAATGCGTGAATTATTAAATAAAATAAAATCTTGAGCGATAATTATCATAACAATTATTGAGTAGTGCCTTCTTACGTAAGAATCAATAATTGGTGCAATACCGTGCATCTTCTTGTGCGATAACGGCGTATTCATCGTGTTTTAAACCACCGGTATTCCAACGATTAAATTAACAACTTCTGTACCGTTATTTTTAAACAACTTATTTTTGTCGTTTTCTTCCTCCAATCGCTTTCCGTTATGGGGCCCACACATGGTCATACCGTCGTATTTAATAATATTCCCAGATAAGTACGAATATTCCACGACCAAACGAATATTCTCCTAATAATAATGAATATTATATCACCACTTGATTATTTAAAATATTTGCGCATTTTACCCATAACTAATCATATTAATCAAATCCACCCTTACTATTTCAAAATAATAAATAAAGGAAATTCCTTTTTATTTAAATAAATTTCGGGGTCTTACAAAATTTCCTAAATTTCTAAGTTTTAGTTTTTTTATCTAAGTTCTCTGTAAATTGGTTTTTGTGGGATTGTTGTTGTAAATGAATTCATATGTATTGCTTTTGTAGAATCTGTTATTATCAATATATATATATACGTAATTGTTGATTGCCATACACGTGAAATTGGGTTTGAGGAAGGAAATTGATATAACAGTGTTAGTGTTCTTATAATATGGCCTTAGAAAGTACCAAATTTCTTGTCCAATGCGTGATGTAATCTGTAATTTGTTGGTGGATTATGATAATATATTAATAAACGAAAACAACGAAGTTTAAATCATGTCAATTGATTAAGAAACAAGTTCGTGGCAATCAAATTCATTAAAAGTGTAAAAATGAAGAAAATTTGGAAAAACTATGGTTTTGATTCCTCAAAATGGTGTATATGTAATGTTTTGTATATAGAATGGTATTTAGCACGTATAACTATAGTATGTCAAAGTGTTAGATGTTGAAGTTGGGAGATTTTCTGTAAAATTGGGATTTTTTGGCCAAAGCTGAGTCTGATGCATTAAAATGGGCGATGATGCACTGCGTATGATTTGTCATGTGTGTATGAGATGATAGCCTGATGTATTACTCGTCTGCGTACATGAGTAACTTTATCATGACGACAAAGAAGTCTCTTAATTGCAGGTCATGCGTAATGGACTTGGGTTAGTTTAACATGCATATTAAGTATACTAAAACATTAAGTGGATTACAATAATAGATTGAAAGGTGTTGTAATACAAAGTGTAAAAGGGTTTTAGGCGATTGTTAATTGAGTTATATAATCAAACTAAAAGTGATGTTTTCAAAGGTTAGGGATGAACGGTTAGGCTATGTTGGCTCGTAATGAGATTTCAGATTCGTTTAGTATGTTAACCAATATGGTTAGATGCTAAGTTAAGGTTATGACCTAAATGATGGGTTAAACCCATAAAGCTAATATTCATACAATTAATTGTTGTTGCGATTTCAATGATATGTGTAGGGTAATTGGAGATTATTTTACATTTGTGATGCCCCCAAAATAGGTATACATCACCTATTCTGAGTCGTCAAATACATGGTACAAAATTTAGATACAAACTTAAATATATAACATGAGCTGTGAGTTTTAATACAATCATTGTCTTCTAGACCGTATACAAACTCAAAATAAGTCCTCAATACATTTATTATCACATTATTTCACAGAATAGTGAGGACTACTAATACTATCATCTGGACCTTCACTCCGTTCCCTGACTCGTTCCAGCTATATTCTCATTTCCTGAATAGAACAGTGAAAGAAAGAGTGAGCTCAACTAGCCCAGTAAGAAATATTATGACTAAGATAATGCAGGATAAATTATCATTAGCCTTCAACAATGTTAAACTAATAAATACAATAGACATCAAGTTTAACTGCAGTGGAACAAGCAATCCATTAAAAGAGTCAAGTAGAGAATAAAATCTACTATCTTTTATGATTTAAAAAGGTTTTTCATCACTTTTTATCGCTGAGACTCAGCTTAATAAATAATCCATATCATCCTTGCACTACGACCAAGGATATTCATTAGGGTCACGACCACAAATTATCCATGCACTACGGGGCAAGGATATTCGTGTATTCATCAATGGTCATGATCATGCCAACAACTGTCCATCAATGCACTACGGGCCAATGATGACTTTTACCACATCATTTGTAACATTATAGTCATGATTACACCAAATAATCCCTGGTCATAATCATACCAAGTCCATCCATGTACTACAGGCCACAGATGACTTTCAAAAAATATAAACATGAGGATGATGACAATGATATAAGAATTCAATAAAACAAATTCAAGAATTAATTTATTCAAGAACTAATAAATCCAAATTGTCAACATGATACTTCTTTGTAGAGTAAAATTCAAGAATGCTCAGAAGAATATTTCCATGAAAAGATACTGGATGAAGCGCAAATATCAAGAATATTCCACTAATTTTATGGAGTATAGAAGTCAAAACTTTAACCAACTGAGTATAATAAAGAATGGAATAACAAAAGAAATCACCATGCATGAGGTACTTCGCATAGACAGGTTATTCCAACAGAATAATAAATAACGGAACCAGGTCAGGCGAAATTCGCATCGACAGGATGTTCCAACAGAATAATAAAGACGGAACCAGGTCCGGCGTAAAATGCACAGACAGGATATTCCAACAGAATAATAAAGACAGAACCATGTCCGGCGTAAAATGCACAGACATGATATTCCAACAGAATAATAAAGAATGGAATAACATAAGAATTTCACCAAGTATAGGGTAGCCCGCGTATACAGGTTATTCCAATAGAATAATAAAAAATGGAATAACAAAAGTTCTCTTCATGAATACAAAAGAAATAATACCCCTTACCTCAGAAGAAACTGGATACTGGAATAGTGAGGTTGTAGGCTTCTCTTCTTCTATAGATTTTCTCTCTATAGCTTCTCTCTATAATTTCTCTCTATAATAATTGCTCTATAGCTTTAGTGAATTGGTGAGAAATGAAGGAAGAATGAGCTTCTATTTATAGAAAAATATAGTTTCGATAATTGCATGTTTTGGAGCTCAAAAAATTACAGTACAATACTCCCAACTTTTCTTTCATTTTTAATTTAGTCCTGCAAGTATTATCAAACTTGCACCACCACCCCTAATAGGAAATAATGTGAATCAATAGTTCAATCATGTGAATCAATAGTTATAATCATGTGAAAATACAAAGTACGATATAGTATCTCCATCTATACCTCCATCTTTAATTTAATCATGCAAGTATTATCAATCTTGCACCAACTCCCCTAATAGTATAAGAATGTGATTCAATAGTATACACATGTGAACAAATAATTATATAATCATGTGAATTAGTAGCAATTAACTGCTCATTTATCCGATAAATTCCCTGATTTATCAATATAACCCTCAGACATCAATTATCATCGGAATAGATGTCGATTTCCACTACACTAATAATCCCAACACAATGGAACTATCAAATTCATCTTTAATCAACACGAACTTATTCATCATTAATATTATAACTCACAATATTTAACAACCAGGTCGTTCCCAGGAAAGAGGGGGCTTTCCAAAAAGGATTTCTCACTATTGGCGCGCAATTAGGTGACCAAACTCTCCTTGGCAGAACTTCTAGACATTATAAATATTGCAATTTAATAAGATGAATAACTTTGTCGTCTCAATTATTGATTTAATAATATATCATATAATGCGGATGATACTGTGACAATAATCGAATCAATAATATGAGAGATATGATGCAACAATTCTTTGTAGCAATAATTGAGTATAAGCGGGTGACTTCTCACGTAAGCATCAATAATCAATCTGGTGTCTTACTATGCAACCACGCGTATTCTTCGTACTTTTACTACCGAGGTAGTTCAACAAGATATTAACGGTAAAACTTCCGCCGTTATTTTCATAAAAATATTTTTTGTCGTTTTCTCAATCCGACAATAATTACATTGTGGGGTCCACTAATGATTATTGTGGTTATACGAATATTCTCTCTTTAAAAACGAATATTCCCAGACCAATCGAATATAATATAACAACTTGCATACTTTGCGAGAATTTATAAATACTACCCACAACTATAACATTATAACAATTCATTCCATAATATTCAAAAATGATAATTATAGAAAAATCATCTTTATTCATAAAAACTGGGGTCTTTCAACGTTTGTATAGCTTACAAGCAAGGCAAGTTCCTAAACCTTAACTCTTTACATTGAGCAAGCTTTCGAACTTCATTCTTTTCATATTGAATGCATGTTCCCATTCCTAAATCGTTATTGTACAAGTTCCTAAAATTCTTGTAAGGTTGAGCAAGCCTAGTTTATCTTGAGTATGTTTGTGCAAGCTCTTGTAACCTAATTAAATTACGATTGAGCGAGCTTTACTTTCCTTATTATCATTGAAGCATATATTGTTCTAATACATTGATTTATAGAAGATTGTTCTAAACTCCTTTGAATATAGCACTTTGCATGTATATCATGTTATTCAGTTATATATATTGTTGATATCTGATCTTTGACTTTAATAGCATTGTTCAGTTATACAATCTCGTATTAAACCTTTATTGGTGAAAGTTGAATAGTGTTATAAAATTCTAGAGACACTGATAAGCTAGTTCCAAACTAAACTTTCTTTAGTGTGGAAATTCTAAATTCAAACTGAGACGAACAACCCTAATATAGGGGATTTTTGTACGTGTAACGTTTAGATGTTTGTGCACAATACATGGTACAAATGGTTGATCCCCCTAAGTACGCTAAGAAGGGTCTGTACAGTCTAATGACTGTTAAGGTTAATGTAATAATACATATATGCCGGAGACATAGTTCATGGTCTTAAGACCCTCAGACATTGAATTCGAACTTGTGTTCTATTCTTAATTCACAGAACAAGTTCATTATTGCTAGCATTCATTGTTCATTCTTATGTTGTTATTACTACTACTTCCTATATCAGTGAGCAATTATTTGGTCAATCTTGCATTTAACACTGCAGCTAAAGTTGAGAAAGTCGATGAGCCGTCTACTAGCAAAGGAAATGGCAAGATGTCCAAATGTTGAGGACATAAGAGAATTTTATTTTAATGAATTATGCTAAAGACTTGTTTTAATATATGATGTATTCCACAAACTGATGTAATAATTTTAAGGTTAGATTACCTGGGATTTATATTGAGATTATGATGTAACCCTTTAATGGGAAAGATAATTGTTTAAGTTATTTAAATTATGTCTTTATCATTTGATTATGGGTAGTTAGATGTAATAGTTTTGATAAGTGAGCACCAAATCCTGTGGGAATGAAGTACCTGGATTTGGGGGTGTCACAGGTTGGTATCAGAGCCTTAGGTTATGAATCTTAGGTGGGGAAACCTTAGGAAGTAACCTTTAAGGAAATAGAAAACATAGAGGTGTTTAACTCTTATCGAGTTTTAAGGAATGGATTAAGGTATCCATTGAAGTTAAATAATAAAAGACATTATGTGCTATGTGTTAATAACTTATGTGCTCGCAAGTATCGAAAATGTTAAGTAAAACTTAAAATATTTTGTTGTCAGGATGTCTAACGAAGGAGGATCCAGTCCAGCTAGAGAGGTGATACCTCAGGTACCTAGAGAGGATGAACCCCGTGATATTCATGTAGTACGGGAGCAGTTGATCCAGGAGGATGAGCCTGTGACCGATCCCGAGGGGAATAGATCTGAGGAGATAGAGGAGGAGGAAGACGATAATGAGGAGTTTCCACCAAACTCTATATCAACCGAGATGTATGATGCTTTGTATGACCGTAACATAGAGTTACAGGACGAGGTTGAGGAGCTGAAGGAGATGGTTGAGATGCATCATGTTTTCATGGAGCAGAAGGATGCGGAGATTCAGGAACTTGACTCAAAACTTGGAAACACGGAGTGGAACTTAGTTCATACCAAGGGTCAGCATGAAGACCTGTTTCCAGCACACGAGAAGATGAAGATTGACATGGAGAAATTAAAAGATGGCTTCAAGGAGGAGTCAGCTAAGCGTGCAAGAGCAGAGGATGCGTGGATGAAGGCGACTCAACGTGCAGACCGTGCTGAAGCTAAGGTCCAAGTGAAGAAAGCCAAGATGAAGGAGATGGATTATGCTTTTAATTCGGCAATGGATAGGGCCCAGGATCGAGTCTATTATTACCCACCTCAGTTTGAGAATTCACCATGGTTCATGATAGATCATAGAACGACGTATCGTATCATGGAGAAAGAGCGTCAGAAAGCCTTACGACGTCTTAATATGTCTAGATAGAGATAATAATAATAATAATGTGTGGTTAATTATGTGAATAAATAATTGTGAATCCCTTATTTTGAGATAAATAAAGGGATAGTATGAGTTTGTAATCCTAAAACTTGTCTAGTTCAGGAAAGTGGATGTTATAGCGATTATGCTATCTTTAGTATGTTTTAAAACGTTATGAATGAATAAAATATCAAAGTTTATTTGAAATGTTATCTGTTAAACTTTAATCTTGGAATGTTTAAGTTAAACTTTAAATACCCAAGAAGTTGAGTAATGAGCTAATAAGCGTATATCTTAACAGAAAATGCCTCCTAGAAGAAGACATCCACGACAACAAGCACCTCCTGAGGGGTCTACTAATAATAACAACAAGACCAACGCTAATTCGGTTCAGCAGTTGGTAGCTTTGTTGATGGGTGCACTTGCGAATCAACCGCAAACTCAAGTCACAACTTTCAAGGAATTCAAAGTGGTTGGACCGCCAGAGTTTCAAGGGTCTATGAATCCAGTAGAAGCCCAAACCTGGATCATGGAAATGGAGAAGGTGTTTGACGTTGCTAGAGTTAATGAGGATCAGAAGACCGTGTTCGCAATGTTCATGCTGAAGTCTGAAGCTAGCTATTGGTGGCAGGCAAATAAGGTTCGTGGAGGACAAGGAGTGATAGCGTGGGATAGATTTAAGGAGATGTTTTTCGAAATGTAATTTCCAGCGAGTTCTCGGAATCAGTTGGAAGTGAAATTTCTGGAGTTGAAGCAAGGAACGATGACGGTGCTAGAATATGCTGCAAAGTTTAATAAGTTGGCAAGGTTTGCCACATATCAAGTCAACACCGATGAGCGTAAAATAAGAAGATTCAAACAAGGATTGAAGCCCTGGCTTTAGAACAAGGTTTCAATGTTTCAGCTGAATACATTTGCGGCTGTACTGGAGAAGGCAATTATCGCAGAAGGTGGAAGCGATGCTTTGACCAAGTACAACCAAGAACAGAAGAAGAGAAAGAATGAGAATGAGAATAAGGCGGGTGGAAGTGATGTTGGAAGTAATAGTTAGAAGAGGAAATATAGCGAGAATTCGATTGCGGGAGGACAACAGGGAAAATCAGCAGAAGAAAATGTTTGAGGCTTGTGCGATGTGCGGGAAGAACCATACTGGGGTATGTTTGAAGGGAAAGCGGGTCTGTTTCAACTGTGGTCAGGAGGGACACATTGCACCGAATTGTTTTAGTTCGAAGAAAAGAACATGTTTTACCTGTGGTTCAAAGGATCACATGGCTCGTGATTGCCCTAAGAAGCCAGCAGGAAGTGCAAGTGGTGGAAAAGGAAACAACAACGGTGTTGGTGCATTAACTATCACTAGACCATCTCAGTCAAGCCGACCTACTACGAGGACTTTTAATATGACCGAGCAGGATGCTGTACAGTCTAAGGATGTGGGGTTAGGTATCATTCCGATTAATGGTATTAATGCTTATGTACTATTTGATTCGGGTGCTACTTGTTCATTTATATCTGATGAATTTTCTCAGAATTTAGATTTGCCTCAGGAAGAATTAGAATTTCCCTTAAGTATAGAGATTGCGAATAGGGAAGTGATTCCTGTTAGATTCATATATAGGAATTGTAGGGTGGTTATAAAAGGTCATGAGATGATGGTAGATTTGATACCAATTAGACTTGGTGAGTTTGATGTTATACAGGGAATGGATTGGTTATTCAATTATGGAGCAGTAATTGATTGCCAAAGGAAGTGTGTTAACCTTATGATTCTGTCAAATGTTGTGTTCTTTGGCAGCAAGTCACCTCGACAAGAAAGTTGTCTGACGGTGATGCAAGCCAAGAAGTTGTTGAAACAAGGATGTGTAGGATACTTAGCCTACATAGTCGATACACAGAAGAGGAGTGCAAAGTTAGAAGAAATACCGATCATAAGAGATTTTACAGACGTATTTGTAGATGATTTTTCGGGTCTTCTGCCGGATCGACAAATCGAGTTTGTGATTGACTTACTACCAGGAACGACCCCGATATCTAAAGCACCATATAGAATGGCCCCGGTAGAGATGAAGGAGTTGATGGTGCAATTGCAAGAATTGCTAGATAAGAAATATATTCAGCCGAGTGTTTCACCATGGGGGGCGCCGGTGTTGTTTGTTAAGAAAAAACGGATCGATGCGGCTCTGCATTGATTATAGAGAATTAAATAAGGTCACGATTAAAAATAAGTATCCATTACCTAGAATCGATGACCTGTTCGATTAGTTGAAGGGAGCAAGGTATTTCTCGAAGATAGACTTGAGAAATGGTTATCATCAGCTAAAGGTGAGGCCGGAGGATGTACCAAAAACAACGTTTAGAATTCGGTATGGTCATTACGAGTTTTTGGTTATGTCTTTTGGTTTAACCAACACAGCTGCAATATTCATGGGCTTAATGAACAGGGTGTTTAAACCCTTCTTTGACAAATTTGTGGTGGTGTTTATTGATGTTATACTGGTGTATTCCAAAACCAAAGAGGAATATGTGGAACACTTGAGATTGACGTTGGAGTTGCTGAGAAAAGAGAAGTTGTACGGTAAGTTCTCAAAATGTGAATTTTTGTTGGAGCGTGTACAGTTTGTCGGACACGTTATTGATAAGGACGAAATTTTGGTAGATCCATCAAAGGTTGAAGCTATAATAAACTGGGATCAACCGAAGACACCGTCATAAGTAAGGAGTTTCTTAGGATTGGTAGGATACTACAAGCGTTTTACTTAAGACTTTTCCAAGATCACGACTCCGTTGACAAATTTAACTAGGAAAGCGGTTAAGTTTGTTTGGACAGAGAAGTGTGAAGAAAGTTTTCGAGAGTTAAAGAAGAGGTTGAGTTCAACACCTATGTTGTCGTTGCCTGATGATACAAGAAATTTTGTGGTGTATAGTGACGCATCACATAAAGGACTAAGTACATTGCTTTGCGAGCAGCGAGTTATTGCGTATGCATCACATTAGTTGAAAGATTACGAGAAAGGGTATCCGACTCATGACTTAGAGTTGGCAGTAGTGGTGTTTGCCCTGAAAATTTGGAGACATTATCTTTATGGAGAGAGGTGTGAGATATATACCGACCATAAAAGTCTGAAGTATATCTTTACACAAAAAGACTTGAACATGCGACAAAGAAGATGGTTGGAGCTAATCAAAGATTATGATTGCGAGATTTTTTATCATCCCAGAAAGGCGAATGTCGTTGCTGTTGCCTTAAATAGGAAGGGACGGGAGAAGTTAATGTTTTTAACTGATCAAGAGAAGTTAGTGTCGGAAATGGCTAAGATGGAGTTGGAAATTAAATGTCCGACAGAATCTGATGAAAAGTTGTTCCAGATGGGAAACAGTTCAACGATGGTAGATAAAGTGAAAAATGCACAAATTCAGGATGAAGACTGCGAAAAGATAAAACAGAAAATATCTGTAGGTGAGGAAAACAAATTCAAAATCGATTTGGAAGGGTTACTTCGATTCAAAGGGAGAATTTGGGTTCCTCAAGTACTATAAATTAAAGAAGAAATTCTGAATGAAGCTCACAATTCACGGTATTTGATTCACCCTAGGAGTACAAAGATGTACCAAGATCTTAAACATCATTTTTGGTGGCCGAATATGAAGAGGGATGTGGCTGAGTGTGTGGCAAAATGCTTAAGGTGTCAGAAAGTCAAAGCTGAACAGCAAAGGCCAAGCGGATTGTTACAATCGTTGGAGATACCAGAATGGAAATGGAAGCACATCACAATGAATTTTGTGGTAGGTCTTCCAACGACTCAACAAGGTTACGATGCCATTTGGGTGATTATTGACCGACTGACGAAGTCAGCACACTTTTTGCTAATCAAGATTCGATTTACACTAGATCAGTTAGCAAAACTGTACGTGAAGGAAATTATTTCAAGGCACGATGTACCTATGTCCATTATATCAAACAGAGATCCACATTTCACACCTAATTTCTGGAAGCGATTACAAGAGTGTTTGAGAACACAGCTGAGAATGAACACAGCGTACCATCCTCAGACCGATGAACAAAGTGAGAGAACCATCCAAACACTAGAGGATATGCTCAGAGCGTGTATTATGGATTTCAAGGAAAATTGGGATGACCATCTACCATTGGTAGAATTTGCTTATAATAATAGTTATCACGCTATTGGCATGCCGCCTTACGAAGCGTTATACGACAGGAAGTGCAGAACTCCGTTATGCTGGGACGAGGTAGGTGAACGTCAGCTATTGGGTCCAGAATTAGTACAACAGACTGTTGAGATCATTAAAGTGATTCGAGCAAGATTAATAACAGCACAGGATAGACAAAAGAAATATGCTGATCAGCATCGACAAAATCGGGAATTCGATGTCGGTAGTTATGTTTTCCTGAAAGTGTCTCCCTGGAAGGGAAAAATTCAATTTGGCAAGAAGGGAAAATTGAGCCCTAGATTTATAGGACCTTTCGAAGTGCTTCGCCGAGTTGGTGAAGTGGCATACGAGATAGCTTTACCTCCGGAGTTGAAGCATATTCATAATGTTTTCCATGTATCGATATTGAGGCAATATAAGCCTGATTATAAGCATGTTATAGAATATGAGCCCTTACAGTTTGAGAAAGACTTATCATATGAAGAAGTCCCTGTTCAAATTGTTGACAGAAAAGAGCAAGTACTGAGGAATAAGGTGATACCTTATGTTAAGGTAATCTGGAGAAACCACAATGCTCAGGAAGCTACGTGGGAACTTGAAAGTGTTATGATGAAGAATTATCCTCAGTTGTTTGCTTGATTTTGTATAGCGATTCTGGGGACAGAATCTTGTTAAGGAGGGAAGAATGTAACAAATAAATTTTTTGAGTTGTGATTCTGGGGGACAGAATCCTTTTAAGGAGGGAAGGATGTAACGATCGAGAAATTTGTAATTTAATTTAAATATTTATGGAATTAAATAAATATTTTAAATTGAAAAAAATAAATAATTGATGAATTGTGGTGAATTAATTTAGTAACTAAATTGATTATTGATAATTAAATTGAGTGTTGATAATTTTATCTGAAGGATTTAATTTAAGAAATAATTAAATTAAATCAATTGCTTAATATTTAAGAAAATAATTAAGCTAAATAAATTGTTTAATTTAATGGAAATAAATAAATTAAATAAAGTGATGTGTCTAATTTATTAATTAAATTAGATATATAATTATTTATTAATTATAAGATATAATGATAATAAGAATTTTATTATTATTATAAGTTATTTAAATCAATTAAACTAAGTTATTTAAATTAACTAAATTAAAAGTGTGACAATTAGAAACTATATAATATAAATATTATTTAAATAATTTAGTTATGAGATTTATGTGTTAGCCAAATAAGGCCTTATGGCCTTTGGCTTATTTTAACTGGCGTCTTTTGTTTTCCTTAACTGAAAGAGAGCGTGGGAGTCAGTTTATAATTTGTATGCATTATTTTCTAAGGCTTAGCTAGATAAACACAGAGGAAGCGAGAATTACAGAGTTTTGAGAGAGAGTAATCTTTGTGTAATACCTGGAAAAAAATAATAATAATAATAAATAAATATTAAAAAAAAAAACGTTGTTTTAAAACATATTAATTAGACTTTGTCATTTATTTTGGGTCAAATTAGTCATTTAATTTGTGTGGGCTAATAAATATTAATAAGAGATGAGTAAATTGATTTAGTACAATTTGGGCCTTAAAAATTTATTTGGATTTAATTTAATTAAATGTGGGTAATATTAATTTTATTATAATTAGGAGAATAAATAAAATAATTAATAAATAAATAGTACTAAAACCTAATCATACATGCACTACAAATCAGAAAAGAAAAGAATAGAGGTTGGCGGCTGGGCAGTGAATAGAGAAGAACCAATTTCATTTTTTTATCAGGTTTGTTGTTTTGTTTTTCTTTCTTTTACTACTTTCGGCTATATAATTTTTGTGGCGATTTGCTTTGTAGACATGAATAGTGATGGCAATCAAAGTTTCTGATGTTTATATATACTTTTACTATTTCTGGCGTTATATATATATAAGATTGGCTGTAGGTGTTAATATATATATATATATAGGCATATTACCAAGTTGCTGCATAATTACGTTATTATATATATAGATATATTAGGAGATTGCAAGCTTGCAGCGTTGCTGCAGGCAATGTTTTCAATTTTTATTTTATTATATATGTATATATATATATATATATATATATTATTTTAATAAATATTTAGCCATGAAATTTATAATTCAAATTGGTAAATCAAATTGAAGTTATGTATATTAATTTAAATTAATTAATTTTGCCGGCATAATTATAAAAGTTCTTATTAATAAATTAAATAATATTATGTTTGTAACGGTTAGATTTGTAATAAAATTTATTTTATTATTCTATTATTAGATTGGACGGAAGGAATTTAACGAACTATATTGGAATAATAATTTTGGGTATTACATTGCTTAATCCAGGTACGGATTCCGTACTTTTCCAGCAAGACTCTTTTGTTTTTAATTCGTTCGTTTCGTTATTCGTTTCGAAATCTAGTATTGTCTCTCATAATTGTTCCTTGTCAATTTATTGTGATAAATTTATTTTGGCGTTGTATTAGAACTCACATTGTACTCTTTTTGACTAGTGTGTCATGTCTAAATTTTATTTTTATATTTATAGTGATGTACATGTTAGTATATTTTAGAGACTTGTGTTGATTTATTCGTTTGATTTAACATGTACATGTTAGAACCCCTTTGTGTTGATATTTTTTGTCGCATGTGTTGTGACATTATATTTTATTAGAATCTTAGTAGGGTATACCCGAGCTATAACCACACAGTAGGGTACCACAAGCATGTCCTTCTTGCACCAGGGCATGACACCTTCCGTGGCGGTGTGATCATTACCACCTAAGTCTCCGCTTTTGTGCTCCGGTGGGGAGTTGGCCATTTGGTGTTTTTTGTTGTGGGAGGCGTGTGGGTGCGACCCTAGTTTCGCTACGTTACATTACTGCGGATTGGTGATGTTTGTGCCAAACACACCTTCCGATTTTGCACGCATCTGGATTGCGCAGTCCGATGTGTGATTGCCTGTGTGGCATTATTTGACTTGCCTGTGTGGCAAGGTATATTACTATTTATTCTGAGCTCGGTATGAAATAACACCCAGCCATCTGATTCAGCCTATTATTTCGTTGTGTTAGTTTTGTTCGTCTCGTTTCAGTTCGTTCGTTTCATTTCATTTAATTGAGTTAGTTATTTTGGTTCATTAGTTGTATTCTATATCCGTACTGGGCATTTGGCTCATGCTGTGTTTTTCTTCCGGCAGGTAATCAAGGGAATCAAGGGCAAGTGTGATGAGAGCTCCATTCATTCCAATCATTTATAGATATTCTGTTTAGACTTGATGTGTCAGTTTACTTAGAATTGTAATAATTATTTTCGATTGTGGTTTGAGACAGTTTGAGATTTATTATGGTTGACTGGTGGTATTATCAGTTATTAAGACTATTCTTTTGTGGCTTTGAACCTTGCTATTAAATTCATCAGTTTTGTTATGTTTTGAGTAACCTCCCTTTCTATTTCGGAAAGGGGGTGTTACACTTTGTGAGTTGCCAAGAGAAAGAGGAGATTCACCATCTTGTGTTAGCCTATAATCAAGAGGATTAAGGTATAATTCATTCCTAAATTTCTAAGTTTTAATTTTTTTTATCTAAGTTCTCTGTAAATTGGTTTTTGTGGGATTGTTATCGTAAATGAATTCATATGTATTGCTTTTGTAGAATCTGTTATTATCAATATATATATACGAATTTGTTGATTGCCATACACGTGAAATTGGGTTTGAGGAAGGAAATTGATATAACAGTGTTAGTGTTCTTATAATATGGCCTTAGAAAGTACCAAATTTCTTGTCCAATGCGTGATGTAATCTGTAATTTGTTGGTGGATTATGATAATATATTAAGAAAAGAAATCAACGAAGTTTAAATCATGTCAATTGATTAAGAAACGAGTTCGTGACAATCAAATTCGTTAAAAGTGTAAAAATAAAGAAAATTTAGTAAAACTATGGTTTTGATTCCTCAAAATGGTGTATATGTAATGTTTTGTATATAGAATGGTGTTTAGCATGTATAACTATAGTATGTCAAAGTGTTAGATGTTGAAGTTGGGAGATTTTCTATAAAATTGGGATTTTTTGGCCAAAGCAGAGTCTATTTTCGAGGTTCTGCAAAGCTAAGTCCAGTGCATCATGTGGTATGCTTCTACTGGCCGCCATGTGATTGTTCTTGTGGCATGTGACTTTTTAGTGCGACCTACAGACTTTTAGGCGTGATAGTCATCATCAGTCAGGCTATGTGATAGCCGATGTAGACATTACTCATGGTACATGAAAGTGGCTCGTCACATGATAAAGTGAAGTCTACTTAATTGCAGGTCATGCGTAATGGACTTGGGTTAGTTTAACATGTATATTAAGGTTACTAAAACATTAAGTGGATTACAATAATAGATTGAAAGGTGTTGTAATACAAAGTGTAAAAGAGTTTTAGGCGATTGTTAATTGAGTTATATAATGAAACTAAAAGTGACGTTTTCAAAGGTTAGGGATGAACGGTTAGGCTATGTTGGCTCGTAATGAGATTTAAGATTCGTTTAGTATGTTAACCAACATGGTTAGATGCTAAGTTAAGGTTATGACCTAAATGATGGGTTAAACCCATAAAGCTAATATTCATACAATTAATTGTTGTTGCGATTTCAATGATATGTGTAGGGTAATTGGAGATTATTTTACGTTTGTATAGCTTACAAGCAAGGTAAGTTCCTAAACCTTAACTCATTACATTGAGCAAGCTTTTGAACTTCATTCTTTTCATATTGAATGCATGTTCCCATTCCTAAATCGTTATTGTACAAGTTCCTAAAATTCTTGTAAGGTTGAGCAAGCCTAGTTTATCTTGAGTATGTTTATGCAAGCTCTTGTAACCTAATTTGTTACAAATGACGAGCTTTACTTTCCTTCCTTATTATCATTCAAGCATATATTGTTCTAATACATTGATTCATAGAAGATTGTTCTAAACTCCTTTGAATATAGCACTTTGCATATATATCATGTTATTCAGTTATATATATTGTTGATATCCGATCTTTGACTTTAATAGCCTTGTTTAGTTATACAATCTCGTATTAAACCTTTATTAGTGAAAGTTGAATAGTGTTCTAAAATTCTAGGGACACTGATAAGCTAGTTCCAAACTAAAATTTCTTTAGTGCGGAAATTCTAAATTCAAACTGAGACGAACAACCCTAATATAGGGGATTTTTGTACGTGTAACGTTTAGATGTTTGTGCACAATACATGGTACAAAGGGTGATCCCCTAAGTACGCTTAAGAAGGGTCATGCAGATACCAATGATCATTAAGGTTAAGGTAATAATACCTATATGCCGGAGACATAGTTCGTGGTCTTAAGACCCTCAGACATTGAATTCGAACTTGTGTTCTATTCTTAATTCACAGAACAAGTTCATTATTGCTAGCATTCATTGTTCATTCTTATGTTGTTATTACTACTACTTCCTATATCAGTGAGCAATTGTTTGGTCACTCTTGCATTTAACACTGCAGCTAAAGTTGAGAAAGTCGATGAGCCGTCTACTAGCTAAGGAAATGGCAAGATGTCCAAATGTTGAAGACATAAGAGAATTTTATTTTAATGAATTATGCTAAAGACTTCTTTTAATATATGATGTATTCTGCAAACTGATGTAATAATTTTAAGGTTAGATTACCTGGGATTTATATTGAGATTACGATGTAACCCTTTAATGGGAAAGATAATTGTTTAAGTTATTTAAATTATGTCTTTATCCTTTGATTATTGGTACTTAGATGTAATAGTTTTGATAAGTGAGCACCAAATCCTGTGGGAATGTAGTACCTGGATTTGGGGGTGTCACAAGATCGATCTTTGAAAAAAATTTAGCGCCTTGCAACTGGTTAAAAAGGTTATCAATGTAAGGCAACGGGTACCTATTTTTGACGGTGACATGATTCAACTCCAGATAATCAATACAAAGTCGCATACTCCCATCTTTCTTCTGTACGAACAGAACAGTAGCACCCCAAGAAGATGTACTAGGACGAATGAAACCGATATCTAACAGTTCTTGCAGTTGGGTTTTTAACTCCTGTAGTTCAATAGGAGGCATTCGATATTGGATTTTGGAAATGGATTTTGTACCGGGTTCAAGGTCAATACAAAACTAGATTTCACGCTCTAGGGGTAGGCCAGGAAGTTCTTCAGGGAATACGTCAGGAAATTTATTAACAATAGAAATATCATTCAAATCTGACGTAGTTTTGTTTAAATCCGTGACATGGGCTAAGAAAGCTTGACATCCGTTTTTCAATAAACGAATGGCTTTATGACTTGATATGATAGTGATTGACTTTAGTGTTTTGGTTGCTTGAATTTGCATAATAGGTTGATTAGGAATATGAAAGCTAACAACCTTACGAAAATAATCAATTTTAGCATGATGAGCAGTCGACCAATCAATCCCTAAAATCACATCAAATGCAAGTATTTTCAAAGAGATAAGATCGACAGGCAACGTGAAGGTGCTGATTTGAATCAAACAAGACCTATAAATAGTGGATGTAATGAAGGTTTCTCCCAACAGCGCAAGTAGGAGAAATAAAAGAATGGGTAGAACCGGTATCAAATAAGGTATAGACTTCACAAGAGTTTATGATTAGCTTATTCGTGATAACCTCATTCGGGTTCCTCGCTTTTTGGGAGATCACGACAAACGCTCTCCCTTAAACTATTGGCTTTGACTTGTTTGGGACTGCATTTGGTGTCTCCATCCTAGCTGGACTTGACATCACTACATGATAAAATCGGGCTATGTGACGCCCCCAAAATAGGTATACATCACCCATCTTGGGTCGCCAGATATTGCACTACATAAATCAAATACAAACCTAATTATACAACAGTCGTGTAAAATACGACAAAACATAGCTGAGTTTTAATACAAATATTGTCATCTAGACAGTATACAAACTCAATGGAGTCCTCATTACATTTATTGTCACACTATTTCACAGAATAGTGAGGACTACTAAAGCCACTTATCCTGGACCATCACTCCATTTCCCGACTCGTCCCAGCTATATTCTCATTTCCTAAAGAGAACAGTGAAAGAAAGGGTGAGCTCAACTAGCCCAGTAAGAAATATTATGACTAAGATAATGCAGAATAAATTATCCTTAGCCTTCAATAGTATAACAACTGATAGAATACAATAGACAACAAGTTTTAGTTCAATAACTGCAGCAGAATAAGCAATCCATTAGAAGAGTCAAGTAGAGCATAAAATCTACTATCTTCTATGATTTAAAAAGTTTTTAATTTACTTTATCATTTGAGACTCACAATAATAAATAAAAATCGAATCATCCTCGCACTACTACCAAGGATATTCATGTAATCATCAATGGTCATGATTATACCGAATAATCCTCGGGTCATAATCATACCAACAACATCCCATCCATCAATGAACTACAGGACAATGAGGACTTTTACCACATCATTCATTACATTACGGTCATGATTATACCGAATAATCCCTGGTTATAATCATACCAAGTCCATCTATGCACGTAAGCCAAAGATGACTTTCATCACAATATAAGCAAGGGGATGATGATAATGACATAATAATTCAATAAAACAAGTTCAAGGATAAATTTTAAAGATTTATAACTTAATTTATCCAGAAATCAATAACGTCCAAATTGTCAACATGATACTTCTTTATGGAGTAAAATTCAAGAATGCTCAAAAAAATATTTCCATGAAAAGATACTAGATGAAGCGCTAATATCAAGGATATTCCACTAATTTTATGGAGTATAAAAGCCAAAACTTTAACCAACTGAGTATAATAGAATATATGAAACTGCAAATGGATTTTCGCCCGCCATGCGGTAATCCAGGTAGACAAATCACTTCCACAATTTAAAAAGAAATGAATACGAAGGATCATTCACCATGCATGTGGTAAATCCACATAGACAGGTTATTCCAACAGAATAATAAAGAGTGGAATAACAGAAGAATTCACTATGCATGCGGTAGTCCGTGAGCAAAGTTATTCCAATGTAATAATAAAGAATGGAATATCGATTTAATTTCACCATGTATGCGGTATTTCTCATGATGTGTTATTCCAATAGAATAATAAAGAATAGAATAACGTAAGAATTTCACCATGTATGCGGTGCTTGCATGTATGAGTTATTCCAACATAATAATAAAGAATGGAACCGTGTCATGCGTAATACGCATTGCATAAGATATTCCAACGAGAATAATAAAGAATGGAACCAGTCATGCGTAATCCGCATAGGCATGGATGTTCCAACGAGAATAATAAAGAATGGAATAACAACAAAATTCACCGGGCATGCGATGAGCCTTACAGACGTGTTATTCTAACGTAATAATAAAGAATGGAATAACAACGAAATTCACCGGGCATGCGATAGACCGCATGCAGACGGAGTTATTCCAACGTATAATAAAGAATGGAATAACAGAAAGAATTTCACCATGTATGCGGTACTTGATGATGCGAGTTATTCAAATGTAATAATAAAGAATGGAATAATGTAAGAATTTCACCATGTATGCGGTATTTGGCGATGTATAAAGTTATTCCAACATAATAATAAGGAATGGAATAATCAAGAATTTCACCATGTATGCGAAACTTAGCATGACAAGTTATTCCAACATAATAATAAAGAATGGAACTGTGTCATGCGTAATCTGCGCATGTACGTGATATTCCAACAGAATAATAAAGAATGGAACCAGGTCATGCGTAATCAGCACAGACAGGATGTTCCAATAGAATAATAAAGAATGGAATAACAACAGAATTCACCAGGTATACAATAGACCGCACAAGCAGGTTATTCCAACAGAATAATAAAGAATGGAATAACAACAAAATTCACCAAGCATGCGATAGACCACACAGACAGGTTATTCCAACGGAATAATAAAGAATGGAATAACAAAAGAATTTCACCATGTATACGGTACTTCGCATAGACATGTTATTCCAAAATAATAATAAATAATGGAATAACAGAAGAATTTCACTATGTATGCGGTACTTCGCATAGACAAGTTATTCCAACATAACGTGCATGCCTGACGTCCTCCGATTGCCTCTGAATGCACATCAGTCCCTAAAATAGCCATTTTAGGCATTAATCCCTACTTCAAATCTCAAAACATAAAGAATGAAAGTTTTAGGTATACTCGTTATCTTTCCGAATCATCCTGAATCACCTCAATCGAATTTCGTATGAAAAAGTTATGCCTAATTTACTAAAGGACGTCCGGACATATTTTGGCTTAACACTTGACCAGCGCCTAGGCGCCCAACTTTGGCCTTGGACAAGCGCCTAGGCGCCCAAGAACAAAATTTAAGCACCGAGTATAGCGCCTAGGCGTTCGACCCTTGGCACTTAACTCCAATTTTCCAGATTTTGCAACTTTTGACACACATACTTCAAATCTTCATAACTTCTTCATCTGTTATCAGAATTAGTCCGTTTTTGAGGCTATGGAAAGCTTGTAACATGATCTACAAAACCCCTATGATTTCATAATTTTCAAATTCATTAATTATTATGAAATTTGGCTCAAAAGTCCCCCAAGACTAAGTTTTTCATCGTTTAACATGTTTTACGAAAACTTTCACCACTACTTCGATTTAAATAATTTTTAGTACGTTCAAATTGAAATATTTCCATAACTTCTTAATCTATAGATCCTCCTCCTCAGATTTTACACATAAATCAACCATCAACACTTTTATAAGTTTGATTTAATTCCTCAACATAACTTTTGTTCATCCTCAAACATATGCCCAACTTTATGTTCTTAAATTCTATTATGACATGGATTAAACATAATTTTTTTATCATATACTCCCTTATAACTTTGAATCCATCATGATCCCTTAACTTTAACCTTTTATCAATTTAACCATTTACTAAATAGAATAATTATAAGAAAATTGAATACTTTCATTTCATAAAATTCGGGGTCTCACAATCTCCCCTCCATATGAAATTTCGCCCTTGAAATTTACGTACCTTGTAGTTCGAAGAGATGAGAATACCTTGCTTTCTTTTCGGATTGTACCTTCCCGATTATTTTCTCTCTATCATGATTTTTCCATTTCTCATCTCCTGTATTTCAGATATCATTCTAGAATATAGTTTCAAAACAAGGGTTAATTGACATACCACATATTATCCCTATACTCTGACTGACCAATTAAATAACAAGTAAGCTTAGGTAGGTCATACTAGCGAAGGAATTCCCCGTCTCTCCCCTCCTAGTTCTTGTCTCACATCTCAGCCAGGGATTATATCCCTAAGCTTTTATACCAACTATGACGCCCCCAAAACAGGTATACATCACCCATCTTAGGTCGCTAGATATTGCACTACATAAATCAAATACAAACTTAATTATACAACAGTAGTGTAAAATACGACAAAACATATTTGAGTTTTAATACGAATATTGTCATCTATACGGTATACAAACTCAATGGAGTCCTCATTACATTTATTGAAACACTATTTCACAGAATAGTGAGGACTACTAAAGCCACTTATCCTGGACCATCACTCCATTTCCCGACTTGTCCCAACTATATTCTCATTTCCTGAAGAGAACAGTGAAAGAAAGGGTGAGCTCAATTATCCCAGTAAGAAATATTATGACTAAGATAATGCAAAATAAATTATCCTTAGCCTTCAACAGTATAACAAATGATAGAATACAATAGACAACAAGTTTTAGATCAATAACTGCAGCGGAATAAACAATCCATTAGAAGAGTCAAGTAGAGCATAAAATCTACTATCTGCTATGATTTAAAAAGTTTTTCATCAACTTTATCGCTGAGACTCAGGTTAATAAATAAAAATCAAATCATCCCTGCACCACGACCAAGGATATTCATGTAATCATCAATGGTCATGATTATACCGAATAATCTCTGGTCATAATCATATCAACAACTGTCCATCAATGAACTACAGGCCAATGAGGACTTTTACCACATCATTCGTTACATTACGGTCATGATTATACCGAATAATCCCTGGTCATAATCATACCAAGTCCATCTATGCACGTAAGCCAAAGATGACTTTCATCACAATATAAGCAAGAGGATGATGACAATTACATAATAATTCAATAAAACAAGTTCAAGGATAAATTTTAAAGATTTATAAATTAATTTATCCAGAAATCAATAATGTCCAAATTGTCAACATGATACTTCTTTGTGGAGTAAAATTCAAGAATGCTCAAAAAAATATTTCCATGAAAAGATACTGGATGAAGCGCAAACATCAAGGATATTCCACTAATTTCACAGAGTATAGAAGCCAAAACTTTAACCAACTGAGTATAATAGAATATATGAAACTGCAAATGGATTTTCGCCCGCCATGCGGTAATCCACGTAGACAGATCACTTCCACAATTTAAAAAGGAATGAATACGAAGGATCATTCATCATGCATGTGGTAAATCCACATTGACAGGTTATTCCAACAGAATAATAAAGAGTGGAATAACAGAAGAATTCACCATACATGCGGTAGTCCGTGTAGACAGGTTATTCCAACATAATAATAAAGAATGGAATATCAGAAGAATTTCACCATGTATGCGGTATTAAGATGACGGAAAGTTATTCCAATAGAATAATAAATAATGGAATAATGTAAGAATTTCACCATGTATGCGAAGATTTTGCATAGACAAGTTATTCCAACATAGTAATAAAGAATGGAATAACAGAAGAATTTCACCATGTATGTGGTACTTAGCATGACAGACAAAGTTATTCCAACATAATAATAAAGAACGGAACCAAAGTTATGCGTGTAATACGATGCATGTGATATTCTAACAGTATAATAAAGAATGGAACCAGTCATGCGTAATCCGCATAGGCGAGGATGTTCCAACGTAATAATAAAGAATGGAATAACAACAGAATTCACTGTGCATGCGATAGATCGCATAAACAAAGTTATTATTCTAACGAAATAATAAAGAATGGAATAACAACAGAATTCACCAGGCATGCGATAGACCGCACAAACAGGTTATTCCAATAGAATAATAAAGAATGGAATAACAGAAGAATTTCACCATGTATGCGGTACTTCGCATAGACAGGTTATTCCAATATAATAATAAAGAATGGAATAACAGAAGAATTTCACCATGTATGCGGTACTTCGCATAGAAAGGTTATTCCAACATAATAATAAGGAATGGAATAACAGAAGAATTTCACCATGTATGCGGTACTTCGCATGGACAAGTTATTCCAACATAATAATAAAAAATGGAACCAGGTCATGCGTAATACGCACAGACAGGATATTCCAATAGAATTATAAAGAATGGAACCAGGTCATGCGTAATCCGCACAGACATGATGTTCCAACAAAATAATAAAGAATAGGATAACAAAAGAATTCACCAGGCATGAGATAGACCGCACAAGCAGGTTATTCCAATAGAATAATAAAGAATAGAATAACAACAAAATTCACCAGGCATGCGATAGACCGCACAGACAGGTTATTCCAACGGAATAATAAAGAATGGAATAACAAAAGAATTTCACCATGTATGCGGTACTTCGCATGGACATGTTATTATAACATAATAATAAAGAATGGAACCAGGTCATGCGTAATACGCATAGACAGGATATTCCAACAGAATAATAAAGAATAGAACTAGGTCATGCGTAATCAGCACAGACAGGATGTTCCAATAGAATAATAAAGAATGGAATAACAACAGAATTCACTGTGTGTAGCGATAGATCGACAAGCGAGTTATTCCAATGTAATAATAAAGAATGGAATAACAACAGAATTCACCAAGCATGCGATAGACCACACAGACAGGTTATTCCAACGGAATAATAAAGAATGGAATAACAAAAGAATTTCACCATGTATACGGTACTTCTCATAGACATGTTATTCCAAAATAATAATAAAGAATGGAATAACAGAAGAATTTCACCATGTATGCGGTACTTCGCATAGACAAGTTATTCCAACATAATAATAAGGAATGGAATAACAATATCTCTCTTCATGAATATGAAAGAAATAATACCCCTTACCTCAAAAGAAGACTGGATACTGGAATAGTGAGGTAGCAGACTTTTCTTCTTCTTTCTCTCTATAATTTCTCTCTATAATAATTGCTATATAGCTTTAGTGAATTGGTGTGAAATGAAGGAAGAATGAGCTTCTATTTATAGGAAAATATAGTTTCTATAATTGCACATTTTGGGGCTCAAAATATTACAGTATAATACCTTCCTCTTTTTCTTCATTTTTAATTTAGTCATCCAAGTATTATCAAACTTGCACCACCTCCCCTTAATAGTAAATCATGTGAATCAATAGTACACACATATGAACAAATAGTTATAATCATATGAATCAATAGCAATTAATTGCTCATTTATCTGGTTAATTACCCGATTGGTCAATATAACCTCCAGACATCAATTGTTATCAAAATAAATGTCGATTTTCACTAATACTAATAATTCCAACACAATTAAACTATCAATTTCATCTTTAATCAACACATTTTATTCATCAATTATTTACACATTTTTAATCTTTCAATAATTATTCACAATTATTAACATAGACCCACAATACTCCCAACGGGTTTAATTATATCATATCAAATAATATGAGTCACTGTGTAATAACTACAGTGGCAATTATTGAAATAAATACCGAGTGACTTCTTACGTGAGAATCAAATCAATACCTTACTTATAAACGGATCAACATCAAATCATAATTATCTCGAATAATATATACACCAACTAATAATTCATTATTCATTTAAGTTGTCTTTATTTATCGCATAATATCATTATATTTAATAATGTTCATGTTTTACAACTTAGAACAACATCCTTTATCGTCGAAAGCATTACACATTGCCTACGTGCATGCTCGATGTCCTCTGATTGCCTCTGAATGCACATCAGTCCCTAAAATAGCCATTTTAGGCCTTGATCCCTACCTCAAATCTCAAAACATAAAGAATGAAAGTTTTAGGTCTACTCATTATCTTTCCGAATCATCCTGAATCACCTCAATTGGAGTTCTTATGAAAACGTTATGCCCAATTTACTAAAGGACATCCTGATGATTTTGGCTTAATGATTTCACCAGCGCACTTAAAGCGCCCAACTTTGGCCTTGGGCAATCGCCTAGGCGCCCAAGAACAGAATTTAAGCGTCGAGTCTAGCGCCTAGGCATTCGACCCTTAGTACTTAACTCCAATTTTCCAGATTTTGTAACTTTTGACACACATACTTCAAATCTTCATAACTTCTTCATTCGTTATCAGAATTAGTCCGTTTTCGAGGCTATGGAAAGCTTGTAACATGCTCTACAAAACCCCCATGATTTCATAATTTTTATATTCATTAATTATTATGAAATTTGGCTCAAAAGTCCCCCAAAACTAAGTTTTTCATCGTTTAACATGTTTTACGAAAACTTTCACCACTACTTCGATTTAAATCATTTTTAGTACGTTCAAATTGAAATATTTCCATAACTTCTTAATCTTTAGATCATCCTCCTCAGATTTTACACATAAATCAACCATCAACACTTTTACAAGTTTGATTTAAGTCCTCAATATAACTTTTGTTCATCCTCAAACATATGCCCAACTTTATGTTCTTAAATTCTATTATGACATGGATTAAACATAAAATCTTTATCATATACTCCCTTATAACTTTGGATCCATCATGATCCCTTAACTTTAACCTTTTATCAATTTAACTATGTACTAAATAGAATAATTATAAGAAAATTGAATACTTTTATTTCATAAAATTCGGGGTCTCACATGCTAGGTGACATTCTCTTCCGTAATTGTAACACGCTTTGGGTTGCCACGTGCAGTTTGGACTGATGTGTCACTCCCCTTCGCATTTGTAGCATACGACCGGTGGTCGTTCTCCTTCCTTAACAACGGGTGCTGGTGCTGACATCTTTCCATCATTATTGAATCTCCTCTTCTTGAAATTTCCACTTTTATTATCTTGGCCATGATTACCACCGAAGTGGTTACTATTTCTGGCATGTTGATTTCCTCCACGTTTATTGTCACCGCTTCGATGACTATTACCACTGGTATTATCATTTTGCTGGCTGCTATCTTTTTGTTGGGTTGACTCATTATCGCGCTCCATTAACTAAGCCCTATTCATAACATCTGAATACAAGAAAAGTTTGTAAGAAATGAGGTAATTATGTATTTCGGGTTTCAAACCCCCTAGAAATATTCACGTCATACGCTCCTCATTATCTACCAAATGGGATGCAAACCGGGACAACTCGGCAAACTTAGCCTCGTATTACGACACAGTCATATTGTTTTACTCCAGCTTGATGAATTCTACCTCCTTCATGTGACAAATACTTTCAAGAAAGTATTTGTCGTTGAACAATTCTTGGAACTTCTCCTAAGACATCTTCAGTGCGGCAGGTTGAGTACATTTTATAGATTTCCACCAATAATCTGCCTCTCCTCTCAACATGAAGGTGGCAAAGGGAACCTTTTGCTCGTCGGAGAATCCCAAGACATCAAATATCTTGGTGATCTGCTTTATCCACGTCTCTGCCTTAAGTGGTTCTGGCTTTCCCAAAAACTCCGGTGGTCCTAGTTCCTTGAATTGCTTAGCAGTGACCAACCATGAGTTGCCAGTGTTTCCACCTGCATTTTGCACAGGAGTCTCTCTCGCTTGATGTTGCATGAATTGCAGAAAGCCTCTGAACATCTCATCGTTTATCATTTGGTCGGTGTTGTTGTTTACCTGAGGATTATTGCCTTCCTGATGCACATTATCCTGGTTATTGATTATTGGTGACTCAAAGTTCTCATGCGCTCCATTGCTTATCTCAATATTTTCAGATGTCATTTTCAAACACTATCACAAAATAAGGGTTAATTGACATGCCACATATTATCCCTATATTCTGACCGACCAATTAAATAACAAATAAACTTAGGTAGGTTATACCAGCGAAGGATTTACCCGTCTCTCCCTTCCTAGTTTTAGTCTCAAATCTCAGCCAGTGATCATATCCCTAAGCTTTGATACCAACTGTGACACCCCCAAAATAGGTATACATCACCCATTCTGAGTCGTCAAATACATGGTATAGAATACAAATACAAACTTAATTATAAAACTGTCGTGTAATACAAGTTGAGAGTTTTAACACGAATACTCTCTTTTAGACAATATCCAAACTCAAATGGAGTCCTCATTAGAACTATTATTACACTATTTCACAGAATAGTGAGGACTACTAAAGCAACCATCTGGACTGTCACTCCATTCCCCAACTAGTCCCAGCTATATTCTCATTTCTTGAAGAGAACAATGAAAGCAAATGGTGAGCTCAACTAGCCCATTAAAGAATATTATTACTAAGATAATGTAGAATAAATTATCGTTAGCCTTCAATAGTGTTAAACTGATAGAATACAATAGACAACAAGTTTAACTACAGCGGAACAAACAATCCATTAGAAGAGTCAAGTAGAGCATGCTATCTACTATCTTTTATGATTTAAAAGTTTATCATCAATTTTATCGCTGAGACTCAGCTTAATAAATATTCCACACCACTGAATTATCCATGCACTACGGGCCAAGGATATTCATTATTAACACATCCACGAATCATCCATGCACTACGGGTCAAGGGTATTCGTATTATCACCAATGATCATAATTATACCGATACATAGTCATAATCATACTAATCAACAGTCCATCTATGCACTACGGGCCAAAGACGACTTTTATCACAATATAAGCATGAGGATGATAACAATAATATAGGCATCAATCAAACGAAATCAAGGATAAATATTAAAGACTTTAAATTTATCTAGAGTTTAAAAATGTCCAAATTGATAACATGATAACTGCTTTGTGGATTAAATTCAAGAATAATATCCATGTATCAAAAATAATTTGGACAGAAAAAAAATTAATTTTCTGGGTGAATAGTACCCCGTGAATAGTACTTTGTGAATGTAGGGGTTTCGGCACATACAAGCAGCAGAATTTAAATTTTCAAAGACAATTTTGAAACCCTAAAATAGGATCTATGCGAAAACATATTAATTCAGTGTTTAGATTTTATACCGATTATAGAGAATTCTATAACGCTTCGAATGTCCAACGCAATCCTTCACGGAACTATATCTCTATGGTATCCACACGAACACCCGCGAATCGTCGCACGATCTGCAGTAAAGAGAGATACTCGGTACTAGCCACCAAGGATCAAGATTTTCAAAATTTTTCTCTCTAGGAGCAGCTTGGGTTTCTTAGGTTATGATGATCATCCCTAAATTGCTTATATATCATATATATAGTAGTTAAAAGGAATTAATCAAAAGCCTAATCTAATTAAAATAAAATCCAAATATATATATATATATATATATTATCTTAATTAAGTCTTACTTAATTAATATACATATATATAAATTATCCTTTTAATTTAAATTCGTGATTTAAATACTATCAATTATATTGATATATTTAAATCCTTACAATTTAAATTAATTCCCTTTTTAATTACGTTCTATGTGTGTGACCCTATAGGTTATTATTACGTTGGCAATAATTTTAAAATCATAATATAAAATTATAAATAGCGAGCGACATCTAGTAATGCATCACTGCTACCCAAATAATAATAAGATCGATGATTCGATGCAACCTTTTCGTGACCAATGTTTTAATGTAATTTAATCCTTTTAACCTTGTCATCCTAGATTAAACTCGAGTCATGGAATGTGTCATACTCTTCATAATTTAATCTGAGTTTTCTTGATCAATGCGTATATTATATGAAACAAATCACTATTTGAGCATGTCCATTCATTTCATAGTCCTAGTCAATCAATAGGCCTATGGATATCACCCCTAATATATAGGAGGGTTAAATTCCATCTAGATCACTCATATTCCTCACATGATTCATGATGTACCCAATAATCACCTTTATTGTCCACCCTATTAAAGGTGACTTTTGATGATATCAAAGTACATAAATTTCAGTGTAGTAATATAGTGATTTCAGGTCGGAGGATCATTACATCATTGTCACTATGAGAATCGCTAATGACACTTTGCATAATGCTCCACGTAGAATTCTCGTGGTGGGTCTGTCCAGTACATCGTTCTCTAACATGTAACTATGCATTGACTCAATATCTCATATATTTATGACCAATGGGATTTGGTCATCAGTCAATCTACAAACTAGTCTCAATATATCATTGTTGTCCCATTCACAATGATACTTGACTAGGGACATTTAAGAGCAATGATACTAATTGTAATTATATAATCTCATGTTCAAGTCACATACTTGAAACTATATAATTTGTATCATTATTTTAAGGACTTTTATTATGCTAACATTTATATAACGCAGTAAATAAAACTATAATAAAATAATTTATTTATTCAATCAAATATAATATCAAAATGTTAAGCAATTATAACAAATAATTGGCCTCGAGGGTATAAACATTAACAGTGAATAGTACCCCGACATGAAAAGATTAAAATTTAACAAGAATGTTCAGAAAAATATTTTCGTGAAAAGTTACACGATGAAGTGCAAATTTCAAGGATATTCTACTAATTTCAAGGAGTATAGAAGCAATACTTTAACAAAATGAGTGTAGAATTCGGAATCTAAAACAAAATAATATTACTTACATACTACAAAGTATGGAAGAAAATATTATTTCTTACGAAAATTGAACAAATATAATATCCCTTACCTTAAAAGGAGAGTATATTTGACTGGTATGACGGGGATATTTTTGAAGAAAATTTGCACTGTTTTCTACACTCAAAGCTTCCTTAAACTCTAAAGAAATACGCTCAATATTATAATAAAATAAATAAAACTATAATAAACTCTAACATTTATATAATGCAGTAAATAAAACTATAATAAAATAATTCATTTATTCAATCAAATATAATATGTGACACCCCCAAAATAGGTATACATCACCTATTCTAAGTCGCCAAATACATGGTACATAATATAAATACAATCTTAAATATACAACATGAGCTGTGAGTTTTAATACAAATATTGCCTTCTAGACAGTATTCAAACTCAAAATAAGTCCTCAAAACATTTATTAACACGCTATTTCATAGAATAGTGAGGACTACTAATACTATCATCTGGACCGTCACTCCGTTCCCCGACTAGTCCCTGCTACGCTCTCATTTCACGAGAGAACGTTGAAAGTAAAAGGGTGAGCTCAACTAGCCCAAGAGAAGAAATATTATGACTAAGATAATGCGTAATAAATTATCGTTAGCCTTCAATAGTGTTAAACTGATACAATATAACAAATATCAAGTTTAACTGCAGCGGAATAAGCAATTCATTAAAAGAGTCAAGTAGAGAATAAAATCTACTATCTTCTATGATTCAAAAGGTTTTTCATCACTTTTATTGCTGAGACTCAGCTTAATAAATAAACCACATCATCCCTGTACTACGACTAAGGATATTCATTAGTATCACAACCACAAATTATCCATGCACTACGACCAAGGATATTCGTGTATTCATCAATGGTCATGATCATGCCAACAACTGTCCATCAATGCATTACGGGCCAATGAGGACTTTTACCACATCATTTGTAACATTACTACATGATTATACTCGAGTAATCCTCGGTCATAATTATACCAAGTCCATCTATGCACCACAAAAACCACAGATGACTTTTAACATAATATAAACATGAGGATGATGACAATGATATAAGAATTTAATAAAACAAGTTCAAGAATTAATTTATCTAGGAACCAATAACGTCCAAATTGTTAACATGATACTTTTTTGTGGAGTAAAATTTAAGAATGCTCAGAAGAATATTTCCATGAAAAGATACTGGATGAAGCGTAAATGTCAAAGATATTCCACTAATTTCATGGAGTATAAAAGCCAAAACTTTAACCAACTGAGTATAATAACGAATGGAATAACAAAAGAATTCACCAAGCATGCGATAGACCGCACAGACAGGTTATTCCAACAGAATAATAAATAATGAAACCAGGTCATACGTAAAGCACAGATATGATGTTCTAACAGAATAATAAATAATGGAACCAGTCATGCATAAAAAACGCATGACGATGTTCCAACAGTAATAATAAACAATGGAACCAGTCAATGCGTAGAAAACGCATGTGATGTTCCAAATGTAATGACAAATAATGGAATAATAGAAGAATTTCACCATGTATGCGTTAAGATTGCGCATGTAGCAGTTATTCCAACGTAATAATAAAGAATGAAATAACAAAAGAATTTCACCAAGTATAGGGTAGTCCACAGATCACAAAGTTATTCCAATGTAATAATAAAGAATGGAATAATGAAGTTCTCTTCATGAATACAAAAGAAATAATACCCTTACCTTTAGAAGAAACCGGATATAGGAGTAGTGAAGTAGCGTAATACTTTTCTTCTTTCTCTCTATAGTTTCTCTCTCTAGAGTTTCAAAGAATTCGTAAGAAATAATGAAGGAATTAGCTTCTATTTATAGAGAGAATGGACTGAATAAGAACTAATTCATGAACTATCCAGATTGATTTACTTTTAAACTGGACGGTCCATATTAATTTACTATGCAAAGATTAATAAAATATTCTAATAAAACAAAATCTTTTAAATAAAATATATTATATTCTATTTATAATCTAATAAAACGAATAACTTTATAAAAGTATTCTGCTTTTATATAAAAGATTTTACTATACAAATACTATACGCACGTACTTTATGCAAACACTCTGCATAATAAAATATTATATATTCTATTTATAGTCTAATAAAACAAATAACTTTATAAAAGTATTCTATTTTATATAAAAAGATTTTACTATGCAAACACTATGCAGTATTATGCATAATAGAATATTATATATTCTATTTATAGTCTAATAAAATAAATAACTTTATAAAGGTATTCTGCTTTTTATATAAAAAGATTTTACTATACAAATACTATGCAGTAACTATAAAAACACTATACATAATAAATATATTATATTCTATTTATAATCAAATAAAACAAAACTTTATAAAAAGTATTCTGTTTTATATAAAATGCTTTCTGTTTTATTACATTTATAATAATAATAAAACAAAATTCATCATCATTATTATAATTTACACTATTAATTGACCAGGTCATTCCCAAGAAAGAGGGGGCTTTCCAATAAGGATTTCTCCCTATTGGCGCGCAATTAGGTGACCAAACCTCTCCTTGACAGAACTTCTAGACATCGTTAATATTGTAAATAATAATATTAATAACTTTTTTGTCTCAATTATTGATTTAATAATATATAAAATATTGACAATAATTAAATCAAATAACGTGAGATACTATGCAGCAATTACTGTAGCAATAATTGAACAAAACTGAGTGTCTTCTCACGTAAGCATCAATAATCAATACCGTGTGCTACTATGCAACCACGCCAGACATCGTATTTTTTACTACCGAGTAGTTCAACAGTTTTAACGGTAAAACTTCCGCCATTATTTTCATAAAAATATTTTTGTCATTTTCTCAATCCGACAATAATTCCGTTGTGGAGTCCACCAATGATTATACCGTCGTACGGATATTCCCCGACAAAAAGAATATTCCCTGACCAATCGAATATTATACAACAAGTTGCATACTTTTCAAAATCTATAAATATTACCCACAACTATAACATTATCTCAAATCCACACCATAATTTTGAAAAAATATTTCGAGAAAATTAAATCTTTATTCGTAAAATTTGGGATTTTACAATCTCCCCTCCTTATGAAATTTCGCCCTCGAAATTTACGTACGTACCTGGTATGCCGAAGAGATGAGGATACCTGGACTTCATTTCAGATTCTAACTCTTGAGGTATAACCTTTGAGTGTTGAATACGATCCTTCTTATCCAAGATTTTAACACGTATCTCCTCATACGTTAAATCTTCTGCTATATCGTCTAGTTCTAATTTAATAATGTGGTTCGGGTCATCCACATAATTACGTAACATTGATACGTGAAAAACATTATGAACACGCGATATACTTGGCGGTAAACGAGTCTATAGGCCACAGTTCCTACTCGATCAAGGATTTCAAATGGGCCAATTAAATCGAGGGTTGAGATTTCCTCTATTCGTCGATTCTTGCTTCTAGAATAACGCCTTCTTGAACCTTTTTCTTCATATTCATCAGCTCCAAGTCTGTAGCTTGAACAACTTTAACTTTATCGATTAAAGTCGGTTCTACTCGTATATTTGTTATCTTCACGTGGGTTTGTATATTCGCACTCGTAAACGTATACGATCTTCTACTCAACGCGTTAGCTACCACGTTCACTTTTACACGATGATATTGAATGGTATAGTCGTAATCTTCAACAGCTCGAGCCAATGTCCTTGGCGCATGATGCGTTCATTTTGGTTGAAGAAATATTTAAGGGTTTTAGAAATGGGTTTTGTACTGGGGTCAATACAAAATTTGATTTCACGCTCTGGGGTAGGCCAAGAAGTCTTGAGGAATACATAAAGAAATTTATTAACGTTAGAAATATCATTCAAAACTGTGACCCTCATCCAAGACTTGGATAGCACGTCACATTGATACCTATCAACTTGTCACCGTCATTCACGACGTCGCCTAAAGAAATTCTGGCTTCGGTGCATTCAACACAAGGAAGTCAACAACGAAAGGATCGGGGCTCTTTACTAATTATGGCTTGATATGATAATGATTGACTTTAGTGGTTTGGTTGCTTGAATTCGTATAACAGGTTGGTTAGGAATATAAAAGCTAACAACCTTACGAAAATAATCAATTTTAGCACGATGAGTAGTTAACCAATCGATTCCTAAAATCACATCAAGGGAAAATATTTTCAAAGAGATAAGATCGACGGGTAACGTGAAAGTGTCGATTTGAATCAACAAGATTTATAAACAGTGGAGGTAATGAAGGTTTCTACTAACGAAGTTTCAACCAATAAGTCAAAATTTAATTTCTCCAGAGTTAAATTTAAACGTTGAGCACAAGCAAGAGAGATAAAAGAATGGGTAGAACCGGTATCTAATAAGGTATAGACTTTGCAAGAATTTATGATTAACTTACCCGTGACAACTTCGTTCGAGTTCCTCGACAACCGCTCTCACTTAAACTACCGACTTTAACTTGTCTGAGACATCCTTTGGCATCACTATCCCAGTTAGACTTGACTTCACTATATACGACAAAATCGAGCTAGGTGACCTTCTTCTTCGCAATTGAAACACGCTTTGGATTGTCACAGTACGCTTTGACGGATGTGTCCCTCCCGTCCAAGATTTAAAGCAGATTTACCGGTGGTCGCTCTTCTTCCTTTGAAACGGGTGTTTGGTGTCTTTGTCTTTCCATCATTATTGAACCTTCTCTTCTTGAAATTTCCACTTCTATTATCTTGGCCATGATTACCACCGGCGTGGTTACCATTCTTGGCATGATAATTTCCCCACGATGGTTATCATTGTTCTCGATGGTCGCTGCCACCCACCTGCATTTATTATTATCGTGTTGTTGGTCATTGCCTTTTGGTTGTGTTGACTCATTATCGCGCTCCAATAATTGAGCCCTATTCACAACATCAGAATATAAACAAAGTTTGTGAGAAATGAGGTATTGACATATTTTGGGTTTCAAACCTCGCAGAAACATTCGCGTCATTCTCTCCTTATTATCGACCAAATGGGATGCAAACCGGGATAACTCCGTAAACTTAGCCTCGTACGTCAACACGGTCATATTGTTTTGCTCCAGCTTGATGAATTCTACCTCCTTCATGTGACGAATACTTTCAGGAAATTACTTGTCGTTGAACAATTCTTGAAACTTCTCCTAAGACATCTTGAGTGCGTCAGGCTGGGTACGTTTTACAGATTCCCACCAATGATCTGCTTGTTCACATAACATAAAGGTGGCGAATGGAACCTTTTGCTCCTCTGAGCATTCCAAGATATCAAATATCTTGGTGATCTGCTTTATCTACATCTCTACCTTAAGTGGTTCTGGCTTTCCCAAAAACTCCGGTGGTCCCAGCTCCTTGAACTGGACCGTGGGTTGCCATTATTTCCACCTATATTTTGAACAGGAGTCTCTCTTACCTGGTGTTGCATGAATTACATAAAACCTCTGAACATCCCATCGTTCATCATCTAATCGGTGTTGTTATTTACCTGAGGATTATTGTATTCCTGTTGCACATTATCTTGGATATTGATCTGTGGAGACTTAACGGTCTCCTGTGCTCCATTACTATTCTCAACATTCTCGGATGTCATTTTCAAATACTGTCACAAAACAAGGGTTAATTAACATATCACATATTATCCCTATACTCTGACCGACCAATTAAATACCAAATAAACTTAGGTAGGTCATACTAGCTGAAGGAATTCCCTCTCCCCTCCTCCTAGTTCTTGTCTCACATCTCATCCAGGGATCATATCCCTAAGCTTTGATACCAACTGTGACGCCCCCAAAATAGGTATACATCACCTATTCTGAGTCGCCAAATACATGATACAGAATACAAATACAATCTTAAATATACAACATGAGCTGTGAGTTTTAATACAAATATTGCCTTCTAGACAATATTCAAACTCAAAATAAGTCCTCAGTACATTTATTAACACGTTATTTTATAGAATAGTGACGACTACTAATACTATCATCTGGACCGTCACTCCGTTCCCCGACTAGTCCATGCTACGTTCTCATTTCTTGAAGAGGATAATAAAAGTAAAAGGGTGAGCTCAACTAGCCCAGTAAGAAATATTATGACTAAGATAATGCAGAATAAATTATCGTTAGCCTTCAACAGTGTTAAACTGATATAATATAACAAACATCAGTTTAACTGCAGCGGAATAAGCAATTCATTAAAAGAGTCAAGTAGATAATAAAATCTACTATCTTCTATAATTTAAAAGGTTTTTCATCACTTTTATTGCTGAGACTCAGCTTAATAAATAAACCACATCATCCCTGCACTACGACTAAGGATATTCATTAGTATCACAACCACAAATTATCCATGCACTACGGGCCAAGGATATTCGATTCATCAATGGTCACGATCATGCTAACAACTGTCCATCAATGCACTACGGGCCAATGAGGACTTTTACCACATCATTTGTAACATTACGGTCATGATTATACCGAGTAATCCCTGGTCATAATCATACCAAGTCCATCTATGCACTACAGGCCACAGATGACTTTCAACATAATATAAACATGAGGATGATGACAATGATATAAGAATTTAATAAAACAAGTTCAAGAATTAATTTATCTAGGAACCAATAACGTCCAAATTGTCAACATGATACTTCTTTGTGGAGTAAAATTCAAGAATGCTCAGAAGAATATTTCCATGAAAAGATACTGGATGAAGCATAAATATCAAAGATATTCCACTAATTTCATGGAGTATAAAAGCCAAAACTTTAACCAACTGAGTATAATAACGAATGGAATAACAAAAGAATTCACCAAGCATGTGATAGACCGCACAGACAGGTTATTCCAACAGAATAATAAATAATGGAACCAGGTCATGCGTAAAGCACATACAAGATGTTCCAACAGAATAATAAATAATGGAACCAGGTCATGCGTAAAGCACAGATATGATGTTCCAACAGAATAATAAATAATGGAACCAGGTCATGCGTAGCAGCATGTACCACGGTGTTCCAACAAAATGATAAATAATGGAATAATAGAAGAATTTCACCATGTGTATGCAAAGATTTTGCATAGACAAAGTTATTCCAACATAATAATAAAGAATTGAATAATGTAAGAATTTTACCAAGTATAGGGTAGTTCATGAGATACAAAGTTATTCCAATGTAATAATAAAGAATGGAATAATGTAAGTTCTCTTCATGAATACAAAAAGAAATAATACCCTTTACCTTTTAGAAAAACGGATATAGGAGTAGTGAAGCAATATGAGAATACTTTTCTTTTTTCTCTCTATAGTTTCTCTCTCTAGAGTTTCAAAGAATTTGTAAGAAATAATGAAGGAATGAGCTTCTATTTATAGGAGAATGGACCTAATAAGAATTAATTCATGAACGGTCCAGATTGATTTACTTTTAAACTGAGACGGTCCATATTAATTTACTATGCAAAGATTAATAAAATATTCTAATAAAACAAAATCTATTAAATAAAATAAAATATATTCTATTTATAATCTAATAAAACGAATAACTTTATAAAAGTATTCTATTTTATATAAAAAGATTTTACTATGCAAACACTATGCAGTACTATACAAACACTATGCATAATAAAATATTATATATTCTATTTATAGTCTAATAAAATAAATAACTTTATAAAAGTATTCTGTTTTATATAAAAAGCTTTCTGTTTTATTTTATTTATAATAATACTAAAACAAAATTCATCATCATTATTATAATTCACACTATTAATTGACCAGGTCGTTCCTAGGAAAGTGGGAACTTTCCAATAAGGATTTCTCCCTATTGGCGCTTAGGTGACCAAACCTCTCCTTAACAGAACTTCTAGACATCGTTAATATTATAAATAATAATATTAATAACTTTGTCATCTCAATTATTGATTTAATAATATATAAAATATTGACAATAATTGAATCAAATAACGTGAGATACTATGCAACAATTACTATAGCAATAATTGAAAAAACCGAAAGTGACTTCTCACGTAAGCATCAATAATCAATACCGTGTGCTACTATGCAACCACGCCAGACATCAGTACTTTTTTACTATCGAGTAGTTCAACAGCTTTTAATGGTAAAACTTCCGCCGTTATTTTCGTAAAAATATTTTTGTTGTTTTCTCAATCCGAATAATAATTACATTGTGGGGTCCACCAATGATTGTCTCATTGCATTTGATATTCCCCGACAAAAAATAATATTCCCGATCAATCGAATATTATACAACAACTTGCATACTTTTCAAAATTTATAAATATTATCCACAACTATAACATTATCTCAAATCCACACCATAATTTTGAAAAAAATATTTCGAGAAAATTAAATCTTTATTCGTAAAATTTGGGATTTTACATAATATCAAAATGTTAAGCAATTAAATCACATAATTGGCCTCTAGGGTATAAACATTAAAAATGAATAGTACCCCGACATGAAAAGATTAAAATTTAGCAAGAATGTTCAGAAAAATATTCCCGTGAAAAGATACTCGATGAAGTGCAAATTTCAAGGATATTCTACTAATTTCAAGGAGTATAGAAGCAATACTTTAACAAAATGAGTGTAGAATTCAGAATCTAAAATGAAATAATATTAATTCCATACTACAAAGTATGGAAGAAAATATTATTTCTTACGAAAATTGAACAAATATAATATCTGTGACACCCCCAAATTCAGGTACTCCATTCCCACAGGATTTGGTGTTCACTATCCAAAACATTACAACTAACTACCCATAATCAAAGGATAAAGGCGTAATTTAAATAACTTAAACAATCATCTTTCCCATTAAAGGGTTACATCATCATCTCAAAAACAATCTCAGGTAATCTAACCTTAAAATTATTACATCAGTTTGTGGAATACATCATATATTAAAACAATTCTTGTAACATAAAACATTTAAATTAACTTCATTAATTCTTCAGCTCTTAGGCATCTTCCCTTCCCTTTACTGGTAGATGGCTCATCGACTCTTTCAATCTTAGCTACAGTGTTAATTACAAGAGTGAGCAAACAATTGCTCACTGATATAGAAAGTAATAATGATAACAATATAAGAGTGAACAACGAATACTGAACAATAATGAACTTGTTCTGAGAATTGAGAATAGAACACAAGTTCGAAATCAATGTCTGAGGGTCTTAAGACCACGAACTATGTCTCCGGTATATAGGTATTATTACCTTAACCTTAATAAATATTAGATCGCATGCACCCTTCTTATCGCACTTGGGGGATCAAATTTTTGTACCATGTATTATGCACAAACATCTAAACGTTACACGTACAAAAATCCCCTATATTAGGGTTGTTCGTATTAGTTTGAATTTAGAATTTCCACACTAAAGAAAGTTTAGTTTGGAACTAGCTTATCAGTGTTTCTAGAATTTTAGAACATTATTCAATTTCCCTCGAAAAAGGTTTAACACAAGAATGTGTAACTGTACAAGGCTATCCAAGTCAAAGATCGGATATCAACAATATATAGTTGAATAAACATGATATACATGCAAAATGCTACAACCAAAAGAGTTAGAACAATCTCATTTGAATCGAAGTATTAGAACAATATGTGCTTTGAATAATAATTAAGAAAGTAAAACTCTCTCGATATAACGAATTAGGTTATAAGAGCTGGTACAAACATATTCAAGATAGATTAGGCTTGCTCAATTTTGAACAATAATAATAGGAATGAAAACTTGCATTCAATATGAAAAGAATGAAGTTCGAAAGCTTGTTAAATATAAAGAGTTGAGGTTTAGAAACTTGCATAATTATAAAAGTAGGGTTAGAGAACTTGCCTTGTTTGTAAGCTACACAAGTGTAAAATAATCTCCAATTATCCTACATATATCATCGAAATCCCAACAATAATTAATCTCATGAATATTAACTTTAGGGTTTAAACCATCATTTAGGTCATAACCCTAACCTAGCACCTAACTACGTAGGTTAATATACTTAACAAATCTAAAATCTTATTACAATCCAACATAACTTAATCATTCATCTCTAACTTTTAAAAACATCACACTTGGTTTCATTTTAGAAATTATTTAAATAATTATTTGAAATCTTTACACTTTGCATTACAACACATTGGAATCTATTATTATAGTTTCTACTATGCCTTAACATCACTAACATGCTTGCTTAGCTAACATAAAACCATTATACATGACCTGCAAATTAAGCAGACTTCACTGTTTGTGACAGACCACTTTCATGGCAATGCCGTCACAGTAATATACTAGTTATCGCTACACACATGATGACCGCAAGCCCACGCCTAAAAGCTACGCTACCAGTGTAACAACAACAATACACAGTAAAGGCGCTCACAATGATACACCAGACTCGCATCTTACGTAACCTCGAAAACAGTCTCTGCTTTGGCCATAAAATCCCAATTCTACAGAATTACACCAAATTACAACATCTACACTTTTTGATGAATTAAAACCATGGTTTTTCCAAAATTTTCCCATTTTTATACTTTTAACGAATTTGATCGCCACGAACTCGTTTCTTGATCAATTGTCATGATTTAAACTACGCCACTTTCGTTTCTTAATATATTATCACAATTCACCCATAAATTACAGATTACATCATATATTGAACAAGAAATTTGGTACTTTCTAAGGCTATTTTTTAAATATGAACACTGTTAGTTATATTTCCTTCTTACAATTCAATTTCACGTGTTTGATTGCTACCCCTTTTATATATACATGCCAATAACAGACTCTACAATACTATCACATACCCACAATCAACAATTAACAAAACCCAATTCTAGAAAATGAAAATTATAAAACTGAGAGTTAGAGTTAGAAATAGATTATACCTTAATCCTCTTGATTATAAGCTAGCACGTGAATCTCTTCTTTCTCTAGGCAAACTCACAGAGATTACTCTCTCAAATCTTACTCACAAAACTCTGCAATTCTCTCTTGCAACCTTCTGTAATTCTTCTTCTCATCCAACTCACCACTAGCCTTAGGAAAAAAATGCGTAGATAATATAAACTGGCCACTCACCAACGCGCACTTCAGTTATAAAAATAAAAAGACGTCAGTTGGAATAAGCCAAAGGCCACAAGGCCTTGTTTGGCTATCACACAAATCCTATAAACTAATTTATTTTTATATTATTCGTATTATATAGTTTTTATGTCACACCACTAACTTAGTTAATTTAAATAACTTTAGTTTAGTTAATTTAAATAACTTATAATAATAATAAAATTCTTATTATCATTATACTTATAATTAATAAATAATTATATATCTAATTTAATTAATATAATTAATAAATTAGAAACATCACTTTGTTTAATTTATTTATTTCCATTAAATTAAACACTTTATTTAGCTTAATTATTTTCTTAAATATTATGCAATTGATTTAATTTAATTATTTCCTTAAATTAAATCCTTCAAATAAAATTATCATTACTCAATTTAATCAACACTAATCAATTTAGTTACTAAATCAATTCACCATAATTTATCAATTATTTATTTTCCTCAATAAATAAATTATTTTAAATATTTATTTAATTCAATAAATATTTAAATTAAATTAAAAATTTCTCGATCGTTACATCCTTCCCTCCTTAAAAGGATTCTATTTCTAGAATCACAACTCAAAAAATTTATTCATTACATTCTTCCCTCCTTAACAAGATTCTGTCCCCAGAATCGTTTTACAAAATCAAGCAAACAACTGAGGATAATTCTTCATCATAACACTTTCAAGCTCCCACATAGCTTCTTCAGCATTGTGGTTCCTCCAGATTACCTTAACAGAAGGTATGACTTTATCCCTCAGTACTTGCTCTTTTCTGTCAACAATTTGAATAAGGACTTCTTTATAGGACAAATTTTTCTCAAACTGTAAGGGCTCATATTCTATAACATGCTTATAATCAGGCTTATATGGCCTCAATACCGATACATGAAAAATATTATGAATATGCTCCAACTCCGGAGGTAAAGCTATCTCATATGCCACTTCACCAACTCGGCGAAGCACTTCAAAAGGTCCTATAAATCTAGGGCTCAATTTCTCCTTCTTACCAAACCGAATTTTTCCCTTCCAAGGAGACACTTTCAGAAAAACATAACTACCGACATCGAATTCCCGATTTTGTTGATGCTGATTAGCATATTTCTTTTGTCTATCTTGTGCTGCGTTCAATCTTGCTCGAATTACTTTGATGATCTCGACAATCTGTTGTACCAATTCTGGACCCAACAAATGGACGCTCACTCATTTTGTCCCAAAGATAATCTGAGTTCTCATTTTTTCGTATAACGCTTCGTAAGTGCTAGATGCCAATACTCGCGTGATAACTATTATTATAAGCAAATTCCACCAATGGCAGATGGTCATCCCAATTTCCCTTGAAATCCATGATACATGCTCTGAGCATATCTTCTAGTGTTTGGATGGTTCTCTCTCTCTATCCATCGGTCTTGTGACAACCGAGATTTTGTAATTTAATTTTAATATTTATTGGATTGAATAAATATTTTTCGATGAATTAATTATTAGATTAAATAATTAATTGATGAAGTTGTGGTAGATTAATTTAATTATATGTGTTATATTTATTAAATTAATGTGGAGAATTTTTATTATTCAAAGTATGTAATTATGTGAGCTTATTGTATTAAAAGAAATATTGAATAAGCCTAATAGTATTTTAATTAATTTAATTATTAATTAGAGATTTAATAATTTGACATTATTATTAAAGGAGAAATCTAATTATATGACTATGTGAATTAATGAGAAATTATTATATTTTATTTAAAGTAAATTAAATAAGATATTGATTTATTTTATAAAGGAGTGTGACATTATTTAAACTATATGATAAGGTTTTATTAAATTAATGTTTTTTTGAAACCTATTCTAACTAGCCAAACATGACACTAAGGGAGGTTGGGAGCAGTTACCCATGATAGGTAATTGACCTCCACAACGCGTCAGTCTTCCTTATTTAGTATACGTCTTCTCTTTTATTTTTATTATTGCCTAAGTCTAGAAAAGTAGAAACAAAGAGAGATACAGAGAGAGAATTAAGAGTTTTGGGAGAATTATGAGTTGTGTGATTGGTTGTGAAGGTTTCATCTCTCCTATCTACAATACGCTATGGGTAAATTCTTCAACCCATTATTATTTACGTTGTTAAATTTTTATAATATGGCTCTTAAATTTTTTGTAAAATCTCTGTAGTTGGAGATTGTATTGATTATGTGATTTTATAAGTGATAATATGGTAGTATAACATGTTGTTACTATATATTATAGATTTTCATATCATAAGTTTCATAATATTATAACTTGTTGTTTCAAAAATTTACAGAGTATAGAATATGGCTATATGGCCCTTATACATAAAAAAATTAATATGTTAACATAAATTGTTCTGTAAAATTTCCACTTGTATATGATTATTCTTGCTAAAACGAACAAAACAAAACTTGAATGGTTGGATTTGGTCTTATAATGAATCCGTAGTGTTAGATTTTATGTTTTTGTTCAAAACCTTCAAGAACTTCAAGAACAGTGAAATTTCATGTTTGATTTCTGAAAATTATGTGTTTAAACTTGTAAAAAACATGCTAGAAGGGTTGAGTATTAGTTATTTATGCATTACAATGTTTGGGTATGTCTAAATTCGTGCAAAAATATGTTAATTGGGTGTTTTGGCCATGTTCTGCAATTTTTCACGAATTTCGCTTCGATTCTGCCTTTACCATACCGTACCGATCGCAAGAAGATATTACCCATACAGTCAATACCATACCACGCCATAATGCCTTTATCCAGTCCATATTATTTGGCACAGCTACAGAAGCGCGCCGAGAATAAACTATAAGGTGGCCATAAATACTTACCGCTCTGCTGTTTGTCCAAGAATAAGCATTTTTAACGGTTTCATGTTAGGGACTATAATGGTAACCTAATCAAATGAACATAAGAATGTATTAGTCACATGATGAGATATTAAAATAAGTTTTTATCAAGTCAAGAAGACATCTAAATGTTAATTGAATCGTTGATTATGTAATTAACTTATTATTCGTGTAGTATAATATTATGTGAAAACAAGTATGGTAATTTGACTAAGTATAGTCATGAATTCGAGTTAAACAAAAAGAATGAACTTGTGATGTTTAGTACGTTATAATTGACTGGTATTGTGAACGTAAATGATATGTAGGATTTAATTCAAGGAACGAGTTTAATTAACGTGTAATCTACGCACGAGGCAAGTTTCCTAACCCTACTTGTTATCATTTTATAAGTTAATAAATTCACCTTTCTACATTGAGCAAGTTCTCATTATTATTGATCAAGTCTGTTTTGTTATATCAAAGTTTATTAATCTTTCAAGCATGATGCTGTTATATAATACTTATTCTATTGTATACCTCTTGAGATTGTTATTCAAATTAAATTATCAGTTATTATTAAACCTTGTTAGACTAGCGAACCCATAATGATTCGACTAGTCCATAGTTGATGAGCGTTCTAAATTTCAGAACCCTTGATGATTTATCCAAACTAAACTTCCTTTGGTGTGGACTCGAATGTCAAACTGAGATGAACAACCCTCTAAATGGGATTACTTATGCGTTAGCATTAAGATATTGTATACAGTATGCTACTAAGGGCTGATCCCCCTAAGTACGAGAAGAAGAGTCCATAGTCTTATGACTGTTAAAGGTTTCAAGTAAAAACACTTGACAACCTAGGACATAGTTCAAGGTCGTATGACCCTCAGAAGTTCTTTTCTCTTTTTATTCATCCTTGATTCAAAAGTTGAGTTTCCTATTTCAGAAGTCTTTAATTTATTCGCATGTTATTATTCATTGTTATATTGTTATACTTGTGGGCAATCGTGCTCACTCTTGCGTAATAATAACATTGCAGTTAAGAACGAAAAAGCAGACGAGCCTTCCACTAGTAAAGGCAAGGGCAAGATTAGCAAGTAATGAAGACTGATTATTTATGTAGTTATGTAATGATAATTAGCCTTGATGTTACTTAACACTTATTAATTGTTTATGATTCTGCACAGATGTTTAAGGTTAGAGTAACCTGGGATTTTATTATTATGCAGTTGATGTAACCCCATAAGGGGAGATTTATTTATTATTTCTATCTATTGCATGGTTTGCATTTATTTATGGGTAGATAGATAGATGATATTTGTACAGTGAACACCAAATCCTGTGGAAATGGAAGTACAGGATTTGGGGGTGTCACAGGTCTGAGGATGATACGCTGTGCTCATTTTCAGCTGTGTTCCCAAGCATTCTTGTAATCGTTTCCAAAAATTAGATGTGAAACGTGGATCTCTGTCTGATACAATGGACACAGTTACACCGTGTCTTGACACAATTTCTTTCACGTACATTTTTGCTAACCGATCTAGTGTAAATCGAATCTTGATTGGCAAAAAGTGTGCCGACTTCGTCAGTCGTCGACAATCACCCAAATGGCATCGTAACCTTGTTGGGTCGTTGGAAGACCTACCACAAAATTCATTGTGATATGCTCCCATTTCTATTTTGGTATCTCCAACGATTGTAACAATCCGCTTGGCCTTTGATGTTTAACTTTGACTTTCTGACATGTTAACCATTTTGCCACGCATTCAGCCGCATCCCTCTTCATATTCGGCCACCAAAAATGATGTCTAAGATCCTGGTACATCTTTGTACTCCCAGGGTGAATCGAATATCTTGAATTGCGAGCTTCATTCAGAATTTCTTCTTTAATTTCTGGTACTTGTGGATCCCAAATTCTCCCTTCGAATCGAAGAAACCCTTCCGAATCGATTTTGAATTTATTTTCATCACTTTCAGATATCCTCTGTTTTATCTTTTCGCAGTCTTCATCCTGAATTTGCGCATTTTCCACTTTATCCACCAACATTGAACTATTTCCCATCTGGAATAACTTTTCATCGGATTCTCATTTGGACATTTAATTTCCAACTCCATCTTAGCCATTTTCGACACTAAACTTCTCTTGATCGCTTAACATCATTAACTTCTCCCGTCCCTTCCTACTTAAGGCATCAAAGAATAACATTCGCTTTTCCGGATGATAGAAAATCTCACAATCATAATCTTTGATCGGCTCCAACCATCTTCTTTGTCGCATGTTCGAATCTTTTTGTGAAAAGATATACTTCAGACTTTTATGGTCGATATATATCTCACACCTCTCTCCATAAAGATAATGTCTCCAAATTTTTAGGGCAAACACCACTGCCGCCATCTCTAAATCATGAGTCGGATACCCTTTCTCGTAATCTTTCAACTGACGTGATGCATACGCAATAACTCTGCTGTTCTGCATAAGCACACAACCTAGTCCTTTATGCGAAGCGTCACTATACACCACAAAATTTCCTCAGATCATCGTGACAACGACAACACAAAATTTGAACTCAACCTCTTCTTCAATTCTCAAAAACTTTCCTCACACTTCTCTGTTCAAACAAACTTAACCGCTTTCCTAGTTAAATTCGTCAACGGAGTCGCGATCTTGGAAAAGTCTTGAATAAAACGCTGATAGTAACCCACCAATCCTAAGAAACTCCTTACTTCTGACGGTGTCTTCGGCTAATCCTAGTTTATTACAGCTTCAACCTTTGATGGATCTACCGAAATTCCGTCCTTATCAATCACGTGTCCGAGGAACTGTACAAGTTCCAACCAAAATTCACATTTTGAGAACTTAGCGTACAACTTCTCTTTTCTCAACGTCTCCAATGTCAATCTCAAATGTTCCACATATTCCTCTTTGGTTTTGGAATATACCAATATATCATCAATAAACACCACCACAAATTTATCTAAGAATGGTTTAAACACCATGTTCATCAAGTCCATGAACGCTGCAGATGTATTGGTTAAACCAAAAGACATAACCAAAAACTCGTAATGACCATACCGAGTCCTGAACGCTATTTTTGGTACATCCTCCGGCCTCACCTTCAACTGATGATAACCACTTCTCAAATCTATCTTAGAGAAATACCTTGCTCCCTTCAACTGATCGAACAGGTCATCGATTCTAGGTAATGGATACTTATTTTTAATCGTGACCTTATTTAACTCTCTGTAATCAATGCAAAGCCGCATCGATCCGTCTTTCTTCTTAACAAACAACACCCAAGCTCCTCCTCAAGAAACACTCACCGAATATACTTCTTATCGAAAGCAATTCTTGCAATTGCACCATCAACTCCTTCATCTCTACCGGGGCCATTCTGTATGGTTCTTTAGATATCGGGGCCGTTCCTGGTAGTAAGTCAATCACGAACTCGATTTGTCGATCCGGCGAAAGACCTGGAAAATCGTCTGGAAATACTTCTGCAAAATCTCTTATGATCGGTATCTCTTCCAATTTCGCACTCTTCTTCTGTGTATCGACTATGTAGGCTAAATATCCTACACCTCCTTGTCTCAACAACTTCTTGGCTTGCATCACCGTCAGACAACTTGCTTGTCGAGGTGACTTGCTGCCACAAAACACAACCTTTGACGGAATCATAATGTTAACACACTTCCTTTGGCAATGAATTACTGCTTCGTAATTGAATAACCAATCCATTCCCAGTATAACATCAAACTCACCAAGTCTAATTGGTATCAAATCTACCATCATCTCGTGACCCTTTATAACCACTATACAATACCTATATACAAATCTAATAGGAATCACTTCCTTATTCGTAATCTCTATACTTAAGGGAAATTTCAATTCTTCCTGGGACAATTCTAAGTTCTGAGCAAATTCATCAGATATAAATGAACAAGTAGCACCCGAATCAAATAGTACATAAGCATTAATATCATTAATCGGAGTGATACCTGACACCACATCCTTAGATCAGACAAACATCCTCGCATTTGGTCATATTGAAAGTCCTCGCAGTAGGTCGGCTTGATTGAGCTGGTCCAGTGATAGTTAATGCACCACCACCGTTGTTGTTTAATTTTCCGCCACTTGCACTTCCCGCTGGCTTCTTAGAGCAATCATGAGCTATGTGAACTTTTGAACCGCAAGTAAAGCATGCACCTTTCTTCGGACTAAAACCATTCTGTGCAATGTGTCCCTCCTGACCACAGTTGAAACACACTCGCTTTCCCTTCAAACATACCCCAGTATGGTTCTTCCCGCAAGTTGCGCAAGCCTCAAACTTTTTCTTCTGCTGATTTCCTTGCTGTCCTCCCGCAGTTGAATTCTCACTCCACTTCCTCTTTTGATTGTTATTTCCAACATTACTACCACCAGCCTTATTCTTATTCTCATTCTTCCTCTTCTTTTATTCTTAGTTGTATTTGGTCAAGGCATCGCTTCCACCTTCTGCGATAATTACCTTCTCCAGTACAGCCGCAAATGTGTTCAGCTGGAACATTGAAACCTTGCTGTAAAGCCAGGGCTTCAATCCTTGTTCGAATCTTCTCGCTTTAGGTTCATCAGTATTAACTTGATATGTGGCAAACCTTGCCAACTCGTTAAACTTCGCAGCATATTCCGGCACCGTCATCGTTCCTTGCTTCAACTCCAGAAATTGCACTTCCAGCTGATTTTAAGAACTCGCTGGAAAGTACATTTCAAAAAACATTTCCTTGAATCTATCCCACGCTATCACTCCTTGTCCTCCACGAACCTTATTTTCTTGCCACCAGTAGCTAGCTTCAGACTTCAGCATGAAAGTTGTAAACGCAGTCTCCTGATCTTCATTAAATCTAGCAACATCGAACACCTTCTCCATTTCCATGATCCAGGTTTGGGCTTCCACTAGATTCATAGACCCTTGAAATTCTGGTGGTCCAACCGCTTTAAATTCCTTGAAAGTCGTGACTTGAGCTTACGGTTGATTCGCAAGTGCACCCATCAATAAAGCTACTAATTGCTGAACCGGATTAGCGTTGGTCTTGTTGTTATTATTAGTAGACCCCTCAGGAGGTGCTTGCTGACGTGGTTGTCTTCTTCTAGGAGGCATTTTCAATTAAGATATACGCTTATTAGCTCATTACTCAACTTCTTGGGTATTTAAAGTTTAACTTAAACATTCCAAGATTAAAGCTTTAACATATAACATTTCAACTAAACTTTAATATCTTATTCATTCATAACGTTTTAAAATATAATAAAGATAGCATAATCGCTATCAACATTCACTTTCCTAAACTAAACAAGTTCCAGGATTACATACTCATACTATCCCTTTATTCATTTCAAGATAAGGGATTCACAATTTATTTATTCACATAATTGACCACATATTATTATCTATCATATTCTATCTAGGCATATTAAGACGTCGCAAGGCTTCCCGACGCTCTTCCTCCATGATACGATACGCCATTCTACGATCCATCACGAACCACGGAGAATTCTAAAACTGAGGTGGGTAATAATAGACTCAATCCTGGGCCCTATCAATTGCCGAATTAAAAGCATAATCCATCTCCTTCATCTTGGCTTTCTTCACTTGGACCTTAGCCTCAGCACGGTCTGTACGTTGAGTTGCCTTCATCCAAGCATCCTCTGCTCGTGCACGCTTAGCTGATTCCTCCTTGAAATCATCTTTCAATTTCTCCATGTCAGTCTTCATCTACTCGTGTACTTCCAACAGGTCTTCATGCTGACCCTTGGTATGAACTAAGTCCCACTCCGTGTTTCCAAGTTTCGAGTCAAGTTCCTGAATCTACACATCCTTCTGCTCCATCGAAGCATGATGCATCTCAACCATTTCCTTCAACTCCTCAACCTCATCCTGTAACTCTATGTTACGGTCATACAGAGCATCAAACATCTCCGTTGATATGGAGTTTGGTGGAAACTCCTCAGGATCCTCTTCCTCATCATCCTCCTCTACCTCCTCAGAACTATCCTCCACAGGATCGGTCACAGGCTCATCCTCTTGGATCAACTGCTTCCGCACTACATGTATATCCAGGGGTTCATCCTCTCTAGGTACCTGAGGTATCACCTTTCTAGCTGGACTGGATCCTCCTTCGTTAGACATCTTGACAACAAAATATTTTAAGTTTTACTTAACATTTTTTGATATTCGTGAGCAAATAAGTTATTAACACATAGCACATAATGTCTTTTATTATTTAGCTTCATTGGATACCTTAATCCATTTCTTAAAACTCGGTAAGAGTTAAACACCTCTATGTTTTCTATTTCCTTAAAGGTTACTTCCTAAGGTTTCCCTACCTAAGGTTCATAACCTAAAGCTTTGATACCAACCTGTGATACCCAAAATCTAGGTACTCCATTCCCACAGGATTTGGTGTTCACTATCCAAAACATTACAACTAACTACCCATAATCAAAGAATAAAGACGTAATTTAAATAACTTAAACAATCATCTTTCCCATTAAAGGGTTACATCATCATCTCAAAAACAATCCCAGGTAATCTAACCTTAAAATTATTACATCAGTTTGCGGAATATATCATATATTAAAACAAGTCTTGTAACATGAAACATTTAAATTAACTTCATTAATTCTTCAGCTCTTAGGCATCTTGCCCTTCCCTTTGCTGGCAGATGACTCATCGACTCTTTCAACCTTAGCTGCAGTGTTAATTGCAAGAGTGAGCAAACAATTGCTCACTGATATAGAAAGTAATAATGATAACAATATAAGAGTGAACAACGAATACTGAACAATAATGAACTTGTTCTGAGAATTGAGAATAAAACACAAGTTCGAAATCAATGTCTGAGGGTCTTAAGACCACGAACTATGTCTCCGGTATATAGGTATTATTACCTTAACTCTTAACAACAAGGAGATCGCATGTAACCTTCTTATCGTACTTAGGGGGATCAACCTTTTGTACCATGTATTGTGCACAAACATCTAAACATTACACGTACAAAAATCTCCTATATTAGGATTGTTTGTCTCAGTTTGAATTTAGAATTTCTACACTAAAGAAAGTTTAGTTTGGAACTAGCTTATCAGTGTTTCTAGAATTTTAGAACACTATTCAATTTCCCTCAATAAAGGTTTAACACAAGAATGTGTAACTGTACAAGGCTATCCAAGTCAAAGATCGGATATCAACAATATATAATTGAAAAAACATGATATACATGCAAAATGCTACAACCAAAAGAGTTAGAACAATCTCATTTGAATTGAAGTATTAGAACAATATGTGCTTTGAATAATAATTAAGAAAGTAAAACTCGCTCGATATAACGAATTAGGTTATAAGAGCTTGTACAAACATATTCAAGATAGATTACACTTGCTCAATTTTGAACAATAATAATATAGGAATGAAAATTTGCATTCAATATGAAAAGAATGAAGTTCGAAAGCTTGTTCAATGTAAAGAGTTAAGATTTAGAAACTTGCACAATTATAAAAGTAGGGTTAGAGAACTTGCCATGTTTGTAAGCTACACAAGTGTAAAATAATCTCCAATTATCCTACATATATCATCGAAATCGCAACAATAATTAATCGCATGAATATTAACTTTAGGGTTTAAACCATCATTTAGGTCATAACCCTAACCTAGCATCTAACCACGTAGGTTAATATACTTAACAAATCTGAAATCTCATTACAATCCAACATAACTTAATCATTCATCTCTAACTTTTAAAAACATCACACTTGGTTTCATTTTAGAAATTATTTAAATAATTATTTGAAATTTTTACACTTTGCATTACAACACATTGGAATCTGTTATTATAGTTTCTACTATGCCTTAACATCACTAACATGCTTGCTTAGCTAACATAAGACTATTATACATGACCTGCAAATTAAGCAGACTTCACTGTCTATGACAGACTCATGTGATGTGGCCACACAATATCTATATCATTATCACATACCACATGACACACACATACCACGCCTAAAAAGCTACGCTACCACAAGAACAACAAATACATAGTAAGCATACCATGCATGATACACTGAGACTCGCACTTGCGTAACCTCGAAAACAGTCTCTGCTTTGGCCATAAAATCCCAATTCTACCGAATTACACCAGATTATAACATCTACACTTTGTCACACTATAGTTACACATACTAAACACTATTCTATATACAAAACATTATATAAACACCATTTTGAAGAATCAAAACCATGGTTTTTCCAAATTTTTCCCATTTTTATACTTTTAACGAATTTGATCGCCACAAACTCGTTTCTTGATCAATTGTCATGATTTAAACTACGCCACTTTCATTTCTTAATATATTATCACAATTCACCCACAAATTACAGATTACATCATATATTGAACAAGAAATTTGGTACTTTCTAAGGCTATTTTTTAAATATGAACACTGTTAGTTATATTTCCTTCTTACAATTCAATTTCACGTGTTTGATTTCTATCCCTTTTATATATACATGCCAATAACAGACTCTACAATACTATCACACACCCACAATCAACAATTAACAAAACCCAATTCTAGAAAATGAAAATTATAAAACTGAGAGTTAGAGTTAGAAATAGATTATACCTTAATCCTCTTGATTATAAGCTAGCACGTGAATCTCTTCTTTCTTTAGGCAAACTCACAGAGATTACTCTCTCAATCTTACTCACAAAACTCTGCAATTCTCTCTTGCAACCCTTTGTAATTCTTCTTCTCACCCAACTCACCACTAGCCTTAGGAAAAATAAAATGCGTAGATAATATAAACTGGCCACTCACCAACGTGCACTTCAGTTATAAAAATAAAAAGACGTCAGTTGGAATAAGCCAAAGGCCACAAGGCCTTGTTTTGCTATCACACAAATCCCATAAACTAATTTATTTTTATATTATTCTTATTATATAGTTTTTATGTCACACCATTAACTTAGTTAATTTAAATAACTTTAGTTTAGTTAATTTAAATAACTTATAATAATAAAATTCTTATTATCATTATACTTATAATTAATAAAATAATTATATATCTAATTTAATTAATAAATTAGAAACATCACTTTGTTTAATTTATTTATTTCCATTAAATTAAACACTTAGCTTAATTATTTTCTTAAATATTAAGCAATTGATTTAATTTAATTATTTCCTTAAATTAAATCCTTCAAATAAAATTATCATTACTCAATTTAATTGACACTAATCAATTTAGTTACTAAATCAATTCACCACAATTTATCAATTATTTATTTTCCTCAATAAATAAATTATTTTAAATATTTATTTAATTCAATAAATATTTAAATTAAATTACAAATTTCTCGATCGTTACAATATACCTTACCTTAAAAGGAGAGTATATTTGACTGGTATGGTGGGGATATTCTTGAAGAAAATTTGCACTATTTTCTACACTCAAAGCTTCCTTAAACTCTAAAGAAATACGCTTAATATTATAGAAGAAGAATTCTCTGATTCTGGTGTGATTTTCAATTTTAAACTAAGCATTCTATTTATAGGAGAATAGAAGGATACTATTTAGAAAAAAAAAATCACGAACGCACATGGAAAAAAAAAATTCACGGGCGCCGAATTTATTCGGTTGAAAATTTTTCTGATTTACTATGTTGTACTATACATCACTATGTACACACTATGCAGTACTATGCAACACTATACAGTACTATGCATAATAAAATATAATGTATTCTATTTTACATAAAAAATAAAACTAATCTATATATATATATATATATATATATATATATATAGACCCTTACCCTACGGCAAAGGCAAACCTTATATCTATATATATAATAAACTAAGATAACTTTCTACCGACTATTTTAAAAAATGAGTAAGTGAGGGTCCATATAATTAGTCAAATTTACAACAAATACTTCATAAAAATCCATTCTATTTATCTTAATTCACTTGGCTTCTCAAAACACATTTTTAATGACATTTATTCATCATTTATAACTCACAATATTAACAATCAGATCATTCCCAAGAAAAAGGGGGCTTTCCGATAAGGACTTCTTATTATTAGCGCGTAATTAGGTGACCAAACCCCTTTCATCGACAGAACTTTCTAGACATCGTCAATAATACAAATAATAATATGAATAACTTTGTCATCTCAATTATTGATTTAATAATATAAAATATTATGACAATAATTGAATCAATAATGTGAGATACTATGCAGCAATTACTGTGACAATAATTAAATAAAACCGAGTGACTTCTCACGTAAGCATCAATAATCAAGATACTGTACAATACCGTGTGCTACTATGCAACCACGTGTATTACAGTACTTTTATAACAGTTAATGGTAAAACTTTTGCCGTTATTTTTATAAAAAGTTATTTCTATCATTTCCTAACTCCAAGCTGATGAAGAATTCCGCTGTGGGGTCCACTTAATGATTGTCTTGGTCATTGCATTTAATATTCCCTAGTAAAACGAATATTCCCCAACCAAACGAATATTTTATAACAACTTGCATACTTTGAAAAAATTTGTAAATATTACCTACAACTATAACATTATAACAAATCTACACCATAATATTCAAAAATAATATTTAGAGAAAATTAATCTTTATTCATAAAATTTGGGGTCTTACAAAATACCTGTCCATCTATAAACTACGGGCCAAAGGGGACTTTCACCACAAATCTTTATCTGTAACATTAAAGGTCATGGTTATACCAATACACAATTCCTAGTCATAATCATACCAATCAACAGTCCATCTTTGCACTACGGGCTAAAGATGACTTTCAACACAATATAAGCATGAGGATGATGACAATGATATAAAAAATCAATCAAGTGAGATCAAGGATAAATATTAGAGATTTATGATTCAATTTATCCAGAGTTCAAGAATGTCCGAATTTTCAACATGATCTCCAATTGTGGAGTAAAATTTAAGAATGATATTCATGTATCAAAAATAATTTGGACAGAAAAGAAATTAATTTTTGTCATGAATAGTACTCCAAATGAATTGTAATCGAATGAAAATTACCCCGAATGAATAGTATCCTAAATGAGTAGTACCTCGACAAGAATAGTATTCTGCCATGAAAAGATTAAAATTTCAATAAGAAAGTTAGACCTATAGTTAAATGATACTAAATGAAGCACAAACTATTAAGAATATTCCACCAATTTCAAGGGTTTTCACCATTTAATAATATGGTTATGGAAACAACTAATAAATTCGTATCATAAATGGAGAAATAAGAAGAAAGACGATATCCCTTGATAAATACAAAAGAAATGATATCTCTTACGAGTATGAAAGAATATATGAAACTACAAATGGATTTTCACCCGTCATGCGGTAATCCACGTAAACAGATCATTTCTACAATTTAATAAATAATGAACACGAATGATTATTCACCAGGTATGTGACAATCCGCGTAGACATGTTATACCCACATATTAATAAAGGATGAATACGAAGGACAACCCTTATGAGTATGAAGAAAATAACATCCTTTGCGAATATGAAATAAATAATACCCCTTACTTTAGTAGGAGATTGGATACTGCAATAGTGTAGTAGCAGAATATGTAAGACCCCGACTTATTATAAATAAAATTGAATTTTTCTCTATTCATTATTCTAAATTAATAAGGTGTTAATTTGATATAATGCTTTAGTAATGGGTGAAATGTGCAAATTTTGCAAAATAAGCAAGTGGTTATAAAATATTCATTATGTCGGGGAATATTCGTTTGGTCGTGGAATATTCTTTTTTGTTTAAATATCCGCATTTACCTGGCCAGTGATCAATTATGGGCCCCATAACGGAATAACTATCAGATGAAGAAAACGACAAAGTTTGAGTTTTTATAAATAACGACTAGTTGTTACCGTTAACACTGTTGGGTTACCTAGTGGTTAAAATACAAGAATACGTCTGCGTGGTGTAAAGAAATATTACCAGATTACATTACAAAGATTGTTGAATTATTGATTCATACGTAGAAGGCACTACTCTCAATAATTGTTACAGTGAGTTATCGCTCAATATTTTATTTTATTGATTCAATAATTGTCATAGTTGATAGTTTATATTATTGTTGTTTCAATAATTATCACCGCACATTATTTCCTATTATCGATCAATAATTCATATTATTTGAATAATATTATTAGATAGCATTATTGACAATGTCTAGAAAGTTCACAAGGAGAGGTTTGGTCACCTAATTGCGCACTGATGAGGGAGAAATCCTAATTGAAAGCCCCTCTTTCCCGAACGGCTCAGTTGTCATAATTATAATTCTATAATATTATTTATTAATAATTAATTATTGATTTATATGATAAGAAAATATTTATTTGATGTGGATATAAATGATGGATTTATTTATTTTATGTGGTTATAAATGAAGGAATTAATGCTGAGGTATTAAAGCTGAGGATTTCAGATATTTTCTGTTGGGAATTTGGAAAACTTTCTTCTACAAAGTTGTAAAGAATTCGATTTCGTGTGGAATGGACATAAAATTCGTATTTTTTTGATAAACGGACTATTTTCTATGAATTACTGAAATTTCAGAAAATAAAATAATTTTTATTAAATTATGGGTGGGACCCACTTTTGTTTTAACACATGTGGGCTGCTGATTTTTGGTGCAAAGGTGGCTGGTCTTTGTTGGCAACTTAGGTTGCGTAAGAGAAAAAAATGAAATTAATTATTATTTTATTATTTTAGTCTCCTATGGCATTCTAGCATTTTTTTTATAAATAGGCGCTTAGGTTAGAATTGAAAATCACACCAGAAACAAGTTTTCTTTCTCTCTAGATTATCGAGCGTATTTTTATAAGTATTTATATACTTTGAGAGTTGCTGTTTGGTACAAGTTTTCTTCGACTTTATATCCGATATTCCGATCAGAAGTACCGTTATTTTGAGGTAAGAGATGTTATTTTCTTCTTAAATGATATTATTTTCTTCAATATCATTATGCCGAAATATTGGTGAACTTTTTAATCAAATTTATAAATTTTTGTGTCGGGGTTACTATTCACGTATACGGCACTATTCACGAATATGGCACTATTCATCGAAAAATAAAAATTTCCCTTTTTATCCAAGATGTCTATTTTGGCTATTATCTTTGATTGTATCCATGTTTTGATCATTATTTTTGAATTTTGCTTCACAATTGGTTATTATGAAGTATTATTGATCTTGGATAAACTGTTATACGAATCCCTAATATTTGTCCTCCTGTCTCACTGGATTCATTTTTTTTAAAAAAATATTTTTCATCATCCTCAGTCTTAAATGATGATATTACTGAGTATCTTTGGCCTGTAGTGCAAAGATGAATGATTAACTGATGAATATCTTTGGCCCGTAGTGCAAAGATGAACAGGTGTTGAGATGAACATGACCAACTGGCGATACAAATGAATATCTTTGGCCTGTACTGCAAAGATGAATATTTGATTAAAGATGTATATCGATTGTTGTTACAAGGATAGAACTCATTCTCTACGTGACTCTTCTAATGGATTGTTGTTTCCGCTGCAGTTGTTGATCTAAAACTTGTTGTCTATTATATTCTATCAGATGTTCCCTGTTGAAGACTAATGATAATTTGTTGTATATTATCTTAGTCATAATATTCTTTACTTGGCTAGTTGAGCTCACCCTTTTCCTTTTTGTTCCATTTTCTTCTCGTGAGGTGAGAACATAAGCAGGGATCGAGCCTGGGTAATGGAGTAATGGTTCTAGAAAGATGTTTTAGCAGTCCTCACTATTTCTGTAAAATAGTGTATGAATAATTGTAATGAGGACTTATTTGAGTGTTGATATTGTCTAGAAGACAATATTTGTATTTAAACTCACAGTATGTGTTGTCGTATTTTACACGACATTTGTATTATTGAAGTTGTAGTTTGCTTTCTGTACCATGTATTTGGCGACTCAGAATGGGTGTTGTATACCTATTTTGGGGGCGTCACAGAATACTCTTCTTCTTTCTCTCTATAGTTTCTCTTTCTATAGTTTTAGTGAGTTCGTAAGAAAGAATGAAGTAATGAGCTTCTATTTATAGGAGAATGGACTAAATAGTAACTAATTCACGAACGGTCCATCTTGATTTACTATTAAAATAGACGATCCATATTGATTTACTATTAAAACTTCAACTGACGACCCATATTGATTTACTATTAAAACTTCAACCGACGGTCCATATTAATTTACTATTATAACTTCAACCGACAGTCCATATTGATTTACTATTAAAACTTCAACTGACAGTCTGAAAAATTAGCACATCTCCCGATGGAATAATAAGTCAAATTTACAACAAACGCCTCATAATAAACCCCTCTATTTATATTAAAAATTAAATAAATATTTACCACAAATCACTTATCTTCAATCAACACATTTTTAATCTTTCAACAATTATTCATTATTTAATATATAACTCACAATATTGACAACCAGATCGTTCACAGGAGAGAGGGGGCTTTTCGATAAGAATTTCTCCTTACTAGCGCGCAATTAAATAACCAAACCCCTTTCCTCGACAAAACTTTCTAGACATGGTAAATAATGTAAATAATAATATGGATAATTGTGTCATCTCAATTATTGATCTAATAATATAAAATATTGTGCAGATGATACTATGATAATAATTGAATTAATAATACGAAATACTATGCAACAACTATTGTGGCAATTATTGAATGGAACTAAGTGACTAATCAGAGATACTATGCAATACCGTGTGCTACTATGCAACAACGCGTATTATTGTACTTTTATCACTGGATATTTCAACAGTTTAACGGGAAAAGTCTTGCCGTTATTTTATGAAAAAGTTATTTCTATTGCTTTCTATATCCGACCATTATTCCGTTATGTGGTTCACCAATAATTACACCGTCGTACGAATATTCTCTGACAAAAAGAATATTTCCTGACCAAACAAATATTTTATGACCACTTGCTTACTTTGCAAAATTTGCACATATCACCCATAACTATAACATTATATCAAATCAACACCTTACTATTCAAAATAATATTTAGAGAAAATTAAATCTTTATTCATAAAAGTTGGGGTCTTACAGAATAAACCAAAATTTATCGTGCCATATAGATATTTAAAGATTCTTTTTACAACTTTTAAATGTGATTCTTTTGGTTTAGCTTGAAATCGAGCGTGTAGACAGACACTGTACATTATATCAAGTTTAGATGTTGTTAAGTATAATAAACTTCAATCATACCACAATATTTTATTACCTCTACATCAGCACCTTTATCATCAGATGTGAGCTTGATGGATGTGCTCATGGGTGTTGCTTTTGGTTTTGGTTTGTCAAAGCCAAACCTTTTGTGTAATTCCTTTGTATACTTTGTTTGGTGAATGTAAATGCCATCTATTCCTTACTTTATTTGTAGTCCCAAGAAGTAGATGAGTTCTCCTATTAGACTAATGTCAAACTCCTTGTACATACACTTGGAATAAAAAAGATCATTAGTAGCACTAAATATTATATCGTCTACATATATTTATACAATAATAATATCTTTATTATCATGTTTAATAAAAAATGTAGAATCGATTTTACCTTTTGTGAACCCATTGGATAGAATATACTTACTCAGTCTTTTGTACCAAGCTCTTGGAACTTGTTTGAGTCCATATAAAGACTTTTTGAGTTTGTATACATGGTTTGGATATTTCTCATGCTCGAATCCAGGAGGCTGTTTCATATTCCTCATTTATGTACCCATTTATGAATGCACTTTTTACATCCATTTGCTGTAGTTTAAACTGTTTATATGAGGCAAAAGCTAGTAAAATCTGGATTGACTCTAATCTTACCACTGGTACAAACATTTCTTCGTAGTCAATCTCTTCTTGTTGATTGTATCCTTGAGCTACAAGCATTGCTTTGTTGCGGGTTATTGTTCCATGCACATCAAGCTTATTCTTATATTCCCATTTGGTTCCAATTATTGAAGTTCCTTTTGGTGGAGGGACTAACTCCCACACTTGTCACCTTTCAAATTAATTGTTGCAACTCTTCTTGCATTGCCACCAACCAGTTTTCATCAAGTAGATCCTCATTTGCGTTCTTTGGCTCAATTTGTGGTAAAAAGGCTGAGAATGCACATAGTTATTAAGCTCCTCTTCTTGTTGTGATGCCACAATTTATGTCACCAATTATATTATCCTAAGGGCGATTCTTGATGTATCGTGTTGTTTTAGGCATTGGACGGCTTACTATCTGTTCTGTATTCTGAATTGGATCAGGATTTGAAACCTCTTCATCAGATTCTGCTGACTCCATTTCTTGCTCTTCCTTTTATGGTAAAAAAACTTGTTGTTCTTCTGAATCCAGTAACCCATGCTCTGATGACTGTTTTATTAGAACTGCAGCAATTTCAAGTACACCTGCATGTGACGCCCCCAAAATAGGTATACATCACCTATTCTGAGTCGCCAAATACATGGTACAAAAATCAAATACAAACTTAATTTATACAATACGAAAAAATGTAGCTGAGATTTTTAACACGAATATTGTGATCTAGACAATATCCAAACTCAAATGGAGTCCTCATTACATTTATTATCGTACCATTTCATAGAATAGTGAGGACTACTATAGTCACCATCTCGGACCATCACTCCGTTCCCCGCCTAGTCCCAACTATGTTCTCATTTCCTGAAGAGAACAATGAAAGCAAAAGGGTGAGCTCAACTAGCCCAGTAAGAAATATTATGACTAAGATAATGCAGAAAAATTATCGTTAGCCTTCAACAGTGTTAAACTGATTAAAATATACTCCCTCCGTCCCATAGTTATAGGCTGATTTCTTTTGACACATAGTTTAAGAAAATCAGTTTAAGTGGCAATTTTTAACAGTAATTTTCCACATATATCCCTTAATATGGAATTAATGAATAAGTTAATTACTCCTTACTTATCACACTGAGACTCTCAACTTAATTGATCTACGTGTACTGACCATTAAAATAGAACTTTAACCGAAGATAAAATTTTAATCTACATAAAATTTCAACCAATCACAAAACGTTTGTTATTCCAAATTCATTTATTGATCCTAAAAAGTTGAATTCTTTTATTGAGAATACAACAACATTAAATGTGGTGATAAAAATAATGACATTGAATGTTGTTTCTTCAAAAAAAAAGTAATAGTTGAATATTTATTATAAGGGCATAAAAGTAAAATAATGAACTAACTAAATTTTATAAATAGTAAGTAGCCTATATATTGGGACATCTCAAAATAGAAAATCAGCCTATAACTATGGGACGGAGGGAGTAATAAATATCAAGTTTAACTACAGCAGAACAAGCAATCCATTAAAAGAGTCAAGTAGAACATGATATCTATTATCTTCTATGATTTAAAAAGTTTATCATCAATTTTATCGCTGAGACTCAGCTCAATAAATAATTCACATCATTGAATTATCCATGCACTACGGACCAAGGATATTCATTAGTATCACGTCCACGAATTATCCATGCACTACGGACCAAGGATATTATGTTATCACCAATGGTCATGATCATGCTAACAACTGTCCATCAATGCACTATGGGCCAATGATGACTTTTACCACATCATTTGTAATATTACGGGTCATGATTATACCGAATAATCTCTGGTCATAATCATACCAATCAACAGTCCATTTATGCACTAAGGCCAAAGATGACTTTCATCACAATATAAGCATGATGATGATAACAATGATAAAAGAATTCAATTAAAAGAAAGCAAATAATAAATTTTTAAATATTTATAATTTAATTTATCCAGAATTCAATAATGTCCAAATTGTCAACATGATACTGCTTTGTGGAGTAAAATTCAAGAATAATATTGTATCAAAAATGATTTGGACAGAAAAGAAATCAATTTTTGTCATGAATAGTACCCCGGGTGAATAGTACCCGAGTGAATAGTACCTCATGAATAGTACTTTGGGAATAGAACTTTGTGAATAGTACCCCGTGAATAGTACTTTGTATAGTACTTTGTGAATAGTATCCCGTGAATAGTACTCCAGAATGAAACGATTAAAAATTAACAAGAATGTTTAGAAAAATATCCTTATGAAACGATACTAGATGAAGCGCAAATTTTAAGGATATTCTACTAATTTCATGGAGTATAGAAGCAATACTTTAACAAAATGAGTGTAGAATTAGAAATACAAAACGAAATAATATTACTTACATACTACAGAGTAGGTAAGAAAATATTATTTCATACGAATATTGAATAAAAATAATACCCCTTACCTTAAAAAGAAGAGTATTCCAACTGGTATAGCGGGGATATTCTTGAAGAAAACTTTCACTATTTTCTACACTCAAAGCTTCCTTAAACTCTAAAGAAATACGCTCAATATTATAGAAGAAGAATTCTCTGATTCTGGTGTGATTTTCAATTCTAAACTAAGCATCCTATTTATAGGAGAATGAAAGGATACTATTTGGATGCACAGTAAGAAAAAAATCACGGACGCGCAGTGGAAATTCGAACAATTTCTGAAAATTCACATGATTTACTATGCAGTCACTATACAAATACTATGCAGATACTATGCATAATAAAATATAATATATTATATTTTTCATAAAAAATAAAACTTATTATAATATATATATATATATATATATATATATATATAACCAAACCAAACCACTCGTGAATTAATCCCTCCCCTTGACAATTTCATTTTTCAACACACATGGGCCCCACTTATGTCATCATCACATGTGGCCCCACCTCTTATAATATATATATACTGAATAACCTTCTACCTATTATTTTGAAAAATGAGTAAGTGGGAGTCCAAATAACAGGCAAAATTTATAACAAATACTTCATAAAAATTCCCTTAATATTTTTAACAATATTTATTCATCATTATTATAACTCGCAATATTAACAACCAGATCGTTCCCAGGAAAGAGGGGGCTTTCCAATAAGGATTTCTCCATATTGGCGCAATTAGGTGACCAAACCCCTTTCCTCGACGTAACTTTCTGAACAATCGTTAATTATGCAAATAATAATATGAATAACTTGTCATCTCAATTATTGATTTAGTAATATAAAATATTGTAAAAATAATTGAATCAAATAACGTGAGATACTATGCAACAATTCATCAGTAGTAATAATTAAATAAAACCGAGTGACTTCTCAATGTAAGCATCAATAATCAATACCGTAAAGCTACTATGCAACCACGCCAGACATCAGATTTTTATCATCACGGGTATTTCAACAGTTAAAGGTATAATTTTCACCGTTATTTTCATAAAAAGATATTTCTGTCATTTTCTAACTCTGACAATAATTTCATTGTGGGGTCCACCAATGATTATGTCATCGTACAAATATTTTCTGTTAAAATGAATATTCTCAGACCAATCGAATATTTTATAATAACTTGCATACTTTGCAAAATTTATAAATACTACCCACAACTATAACATTATATCAAATTCACACCATAATATTCAAAAATATATTTTGAGAAAAATTAATCTTTATTCATAAAAGTTAGGGTCTTACCCTTCTTATGAAATTTTGTCCTCGAAATTGGGGTACGTACCTGGTATGTCGATGAGGTGAGGATACCTTGATTTCATTTCAGATTCTAACTGTCAGGTCATTTCCTCAATATCGTGGTTTCTCCACAAAACTTTGACTTGAGATATAACCTCGAAGCGTAGAATATGTTCCTTCTTATCTAAGATTTTAATAGGTACCTCTTCATACGTTAAATCTTTCGCCATCTCATCTAGTTCTAATTCAATAATGTGGTTTGGGTCTTCCACATATTTACGTAACATAGATATGTGAAAGCGAGTCTATAGGCCACAGTTCCTACTTGATCGAGGATTTCAAATGGCCCAATGAATTGAGGATTGAGTTTTTCTCTCTTTACAAATATTATAACTCTTTTCTATGGTGTAACACGTAACTACACATGCTCTCCAACATTGAACTCCACGTCTCTTCGATAAAGATCAGCATAACTCTTTTATCGATCTTGTGAGGTTTTTATACGTTGCCGGATCATTTAAATCTTTTCCGTTGTCAAGCGTACCAATTCTGGTCCCAAAAACATTGCTTCACCCACCTCATCCCAACATACTGGAGAACAACAATTGCGTCCATACAACGCCTCGAATAGAGCCATGCAAATACTTCCTTGATAACTGTTGTTGTAGGAAAATTCCACCAATGGCAAGAACTTGTCCCAATTTCCTTTGAAGTCAAGGACACATAGTCTTAATAGATCTTCAAGAGTTTAAATAGTCCTTTCTGACTGCCCGTCCGTTTGAGCATGATAAGCCAAACTGAATCATAAATTCGTGCCCATAGCTTTTTACAAACTAACACAAAATCGTGAAGTGAATCTTGGGTCTCGATCAGAAACTATGGATACTGGCATACCATACAGTCTTACAATCTCATTTATGTATATACGAGCAAGAAGTTTAAGTGAATAAGTTTCTCGTATAGGTAAGAAATGAGCAGACTTGGTCAATCTATCGACAATGACCCAAATTGCATCTCTGCCTTGAGAAACCTTGGGAAGACCAGTAACGAAATCCACGATAATGTGCTCCCACTTCCATTCTAAAATTTCAAGTGGTTGCGATGGACCTTTTGGCACTTGATGCTCTGCCTTGACATGTTGACAAGTTAGATACCTTGAGATAAAATCTACTATCTCTCTTTTCATATTGCTCCACCAAAATGTATGTCAAAGATCGCGATACATTTTGGTACTCCCAAGATGGATTACAAACGGTGTGTTGTGTGCCTCCATCATGATTTTAAACTTTAAATTCTGGGTCGTTAGGAACACAAAGTCTGGAGTTGACTCAAAGTATTCCTTCTTCATCGATTCTTGCTTCCGGAATAGCACCTTCTTGCACTTTCTTCTTCATACGCATCAGCTCCTGGTCTATAGCTTGAACAACTTTAATTTTATCGGTTAAAGTCGGTTCTACTCATATATTTAACATCATCACATGGGTCCCTAGAGTTTTTAACTCTATCTCCATCCTTTGTAAGTCATACCAAATGGGCCTTTGCGTGGATAATATCGTACTCATACCCGCATATGATCTTCTACTCAACGCGTCAACTACCACGTTTACTTTTCGAGGATGGTATTGAATGGTATGATCGTAATCTTTTAACATCTCAAGCCAACGTCGTTGTCGCATGTTGAGTTCCTTTTGGGTGAAGAAATATTTGAGGCTTTTATGATCGGTATAGATTTCCACCTTCTCCCTATACAGGTAATGTCTCTAGATCTTTAGTGCGAAAACGACTGCTGCCAACTCTAGATCATGAGTAGGATAATTCCTCTCATATTCTTTGAGTTGTTGTGAGGCATAGGCTATGACTTTCCCATGTTGCATGAGAGCACATCCTAACCCTCTGCCTGAAGCATCACTGTAGATGACAAATCCCTCTGAACTAGATGGTATTGTTAAAACAGGTACTGAAATGAGTCTCCTCTTGAGTTCTTAAAAAATCTTCTCACATTCCTCGCTCCAACCGAATTTTGTATCTTTTCTAGTTAGTTGAGTTAATGGAGTAGCGATTCGAGAAAATCCTTCCACGAATCTCCGATAATAACCAGCTAAGCCTAAAAAGCTACGTACTTCAGTCACTGACTTAGGTTGCTCCCAGCTTTGAATTGCTTCAATCTTTGCCGGGTCAACGGATATTCCATGATTTGATATCACATTCCCAAGGAATGCTATTTCCTCAAGCTAGAACTCGCATTTCTTTAACTTGGCATACAACTTTTTTTTCACGAAGCTTTTGAAGTATTAGCCTCAAGTGTTGCTCATGATCTTCACGACTTTTGGAGTAAATGAGGATGTCATCAATAAAGACGACCATAAAGTAATCCAAATATTCCATGAATACTAGGCTCATCATATTCATGAAGGCAGCAGGAGCATTGGTCAATCGAAAAGACATAACTAGGAATTCGTAATGCCCGTTCCAATTGAGTTCTGAAAGCAGTCTTTGGAATGTCATCAGTTATAATCTGTAAATGATGATATCCAGAACGAAGATCGATTTTTGAAAAGAATTTGTCACCTTGAAACTGGTCAAACAGGTCATCAATGCGAGGCAAAGGATACCTATTTTTGATGGTGACTTGATTCATTCCCGATAATCAATACAAAGACGCATACTTTCATTTTTCTTCTTTACGAATAGAACAGGAGCACCCCAAGGAGACGTACTAGAACAAATGAAACCGATGTCTAACAATTCCTGTAGTTGGGTTTTTAACTCCTAAAGTTCAATAAGAGCCATTAGATATGGGTTTTGGAAATGGGTTTTGTACCGGGCTCAAGGTTGATACAAAATTTGATTTCACGCTCTAGGGGTAGGCCATGATGTTCTTCAGGGAATACGTTAGGAAATTTATTAACAATAGAAATATCATTCAAATCTGATGTATTTTTGTTTAAATCTGTGACATGGGCTAAGAAAGCTTGACATCTGTTTTTCAATAAACGAATAGCTTTTTGGCTTGATATGACAGTAATTGACTTTAGTTGTTTGGTTGTTTGAATTCGCATAATAGGTTGGTTAGGAATATGAAAGCTAACAACCTTACGAAAATAATCAATTTTAGCATGACGAGTAGTTAACCAATCAATCCCTAAAATCACATCAAATGCAAGTATTTTCAAAGAGATAAGATTGACAGGTTACGTGCGGGTGCCGATTTGAATCAAACAAGACTTATAAACATTGGATGTAATAAAGGTTTCTCCCAACGTAGTTTCAATAGATAAGTCAAAGTCTAATTTCTCTGGAGTTAAATTTAATCGTTGAGCACAAGTAAGAGAAATAAAAGAATGGGTAGAACCGGTATCAAATAAGGTATAGACTTCGCAAGAGTTTATGATTATCTTACTCATGATAACCTCGTTCGAGTTCCTTGCTTTTTGGGAGGTTACGACAAATTCTCTCCCTTGAATTATCGGTTTTGTCTTGTCTGGGACGGCCTTTGTTGCCTCCATCCTAGCTGAACTTGACTTCGCTGTACGATAAAATTGGGCTAGGTAACTGATGAGTGGGATTTATACCCGCGAATCGATTACTTTATAGCTTAAATAGTTGCCTGATCTTCGTGGATTTTATTTAGTTTTTATATTATTTTAGTATTAATTTGCTTAACCGACGTATTACAGGGTTTAATAGGTCTTTTTTTAGCTTGCAGGTGTAAAACGGTAATTTTTCATACACTCGCGCCGCGGCGCCAAAGCCTAGTATTAAAACTCGTGCCACAACGCCACCCCTTATTCCAGGCTGATGTCACCTCGGCTACAAGAAGACCCCAGATCCTTCATGGACTCAAGGCAAGCAATAAGGACCTCCTTTTTTTATCTTGATGTGGAAATAGTATTTCACCCTTAGCTCTTAGACTTCTGCGCCATAACACGACCTCCCATGCTCAGCAAGAGAAGAAATTGGTTTTAACCTAGCTTAAAGGAAATATTGATATATATATATATATATATATATATATATATATATATATATATATTAAAGAGGGCCTCTACATATGATATAATCGGATAGAATAGAATAATTCCCTCTCTGGGAAATAACTTTTGTAATTTCTCTCTCTATCTCCTAGAAAATGTCTGTAAATATAGATTAGGTAGTTTAGGGAGAAGTTTGGAATTCCTTGGAGCAATAAGAGCAGTGAGCAATTCAGATTGGGAAGCTTGAAAGGAGCGGAATGTTTGGAGATTGAAGAGCCTCGACATAGTTTATTCTTATCCATTTATTTCCTCTGATCTTGTAATCCATAAATGTTGTCTTATTTGCTACTTATGTTTTGTTCAAGAGCTATGAACTAAGTATTGGCTCAAAGGTTATAATGGAACTGTGATGTCCCCAAAATAGGTATACATCACCCATCTTGAGTCACCAAATACATGGTATAATTTTCAAATACAACTTAATTATACAACTGTCGTGTAAAATACGACAAAACATAACTGAGAGTTTTAATACGAATATTATCTTCTAAACAGTATCCAAACTCAAATGGAGTCCTAATTACATTTATTATCACACTATTTAACAGAATAGTGAGGAATACTAATGCTATCATCTGGACCATCAATTCGTTCCCCAACTCGTCTTAGCTATATTCTCATTTCCTGAAGAGAACAGTGAAAGAAAGGGTGAGCTCAACTAGCCCAGTAAAAAATATTATGACTAAGATAATGCAGAATAAATTATCCTTAGCCTTCAACAGTATAACAACTGATAGAATATAATAGAGAACAAGTTTTAGATCAACAACTGCAGCGGAATAAGCAATCCATTAAAAGAGTTAAGTAGAGCATAAAATCTACTATCTTCTATGATTTAAAAAGTTTTTCATCAACTTTATCGCTAAGACTCATCTTAATAAATAAACCATATCATCGAATCATCCCTGCACTACGGGCCAAGGATATTTATGTAATCATCAATGGTCATGATTATACCGAATAATCCCTGGTCATAATCATACCAACAACTATCCATCAATGAATTACAGGCCAATGAGGACTTTTACCACATCATTCATTACATTACGGTCATGATTATACCGAATAATCCCTGGTCATAATCATACCAAGTCTATCTATGCACGCAAGACAAAGATGACTTTAATCACAATATAAGTATGAGGATGATGACAATGACATAATAATTCAATAAAACAAGTTCAAGGATAAATTTTAAAAATTTATAATTTAATTTATCCAGAAATCAATAACGTCTAAATTGTCAACATGATACTGCTTTGTAGAGTAAAATTCAAGAATAATATTCATGTACCAAAAATAATTTGGATAGAAAAGAAATATATATTTTTGGGTAAATAGTACCATGTGAATAGTACTTCGGAAATAGTACCTCATAAATAGTACCCCGACATGAAAAGTACCCCAAATACCCGAGTGAATAATATCGGGTGAATAATAATTTGGGTGAATAGTAACCTGTGAATAGTAACTCATGAATAGTACTCCGATACGAAAAGTGCCCCGAATACCGGAGTGAATAATACTAGAGTGAATAGTAATCGGGTGAATAGTAACCCGTGAATAGTAACTCATAAAAAGAATACCAAAAAAATGATATTCCATGACGAGTACAAAAGAAATGATATCTCATACGAGTATAATAGAATATACGAAACCCCAAATGGATTTTCACATTGTCACAGTAATCCACGTAGATAGATCATTTCCACAATTTAATAAAGAATGAATCTGAAGGATCATTCACCATGCATCTGATAATCCACATAGACAGAGTTATTCCAACATAATAATAAAGAATGGAATAATAGAAGAATTCACCGAGGCATCGATAGACCCTTGCAGACGGTTATTCAACGAAATAATAAATAATAGAACGGTCAAATTAAATACGTATCACATACCGAGACGAGGATATTCAATAGAATAATAAAGAATGGAACCGGTCATGCGTAATCCGCATAGGCGGGATATTCAACGAGAATAATATAGAATGGAATAACGGAAGAATTTCACTATGTATGCGGTGCTTGCATAAGGCAGTTATTCAACATAATAATAAAGAATGGAATAACGAAAGAATTTCACCATGTATGCGGTGCTTGGCGTAGGCGAGTTATTCAACATAATAATAAAGAATGGAATAACGAAGCTCTCTTCATGAATCGAAAGAAATAATACCCTTACCTCCTCGGAAGAAAAGCTGGATCTTTGGAATAGTGAGGTAGCGAGACTTCTCTTCTTCTTTCTCTTTATAATTTCTCTCATAATAATTGCTCTATAGCTTTAGTGAATTGGTGAAAAATAATGAAGGAATGAGCTTCTATTTATAGAAAAATATAGTTTCAATAATTGCACATTTTGGGGCTCAAAATATTACAGTATAAAACCTTCCTCTTTTCCTTCATTTTTAATTTAGTCCTGCAAGTATTATCAAACTTGCACCACCTCCCCTAATAGTAAATCATGTGAATAAATAGTAAATCATGTGACTCAATAGTTGTAATCATGTGAAAAAATTAATTATAGTATAGTACCTTCAACTATACCTCCATTTTTAACTTAGTCATGCAAGTATTATCAATCTTGCACCAACTCCCCTAATAGTAAATCATGTGAATCAATAGTACACACATGTGAACACATAGTTATAAGCATGTGAATTAATAACAATTAATTGCTCATTTATCCGGTTAATTACCTGATTGGTCAATATCACCTCCAGACATCAATTATCATCGAAATAAATGTCGATTTCCACTAACACTAATAATTCCCACACAATGGAACTATCAATTTCATCTTTAATTAACACGAACTTATTCATTATTAATATTATAACTCACAATATTTAACAACCAGTTTGTTCCCAGGAAAGAGGGGGCTTTCCGATAAGGATTTATCCTTATTGGCGCGCAATTAGATGACCAAACCTCTCCTTGACAGAACTTCTAGACATTGTCAATATTGCAAATAATAATATGAATAACTTTGTCGTCTCAATTATTGATTTAATAATATAACATATTATGCGAGACGATCTTTGTGACAATAATTGAATTAATAATATATGAGAAATATGATGCAACAATTCTTTGTAGCAATAATTGAGTATAACGAGTGACTTCTTACGTAAGCAATAATAATCAATCTGGTGTGCTTCTTATGCAACCACGCATTATTCTTGTACTTTTACTACCGGGTAGTTCAACAGTTTTAACGGTAACACTTTTGCCGTTATTTTAAAAAAAAGATAATTCTGTCGTTTTCTAACTACGATAATACTTCCGTTGTGGGGTCCACCAATGATTGTGCCATCGTACGGATATTCCCGATAAAAAAAATATTCCCCGACCAATTGAATATTATATAACAATTTGCTTACTTTGCAAAATTTATAAATATTACCCACAACTATAACAGTATATCAAATCCACACCATAATATTAAAAAAAATATTTCGAGAAATTTAAATCTTTATTCATAAAATTTGGGGTCTCACAGGAACCCTTTGTTGAATTAAATTGAATGTCTTATCTCTTTGGTTGGCAGCATATAGTTTGATTTAATATATTCATACTTAATGATTCTCACTAAGACATTAGTGATGATTTTGGTAATCTATATGATATTGAAATAAGGATTGTAGATTTACACCTTAATATATTGGCATGTGATTATGTGTTGTCGATTTGATTCGACTGCATAATTTGTGTGTAGAATAGACATATATCTGTGCGCCACGTGTGGCCTATTGAAAACTTAAGCTTTAAATCCTTGTTATGGTTAATTCGCATAGACATATATAGGATTATCACCTAGCTTGGATGTTCTTTTCAGTTCTATTCCCTATCGGGTGGATCTAGAGAGGATATGTGTGAGACCCCAGATTTTATGAATAAAGATTTAAATTTCTCGAAATATTTTTTTTTGAATATTATGGTGTGGATTTGATATAATGTTATAGTTGTGGGTAATATTTACAAATTTTGCAAAGTAAACAAGTGGTTATATAATATTCGATAGGTCGGGGAATATTCATTTTAATAGGAAATATTCAAATTTACGACACAATTATCGATTTTAACCTCACAATGTAAGTATTATCGTAGTAAGAAAACGATGTAATTATCTTTTATTAAAAATAACTACGAAAGTGTTACCGTTAAAACTGTTGAACTACCCGGTAGTAAAATGTACATGTACGCTGTGGTTACATAAGTAGCACACTGTATTGGTTATTGATGCTTACGTGAGAAGTCACTCGCTTATACTCAATTATTGTTACAATAATTGGCGATCATATCTCTCATATTATTGATTCAATTATTGTCACAAGATCATCAGTATAATATGTTATATTATTAAATCAATAATTGAGATAAAGAAAGTTATTAATATTATTATTTACAATATTGACAATGTCTAAAGTTCACAAGAGAGGTTTGGTCATCTAATTGCATACAATAATAAGGAGAAATCTTATCTGAAAGCCCCTCTTTCCTCGGGAACGACCTAGTTGTTAAATATTGTGAATTATAATATTAATGATGAATAAGTTTGTGTTGATTAAAGATGAAATTGATAGTTCCATTGTGTTGGAATTATTAGTGTTAGTGGAAATCGATATTTATTTCGATAATAATTATTGTCTGGAGGTTATATTGACCAATCAGGTAATTCACCGGATAAATGAGAAATTAATTGCTATTAATTCACATGCTTATAACTATGTGTTCACATGTGTGTACTATTGATTCATATGATTTACTATTAGGGGAGTTGGTGCAAGATTGATAATACTTGCATGACTAAGTTAAAAATGGAGGTATAGTTGAAGGTACTATTCTATAATTAATTTTTTCACATGATTATACTATTGAGTCACATGATTATACTATTAATTCACATGATTTACTATTAGGGGATGTGGTGCAAGTTTGATAATACTTGCAGGACTAAATTAAAAAGGAAGAAAAAGAGGATGGTATTATACTGTAATATTTTGAGCCCCAAAATGTGCAATTTTTAAAACTATATTTTTCTATAAATAGAAGCTCATTCTTCCCTCATTTCTCACCAATTCACTGAAGCTATAGAGCAATTATTATAGAGAGAAATTATAGAGAGAAAGAAGAAGAGAAGTCTGCTACCTCACTATTCAAGTATCCAATTTTCTTCTAAGGTAAGGGGTATTATTTCTTTTGTATTCATGAAGAGAGCTTTTGTTATTCCATTCCTTATTATTATTTTGGAATAACCTGTCTATGCGAAGTACCGCATACATGGTGAAATTCTTCTGTTATTCCATTCTTTATTATTATGTTGGAATAACCTGTCTATGTGAAGTACCGCATACATGATGAAATTCTTGTGTTATTCCATTATTTATTATTCTTCGTTGAATAACTCGTCTGCAAGCGGCCTATCGCATCACTGGCGAATTCTGTTGTTATTCCATTCTTTATTATTCATTGGAATATCCTCAGATGCAAGTGATTACGCATGACCGGTTCCGCTTCTTTATTATTCATTTAGAATATCCTCGTCTGCAAAGGGTTACGCATGACCGGTTCCATTCTTTATTATTCGTTGAATAACTCGTCTGCATGCGGATTACGCATCGCCGGGTGAATTCTTATGTTATTCCATTCTTTATTATTCTCATTTAGAATAACTCATACATGTGGATTACCGCATTCATGGTGAATGATCCTTCATATTCATTCCTTATTAAATTGTGGAAATAATCTGTCTACGTGGATTACCGCATGGCGGGCAAAAATCAATTTGCGGTTTCATATATTCTATTATACTCAGTTGGTTAAAGTTTTGGCTTCTATACTCCATGAAATTAGTGGAATATCCTTGATATTTGCGCTTCATCCAGTATCTTTTCATAGAAATATTTTTCTGGGCATTCTTAAATTTTACTCCACAAAGAAGTATCATGTTGACAATTTGGACGTTATTGATTTTTGGATAAATTAAAATTATAAATCTTTAAAATTTATCCTTGAACTTGTTTTATTGAATTATTATGTCATTGTCATCATCCTCATGCTTATATTGTGATGAAAGTCATCTTTGGCTTACGTGCATAGATGTACTTGGTATGATTATGAACAGGGATTATTCGGTATAATCATGATCGTAATGTGACGAATGATGTGGTAAAAGTACTCATTGGCCTGTAGTTCATTGATGGATAGTTGTTGGTGTGATTATGACCATGGATTATTCGGTATAGTCATGACCATTGATAATTACATGAATATCCTTGGCCGTGATGCAGGGATGATTCGATTTTATTTATTGTCGAGTCTCAAATGATAAAGTTGATGAAAAACTTTTTAAATCATAGAAGATAGTAGATTTAATGCTCTACTTGACTCTTCTAATGGATTGCTTGTTCCGCTGTAGTTAAACTTATTTTGAAGGCTAAGGATAATTTATTCTGCATTATCTTAGTCATAATATTTCTTACTGGGCTAGTTGAGCTCACCCTTTTCTTTCACTGTTCTCTTCAGGAAATGAGAATATAGCTGAGACGAGTCGGGGAAGGGAGTGATGGTCTAGGATAAGTGGCTTTAGTAGTCCTCACTATTCTGTGAAATAGTGTGATAATAAATGTAATGAGGACTCCATTGAGTGTGGATATTGTCTAGAAGGCAATATTCTTGTTTAAACTCTCAGTTATGTTTTGTCGTATCTTACACGACTGTTGTATAATTAAGTTGTATTTGGATTTTTGTACCAAGTATCTGGCGACCCAAGATGGGTGATGTATACCTGTTTTGGGGGTGTCACAGTTGGTATCAAAGCTTAAGGATATGATCCCTGGCTGAGATGTGAGACAAGAACTAGGAGGGGAGAGACGGGGAATTCCTTCGCTAGTATGACCTACCTAAGTTTATTTGGTATTTAATTGGCCGGTCAGAGTATAAAGATAATATATGATATGTTAATTAACCCTTGTTTTGTGGCAGTGTTTGAAAATGGCAGCTGAAAATGTTAATAATGGAGTGAATGAGACTGTTGAGACACCTTTAATCACTAACCAGGTTAATGTGACGTCGGACGAAGAAGAAATTAGAGATATCTTCGTGGTGAGTGAAGAACTAATAATTGCACCCGAGCTAGTTGTAGAGGTAGCAGCTGAGAGTAAGGAAGAAGAGGAAGAAGAGGAACCTGAGGAGAATTTATTAGAAGAATTTTATGATCGAAATTTAGAATTACAAAATCGTATTCATGAGTTGGAAGAGTAGGCTGAAGAACGACAGACGGTTGTGGAGCAAAGAGATGTAATAATTCAAAATTGTGTTACCCGATGTGCGATGCTTGAACAGAAGCACTCTTTGGCAGAGTATAAGATATTAGAGCTGGAATCTGAGAATGCTATGATCAAACTTCTGATGAAAGAAGAAGCAACTGAACGAATGAGAATAGATGATGCATGGGTAAAAGCCGCACGACGCGTTGATATTGTAGAAAAAGACGTCCGATCCAATAAGGTCAAAATAAATGAAATGGATTTCGCTTTTTGGATAATAATTGGGAGAATCCAACATCGAGTTCAGAATTACCCTGTGCAGAGAGGTCAACCCCAATTCGATATGGATCGGAGAGTAATGATTCCAATCATGGATCAGGAATGTGACGAAGCAATTAAGGGTGGAATGTACTCTATAGCAAAGTCAAATCCGGTAGTTTAAGTGAGAGCATTTGTCGAGAAACCCGAACGAAGTTATTGCGGGTAAGTTAATTATAAACTCTTGCGAAGTCTATACCTTATTCGATACCAGTTCTACCCACTCTTTTATTTCTCCTACTTGCGCTCAATGTTTAAATTTAACTCTGAAAAAATTAGACTTTGATTTATCTGTTGAAACTCTGTTGGGAGAAACCTTCGTTACCTCCACTATTTATAAATCTTGTTTGATTCAAATCAACACTTTCACGTTACCTGTCGATCTTATCTCTTTGAAAATACTTGCATTTAATGTGATTTTAGGGATTGATTGGTTAACTACTCATCAAGCTTTTCGTAAGGTTGTTAGCTTTTATATTCCTAACCAACCTGTTATGCGAATTCAAGCAACCAAACCACTAAAGTCAATCACTATCATATCAAGCCATAAGTAAAGAGCCCCGAGCCTTTCGCTGGTGACTTCCTTGTGTGGAAGGCACCGAAGCCAGACTATCCATAGGGGGCGTTGTGAATGACGATAACAAGTTAATAGGTATCAATGTGACGTACTATCCAAGTCTTGGATGAGAGTCATAGTTTTGAATGATATTTCTATTGTTAATAAATTTCCTGACGTATTCTTGAAGAACTTCCTAGCCTACCCCTAGAGCGTGAAATCGAATTTTGTATTAACCTCAGTACAAAACCCATTTCTAAAACCCTTAAATATTTTTTCACCTAGAACGAACGTATTATGCGCCAAAGACGTTGGTTCGAGCTGTTGAAGATTACGACTATACCATTCAATATCATCGTGGAAGAGCAAATGTGGTAGTTGACGCGTTGAGTAGAAGATCATATGCGTTTACGAGTGCAATGTTGTTAACACAAAAACCCATTTCGTATAACTTACAAATGATGAAGATAGATTTAAAGACTCTAGGGACCATGTGAAGATAACGAATATGCGAGTAGAATCGACTTTAATCGATAAAGTTAAAGCCGCTCAAGCTACACACCCGAATCTGATGAATATGAAGAAGAAGGTTCAAGAAGGCGTTATCTCAACCCTCGATTTAATTGGCCCATTTGAAATCCTCGATCGAGTAGGAACTGTAGCCTATAGACTCGTTTTACCGCCAAGTATGTCGTGTGTTCATAACGTTTTTCACGTATCGTTGTTAGTAAAAACTTAGTCTTGGGGGACTTTGGAGCCAAATTTTGGAATAATTAATGAGTCTGAAAAATTATGAAATCATGGGGGTTTTATATAGCATGTTACAAGCTTTCCATAGCCTCGAAAACGGACTAATTTCGGTAACGGATGAAGAATTTATGAAGATTTAAAGTATGTGTGTCAAAAATTGCAAAATCTGGAAAATTAAAGTTAAGTGCCAAAGGTCGAGCGCCTAGAATCTGTTCTTGGGCGCCTAGGCGCTTGCCCAAGGCAAAATTTGGGCGCCTAGGCGCTGGTCAAGTGTTAAGACAAAATCTATCCGGACGTTCTTTAGTAAATTGGACATAACGTTTTCATATAAACTCCGATTGAGGTGATTCAGGATGATTCTGAAAGATACCGAGTAGACCTAAAACTTTCATTCTTTATATTTTAAGATTTGAGGATGGTATCAAGGCCTAGAATGGCTATTTTAGGGACTGATGTGCATTCAGAGGCAATCGGAGGACATCGGGCATGCACGTATGCAACGTGTAATGTTTTTGACGATAAAGGTATTCAAGGTATCCTCACCTCTTTGGCATACCAGGTACGTACGTAAATTTCGAGGGCGAAATTTCATAAGGAGGGGAGATTGTGAGACCCCAGATTTTATGAATAAAGATTTAAATTTCTCGAAATATTTTTTTTGAATATTATGGTGTGGATTTGATATAATGTTATAGTTGTGGGTAATATTTACAAATTTTGCAAAGTAAGCAAGTGGTTATATAATATTCAATTTGTCGGGAATATTCGCTTTAACGGGGAATATTCAATGCGGCGACACAATCAATTGATGGACCACACAATGGAAGTATTATAAGTAAGAAGAAAACGAAAGAATTATCTTTTATTAAAAATAACTACGAAAGTGTTACCGTTAAAACCGTTGAACTACCCGGTAGTAAAAAGTAAAGAATGTCTGGCATTGGTTGCATAGTAGCAGACACCTGCGGTATTGGTTATTGATGCTTACGTGAGAAGTCACTCGCTTATACTCAATTATTGCTACAAAGAATTCTTTGCATCATATCTATCATATTATTGATTCAATTATTGTCATAGTATCATCTCAGATAATATGTTATATTATTAAATCAATAATTGAGACGACAAAGTTATTCATATTATTATTTATAATATTGACAATGTCTAGAAGTTCTGTCAAGGAGAGATTTGGTCATCTAATTGTGCGCCAATAAGGAGAAATCCTTATAGAAAAGCCCCCTCTTTCATGGGAACGACCTGGTTGTTAAATATTATGAATTATAATATTAATGGTGAATAAGTTCGTGTTGATTAAAGATGAAATTGATAGTTCCATTGTGTTGGAATTATTAGTGTTAGTGGAAATTGACATTTATTTCGATAATAATTAATGTCTGGAGGTTATATTGACCAATCGGGTAATTCACCAGATAAATGAGCAATTAATTGCTATTAATTCACATGCTTATAACTATGTTTCACATGTGTGTACTATTGATTCACATGATTTACTATTAGGGGAGTTGGTGCAAGATTGATAATACTTGCATGACTAAGTTAAAAATGGAGGTATAGTTGAAGGTACTATATTATAATTTGTTTTTTTCACATGATTATACTATTGAGTCACATGATTATACTATTAATTCACATGATTTACTATTAGGGGAGGTGGTGCAAGTTTGATAATACTTGCAGGACTAAATTAAAAAGGAAGAAAAAGAGGAAGGTATTATACTGTAATATTTTGAGCCCCAAAATGTGCAATTATTAAAACTATATTTTTCTATAAATAGAAGCTCATTCTTCCCTCATTTCTCAACAATTCACTGAAGCTATAGAGCAATTATTATAGAGAGAAATTATAGAGAGAAAGAACAAGAGAAGTCTGCTACCTCACTATTCCAATATCCAGTTTTCTTCTAAGGTAAGGGGTATTATTTCTTTCGTATGCATGAAGAGAGCTTTTGTTATTCCATTCCTTATTATTATGTTGGAATAACCTGTCTATGCGAAGTACCACATACATGGTGAAATTCTTCTGTTATTCCATTCTTTATTATTATGTTGAATAACTTTGTCTGTCTGAAGTACCGCATACATGGTGAAATTCTTCTATTGTTCCATTCTTTATTATTCTGCTGGAATAACTCCGTCTGCATTTGGCCTATCGCATGCCCGGTGAATTACATTGTTATTCCATTCTTTATTATTCATTTGGAATATCCTCATGCATGCATGGATTACGCATGACCGGTTCCGTTCTTTATTATTATATTGAATATCACATGCATGCAAGCGTTACGCATGACCTAGTTCCATTCTTTATTATTTTGTTGGAATAACTTGTCTGTGCGGATTACGCACGCCTGGTGAATTCTTTTGTTATTCCATTCTTTATTATTCTGTTAGAATAACCTGTCTATGTGGATTACCGCATGTATGGTGAATGATCCTTCATATTCATTCCTTATTAAATTGTGGAAATAATCTGTCTACGTGGATTACCGCATGGCGGGCAAAAATCCATTTGTGGTTTCATATATTCTATTATACTCAGTTGGTTAAAGTTTTGGCTTCTATACTCCATGAAATTAATGGAATATCCTTGATATTTGCGCTTCATCCAGTATTTTTTCATGGAAATATTCTTCTGAGCATTCTTGAATTTTACTCCACAAAGAAGTATCATGTTGACAATTTGGACGTTATTGATTTTTGGATAAATTAAAATTATAAATCTTTAAAATTTATCCTTAAACTTGTTTTATTGAATTATTATGTCATTGTCATCATCCTCATGCTTATATTGTGATGAAAGTCATCTTTGGCTTACGTGCATAGATGGACTTGGTATGATTATGAACATGGATTATTCGGTATAATCATGACCGTAATGTGACGAATGATGTGGTAAAAGTCCTCATTGGCCTGTAGTTCATTGATGGATAGTTGTTGGTGTGATTATGACCAGGGATTATTCGGTATAGTCATGACCATTGATGATTACATGAATATCCTTGGCTGTGATGCATGGATGATTCTATTTTATTTATTAAGCTAAGTCTCAGTGATAAAGTTGATGAAAAACTTTTTAAATCATAGAAGATAGTAGATTTTAAGCTCTACTTGACTTTTCTAATGGATTGCTTGTTCCGCTGCAGTTAAACTTGTTGTCTATTATATTCTATCAGTTTAACATTGTTGAAGGCTAAGGATAATTTATTCTGCATTATCTTAGTCATAATATTTCTTACTGGGCTAGTTGAGCTCACCCTTTTCTTTCAATTGTTCTTCGTGAAAATGAGAATATAAATGGGGACGAGTCGAGGAATGGAGTGATGGTCCAGGATAAGTGGCTTTAGTAGTCCTCACTATTCTGTGAAATAGTGTGATAATAAATGTAATGAGGACTCCATTGAGTGTGGATATTGTCTAGAAGGAAATATTCTTGTTTAAACTCTCAGTTATGTTTTGTCGTATTTTACACGACTGTTGTATAATTAAGTTGTATTTGGATTTTTATACCAAGTATCTGGCGACCCAAGATGGGTGATGTATACCTGTTTTGGGGGCGTCACAATTTGTTTATACATACCTCGACAGAGGTGTATAAGCACTTGTGTGTTCTTAGTCGAAAAACTATCGTGACCATTAAGACCAAAAAGAGAAGGGTATGAAGTTTGATGAAGCATAACATATTGGTTGATTTAGCTATTGCCAAATCGCGCGCAAGCATACGCGGTCCACAAGTAATATATGAAAGTTGAGTGTAGAACCCATGAGGACAAAGTCTTAAAAGAATACAAATACTAAGGTGAAGTCGTTACTTATCTTATCTAAACAATTGAAATAAGATGGTTGGTTAAGCTATGCGAATAAAACTATAAGAATAAGAGAAGTAGTTGTGCTAGGAAGTCAAGATAGGATTACAACTCCCCTAATGTGTCGCCTAATCTCCTAACTCTCCAAATTACAAACGAATCAAGAAATGGTCAACCGAGAACAATAAATATGCATAAGCTTCTGTCGAAGGTCAAATGCACATCCCTAGCTAGATAAATCACAATATGTCTATTGGTGAAAATAACTAGGCCAAGGTTATTAAGCTAAGTCTCAAGGCCACACAAGGCAAATAGGGATATGTCTATCCTATTAGAAGTTTATGCACACATTCCATTGGCATGGTCATAACAGGTGTTGTTGTATTTAAAGATAGATAATAACATCCATTTGTCAATTTCTATTATTATCAATACCAATTTCTCTATCAAGCAATTAGTCAATAAATACGAAATACAACAACCCATTCCAAAATGATTCATTATATAAAATAGGAGAGAAAGTTAATTAAGCTAAACAAAAGGTAACATTGAAATCCTAAAAATGGAGTTAGTTCATAACTATGGTACTAACACACATTTTCAATACATTACACATTTTCAGTAATACAAAAATAAATGGGAGATTTGGAATAAGAAAACCCTTGTTTTGAAGTGTTCTTCCTCCAAGTCTTCTCTTCACTGCGTCGCTACTGAACTTGTGTCAGATGCAATAACTCTTCTTCCTTCAACACAGCTTCTTTCTCTTTTAGAAATTAATATACTGTAATAACTATTCTAGTTTACACTTTTCTCTCTGAGATTTCTATCGCAGGCGACTAATATTAATTATCTCGCTTCTCTCTCTCTTTAGGTCATTTAAAGCCCTTTACTGTCTGGACACCGGAGCTCGCGCTGCGGTGCGGGCATTGAACTAGCAAGTGGCGCTTCGGTGCCACGTAGGCTTAAAAAGACCGAAGGTGGCACTGCGGAGCGACTACATAAAGGGACCTCGGCGCCGCGGCGCGAAGATGACCTCAGAGGAAGGCGTTGGGGCGCGGTTAAGGGCTCTGGGGGGCGGTTAAGGGCGCCGGGGCGCTGAGCCTTGGCGCTGGGCGCTATTTCGATGAAGGACCAATGTAGCGCGCATGTCATACGCTCTCTTCAAGATTCTCAAGGCATGCGACGCCGATTTCCATTATGTACCAATTTACATTTACGCGCTACTGGTAGCGTTTCTAAGGGTAACTCTGGCTGGCATGTGCCAATTATAGCAAAAAAATGGCCATTATGTCCCTGGAAGTTGGAAAACATCTGTAAAGCCTTTCATTATAGAAATTAGACAAAATAACCATAAAATATAAATAAAAGCTAACTAAATGACTGAAAACAGGCAACAACTTAAGCCACAAAGGATCTGATTCGCAGGTATAAATCCCACTCATCATAGCACACCAGGTGTTTGACAAAATGCCTGTGTGGGGTGAAGTTTTGACATTAGCTTGTAGTGACTTCGATACCATTCGTTATCCATTTACTTTCTTTAATAATTAGTTATAACTCAATCACACTTCTATTAGTCTGTTATTCGAATAAGACTTAAGCGATACAAAGTCGGTATTTGGTAAATATTAGTGATTGTTCCTCGTGGACGACGACACTTTCCTTATCATTTAGATTACTTGTTAGTAGCGCCAGATACTTCAAGCATGTTTAGTAATCGGTTTTCTGACCAACAAGTTTTTAGCGCCATTGCCGGGGAACTATTATTCTAATATTGTCCAATATTGATTTCAATCAATTAGTCTTAATTTGAACGTATATATATATATATATATATATATATTCCTTTTATTTGTTTGATCTTCCTTTTTTGTGTTTTTCAATTTACAGGTTATGGACGATCATTGTTATCAATGGCCGTTTGAGAGGATGACACAACTAAGATCGGACGAAGAACTTGAGCGATTGAAATATAACATTTCAAATCTCTTGAGTTTTTCTGACAAACTTGAGTGTCAGTCCACTCAGTTTGCCTACTATCAGGATCAAGCTGACATTAAACCAATTTACTATCACCCAAACTATCAGGGTTATCCAAACTCTTGGGACTGCAGTCAAGAGCAGTATCATGATCCGAAATACTCCTATCCGAATCAATTTGAATATTAGTCTCCGCCGCAGTATAAGGTGACATTTCAAACCAATGAGAGCTTCTTTGTAAACTTAACACAAGAAGAAGAGAAAAGGCTTGAAGCGCTCCTCACCAACTTTATAGAGAAAAATGAGGTTCGAATGACGAACCAAGATGCCTTATTGAAGAACTTCAAAATTCAATTGGGACAACTCGTCAATGCCATCAAAAATCCACCGCAAAGAAATCTACTAGTCATAATTGATCTCAATGATGAAGAAGTAGAGCATTGCACGGTGGATACGCGAGGAGAAGGCTGCGAATCTCACAAAGTTGTTGAGGGAAATGTCAAGGTGTAAATTGACCAACCTCTGGAGTCTATAGTAGGGAAAGAAAGGATCACAAGTGGTTACAATGTCAAGACCAATGAAAAGTTAAAAACAACACTCACGATTATGGAAACCCTAGAGGGCCCACTAGCGCACAAAGAACGCTTTTATATTGATGAAAAAGGCGAATTAGTGGATAATTTCAGTGGTTAAAGATTCTTCGTGCCGATGGGTGAAGAAAATAAGGATGGCCAATCATCCATGTCTGCCATAAAATTTAAAGGAATTGACAAATAGACGGCATGAAATGGTTATTTTTGCTTATGAGCCGGATTGAACTGCAATGCAATAGTCAAGCCAACGACTTTAAAACAAGCGCTTGGTGGGGAGGCAACCCCATCTCAGTATCAATTTTCTCTGTTTTTCTTTACTTATGTTTAGTTTACATTGTGTCATTTTTAGCCGCGTGTTTATTTACTATGTTGCTATTATGTATATCCTAGTTAGAAATAAGGTTTACTTAGCATGTTGTTTATTTAGCATGATATGTGTGTAATATAGGTTGGCTAATACATGGCTTTTGTAGGAAAAACTCAGAAATAGTCCTCGCACTGCAGTGCATATACACTGGGACTCGCGCCGCAGTGCCAGGCCATTATCAAGGTTCAACATATCGTGCCGCAGTGCCAAGATAAAAAGAGTATCTCACGCTGCAGCGCCACCACATATCACGACCCACTCCACACTCGCGCTGCAACACCATCAACTAGCCTCAACCTCACGTCGCATCGTTACAAGCTAACCCAACCTATTGTTAATTCGCGCCGCAGTGCCAATTAACAAAAGAAATTTTGCGCCGTAGCGCGAGAAGCGAAATTCGGTTTTTAAAAACGATTTTAGGTCAGCAGTTTTAAGCCACTACGCCTCCTTTCTCTCTCAAACCGAACTCGACAATCTAAGTAGACCAGCCATCGCCCCACCCCAAAATCCTTAGGAGTGAATCGAGTAGCACAAATCGAGAGACTTCAACATCTCAAACCACCATAACAAACCAAGAGCCGTCAACAATTTCTTGTCAGAGTTCGAGCCCACACGTTTCTCACCTAGGTTTTTTCCCACTCAAGGTATTTTTAGATTTTATTCAATCAAAAAAGTAATTTGATCGAATTGTTGTGATTGCACCTTCTTGTTTGTTTGGGTAATTTCCACTGATGGAAATTTGGGGAGAACAGTTTCAAGAAAAGGCTGTCCAAGTAGTTTTTCAGAGTGCACGCAAGGTGTTTGATAATTTGTCTGAGAGAAAAGTTTGATTGTTTTAAGGGTTTCATTGGGGATTTGCTGCCCATTGCTTTAAGGGTTGCTTCTACGAAGAGTGGCATTGCTTAGGGAGTTTTCTTTGTTCAAACCAACAAGTTTTTTAACATGGCTTCAAAAAGGCAACGATCGAAAGCGTCGGCCGGCCTTGTCCTTGACCATGACACCACTTTGGGGAAACGCCAAATTTGTGAACAAAGAGGCATGGAAAAGGTACAAGCACTCCTTTTCCCAACAAAACTTGATTCCTGAACGGGGTTTGAGGCCTGAAAAAACAAAGGATGGCGAGCTATTGACCATGATTGCGGGACGCCAGTGGGTTCACTTTATAAAACCTCTAAAGTCGGCCATCGTATCTGTGGTCCGAGAGTTTTATGCAAATGCCAGTCCTGAAGGTCCTGCTTTTGTTCAAGTCAGGGGGCGATCAGTGGCGTTTGGAAGCCAAGCCATCAATGTGCTGTTGATAACACCCAACTATGAGGGCAAGGACTATATGGAGTCAGGACTCCACAGTTATGACCTCGAGGATATTATTAAGAGGCTTTGCAAGCTCGGGACAACATGGAAAACCAATGACATGACGGGTGAAAAGACCAGTTTCCCGCATGCTGCACTCAGTCGCTATGGGAAGGCATGGTTCAGCTTTATATATGCCAACATGATCCCGACTCATCACCTGAGCGACGTGACTAAGGATAGAGTGATCCTATTATTTGCTATTATCACGGGTCTGAACATGGACATCGGAGTTCTCATCTATGAGTCGATCCTGAAGGAAATCAAGAGTACCACATCAGCGTGACTCCCACATCCATCCTTGATCACACATCTGTGCAAAATGGCAGGTATCCATTTGGGGCCAGAAGAGATAGCTTTGCCGCCCATGTCAGTCATCGACCATTAGATCATCTCACGCTTTATAGTATGGGATGGAGCGACTTCACATGTTAGGGGCGAAGGGTACGTGCCACTTATTGAGCCACCTCCTACAACAGAGGCCGAGCACTCGTAGCCACCAAACGCAGGCCCAGCTTCACAAGGACTACTGGCAGAGATTATGGAATCACTGACCCTACTGCATCAGAAACAAGACGTCAATGCTTTGAGGCAGCAGATGCACATAACAACGATTGCCCAGAGGCAGGACATCGCGATGCAATATCAGGCTGAGCTGGTTAAAATGATGCAAAGCATTTACACTGATTATAGTGGCGAGAATGCGAATTTCACGCCATACCAGTTCCCAGAGCCTCCTATTTTCCCACCATACCCTCCACCATCACCACCCGTCGAAGCTGACGAGGATGATGCTTCTGCCAAGTGATCCGACTTCAGGGAAGCTCTCTTGTATTAATTGATATATGCTTAGAAATAAGGGCATTGCTCATCTTAAGTTTGGGGGTGTTTATGGTTTATTATCTATTTTATTTCTGTCTACTTCCATGATAAGTTGCCATATTTAGTATTTTGCTTATGTTTTTATCAGTATTGTAGTGCAGTCATTTTGAACTACAGTATTATGTTTTTGGATTATTACGGATGGATTCCATGAACAGTTTTTGCTATTATTTATGAATGATTGAATTATTATAAGTATGTTTGTTGGTTTATAACAATCTTTTTAGGGCTTTTACCGATTTGGATGCTTGTGCCATGTGAATGGCCTTATTTGTGACGCCCCCAAAATAGGTATACATCACCTATCTTGAGTCGCCATACATGGTACAAAATTTAAATACAACTTAATTATACAACAGTCGTGTAAAATAAGACAAAACATATGTTGTGAGTTTTAATACAAATATTGTCTTCTAGACAATATCCACTCTCAGAATAAGTCCTCATTACATTTATTGTCACACTATTTAACAGAATAGTGAGGATTACTATTACTATCATCTGGACCATCACTCCGTTCCCCTACTAGTCCCGGCTACGTTCTCATTTCCTGAAGAGAACAGTGAAAGAAAGGGTGAGCTCAACTAGCCCAATAAGAAATATTATGACTAAGATAATGCAGAATAAATTATCATTAGTCTTCAACAGTGTTAAACTGATAAAATACAATAGACATCAAGTTTAACTGCAACAGAACATGCAATCCATTAAAAGAGTCAAGTAGAGAATAAAATCTACCATCTTTTATGATTTAAAAGGTTTTCATCACTTTTATCGCTAGGACTCAGCTTAATAAATAATCCACATCATCCATGCACTACGGCCAAGGATATTCATTAGTATCACAACCACAAATTATCCATGCACTACGGGCCAAAGATATTTGTGTAATCATCAATGGTCATGATCATGCCAACAACTGTCTATCAATGAACTACGGGCTAATGAGGACTTTTACCACATCATTTGTAACATTACGGTCATGATTACACCGAATAATCCCTGTTCATAATCATACCAAGTCCATCTATGCACTATAGGCCACAGATGACTTTCAACAAAATATAAATATGAGGATGATGACAATGATATAAGAATTCAATAAAACAAGTTCAAGAATTAATTTATCCAGGAACTAATAACATCCAAATTTGTCAACATGATACTTCTTTGTAGAGTAAAAATTCAAGAATGCTCAGAAGAATATTTCCATGAAAAGATACTGGATGAAGCGCAAATATCAAGGATATTCCACTAATTTCATGGAGTATAGAAGTCAAAACTTTAACCAACTGAGTATAATAAAGAATGGAATAACAAAAGAAATCACCATGCATGTGGTACTTTGCATAGACATGTTATTCCAACAGAATAATAAATAACGGAACCAGTCCCCTACAGAAAGCGCATGCAGACGGATATTCCAATAGAATAATAAAGATTTTAACCAAGTCCGCGGCGTAAAACGCACAAATAGGATATTCCAACAGAATAATAAAGACGGAATCAGGTCCGGCGTAAAACGCATAGACATGATATTCCAACATAATAATAAAGAATGGAATAACAACAGAATTTCACCATGTATGCGGTATTGCATGCGCAGACAGTTATTCCAAAGAGAATAATAAATAATGGAATAATGTAAGAATTTCACCAAGTATAGGGTTGCTCACAGATACAAAAGTTATTCCAATGAATAATAAAGACTGGAATAATGAAGTTCTCTTCATGAATATGAAAAAAAATAATACCCTTACCTTATAAAGAAGAGTACTCAAAGCGGTGAGAGGCGGGGATATACTTGAAGAAACTTGCACTACGCTCAAAGCTTTCTTAAACGCTAAAGAAAGACGCCAAGATTATAGAAGAAAAATTCTCTCTACGGTTTCTCTCTCTAGAGTTTCAGTAAATTCATAAGAAATAATGAAGGAATGAGCTTCTATTTATAGAAGAATGGACTGAATAGTAACCAATCCATGAACGGTCCAGCTTGATTTACTTTAAACGGACGGTCCAGATTGGTTTAAAATATAATATAATATATTTTATTTATAATCTAATAAAACAAATAACTTTATAAAAGTATTCTATTTTATATAAAAAGATTTTACTATGCAAACACTATGCAGGCACTATGCAAATACTATGCATAATAAAATATAATATATTCTAATTATTGTCTAATAAAATAGATAACTTTATAAATGTATTCTGTTTTATATAAAAAGATTTTACTATTAGCCTAATAAAACGAATAACTTTATAAAAGTATTCTGTTTTATATAAAAAGTTTTTCTGTTTTATTACATTAATAATACTAATAAAATAAAACTTCATCATCATTATTATTATTCACACTATTAATCGACCAAGTCATTCTCAGGAAAGTGGGGGCTTTCTAATAAGGGTTTCTCCCTATTAGCACGCAATTAGGTGACCAAACCTCTCCTTGGCAGAACTTCTAGATATCGTTAATATTGCAAATAATAATATTAATAACTTCGTCATCTCAATTATAAAATATCAACAATAATTGAATCAATTAACGTGAGATACTATGCAACAATTACTGAAGTAATAATTGAACAAAACTGAGTGACTTCTCACGTAAGCATCAATAATCAATACTATGTGCTACTATGCAACCACGCGTATTCCTGTACTTTTAACACCGGCTGTTTCAACAGTTAACGGTAAAACAGTTAATGGAGCCATGCCAATACTTGCTTGATAGATGTTGTTGTAGGAAAACTCCACCAATGGTAAGAACTTGTCCCAACTTCCCTTGAAGTCAAGGACACAGAGTCTTAATAAATCTTCAAGAGTTTGAATAGTCCTCTCTGATTGTCCGTCTTTCTGAGGATGATACGCCGAACTAAATCGTAAATCCGTGCCCATAGCTTTTTACAAACTAACCCAAAATCGTGAAGTGAATCTTGGGTCTCGATCAGAAACTATGGATACTGGCATACCATGCAATCTTATAACCTCGTTTATGTATATACGAGAAAGACGTTCAAGTGTATAAGTTTCTCATATAGGTAAGAAATGAGCAGACTTGGTCAATCTATCAACAATGACCCAAATTGCATCTATGCCTTGAGAAACCTTGGGAAGACCAGTAATGAAATCCATGGTAATGTGCTCCCACTTCCATTCTGGAATTTCAAGTGGTTGCAATGGACCTTTTGGTACTTGATGTTCCTCCTTGACTCGTTGACAAGTTAAACACCTTGAGATAAATAGCGCTATCTCCCTCTTCATATTGCTCCACCAAAATGTATGTCGAAGATCATGATACATTTTGGTACTCCCAGGATGGATTACAAACGGTGTGTTGTGCGCCTCCATCATGATTTTATACTTTAAATCAGGGTCGTTAGGAACACAAAGTCTGGAGTTGACTCGAAGTATTCCTTCTTCATCGATTCTTGCTTCCGACATAGCTCCTTCTTGCACTTTCTTCCTCATACGCATCAGCTCCAGGTCAGTAATTTGAGCAGCTTTAACTTTATCGATTAAAGTCGGTTCTACTAGTATATTCGCCATCATCACGTTGGTCCCTGGAGTCTTTATCTCTATCTCCATCCTTTGCAAGTCATACAAAATGGGCCTTTGCGTTGACAATATCGCACTCGTACCCGCATATGGTCTTCTACTCAATGTGTCAGCTACCACGTTCACTTTTCCAGGATGGTATTGGATGGTATGATCATAATCTTTCAACAGTTCAAGCCAACGTTGCTGTCACATATTGAGTTCCTTTTGAGTGAAGAAATATTTGAGGCTTTTATGATCCGTAAAGATCTCCACTTTCTCCCCATACAAGTAATGCCTCCAAATCTTTAGTGCAAAAACAACAGCTGCCAACTCTAGATCATGAGTAGGATAATTCCTCTTATATTCTTTGAGTTGTTGAGAGGCATAGGATATGACTTTCCCATGTTGCATGAGAACACATCCTAACCCTTTGCCCGAAGCATCACTGTAGATGACAAATCCCTCCGAGCCAGATGGTATTGTCAGAACAGGTGTTGAAATGAGTCTCCTCTTGAGTTCTTGAAAACTCTTCTCACATTCCTCGTTCCAACCGAATTTTGTATCTTTTTGAGTCAGCTGAGTTAAGGGAGTAGCGATTCGAGAAAACCCTTCTACGAATCTCCGATAATAACCAGCTAAGCCGAGAAAGCTAAGTACTTCGGTCACTGATTTAGGTTGCTCCCAGCTTTGAATACCTTCAATCTTTGTTGGGTCAATAAATATTCCATGACTTGATACCACGTGCCCAAGGAATGCTACTTCCTCAAGCTAGAACTCGCATTTCTTAAACATGGCATAAAGCTTATATTCACGAAGCTTTTGGAGTATCAGCCTCAAGTGTTGCTCATGATCTTCACGGCTTTTGGAATAAATAAGGATGTCATCAATAAAGACGACCACAAAGTGATCTAAATATTCCTTGAATACTCGGTTCATCAAATCCATGAAGGCAGCAGGAGCATTAGTCAATCCAAAAGACATGACTAGGAATTCATAATGTCCGTACCGAGTTCTGAAAGTCGTCTTTGGAAGGTCATCAGTTCTAATCTTCAATTGGTGATATTCGGAATGAAGATCAATCTTTAAAAAGAATTTGGCGCCTTGCAACTGGTCAAACATGTCATCAATACGTGGCAATGGGTACCTATTTTTGATGGTGACATGATTCAACTCCCGATAATCAATACAAAGTTGCATACTCCCATATTTCTTCTTCACGAATAGAATAGGAGCACCCCAAGGAGAAGTACTAAGACAAATAAAGCCAATGTCTAACAATTCCTGCAGTTGGGTCTTTAACTCCTGAAGTTTAATAGGAACCATTCGATATGGGGATTTGGAAATGGGTTTTGTACCGGGTTCAAGGTTAATACAAAATTCAATTTCACGCTTTGGGGGTAGGCCAGGAAGTTCTTCACGGAATACGTCAGGAAATTCATTAATAATAGAAATATCATTCAAAATTAACGTATTTTTGTTTAGATCCGTGACATGAGCTAAGAAAGCTTGACATCCGTTTTTTAATAAACTAATAGCTTTATGGCTTGAGATGACAGTGATTGATTTTAATAGTTTGGTTGCTTGAATTCACATAATAGGTTGATTAGGAATATGAAAGCTAACAACCTTACGAAAACAATCAATTTTTGCATGATGAGTGGTTAACCAATCAATCCCTAGAATTATGTCAAATGCAAGTATTTTCAATGAAATAAGATCGACAGGTAATGTGAGGGTACCGATTTGAACCAAACAAGACTTATAAACAGTGGATGTAATGAAAGTTTCTCCCAACAGAGTTTTAACAAATAAGTCAAAGTCTAATTTCTCCGGAGTCAAATTTAAACGTTGAGCGCAAGTAGGAGAAATAAAAGAATGGGTAGAATCGGTATCAAATAAGGTATAAACTTCGCTAGAGTTTATGATAAGCTTACCCGTGATGACCTCGTTTAGGTTCCTTGCTTTCTGGGAGGTAACGACAAACGCTCTCCCTTGCACTACTGGCTTTGACTTTTCTGGGACGTCCTTTGGTGCCTCCATCCTAGATGAACTTGTCTTCGGTGAACGACAAAATCGGGCTAGGTGACCTTTTCTTCCACAATTATAACATGCTTTGGATGGCATCGCACAGTTTGGACTAATGTGTCCTTCCCCTCCGCATTTGAAGCATATGATAGGTGGTCGCTCTCCTTCCTTAACCACTTCGCAATCGGTGTTTGACGTCTTTCCATCATTGTTGAATCTCCTCTTCTTGAAATGTCCATTCTTATTGTTTTGGCCATGATTACCACCGAAGTGGTTACCATTTCTGGAATGTTAATTCCTCCACGCTTATTGTCACCGCTTGATGATCATTATCACCGGTATTATCATTTTGTCAATTTGCTCTCTTTTTGGTTGGGTTGACTCATTATCGCGCTCCAATAACTGAGCCCTATTAACAACATCTAAATACAAACACAGTTTATGAGGGATAAGATATTGACGTATCTCGGGTTTCAAACCTCTTAGAAACATTCGCGTCATTCTCTCCTCATTATCAACTAAATGGGACGTAAACCGGGACAACTCGGCAAACTTGGCTTCGTACTGCGACACGGTCATGTTTTTTTGCTCCAGCTTAATGAACTCTACCTCTTTCATGTGTTGAATACTTTCGAGAAAGTACTTGTCGTTGAACAATTCTTGGAACTTCTCCCAAGTCATCTTCAGTGCGGCAGGTTGAGTATGTTTTAAAAATTCCCACCGATGAATCACTCGCACATAACATGAAGGTGGCAAAGGAACCTTTTGCTCCTCGGAGCATCCCAAGACATCAAATATCTTGCGGATCGCTTTATCCACGCCTCTCGCCTTAAGTGGTTTTGGCTTCCAAAACTCTAGTGGTCCCAGCCCTTGAATCGCTTAGCGATGATTGTCAAAGAGTTGCCAATATTTCCACCGCATTACGGACGAGTCTCTCTTGCACGATCTTTGCATGAATTGCAGAAAGCCTCTGAACAATCCATCGTTCATTATTTGGTCAGAGTTGTTGTTTGCCTGAGGATTGTCGCCTTCCTGATGCACATTATCCTGATTATTGATCTGTGGAGACTCAACAGTCTCCTGTGCTCCATTGATGTTCACAACATTCTCGGATGCCATTTTTAAACATTGCCACAAAACAAGGGTTAATTAACATATCATATATTATCCCTAAACTTTGACCAACCAATTAAATATCAAATAAACTTAGGTAGGTCATGCTAGCGAAGGAATTCCCCGTCTCTCCCCTCCTAGTTCTTGTCTCACATCTCAGCCAGGGATCATATCCCTAAGCTTTGATACCAACTATGACGCCCCCAAAATAGGTATACATCACCTATCTTGAGTCGCCAAATATATGGTACAAAATTTAAATACAACTTAATTATACTACAGTCGTGTAAAATACGACAAAACATATGTTGTGAGTTTTAATACAAATATTGTCTTCTAGACAATATCCACTCTCAGAATAAGTCCTCATTACATTTATTGTCACACTATTTAACAGAGTAGTGAGGACTACTAATACTATCATCTGGACCGTCACTCCGTTCCCCGACTAGTCCCGACTACGTTCTCATTTCCTGAAGAGAACAATGAAAGAAAGGGTGAGCTCAACTAGTCCAGTAAGAAATATTATGACTAAGATAATGCAGAATGAATTATCATTAGTCTTCAATAGTGTTAAACTGATAAAATACAATAGACATCAAGTTTAATTGAAGCGGAACATGCAATCCATTAAAAGAGTTAAGTAGAGAATAAAATCTACTATCTTTTATGATTTAAAAGGTTTTCATCACTTTTATCGCTGGGACTCAGCTTAATTAATAATCCACATCATCCTTGCACTACGGCCAAGGATATTCATTAGTATCACAATCACAAATTATCCATACACTACGGGCCAAAGATATTTATGTATTCATCAATGGTCATGATTATGCCAACAACTGTCCATCAATGCACTACGGGCCAATGAGGACTTTTACCACATCATTTGTAACATTACGGTCATGATTACATCGAATCATCCCTACTCATAATCATACCAAGCCCATCTATGCACTACAAGCCACAGATGACTTTCAACAAAATATAAATATGAGGATGATGACAATGATATAAGAATTCAATAAAACAAGTTCAAGAATTAATTTATCCAGGAACTAATAACGTCCAAATTTGTCAACATGATACTTCTTTGTAGAGTAAAAATTCAAGAATGCTCAGAAGAATATTTTCATGAAAAGATACTGGATGAAGCGCAAATATCAAGGATATTCCACTAATTTCATGGAGTATAGAAGTTAAAACTTTAATCAACTGAGTATAATAAAGAATGGAATAACAAAGGAAATCACCATACATGCGGTACTTTGCATAGACAGGTTATTCCAACAGAATAATAAATAACGGAACCAGGTCCGACGTAAAATGCACAGACAGGATATTCCAACAGAATAATAAAGACAGAACCAGGTCCAGCGTAAAATGCACAAACAGGATATTCCAACGAATAACAAAGATGGAACCGGTCCCACGTAAAAAAGCATTACATAGGATATTTCCAATGTAATAATAAAGAATGGAATAACAATAGAATTTCACCATGTATGCGGTATTGGCGATAGACAAGTTATTCAAAAGAGAATAATAAATAATGGAATAACGTAAGAATTTCACCAAGTATAGGGTAGCTTGGCAGTATCAAAGTTATTCCAATGTAATAATAAAGACCGGAATAATGTAAATTCTCTTCATGAATATGAAAAAAAATAATAATACCTTACCTTATAAAGAAGAGTACTCTCCAAGGCGGTAGGGATATACTTGAAGAAACTTGCACTACGCTCAAAGCTTTCTTAAACGCTAAAGGAAGACGCTCAAGATTAAAGAAGAAAAATTCTCTTTACAGTTTCTCTCTCTAGAGTTTCAGTGACTTCGTAAGAAATAATGAAGGAATGAGTTTCTATTTATAGAAGAATGGACTGAATAGTAACCAATCCATGAACGGTCGAACTTGATTTATTTTAAACGGACGGTTTAGATTGGTTTAAAATAAAATATAATATATTCTATTTATAATCTAATAAAACGAATAACTTTATTAAAGTATTCTGTTTTATATAAAAAGATTTTACTATGCAAATACTATGCAGGCACTATGCAAATACTATGCATAATAAAATATAATATATTCTAATTATTGTCTAATAAAACAAATAACTTTATAAAAGTATTCTGTTTTATATAAAAAGATTTTACTATTAGCCTAATAAAACGAATAACTTTATAAAAATATTTTGTTTTATATAAATTTTTTTTCTATTTTATTACATTAATAATACTAATAAAACAAAACTTCATCATCATTATTATTATTCACACTATTAATCGACCAGGTTGTTCCCAGGAAAGAGGGGGCTTTCCAATAAGGATTTCTCCTTATTGGCGCGCAATTAGTTGACCAAACCTCTCCTTGGCAGAACTTCTAGACATCGTTAATATTGCAAATAATAATATTAATAACTTCATCATCTCAATTATAAAATATCAACAATAATTGAATCAATTAACGTGAGATACTATGCAACAATTCTTCAAGCAATAATTGAACAAAACTGAGTGACTTCTCACGTAAGCATCAATAATCAATACCGTGTGCTACTATGCAACCACGCGTATTCCTGTACTTTTAACACCGGGTGTTTCAATAGTTAACGGTAAAACTTCCGCCATTATTTTCATAAAAAAATATTTTTATCGTTTTCTCAATCCGACAATAATTCCGTTGTGGGGTCCACCAATGATTGTGTCGTCGTACGAATATTCCCTGTTTAAAACGAATATTCCCCGACCAATTGAATATTATATAATAACTTGCGTACTTTGCAAAATTTATAAATATTACCCACAACTATAACATTATATCAAATTTATTTCATAATATTCAAAAAATGATATTTATAGAAAATTCATTTTTATTCATAAAAGTTGGGGTCTTACATTATTACCCTATTTTGAGCTGTTATTATGCAAGGGTGGTATATTTATTAGTAATTTTTGATTGTGGCTAATTACAAGCGCCAAGTAATTATGTTTATCTCTTAGAGTCGTGTCAAGCATGTGTGAGCTAGAGGTTTGTTCAATCTATAAGTTGAGACTGCAGGCATCGACCAACTGTTTTAACTAGTTTTATTTCGATTTTAGTTTGCGTTTTATTTCTTTGAGAGTATGTTCACTCTTATAAACTTTCATTTTTACAAGGTAATAAAAGACTTTGATGCTTATACAGTGTCAGATCTTGGATTCTGGCATGTTGACATATTAAAAAATAGAAAATAAAAGAAAAGAAGAATAAATATTAAAAGTCTTGTTGTGGGTTGAGATGGAGCGTAAAACACACTCACCCATAAACGAAGGACCGATGTTGAGATTGAGAATAAAATGCACTCACCCAATAATCTTCGGATTTGGTAACGTCTCATTTGGCTTATGTTGATTACGTGGCCTTTGCTGCTTGAGTTATTAGATTCATAGGGGTGTTCTACACCTAGTGCCCTAAAGTCATCTGACTTGGGAGTCATTGATCAAAAGCTTATTAATGGGTAGCTCTGAATAGTTTAAGGTAATTAAGGATTGTCCGAGTCAAATTTTAGTGTCTTCATGCTAGAGCCTTTTGATCATTTCCTACACTTGTGTCTTATTCTTAATGCTTGTTGAATGTTTAAGTTGCAGAGTGTGCATATTTGTATTAACAATCGACTGTGCAAACTTAGTTGAGCTATGATTAGTTAGGATGGGTGGTCTCCACACACACATAGATTGGATCGAATACAGTTTTATGCTTGATATTGATTAAACCCTTACTCATATCTGTGTTTGCCCTATTCTCTGGGAGTAGCTATGATTGAGCTTAGAAGCCATGGTGCTAGTATATAGTTTTATATTTCTTTCGCGTGTTGATTTACTATTGTTATTTTTTGTGTTAGATAGTTTACTCGAGGACAAGTAAAGACTTATGTTTGGGGTATTTGATGAGTGAGATTTATACCCGCGAATCAGATACTTTATGGCTAAATAGTTGCCTGATCTTCGTGGATTTTATATAATTTTTATATTATTTTAGTATTATTTTGCTTAACCAACATATTGCAAGGCTTAATAGGTCTTTTTCTAGCTTGTAGGGGCAAAAAGGTCATTTTTATACACTCGCGCCGCGACGCCAAAGTCTAATCTTAAAACTCATGTTTGCTGTAGCTTTCACCCCCTTATTCCAAGTCGACGTCACCATAGCTATGTTGTAGCGCTCGGATCCTTCATGAACTCAGGCGTGACGACCTCCCTATTTTCTTATCTTTGATGTGGTGTTTGAAGCGCCACCCTTAGCCTTAGACTCATGGCAGTCACGAATCCTCCTGCTCTGCCAAGAGAAGAGCTGGTTTTGACCTAGCTTAAAGGAAATACTGATATATATATATATATATATATATATATCAAAGAGGGCCTCTATATATGATATAATTGGATAGAATAGAATAGTTCCCTCTCTGGGAAATAGCTTTTGTAATTTCTCTCTATCTCCTAGATAATGTCTGAGCAACAAGAGCAGTGAGAAATCCGGATTGGGAATCTTGAAAGGAGCAGAATGCTTGGAGACTGAAGAGCCTCGACAGAGTTTATTCTTATCCATATATTTCCTCTGATCTTGTAATCCATAAATGTTGTCTTATTTGCTACTTATGTTTTGTTCAAGAGCTATCAACTAAATATTGGCTCTAAGGTTATAATGGAACCCTTTGTTGAATTAAATTGAATGTCTTATCTCTTTGGTTGGCACCATATATTTTGGTTTAATATATTCATGCTTAATAATTCTCGCTAAGACTTTAGTGATGATTTTAGTAATCTATATGATATTGAAAGAAGGATTGTAGATTTACACCTTAATATATTGGCATGTGATTATGTGTTGTCGATTTGATTCGACTACATAAGTTGTGTGTAGAATAGACATATATCTATGCGCCACGTGTGGCCTATTAAGAACTTAAGCTTTAAATCCTTGTTATGGTTAATTCGCATAGACATATGTAGGATTATCACCTAGCTCGGATGTTCTTTTTTGTTTTATTCCCTATCGGGTGGATCTAGAGAGGATATATTTATACATACCTCGACAGAGGTGTATGAGCACTTGTGTGTTCTCGGTCGACAAACTGTCGTGACCATTAAGACCAAAGAGAGAAGGGTAGGAAGTTGGATGAATCATAGCACACCAGGTGTTTGACAAAATGTCTGTGTGGGGTAAAGTTGTGACCTTAGCTTGTAGTGTCTTCCATACCATTCGTTATCCATTTATTTGCTTTGATAATTAGTTATAACTAGACTAATCACACTTCTATTAGTTTGTTGTTCGAATAAGACTTAAGCGATACAAAGTCATTATTTGGTAAATATTAGTGATAGTTCCTCGTGGGTACGAAACTTTCCTTATCACTGTATTACTTATTAGGCCACGTATACTTGCGCGTGTTTAGTGATCGGTTTTTCGACCAACAGTGACCTTCTCTTCCACAATTGTAACACGCTTTGGACTGCATCGTGCAGTTTGGACTGATGTGTCCCTCCCCTCCATATTTGAAGCATACGATTGGTGGTTATTCTCCTTCTTTAAAATCAGGTGTTGGTACTGCTGTCCTTCCATCATGGTTGAACCTTCTCTTCTTGAAATTTCCACTTCTATTGTCTTGGCCATAATTACCACTGAAGTGGTTATCATTTCTGGCATGTTGATTTCATCCACTTTTGTTGTCACCACTTCGATGACTGCTACCACTGGTATTATTGTTTTGCCGGTTGCTCTCTATTGGTTGGGTTGACTCATTATCGAGCTCCAATAACTGAGCCCTATTCACAACATCTGAATATAAGCAAAGTTAGTGAGAAATGAGGTATTAACGTATTTCGAGTTTCAAAAATTGCAGAAACATTCACGTCATTCTCTCCTCATTATCTTCTAAAAGGGATTCAAACTGGGATAATTCCGCAAACTTAGCCTCATATTGTGACACGGTCATATTGTTTTGCTCCAGCTTGATGAACTCTACCTCCTTTATGTGACGAATACTTTCGGGAAAGTACTTGTCGTTGAACAGTTCTTGGAACTTCTCCCAAAACATCTTAATGCGACATGTTGAGTACGTTTTACAGATTCCCACCAGTAATCTGCCTCTCCTCTCAACATGAAGGTGGAAAAGGGAACCTTTTGCTCCTCGGAGCATCCCAAGACATCAAATATCTTGGTGATCTGCTTTATCCACGTCTCTACCTTAAGTGGTTCTGGCTTTCCCAAAAACTCCTTTAGTCCTAGCTCCTTAAACTGCTTAGCAGTGACCATTCGAGAGTTGCCAGTGTTTCCACATGCATTTTGAACAGTAGTCTCTCTCGCCTGATGTTGCATGAATTGCATAAAGCCTCTGAACATCCCATCGTTCATCATTTGGTCGGTGTTATTTTTTACATGAGGATTGTTGCATTCCTGATGCACATTATCCTGGTTATTGATCTGTGGTGACTCAACGATCTCCTGTGCTCCATTGCTTATCTCAACATTTTCATATGCCATTTTCAAACACTACCACAAAACAAGGGTTAATTGACATGCCACATATTATCCCTATACTCTGACCAACCAATTAAATAACAAATAACTTAGGTAGGTCATACTATGGAAGGATTAACCCGTCTCTCTCCTCCTAGTTCTAGTCTCACATCTCAGCTAGAGATCATATCCCTAAACTTTGATACTAACTATGACGCCCCCAAAATAGGTATACATCACCCATTCTGAGTTGCCAAAAACATGGTACAGAAATCAAATAAAAACTTAATTTATACAATACGACAAAACATAGCTGAGAGTTTTAACACGAATATTATCTTCTAGACAATATCCAAACTCAAATGGAGTCCTCGTTACATTTATTATCACACTATTTTGTAGAATAGTGAGGACTACTATAGCCACCATCTCGGATCATCACTCCATTTCCCGACTAATTCCGGCTACTTTCTCATTTTCTGAAGAGAACAATGAAAGCAAAAGGGTGAGCTCAACTAGCCCAGTAAAAAATATTATGACTAAGATAATGCAGAAAAATTATCGTTTAGCCTTTAACAGTGTTAAACTGATTAAAATATAATAAACATCAAGTTTAACTGTAGTGGAACAAGCAATCCATTAGAAGAGTCAAGTAGAGCGTGATATCTAATATCTTCTATGATTTAAAAAGTTTATCATCAATTTTATCATTGAGACTCAACTCAATAAATAATTCACATCATTGAATTATCCATGCACTACGGGCGAAGGATATTCGTGTTATCACCAATGGTCATAATCATTCCAACAACTGTCCATCAATGCACTACGGGACAATGAGGACTTTTACCAAATCATTTGTAACATTACGGGTCATGATTATACCGAATAATCATTGGTCATAATCATACCAATCAACAGTCCATCTATGCATTACGACCAAAGATGACTTTCATCACAATATAAGCATGAGGATGATGACAATGATATAAGAATTCAATTAAAAGAAAAGCAAATGATAAATTTTTAAAGATTTATAGTTTAATTTATCCAGAATTCAATAATGTCTAAATTGTCAACATGATATTTCTTTGTGGAGTAAAATTCAAGAATAATATTGTATCAAAAATGATTTGGACAGAAAAGAAATCAATTTTTGTCATGAATAGTACCCCGGATGAATAGTACCTGAGTGAATAGTACTTCGGGAATAGTACTTTATGAATTGTACCCCGTGAATAGTAACAAATGAGTGTAGAATTAGGAATACGAAACGGAATAATATTACTTACATACTACAGAGTATGGAAGAAAATATTATTTCATATGAATATTGAACAAAAATAATATCCCTTACCTTAAAAAGGAGAGTATTCCAACTGATATAGCGGGGATATTCTTGAAAAAAATACTTTCACTATTTTCTACTCTCAAACCTTCCTTAAACTCTAAAGAAATACGCTCAACATTATAGAAGAAGAATTCTCTGATTCTGGTGTGATTTTCAATTCTAAACTAAGCATCCTAGTTATAGGAGAATGGAAGGATACTATTTGGATGCACAGTAAGAAAAAAAAATCACGGACGTACAGTAGAAATTCGGACGATTTCTAAAAATTCACATGATTTACTATGCAGTCACTATGCAGACAGTATGCAAACATTATGCATAATAAAAGATAATATATTCTATTTTTCATAAAAAAATAAAACTTAATATAATATATATATAACCAAACCACACATGAATTAATCCCTCCCCCCTGACAATTTCATTTTTGCACACACATGGGCCCCACCTATGTCATCATCACATGTGGCCCCACCTCTTATAATATATATACCGGATAACTTTCTACCGATTTTTTTAAAAAATGAGTAAGTGGGGATCCAAATAACAAGCAAAATTTACAACAAATACTTCATAAAAATCACCTCAATATTTTTAACAACATTTATTCATCATTATTATAACTCGCAATATTAACAACCAGATCGTTTCCAGGAAAGAGGGGGCTTTCCAATAAGGATTTCTCCCTATTGGCACGCAATTTGGCGACCAAATCCCTTTTCTCGACAGAACTTTCTAGACATTGTTAATTATGCAAATAATAATATCAATAACTTTTTATCTCAATTATTGATTTAATAATATAAAATATTGTAACAATAATTGAATCAAATAACGTGAGATACTATGCAGCAATTACTGTAGCAATAATTGAATAAAACTGAGTGACTTCTCACGTAAGCATCAATAATCAATACCGTGTGCTACTATGCAACCACGCATATTACTGTACTTTTATCACCGAGTATTTCAACTTAACGGTAAAACTTTCTCCGTTATTTTCATAAAAAGATATTTCTGTTGTTTTCTAACTCCGACAATAATTTCGTTGTGGGGTCCACCAATGATTGTGCTGTCGTACGAATATTTCCTGTTAAAACGAATACTTTCCGACCAATCGAATATTTTATAACAACTTGCATACTTTACAAAATTTATAAATACTACCCATAACTACAACATTATATCAAATCCACACCATAATATTCAAAAATATATTTTAAGAAAAATTAATCTTTATTAATAAAAGTTGGGGTCTTACACTGCATCCTCATTTCTTTCTTTTAGCAGATCATCACTAGATTCATTAAACTTGACATGAACAGATTCTTCAACACATGATTTGCTAATATTAAATCCACAATATGCTTTACTATGTTGAGAATACCCAAGAAAAATTCCTTTATATGATCTAGAATCAAATTTGCTTAAATTTCCACTTGTATTTAACATAAGACATTTTGCACCAAAAACTTTGAAATAACTTATTTTCGGAATTCTGTTATTTAGCCATTCATAATGTGACGCCCCCAAAATAGGTCCATACAACCTATTCTGAGTCGCCAAATATATGGTACAAAATCAAAAATACAAACTTCATTAATACAACTGTCGTACAAAATACGAAAACACATAAACTATGAGTTTTAATACAAATATTGTCTCGTAGACAATATCCAAACTTAAATAAAATCCTCATTACAATTATTGTCACACTATTTTATAGAGTAGTGAGAACTACTATAGTAACCATCTTGTTCCATCACTCCAATCCCCGACTAGTCCCAACAATATTCTCATTTCCTGAAGAACAATGGAACAAAAAGGAAAATAGTGAGCTCAAATAGTTCAGTAAAGAATATTATGACTAAGATAATGTAGAACAAATTATCCTTAGTCCTCAACAGGGAAAAATCTAATAGAATATAATAGACAAGAAGTTTTAGATCAACAACTATAGCGAAAATAGCAATTCAATAGAAGAGTCAAGTAGAGCATGATGTCTACTATCTTCTATGATTTAAAAGTCCATCATCAATATTTTATCCTTGTAACACCAATCAATAATTATTTCCAATCATTAAATTATCTATGCATTACGGCCCAAAGATAATCGTTTGTATCACCAGTGGTCATGATCATGCCAAACACTTGTCCATCTATGCACTACAGGTCAAAGAGGACTTTCACCACAAACCTTTATCTATAACATTAAAGATCATGATTATACTCATACACAATTCTTGGTCATAATCATACCAATCAACGGTCCATTTTTGCACTATGGGCAAAAGATGACTTTCAACACAATATAAACATGAGGAAGATGACAATGATATAAAGAATAAATCAAGTGAGATCAAGGATAAATATTAGAGATTTATAATTCAATTTATCCAGAGTACAAAAATGTCAAAATTTTCAACATGATCACTAATTGTGGAGTAAAATTCAAGAATCATATTCATGTATCAAACATAATTTAGACCGAAAAGAAATTAATTTTGTCATGAATAGTACCCTGTGAATAATACCCCGAATAAATAGTACCCCGAATGAATAGTATCTCGAATGAATAGTACCCAGACATAAATAGTATCCCGCCATGAAAATATTACAATTTCAATAAGAAAGTTCAGAACAATAATGAAATGATAATAGATGAAGCACTCCACTAATTTCAAGGGTTTTCACCATTTAATAATAAGGTTATGAAAACAAACAATAAATTCGTACCATAAATGGAGGAATATGAAATAAGAAGATATCCCTTAATGAGTACAAAAAAATGATATCTCATACGAGTATAAAAGAATATACGAAACTGCAAATGGATTTTCACCACAATGCAGAATCCGTGCGTAGACAGAGTTACTCCGCGATATTAATAAAGAATGAATACGAAGAGTTATTCACAATGCATGCGATAATCCGCGTAGACAGGTTACTCCCGTAAATTAATAAAGAATGAATACGAATAGTTATTCACCATGCATGCGGTAATCCGCGTAGACAGGTTACTCCCGCATATTAATAAATAAATAGAATGACAACCCTTATGAGTATGAAGTAAATAACATCCTTTACCATATATATATATATATATATATATATATATATATATATATCACCCAGTGACATATTATATATATATATATATATATAATAGAAACTGAGATAAATTTCTACTGATAATTTTGAAAAATGTGTAAGTGAGGGTCCATATAATGTGCCAAATTTACAACAAATACTTCATAAAAATCTCATATATTTATCTGAACTCACTTGGCTTCATAAAACACTTTTTTAATAACAATTATTCATCATTAATATTATAACTTGCAATATTAACAATCAGATCACTCTTAGGAAAGAGGGGGCTTTCCGATAAGGATTTCTCCCTATTTGCGCACAATTAGATGACCAAACTCTTTCTTTGACAGAACTTTCTAGACATGGTCAATAATGCAAATAATAATATGAATAACTTTTACGTCTTAATTATTGATTTAATAATATAAAATATTGTGACAATAATTGAATCAATAATATGAGATACTATGCAACAATTACTGTGATAATAATTGAATAAAATTGAGTGACTTCTCACGTAAGCATCAATAATCAATACCGTGTGCTACTATATAACCACACATATTACTGTACTTTTATCATCGGGCATTTCAACATTTAACGGTAAAAATTTTGCCGTTATTTTTATAAAAAAGATATTTTCGTCGTTTTCTAACTCCAACAATAATTCTATTGTGGGGTCCACCAATGATTGTGTCGTCGTACGAATATTCCCTGTTAAAACGAATATTCCCCGACCAATCGAATATTTTATAACAACTTGCTTACTTTGCAATATTTATAAATATTACCCACACCTATAACATTATATCAAATCCACACCATAATATTCAAAAATGATATTTAGAGAAAACAATTCATCTGTATTCATAAAAGTTGGGGTCTTACAACCTCCTCTTCTTATGAAATTTTGTCCTCAAAATTGGTGTACGTACCTGGTATGACGAAGAGGTGAGGATACCTTGATTTCATTTCAGATTTTAACTCCTAGGTCATTTCCTGAACATCATGGTTTCTCCACAAAACTTTGACTTGAGTTATAACCTTGGAACGTAGAATATGTTCCTTCTTATCCAAGATTTTAACAGGTACCTCTTCATATGTTAAATCTTCCGCTATCTCGTCTATTTCTAATTCAATAATTTAGTTTGGGTCTTCCACATATTTACGTAACATAGATATATGAAAAACGTTATGAACACGAGACATACTTGGCGGTAAGGCGAGTCTATAGGCCATAGTTTCTACTCGATCAAGGATCGAGCTTTCCTTTCTTTCTAAATCTTGTAACTCCTTTCCATGGAGAAAACGTAACAACACATGATCTCCAACATTGAATTCCACGTCCCTTCGATGAAGATTAGCTAACTCTTTTGCTGATCTTGTGAGATTTTTATACGTTTTCGGATCATTTGAATCTTTTCTATTGCTATGCGTACCAATTCTATTCCCAACAACGTTGCTTCACCTACCTCATCCCAACATACCAGAGAATGACACTTGCGTCCATACAACGCCTCGAACGGAGCCATACCAATACTTGTTTGATAACTGTTGTTGTAGGAGAATTCTACCAATGGCAAGAACTTGTCCCAACTTCCTTTGAAGTCAAGGACACAAAGTCTTAATAGATCTTCAAGAGTTTGAATAGTCCTCTCCGACTGCCCGTCCATTTAAGGATGATATGCCGAACTGAATTATAAATCCGTGTCCATAGCTTTTTGCAAACTAACCCAAAATTGAGAAATGAATCTTTGGTCTCAATAAGAAATTATGGATACTGGCATACCATATAGTCTTACAATCTCATTTATGTATATACGAACAAGACGTTCAAGTGAATAAGTTTCTCATATAGGTAAGAAATGAGCAAACTTGGTTAATCTATCAACAATGACCCAAATCGTATCTATGCCTTGAGAAACCTTGGGAAAACCAGTAACGAAATCCATGATAATGTGCTCCCACTTCCATTATGGAATTTCAAGTGGTTGCAATGGACTTTTTGGCACTTGATGCTCTGCCTTGACACGTTGACAAGTTAAACACCTTGATATAAACTCCGCGATCTCTTTTTTCATATTGCTCCACCAAAATGTATGTCAAAATTCACAATACATTTTGGTACTTCCGGGATGGATTGCAAACGGTGCGTTGTGTGCCTCCATCATGATTTTATACTTTAAATCAAGGTCGTTAGGAACACAAAGTCTAGAGTTGACTCAAAGTATTCCTTCTTCATCGATTCTTGATTCCAAAATAGCACCTTTTTTCACTTTCTTTTTCATACGCATCAGCTCCAGGTCTGTAGCTTGAGCATCTTTAACTTTATCGATTAAAGTCGATTCTACTCGTATATTTGGCATCATCACGTGGGTCCCTAGAGTCTTTAACTCTATCTCCATCCTTTTTAAGTCATACCAAATGGGCCTTTGCGTTGACAATATCGCACTCGTACCCGCATATGATCTTCTACTCAACGCGTCAGCTACTATATTCGCTTTTCCAAGATGGTATTAAATGGTATGATCATAATCTTTCAACAGCTCGAGCCAACGTCATTGCCGCATGTTGAGTTCCTTTTGGGTGAAGAAATATTTGAGGCTTTTATCTGTATAGATCTTTACCTTCTCTCCATACAGGTAATGGCTCTAGATTTTAAGCGCAAAAATGACTGCTGCCAACTCTAGATTATGAGTAGGATAATTCCTCTCATATTCTTTGAGTTGTCGTGAGGCATAGGCTATGACTTTCCTATGTTGCATGAGAACACATCCTAACCCTCTGTCTGAAACATCGCTGTAGATGACAAATCCCTCCGAACCAGATGGTATTGTCAGAACAGGTGCTGAAATGCGTCTCCTCCTAAGTTCTTGAAAACTCTTCTCATATTACTAGCTCCAACCAAATTTTGTATCTTTTTGAGTCAGCTGAGTTAATGGAGTAGCGATTCGGGAAAATCCTTCCACGAATCTCAAATAATAACCAGTTAAGCTCAAAAAGCTATGTACTTTAGTTACTGACTTAGGTTGCTCCCATCTTTGTATCTCTTCAATATTCGTTGGGTCAACAAATATTTCGTGATTCGATATCACGTGCCCAATGAATTCTACTTCCTCAAGCCAGAACTCGCATTTCTTCAACTTGTCATATAGTTTGTTTTCACGAAGCTTTTGGAGTATCAACCTCAAGTGTTTCTCGTGATCTTCACGGCTTTTGGAGTAAATGAGGATGTCATCAGCAAAGATAACCACAAAATGATCCAAATATTCTTTGAATACTCGGTTCATCATATCCATGAAGGTAGCAGGAACATTACTCAATCCAAAAGACATGACTAGGAATTCGTAATGCCCGTACCGAGTTTTGAAAGCATTCTTTGGAATGCCATAAGTTTTAATCTTTAACTGATGATATCTAGAACGAAGATCGATCTTTGAAAAGAATTTGGCGCCTTTCAACTGGTCAAACAGGTCATCAATACGAGGTAGCGGGTACCTATTTTTGATGGTGACATGATTCAACTCCCGATAATGAATACAAAGTCGCATACTTATATCTTTCTTCTTTACGAATAGAACAGGAGCACCCCAAGGAGACATACTAGGACGAATGAAACCGATGTCTAATAATTACTGTTGTTGGGTTCTTAACTCCTGAAGTTCAATAGAGCCATTCAATATGGGGCTTTAGAAATGGGTTTTATACCGGGTTCAAAGTCGATACAAAATTCAATTTCACGCTCTAAGGGTAGGCCAAGAAGTTCTTCAGGGAATACGTCAAGAAATTTATTAAAAAATATCATTCAAACCTGAGTATTTTTGTTTAAATCGGTCACATGGGCTAAAAAAGCTTGACATCCATTTTTCAATAAACGAATAGTTTTATGGATTGATATGACAATGATTAACTTTAATGGTTTGGTTGCTTGAATTTGCATAATAGGTTTGTAAGGAATATGAAAGCTAACAACCTTATGCTAACAATCAATTTTAGCATGATGAGTAGTTAACCAATCAATCCCTAAAATCACATCAAATGCAAGTATTTTCAAAGAGATAAGATCGACGGGTAATATGCGGTTGCCGATTTGAATCAAACAAGATTTATAAACAGTGGATGTAATGAAGGTTTCTCCTAACACAGTTTCAACAGATAAGTTATAGTCTAATTTCTCCAGAGTTAAATTTAAATGTTGAGCGCAAGTAGGAGAAATAAAAGAATGGGTAGAATCGGTATCAAATAAGGTATAGACTTTGCAAGAGTTTATGATTAGCTTACCCAATAACCTCGTTCGGGTTCCTCGCTTTTTGGGAGGTCACAACAAACGCTCTCCCTTAAACTACCGGCTTTGACTTCTCTGGGACGGCCTTTTGTGCCTCCATCCCAACTGGACTTGACTTCACTACACGACAAAATTGGGCTAGGTGACCATCTTTTCTGTAATTGTAACACACTTTGGGTTGCATCATGAAGTTTAGACTGATGTGTCCCTCCACTCCGCATTTGAAGCATACGATCGGTGGTCGTTCTCCTTCCTTAAAAATGGGTGTCGGTGTTATTGTCTTTCCATCATTGTTGAACCTTCTCTTCTAGAAATTTCCACTTCTATTGTCTTGGCCATGATTACCACTAAAGTTGTTACCATTTCTGGCATGTTGATTCCCTCCATATTTGTTGTCACCGCTTTGATGACTGCTACCACTGGTATTATTGTTTTATCGGTTTCTCTCTCTTGGTTGGGTTGACTCATTATCGCGCTTCAATAACTGAGCCTTATTCACAACATTTGAATACAAGCAAAGTTTATAAGAAATGAAGTATTGACGTATTTTGGGTTTCAAACCTCGCAGAAACATTCGCGTTATTCTCTCCTCATTTTCAACCAAATGGGATTCAAACCGGGACAACTCGGCAAACTTAGTCTCGTATTGTGACACGGTCATATTTTTTTGCTCCAACTTGATGAATTCTACCTCCTTCATGTGACGAATACTTTCAAAAAAGTACTTGTCTTTGAAAATTTCTTAGAACTTCTCCCAAGACATCTTCAGTGCGACAGGTTGAGTACATTTTACAGATTCCCACCAGTAATATACCTCTCCTCGTAACATGAAGGTGGAAAAGGGAACCTTTTGCTTCCAGAGCATCACAAGACATCAAATATCTTGGTGATCTGCTTTATCCACATCTCTGCCTTAAGTGGTTCTGTCTTTTCTAAAAACTCCGGTGGTCCCAGCTCCTTGAACTACTTAGCGGTGACCATCCGTGAGTTGCCAGTGTTTCCACCTGCATTTTGCACAGGAGTCGCTCTCGCCTGATGTTGCATGAATTGCAGAAAGCCTTTGAACATCTCATTGTTCATCATTTGGTCGGTGTTATTGTTTACATGAGGATTGTTGCCTTCCTGATGCACATTATCCTGGTTATTGATCTATGGTGAGTCAACGGTCTCCTGTGCTCCATTGCTTATCCCAACATTTTCATATGTCATTTCCAAAAACTGTCACAAAACAAGGGTTAATTGAATGCCACATATTATCCCTATATTCTGACCGACCAATTAAATAACAAATAAGCTTAGGTAGGTCATACTAATGAAGGATTTACCCGTCTCTCTGCTCCTAGTTCTAGTCTCACATCTCAGCCAGGGATCATATCCCTAAGCTTTGATACCAACTGTGACGCCCCCAAAATAGGTATACATCACCCATTTTGAGTCACCAAATACATGGTACATAACTTAAATACAAACTTCATTTATACAATACGACAAAACGTAGCTAAGAGTTTTAACATGGATATTGTCTCGTAGACAGTATCTAAACTCAAATAAAGTCCTCACTATAATTAGTATTACACTATTTCATAGAATAGTGAGGACTACTATATTTGTGACGCCCCCAAAATAGGTATACATCACCCATTCTGAGTCGCCAAATACTTGGTACAAAAATCAAATACAAGCTTCTTTTATACAATACGATAAAAACGTAACTGAGAGTTTTTACTCGAATATTGTCTTCTAGAAAATATCCAAACTCAAATGGAGTCCTCATTACATTTATTATCACACTATTTCATAGAATATTGAGGACTACTATAGCCACAATCTCGGACTATCACTCCGTTCCTCGACTAGTCCCAGCTATGTTCTCATTTCCTAAAGAGAACAATGAAAGCAAAAGGGTGAGCTCAACTAGCCTAGTAAGAAATATTATGACTAAGATAATGCAGAATAAATTATCATTAGCCTTCAACAATGTTAAACTAATAAACAACAAGTTTAATTGCAGCGGAACAAGCAATCCATTATAAGAGTCAAGTAGAGCATGATATCTACTATATTCTATGATTTAAAACGTTTATCATCAATTTTATCGCTGAGACTCAGCTCAATAAATAACTGTTAGTTCCCAGTAGGCACACAATAGATCTAGAAGTGGGGTTGAATAGATCCTTTTAATTTTAAAATACTTTTCCTTTTTATTTTGTAATGCTAATAAATTAGCATATGACAAACATAAGAATCTTTTCAAGCACAACAGAATAAGTAAAAGATCCCCTTCATTGATATATTCATAATCATATATACATTGTTCTTAGAGTTAGTTGAGTTGTAAGCAGTTAATACATACATAGCAGTTATAGCAGTTAGGTACATAATGTAAATGACATAAAGTAAAAGACACAAGGGGTTTTAAGTGGTTCAGAGACTCAAGCTCCTAATCCACTCTTCTGCTTTCAACTTGCAGGATTTCCACTAAGGAAGGGCAGCACCCTGAATCACTAAGATTTCTTCAAGGCCAGCAGCTTTGGGACTTCAGTTCACTAAGAACTCTTCAAGGCCAGCAGCCTTGAAACTCCTCTAGTTCCCTAGGAACTCTTCAAGCCCAGCAGGCTTGTAACTTCATTTAGTCCCTCTAGACAAGGACCCCTCATGCCCTGGCTTCTTATTGTTGTAGTTATTGTGACAACCCGAGAAATTAGACAAATTATTAAAATCTTAAATGATTGATTTAAGGTCAAATAATAGACCTAGACAGAAAATAAGTGTATGCGTTTGATATTATTGGGATGGAATTTTGAGGATTCCAAAATTCTGTGAAGGATTTAGGTGAATTATTCAGGATTAAGTGTATATGTGAATATGTTTTGTGTATATGGTTATGTATGTGTTCAGAATGTGGTTAAGGGTCAAGGGTTGACCAAATAAATTTTATCAGTGTCGAACCCTAATATTATTAAGAACGTCAACATTGAGTTAGAAACCCTAACGATATGTTCAGAAACCCTAATTTTAGTTCCGGGAATTCAAAACCCTAATTTGGGAAATCAAATGCTAAATATAATGGCTTAAGTATTTTTGATTATATATTAGGGATAACCCTAATTGCTAAATTAGAAACTCTAATGCTAAGTATAAAACCCTAAGGGTTAAAAGTTATATGTGTAATGAATATGAATATTATGTGATGGTTTATATTTTTTTGTAATATAAACAAATAAAAAAAATTAAGTTATGTAACCTAATATATATGTATTGGGTGTGATAATTAAATAACTTAAGAGGTTATGATATGGTAGAATATTAGTATATAAATATATACTAATTCTAAGAGATTTATTTTATACATCTCAATTAATTAATTTGATAACCTAATTATAGCAAGTCTAATTGGGTTAAGAAATTTAGGGCATGTGAGTAAGGATTTAAGGTATAATTGAGGAAATGAAAACTTTAATTAAATAATTAGGAAAGGATAGAATTAAAGGTAGTGGACTATGTAAATTACATGGCCCAAACATGTTAAGTAGAGAGCCCAAAGAAACTAAATTTGTAAGCCCAAAAGAATTTAATTAAAGCCCAATCTCTTAGCCCAATTGAAGAGGGGCATTTTAGTCATTGGGTACACTAAATATTACATAAAACAAAAATCAATTTTTGGACAATCTAAGGCACATGGCCGGTGGGTTATGGTGGAGAAAAAGGAGGGACCATGTGAATTAATCATTGCTAAGTTCCTTATTTTCTAAGTCATTACTAACTCTCACCAACCCTCCTTATGTGTCATTGTTTTGTTTATCCAACACTTTTATTTAAGTGTATAAGCAACACTAAAATGATTAAGAAAGAGAAAGAGAGAGTGAGTGGGGGGGGAATGAATATTAGATATACAATTATATCTATACATTTTTACAAAATCACAAAAGCTATATCATTTCTCTCTCATCCTATTACTTCCTTTTTAGCTAACAAAATAAAACCAAGAGAGAGAGAGAGAGATGAGCATTTTCGGCAGCCACAAGAGGTAAAGGAGAGAAGGTTTTTCTCTTCAAGCTAACCAAGATCATCATCTACTTTGAAAGATTAAGAAAGGTTAGCAAGATGTCAAGGTATAAAACCAAACCTAAGTTATTCTTTTTAAGTTATTTTGATGGAATAAAGATCTAAGGTTTCAAAACTCAAAAATCTTAGATCTATATGATTTAGGGTGTTTTATGTATAGATCTACCCATATTTGGTATTGATTTGGTTGGAATCAAAAGGAATAGAAAAATAGAATTTTCCGGAAAGCTTAAACTTGAAAGTATGATCTAGCTTTTGATTTTTGAAATCTATGATGGATATTTGTGATTTATTTTCTTGGGATGCTAGATCTATGTATTAAGGATAAAACCCCTTTGGAATCACTCAATTAGGTTGAATATTGAGCAAGTTATGGAATTTATCTCAAACTACTCAAAGCTAAGAAAACTGTTAGAACAACAATTTTTACCAGCCACTTCCGGGCTAATTTCCGGGAGCTTAACATGTCCAAATATGGATTGTGATAGATGAAAATTGTAGATCGGAAAGATATGAATCCAACAAAATTGACGGATCGTTAATCGGAGTTATAGATCTCATTTTATTTAAGATTTAGTAAAGGACTCCAAAACTGCAAATGGCAAAAAGTAAACTGCCAAGATTTTTGCGAGGGATGTTTTGGCAACTTATTTTGTGAGAAAAATTCCGGCCTTTTGGGACATGAAAATATATGGTATTAATTACCTTGTGTCCAAAAATGAGCTCATTCCGACTTAAAATGACCAAGTTATGACTATTTCAATTTTTGTGATTTTCCAATGAAAACGGCTATAACCGGAGTTCTATAACTTCGATTGCCACGAAATTTAAACTGGAGTGTCACGTTAACACGTATACGATTGTGTCAAAAGATGAGAATTTTGGATTTAAGCATTATAGGGCTAATTTCTTAAGCTATTAACTAGAAATAATTTTTGAAAAATACTAAAGGAAGTTAGAAAATTATGGAAAAATACTTTTTGTGTATGATATATATGTATATGTGTTTGGGAAAAGGATAAAAAAATAATAAGTTGATTTGGTATTTTCATAAAAAGGATAATGAATCCAGCTTGCTGAATTGAAAAACAGTTTACTGAATTGAAAATTGGATTGCAATCTGGTTGCTGAATTTGAAATCCAGTTTGCTGGATTGCAATTGGGTTTGTGGTTTGACCATCCAGGTTGCTGGTTTTGGAATCTAGGTTACTGGATTGGTATTTGACTTTTATGTTCAAGAAAACTTATAATATATGAGAGTAAAGTATTTTAAATCATATAAATATAATATTAATGATTGAAAACTTAGAAAAATCATGATAAATGGTAATAATTATTTGAAAATTATTATGAGCCTATGGAAATTATTTTGTCTGCTAAGAAAATTATCTGTGATAATTGTTAAGTGTTTAGGCAGAGTTTAATGGAACTTAAACTCGATATTGTCCGACTAGACCGTCGGGATGATAGAATTGTGTCGGTTTCAACTCAGACTTAAATAGTTTGACTTGATGCTATGTTTTATGTGTATTATAGACTGATAGGGTTATGTGCCATGTGTTTAGGTTATTCTATGTATATATGTATAATTGTATTATACTATGATGATATTATTCTAATATTGGAGATCTATATTACTAATATTAGGTCTTCGGATAAAGCGTTATAAATTACGTAGCGGTAATCAATGGTTCATGCAAGTTTTACTTAACTCTACTAAGAGTTATTTCATTCAGATATGCTTATGGTTAATCATTGTTGATTGCCATGTATAATTGTACTCTGTACATATTGAATGTATAAGTCAGGTATGAAAGGCTGATCACCTTCATTACCAGTTGGTCCAGATATATTTGTTCATGTTCAATACTTGTTCGACCAAAAGTTTGTTCGTATAGTTCTCAATTATATTGATGAATTATATCCAACTTATTATTCGTAACTCTTTCAATCATGATATATCCTTAAATTGTATTTAAACTTGTTGGGCAACTTTCATGCTCACCTTTGCTATATCATGATAAACATTGCAGATAAAAGGCGAAACGCGTTCGGATCTGAGAAAAAGGATAATGCCAAGTTCAGCTTGGGATAAAATGTGCAGCTAGTTTGTAATAGTATAGTTTAATAATAATGATATGTGTTAGATAGTTTATAAATTGTGTATAAGTTAAGGTTACTCGATTTTGGGGAAATAGTGTGTAAAGTGTATTGTATAAATAATTTATGTTTATATCTTCCGCAATTAGTTATAGAAATAGTATACCAGATCTGTGGTGATTAGGACCCGGATTTGGGGCTATTACAGTTATTATAGTTGTTGGTGCTGAGCTGCTAAGATGTCTTTAAGCTTAAACATCTTATGTACTTAGCAGCTTGGTGTGGTCCTCTTTACATTCTGCCTCTAGTATGGACCACATCTTCTCTAGTGCAGCTGATCTTCACTCTTTTCTGCCCATCTTCATCTGATGCCAACTGTGCACCATCTGGATTTGCTAAGTCTCTGAGCTTTTAGTAGACTTCGTCTGGCACTTAGCAATCCCTGAACCCTTCTTGAATGTTTTGTTAACATGATTCTGCTTCTGTTCTTTTTCAGCTTTTGGTTCATGGTGATCTGTAGAGTGGCTCTCTTGATCATCTTTGTACTCTGCCACTTTTCTGAATGCTATCTTCTTGGCCTTCTCGACTCTCAGCTTGGATGCCATCTTCAGTGGCATTCTCATCTTTGTTGAGTGAAGCTCTAATCTGTTTAAGTCCTTCTTCAAAGTTGTTTCACTTCCACCTATGTAGTCTCACTATCACTGAGACTTGTTCTCTTAATCTCTGGTGGAACTCGTAGAGTCAACAATAACATTCCAACAACTCAACGATTCTACAACTTAGCAATCATCAGCTATATATATTTTTTTTGATCTTTGAAGCTCATTCTGATTTATACTCCTTGCCAATCTTCCCGTTGGAAAGTAGCCGTTGAAAGATATTCAAATTGCTTCACAGATCTCGAATTATTTGGTGTAGACTGCAAATGTGAAATGATATGACTTTCTGACACTGCAGTCTATTGTTTCACCTACCTCATCAGAGATGTCACTTTGATGTCTCGGGCAGGTTGACGACTTTATTTCCCCCTTCTGATTTCTAGATCAGAGGTTGTCCTTTTGCATCGATGCTCTCAATAAGCTCTTATCCGGATACCAACCTTCAGATTAAACTGTTGCCAATGCTTCAATCTTCGAGTGACCGAACTCTATGATTCTGATGCACATCTTCTCGGACCTGATCGTAGTTTCTTGTTGACTGATGCTTATTGACATGTAGATTCAACACTAGGACGTTCATTAGATCTTCAATGTAGAACACCTCTTCCTTCTCTCGTGCAGTGCCTCAACACTTCTGTTTGCCTCGACTGTTCTCAGATACTGATGGCTTGACTCTTTTTTCTGGTCCCTTCTGAACAATAAGACACTTCAGATTTGTGGCGTGTCTAGCTCACTTTCTCCTTGTGATCTCCCATTCACTTATCATCAATGGATTGACCCAATGCTTAATCACTTTAGCCTTGTTCTTCAGAGGCTAACCAATATTTCTGTGTACACTCCATCAGTTCTTTCTTTGTTTGGCAAACACTACGATCCTGGTTGCTTCCAAGATCCTCGTCTTCTGTCTACTTGACAGTTACTGCACTTGCTGACTTTCCTTAGTGTTACTGAAGTCTTCTTCTGATCAACTTATGGAAGACTTCATCTCGAATGGCTTCACAACTCAATCTGGATGCTGATTGGGTTGGTTCTTAGATCTTTTGTTAGCTTTCATGCCATTCAATTTTTGCTCTCTGGTTTCCTTCAGGTGGGATGTATCTTTGCAGCTTAGACCAGAGGCTTCATTCCTTTGGATATTCTGGGAGTGCTCATTTGTTGAGAATCGTATTTTCTCTATGATTCTGCCTTGGCGTTGTGAGTATATCTGTTGAAGTCTTAGCTCTACACTCTACGATTCAGCTTTGGCTGTGTAGACACTACGACTCCGAGGTTAGATCTTGACACTTTACGATTTTTGACTTTGTGTTTGTTGTCTTCATCTGATCTTGCTCGACTACGATTTCTTCCTCTGATACGATCAGTAGACTCTGCGACTCTGAGTGTAGTCTACGATTCTTGACTTGGCTTCTACCGAAGCTCCTACCAACTCAGATCTGTTCGTCTCTCACGATTTTAAACATGACTTCCTCAGCAGACTATGGCTCCGAGGAAGTGCTACTCGACACACTACGATCCTTCTTCGTCTCTCCTGGCAGTCTTCGAACTTCGAGATCTACTATCTTGCGATTACGATTCTCACCGATAGCTCTCGAGTTTTCCTCGACTCTCCTCAAGCGGACTCACGATTTTTGGTGCAAGCCCTAATTTAGCGATGAGACAAGCCTATCTATTACATCATAAGATCAATCTAACATGCTTGATATTTCTATATTTATATTCCTTGTACATCATTTCTTTTTAAGGACTTTACAAAGTTTTTTTTGCTTATGTAGGATCAACTTTAACATATTTGATCAATTCATTCTAAGTCCTTGTACATATGTTTCTATAATCTATCAAAGGACTTTACAGCTTTTCTTAATGCAAGCATACTTGCATATTCATTTATATATATATATATATATATATATATATATTAATCAAATCATATGTAAATAAGAATATCATTCACATGTTTATTCCTAATATAATCCACATCAGTGAATTATCCATACACTATAGGCCAAAGATATTCATTAGTATCACGTCCACGAATTATCCATGCACTACGGGCCAAGGATATTCCTGTAATCACCAATGGTCATGATCATGCTAACAATTGTCCATCAATGCACTACGGGCTAATGAAGACTTTTACCACATCATTACGGGTCATGATTATACTAATCAACAGTCCATCTATGCACTAAGGTAAAAGATGACTTTCATCATAATATAAGCATGAGGATGATGACAATGATATAAAAATTCAATTAAATGAAAGCAAAGGATAAATTTTAAAGATTTTAAATTTAATTTATCCAGAATTCAATAATGTCCAAATTGTCAACATAATACTGCTTTGTGGAGTAAAATTAATATTGTATCAAAAATGATTTGGAAAAAAAAAATTGTCATGAATAGTACCCCGGGTGAATAGTACTCGAGTGAATAGTACTTCGAGAATAGTACTTTGTGAATAGTGCCCATGAATAGTACTCCGACATGAAAAGCTTAAAATTTAACAAGAATGTTCAGAAAAATATCATTGTAAAATGATACTAGATGAAGCACAAATTTCAAGGATATTCTACTAATTTCACGGAGTATAGAAGCAATACTTTAATAAAATGAGTGTACAAGTAGGAATACAAAACGAAATAATATTACTTACATACTACAGAGTATGGAAGAAAATATTATTTCATACGAGTATTGAACAAAAGTAATATCCCTTACGAATATTAAATGAAAATAATATTCTTTTTGAATATTGAACGAAGATAATATTCCTTATGAATATTAAATGAAGATAAAATTTCTTGTGAATATTGAACGGAATAAAATTTCTTACGAATACAAAAATAATATCGTAAGCGAATATGAAATAAATAATACTTCTTACCTTAGTAGAAGGATGAATACTGCAATAGTGAAGTAGCAGAATACTCTTCTTCTTTCTCTCTATAGCTTCTCTATCTATAATTGCTCTTGTGAGTTTTAGTGAATTGGTGAGAATGAAAGAAGAATGAGCTTCTATTTATAGGAAAATATAGTTTCGATAATTGCACGATTAGGGGCTCAAAATATTATAGTATAGTACCTTCATTTATACCTCCATTTTTAATTTAGTCCTTCAAGTATTATCAATCTTGCACCACCTCCCCTAATAGTAAATGCATGTGAATCAATAGTTCCATACATGTGAACCAACAGTAATTTGCATGTAAACTAATTGCAATTAATTTTTTATTTATTCGATTAATTGCCCGTTTGGTCAATTTAACATCCAAAAATCAATTATTATCGAAATAAATGTCAATTTTCACTAACACTAATAAACCCAACACAATGAAAATATTTTTTTTATCAACAATTTCATCTTTAATCAACACGAACTTATTCATCATTAATATTATAACTCATAATATTTAACAACCAGATCATTCCTAGGAAAGAGGGGGCTTTTCGATAAGAATTTCTCCCTATTGGTGCGCAATTAGGTGACCAAACCCCTTTCCTCTACAGAACTTTCTAGACATCGTCAATAATGCAAATAATAATATGAATAAATTTGTCGTCTCAATTACTGATTTAATAATATAAAATGTTATGCATATGATACTATGATAATAATTGAATCAATAATATGAGATATATCATGCATCAATTACTGTAGCAATAATTGAGAATAACTGAGTGACTTCTCATGTAAGCATCAATAATCAATACTGTGTGCTACTATGCAACCACGCGTATTACTGTACTTTTACCACCGGGTATTTCAACAGTTTAACGGTAAAACTTTCCGTTACTTTTATAAAAATATATTTATGTCATTTTCTAACTTCAACAATAATTCTGTTGTGGGGTCCACCAATGATTTTACTGTCATACGAATATTCCTTGTTAAAACGAATATTCCCCGACCAATCGAATATTTTATAACAACTTGCTTACTTTGCAAAATTTGTAAATATTACCCACAACTATAACATTATATCAAATCCACACAAAAATATTCAAAAATATATTTCGAGAAAAAAATAATCTTTATTCATAAAATTTGGGGTATTACAACCTCCCCTTCTTATGAAATTTCATCCTCGAAATTGGGGTACGTACCTGGTATGTCGAAAAAGTGAGGATACCTTGATTTCATTTCAGATTCCAACTCCCAGGTCATTTCCTCAACATTGTGGTTTCTCCACAAAACTTTGACATGATGTAAGACCCCAACTTTTTTTTTTAATAAAGATGAATTTTCTATAAATATCATTTTTAAATATTATGGAATGAATTTGATATAATGTTATAGTTGTGGGTAATATTTATAAATTTTGCAAAGTACACAAGTTGTTATATAATATTCGATTAGTCGGGGAATATTCGTTTTAACAGGGAATATTCATACGACGACACAATCATTGGTGGACCCCACAACGGAATTATTGTTGGATTGAGAAAACGACAAAAATATTTTTATGAAAATAACGGCGAAAGTTGTACCATTTTAACTGTTGAACTACTCTCAGAGTAAAAGTACGAAGAATACGCTGGCGTCGCATAAGAAGAAGACACCAGTATTGATTATCGATGCTTACGTGAGAAGTCACTCAGTTTTGTTCAATTATTGCTTCAGTAATTGTAACGCCCCCAAAATAGGTATACATCACCCATTCTGAGTTATCAATACATGGTACAGAAACAACTACAACTTTATTATTACAACAAGAAAAGCTGTGAGTTTGAATACAAATATTATCTTCTGTATAATATCTATACTCAAATAAATCCTCATCACATTTATTGATATATTATTTTACAAAATGGTGAGGACTACTAAACAACTCTATCTAGAACCTTCATTCCATACCCCATTTAATTCATCAGTTATATTCTCGCCTCCTAAGAAGAAAAAATGGAACAAAAAGAAAAAGGGTGAGCTCAACTAGCCCAAGAAGAATATTATGACTAAGATAATATACAATAAATTATCGTTAGTCTTCAACAGGAAAAATCAAATAGAATACAATAGACAACAAGTTTTAAATCAATATTCGCAATGAAATAATAATTCATTAGAAGAGTTAAGTAGAGAATGCAAACTACTATCTTCTATATATGAATTTAAAAGTTCATCGCTCATCTTTTATCCCTCGTAACACCAATCAATATATATCCGAAATCAAATATTCATCTTTGCACTACACGAAGCCAAAGATATTCATCGATTAGTCATGTTCATCTAAACACTGCTCATCTTTGCACTACGGGCCAAAGATATTCATCAGAAATCATTCATCTTTGCACTACAGGCCAAAGATATTCCATAATATCATCATTTAAGACTGAGGATGATGAAAAATATTTTTTAAAGAAACGAATCCAGTGAATCAAAATGACAAGGATTAAGGATTAAGGATTCGTACTTTGTTTTATCCACGTCCAAAAATACCTCAAAAATAATCATAGTGGTGTAAAATTCAAGAATGATCAAAACATGGATACAATCAAAGCTAGTATCCAGAATAGATATTTTGAACGAAAAGAAAATTTTTATTTTTCGATGAATAGTGTCGTATTCGTGAATAGTACCGTATACGTGAATAGTAACCCCGACACTAAAAGTTCCAAATTTGATTAAAAAGTTCAGATCAATACTTCGGCATAATGATATTAGAATAAATAATATCATTTTAAAAAATAATATCCCTTACCTCGAAAGACAGTACTTCTAGTTGAAACGTCGGATATTGACTATGACTTGAACTTGCACCGTATAGCAATACTCAAAGTATACTCAAAATACTCACAAGAATACGCTCGATAATATAGAGAGAGAAAACTTCAGTTTCTGGTGTAATTTTCAATTCTAACCTAAGCACCCTATTTATATGAAAATGCTTAGAACACCAAAGTAGAAAATTTAATTTAATAATATTATTATTATTTCTACAACTTCCTATGCATACCAACTGAATTCAGCCATTAAAACACATGCAAGACCCACACTCAAATCACCAAAAACGTTTTTCATATTAAAAATATTTTAAACTTCCAAAAATCAATTATTTCGGAGCTTCGGAACTTCAATAATTCATAATAAATAGCCCTTTTATCCGAAAATTCGAATCTCGCAAGTTTTTATAGGAAATTCAATTCTCTACAACTTTACAGAAGAAAATATTTCCAAATTCCAAACAGAAATTGGCCAAATCCACAAACCAGGCGATTTTACAAAGCTATAATCAAATTTCAATTCAAGAAATGGGATCCACCAACATGTTTAACATGTTTTAAACATTTATTGCAACAAAAATACTCTTTCTCCTCGTATACTCATATATCACACATTCATTGTAAAAATATCACCATTATTATATTATTAAAAATATAATAATATATTTAAATGAATTATTTTATCAGAAAAAGATAAAATTTTAATTTTCAACAATTGTCACATTAAAAAATTTTCTCCATCTATATCCACATAAAATCAATATTTTCCTCATCATATAAATCAATAATTAATTATTCACAAATAATATTACAAAATCACATTATTGACAATCAGGCAGTTCCCAAGAAAGAGGGGGCTTTCCAATAAGAATTTCTCCTTACTGGCGTGCAATTAGGTGACCAAACCTCTCCTTAGACAGAACTTTCTAGACATTACCAATAATGTTATCTAATAATATTATTCAGATAATATGAATTATTGTTTCGATAATGAAAAATACTGTGTAATGATAATTATTGAAACAACAACAATATAAAATATCAACACAACAATTATTAAATCAATAAAATCTTGAATAATAATTCATCAACCATTATTGAGCGGTGTCTTCTTACGTAAAAGTCAATAATTGGTGCAATACTGTAGTATCTTCTTGTGTAATAACGCCAGATTCATCGTGTTTTAACCACCGGGTATTCCAACAATTATACACTACAGTAACAACTACTGCCGTTATTTTTAAACAACTTATATTTGTCGCTTTCTTCCTCCAATCGCTTTCCAGTTATGGGGCCCACATATGGTCGCGTCGTCGTCTGAATATTCCCCGACGATTTAATATTCCACGACCAAACGAATATTCCCCGACAATAATGAATATTTTATAACCATTTGCTTATTTTGAAATACTTGCGTATTTTACCCATAACTATCCACATTAATCAAATCAACCATTACTATTTCAAAATAATAATTAGAGGAAATTAAATTTCATTTATTAATTATTTGGGGTCTTACAACCTCCCCTCCTTATGAAATTTCGTCCTCGAAATTGACTTACGTACCTGGTGTTTCGAAAAGGTGAGGATACCTCGCTTTCATTTCCGTTTCCAATTCCCAGGTCATTTCCTCTATAGCATGGTTCCTCCACAAAACTTTAACTTGTGGTATGACCTTCGTCGCGTAGGGACATGCTCCTTCCTATCCAAGATCTTGACAGTACCTCCTCATACGTTAAGTCTTCTAGTATCTCGTCCTGCTCTAACTCAATAACGTGGTTCGGTCTTTCACATATTTATTGAAGTACGATATGTGAAACACATTATGAACACGAGACATACTTGGAGGTAACGCGAGTCTATAGGCTACATTTCCTACTCGGTCAAGAATTTGAAATGGACCAATAAATCGTGGATTGAGCTTTCCTCTCTTTCCAAATCTTGTAACTCCCTTCCATGGAGCAACTCGCAACAATACATGATCCCCTATACTAAATTCCACGTCCTTTCGATGAAGATCCACATAACTCTTTTATCGATCTTGTGCCGTTTGTATACGTTGTCGAATCATTTGGATCTTTTCGGTAGTCATACGTACTAACTCGGGTCCCAACAATGTTGCTTCACCCACCTCATCCCAACATATTGGAGAGCGACACTTTCGTCCATATAATGCTTCAAATGGAGCCACACCTATATACTGCACGATAACTTTGTTGTTGTAGGAGAATTCCACCAATGGTAAATACTTATCCTAACCGCGCCTTGAAGTCTAGGACACGAGTCTTAATAGATCTTCAAGAGTTTGAATAGTCCTCTCCGATTCTCCGTCCGCTTAAGGATGGTATGCCGAATCAAATCAGAAATCCGTGCCCATAGCTTTTTGCAAGCTAACCCAAAATCTTGAAGTGAATCTTGGGTCACGATCCAAAACTATGGATACTGGCATGCCATGCAACCTCACAATATCATTTACACATATACTAGCAAGGCGTTCAAGGGAATAAGTCTCCCGTATCGGCAAGAAATGAGAAGACTTGGTTAATCTATCAACAATAACCCAAATAGCATTGATGCCTTGAGAAACCATAGGAAGACCCGTAACGAAATCCATGGTAATGTGTTCCCACTTCCATTTTGGAATCTCAAGTGGTTGCAATGGACCCTTAGGTACTAGATGCTCCGCCTTTACACGTTGACAAGTTAAACACATCGAGATAAACTTTGCAATCTCTCTCTTCATATTGTTCCACCAAAATGTATGTCGAAGATCACGATACATTTTGGTACTTCCAGGATGGATTGCAAACGGTGTATTGTGTGCCTCCATCATGATCTTGTACTTCAATTCAGAGTCGTTAGGAACACAAAGTCTGGAGTGGACTCGAAGTATTCCTTCATCATCGATTCTCACTTCCAGAATAGCACCTTCTTGTACTTTCTTCTTCATACGCATCATTCCGGTAGGTGGCTTAAGCAACCTTAACTTTTTCTATTAAAGTTGGCTCTGTCGTATACTTGACATCATCGCACTCGTTCCTCGCATATGATCTTCTACTCAACGCGTCGCCTACTACGTTCTCTTTTCGGGATGGTATTGAATAGTGTGGTCGTAATCTTTCAACAACTCAAGCCAACGTCGTTGCCGTATGTTGAGTTCCTTTTACGTGAAGAAATATTTAAGGCTTTTATGGTCTGAATATATCTCCACTTTCTCCCCATATAGATAGTGCCTCCATATCTTTAAGCGCGAAAACAAGCTGCGCTAACTCTAGATCATGAGTAGGATAATTCCTCTCATATTCTTTAAGTTGTTGCGAGGCATAGGCTATGACTTTCCCACATTTCATGAGAACACATCCTAACCCTTTGCCTGAAGCATCGCTGTAGATAACAAATCTATCCATACCAGATGGTATTGTTAGAACAGGTGCCGAAATAAGTCTCCTCTTAAGCTCTTGGAAACTCTTCTCGCATTCCTCGCTCCATACGAATTTTATATCTTTCCGAGTCAGCTGAGTTAATGGAGTAGCGATTCGAGAAAATCCTTCCACGAATCTCCGATAATAACCAGCTAAGCCCAGAAAATTGCGTACTTTGGTCACCGACTTCGGTTGCTCCCAACTTTTTATTGCTTCAATCTTCGCCGGATCAACAGATACTCCATGTTTTGACACCACGTGCCCAAGGAATGCTACTTCCTCAAGCCAGAACTCGCATTTTTTAACTTGGCATAAAGCTTGTTTTCACGAAGCCTTTGGAGTACCAGCTTCAAATGGTGTTCATGATCTTCACGGCTTTTGGAATATATGAGGATGTCATCAATAAAGACAACAACGAACTGATCCAAATATTCCTTGAATACTCGGTTCATCATATCCATGAAAGCCGCAGGAGCATTAGTCAATCCGAAAGACATGACTAAGAATTCATAATGCCCATACCGAGTTCTGAAGGCAGTCTTTGGAATATCCTCAGTTCTAATCTTCAGCTGATGATATCCAGAATGAAGATCAATTTTAAAAAAGAATTATGCTCCTTGCAACTGGTCAAACAAGTCATCAATACGAGGTAGAGGATACCTATTCTTGATGGGGACATGGTTCAATTCCCGATAGTCAATACAAAGTCGCATACTACCATCTTTCTTCTTTACGAATAAAATAGGAGCACCCCAAGGAGATGTACTAGGACGAATGAAACCGATGTCCAACAACTCCTGTAGTTGGACCTTTAACTCCTGAAGGTTCAATAGAGCCATTCGATATGGGGTTTTAGAAATGGGCTTTGTACCAAGTTCAAGATCAATAAATAATTCAACTTCACGTTACGGGGTAGGCCAAGGAAGTTCTTCAGGAAATACGTCAGGAAAGTCAATAACAACAGGAATATTATTCAAATTTGACGTGTCTTTATTCAAATCCATAACATGGGCTAAGAAATCTTGACATCCGTTTTTCAATAAACGAATAGCTTTATGATTAGATATGACAGTGATTGATTTTAATGGTTTAGTTGCTTGAATTCGTACAACAGGTTGTTTAGGAATATGAAAGTTAACAACCTTACGAAAATAATCAATTTTGGCATGATGAGTAGTTAACCAATCAATCCCTAAAATCACATCAAAAGAAAGTATCTTTAAAGAGATAAGGTCAACAGGTAAGGTGATGGTGCCAACTTGAATCAAACAAGATTTATAAACAGTGGATGTGATGAAAGTTTCTCCTAATGGAGTTTCCACAGATAGATCAAAGTCTAATTTCTCCGGAATCAAGTTTAAACGTTGAGCACAAGCAGGAGAGATAAATGAATGGGTAGCACCGGTATCAAGTAAGGTATAAACTTTGCAAGAATTTATAAATAGCTTACCCGTGATCACCTCGTTTGGGTTCCTCGCATTTTGACCAGTCACAACAAACGCTCTTCCAGGAACCGTTGACTTTGACTTTTCTGGGACAGTCTTTTGAGTCACCGTCCCCGCTGAACTAGGTTTCGCTACCGTACAATCTCGAGCGATATGTCCTTTCTTTTCACAATTATAGCATACCGCATTTGTAGCATATGACCGGTGGTCGTTCTCCTCCCTTAGAACCAGTTGTTGTCGGCACTGTCATCTTCACATGGTCATTGTTAAATCTCCTCTTTTTAAAATCTCCTCCTGACTCGCTTCTTCTATTTTCATGGCCATGATTACCACCAGAGTGGTTACCATTTTTGTCCGTCTTTTCTTTCTCCGCCGGTTATTGTTGTTTTGTTGATCGCCATCTCCTAGGTATGATCCTGGTTGTGGTCCTCAGTTGGCCGTACTCGTTATCTCGCTCTAATAATTGAGCCTGCTTTACAACATCCTCGTAGAGAGAAAATTTATGAGAAATGAGATCTTGACGTATGTCTAGGGTTTCAAACCTCTAAGAAACATCCGCGTATCGTTCCTCATTCTCCACCAAATGAGGTGCAAACCTAGATAACTCTGCAAACTTTGCCTCGTCTTCGAGACACCGCCATGTTGTTTCGCTCTAATCGATGAACTCCACTTCCTTCATATGACGCGAACACTTTCGTGAAAGTATTTGTCATTAAATAGTTTCTGAAATGTCTCCCAAGACATGCCGAGTGTGGTCGGATGGAGTACGCTTCACGATTTCCACCGAAGAGTATGCCTCACCACTTTTAACATAAAGGTGGAGAATGGAACCTTCGTTCCTCCGTGCATCCCAAGACATCAAATATCTTGGTAATTTGCTTGACCCATGTTTCCGCCATGATCGGATCTCGCTTTCCTTAAATTCGTGGTCCCAACTCTTTTGAACCGCTTGGGTGTGACAACCCGTGAATTGCTATCATTTCCTCCTCAGTATTTTGAACACGAGTCTCCTCGCGTCGATTTTGCATGAACTGCAAAAAGCTTCTAAACATCCCTCGCTTCATCATCTCGCTTAGTGGTGTTGTTCACAGGAGGAACATTGCCACTGTTGCACGCTCTCCTCGCGTTGGTGAGTAACAGACGCTCTGCAGCCTCATTTACTCCATCATTAATATTCTTAGTCGACATTCTCAAATACTTTCATAAAACAAGGGTTAATTAAGGAAATCAATATATCACATAATATCCCTATATACTGACCAACTAACAAATAAGCTTAGGTAGAACACACTAGCGAAGGATTTACTCGCCTCTCCTCCTAGTTCTATTCCCCCGATCTCCGCCAGGAGATCATATCCCTAAGCTCGATACCAACCGTGGCGCCCCCAAAATAGGTATACATCACCCATTCCGAGTTGTCAATACATGGTACGTAAACAACTACAACTTTATTATTACAACAAGAAACTGCAGAGTTTGAATACAAATATTATCTTCTAGACAATATCTATACTCAAATAAATCCTCATCACATTTATTGATACATTATTTTACAAAAATAGTGAGGACTACTAAACAACTCTCTCTAGAACCTTCATTCCATACCCCAGACTTCGTACTCACTATATTCTCGCCTCCGAGAAGAAAAAAATGGAACAAAAAGGAAAAAGGGTGAGCTCAACTAGCCCAGTAAAGAATATTATGACTAAGATAATATACAACAAATTATCGTTAGTCTTCAACAGGGAAAAATCAAATAGAATACAATAGACAACAAGTTTTAAATCAATATTCGCAGCGGAAATAATAATTCATTAGAAGAGTTAAGTAGAGAATGCAAACTACTATCTTCTATGTATGAATTTAAAAGTTCATCGTTCTATCTTTATCCCTGTAACATCAATCAATATATATCCGAAATCAAATATTCATCTTTTACTTACAGCCAAAGATATTCATCGATTAGTCATGTTCATCTAAACACTGCTCATCTTTGCACTACGGGCCAAAGATATTCATCAGAAATCATTCATCTTTGCACTACAGGCCAAAGATATTCCATAATATCATCATTTAAGACTAAGGATGATGAAAAATATTTTTTTAAAGAAACGAATCCAGTGAATCAAAATGACAAGGATTAAGGATTAAGGATTCGTACTTTGTTTTATCCACGTCCAAAAATACATCAAAAATAATTATAGTGGTGTAAAATTCAAGAATGATCAAAACATGGATACAATCAAAGCTAGTATCCAGAATAGATATTTTGAATGAAAAGAAAAATTTTTATTTTTCGATGAATAGTGTCGTATTCGTGAATAGTACCGTATAAGTGAATAGTAACCCCGACACTAAAAGTTCCAAATTTGATTAAAAAATTCAGATCAATACTTCGACATAATGATATTAGAATAAATAATATCATTTAAAAAAATATAATATCTTTTACCTCGAAAGACAGTACTTCTAGTTGAAACGTCGGATATTGACTATGACTTGAACTTGCACCGTATAACAATACTCAAAGTATACTCAAAATACTCACAAGAATACGCTCGATAATATAGAGAGAGAAAACTTCAGTTTCTGGTGTAATTTTCAATTCTAACCTAAGCACCCTATTTATATGAAAATGCTTAGAACACCAAAGTAGAAAATTTAATTTAATAATATTATTATTATTTCTACAACTTCTTATGCATACCAACCGAATTCACCCATTAAAACACATGCAAGACCCACACTCAAATCACCAAAAACGTTTTTCATATTAAAATATTTTAAACTTCCAAAAATCAATTATTTGAGACTTGAAACTTCAATAATTCATAATAAATAGCCCTTTTATCCTAAAATTCAATCTCGCAATTTTTATAGGAAATTCAATTCTCTACACTTTAGGAAGAAAAGTTTTCCAAATTCCAAACAAAAATTGACCGAAATCCACAAACGGGCGATTTTACAGGCTATAATCAAATTTCAGTCAAGAAATGGGGTCCACCAACATGTTTAACATGTTTTAAACATTTATTGCAATAAAAATACTCTTTATCCTCGTATACTCATATATCACACATTTATTGTAAAAATATCACCATTATTATATTATTAAAAATATAATAATATATTTAAATGAATTATTTTATCGTAAAAAAGATAAAATTTTAATTTTCAACAATTGTCACATTAAAAATTTTCTCCATCTATATCCACATAAAATCAATATTTTTCTCATCATATAAATCAATAATTAATTATTCACAAATAATATTACGTAATCACAATATTGACAACCGTAGTTCCTGAGAAAGAGGGGCTTTCCATTAAGAATTTCTCCTTCTTGGCGGCGCAATTAGGTGACCAAACCTCTCCTTAGATGTAACTTTCTAGACATTGCCAATAATGTTATCTAATAATATTATTCAGATAATATGAATTATTGCTTTCGATAATGAAAAATCTTTGTGTAATGATAATTATTGAAACAACAAAGAATATAAAATATCAACACAACAATTATTAAATCAATAAAATATCTTTGAGCGATAATTATCAGTAACCATTATTGAGTAGTGCTTTCTTACGTAAGAGTCAATAATTGGTGCAATACTGCAATCTTCTTCGTCAACAACAACGCCAGACATCGTGTGTTTTAACCACCGGGTATTCCAACAATGGTACACGGTAATAACTACTGTACTGTTATTTTTAAACAACTTATATTTGTCGTTTTCTTCCTCCAATCGCTTTTTCGTTATGGGGCCCACATATGGTCATTACCGTCGTCATTTAATATTCCCAACAATGATTTAATATTCCACGACCAAACGAATATTCCCTAACAATAATGAATATTTTATAACCATTTGCTTATTTTGAAATACTTGCGTATTTTACCCATAACTATCCACATTAATCAAATCAACCCTTACTATTTCAAAATAATAATTAGAGGAAATTAAATTTCATTTATTAATTATTTGGGGTCTTACAGTAATTGTTGCATAGTATCTCACGTTATTTGATTCAATTATTATCGATATTTTATATATTATTAAATCAATAATTGAGATGACAGAGTTATTAATATTAATATTTGTAATATTAACGATGTCTAGAAGTTCTGCCAAGGAGAGGTTTGGTCACCTAATTGCGCGTCAATAGGGAGAAATCCTTATTGGAAAGCCCCCTCTTTCCTGGGAACGACTTGGTCGATTAATATTGTGAATTATAATAATGATGATAAATGTTGTTAAAAATATTGAAGGGATTTTTATAAAGTCTTGTTATAAGTTTGAGAGTATTATTTGAACCCCCACTTACCCATTTTTCAAAATAATCAGGAGAAGTTATCTCAGGTTTTAGTTTTATATATATATATATATATATATATATATATATATATATATATATATATATATATATATATATATATATATTTTTAGTTTGCAAGTTGGTAAGGAGGAAGTACTTTTATTATATTTATATTTATATATATATATATATATATATATATATATATATATATATATATATATTGTTAGTGGATTTTGGTAGAGTATTCACGGAAGGGTAATGCATGTGTTATATATAGGTAGGTTTGAAAAATTGGTAAAGGGAATGAGAAAAGTTCACGGGGTTTCCACCGTGATTGTTTTTTTTTCACGATGTTATATATATATATATATATATATATATATATATATATATATATTTTATTTAAAAGATTTTATTTTATTAGAATATTTTATTAATACTTTGCATAGTAAATCAATATGGACCGTCTGTTTAAAAGTAAATCAATCTGGACCGTTCATGAATTAATTACTATTCACCCATTCTCCTATAAATAAAGCTCATTCCTTCATTATTTCTTGAATTCACTTGAAACTCTAGAGAGAAAACTATAAAGAGAAAGAAGAAAAGTATTCTGCTACTTCACTACTCCTATATCCAGTTTCTTCTAAAGGTAAGGGGTATTATATCTTTCGTATTCATGAAGAGAACTTTCGTTATTCCATTTTTTTATCATTATGTTGGAATAATCATACCTGTCTGCAATCCGCATACATGGTGAAATTCTTCTTTATTCCATTCTTTATTATTCTTGTTGGAACATCCTGTTGGTGCGAATTTACTTTGACACGGTTCCGTTATTTATTATTCTGTTGGAACATCCCATCGGTCACAATTTTGCCCGACTTTGGTTTCGATTATCTATTATTCTGTTGAAATATCCCGTACGTGCGTTTACGCGTGACTTTGAATCGTTTATTTATTATTCTCATTGGAATAACTCGTATGCATGCGATACATCGCATGCCCGGTGATTTCTTTTGTTATTTCATTCTTTATTATACTCAGTTGGTTAATGTTTTGACTTCTATACTCCATGAAATTAGTGGAATATCCTTGATATTTATGCTTCATCCAGTATCTTTTCATAAAAATATTCTTCTGAGCATTCTTGAATTTTACTCTACAAAGAAGTATCATGTTGACAATTTGGACGTTATTAGTTCCTGGATAAATTAATTCTTGAACTTGTTTTATTGAATTCTTATATCATTATCATCATCCTCATGTTTATATTATGTTGAAAGTCATCTGTGGCCTGTAATGCATAGATGGACTTGGTATGATTATGACTAGATCATGACCGTAATGTTACAAATGATGTGGTAAATGTCCTCATTGGCCTGCAGTGCATTGATGGACAGTTGTTGGCATGATCATGACCATTGATGAATACACGAATATCCTTGGCCCGTAGTGCATGCATAATTTGTGGTCGTGATACTAATGAATATCCTTGGCCGTAATGCAGGGATGATGTGGATTATTTATTAAGCTGAGTCTTGACGATAAAAGTGATGAAAAACCTTTTTAAATCATAAAAGATAGTAGATTTTATTCTCTACTTGACTCTTTTAATGGATTGCTTGTTCCGTTACAGTTAAACTTGATGTTCGTTATATTTTATCAGTTTAACACTGTTGAAGGCTAACGATAATTTTTTTCTGCATTATCTTAGTCATAATATTTCTTACTAGGCTAGTTGAGCTCACCCTTTTGCTTTCATTGTTCTCTTCAGGAAATGAGAACGTAGCAGGGACTAGTCGGGGAACGGAGTGACGGTCCAGATGATAGCATTAGTAGTCTTCACTATTCTATGAAATAGTGTGATAATAATTGTAATGAGGACTTATTTTGAGAGTGGATATTGTCTAGAAGACAATATTTGTATTAAAACTCACAGCTCTTGTTGTATATTTAAGATTGTATTTGTATTCTGTACCATGTATTTGGCAACTCAGAATAGGTGATGTATACCTATTTTAGGGGCGTCACACTTGAGGTATAACCTTGGAGCGTAGAATATATTCCTTCTTATCCAAGATTTTAACAGGTACCTCTTCATACGTTAAATCTTCCGCTATTTCTTTCGATTCTAAATCAATAATATGGTTCGGGTCTTTCACATATTTACGTAACATAGATATGTGAAAAACGTTATGGACACGAGATATACTTGGCGGTAAGGCGAGTCTATAGGCCACAGTTCCTACTCGATCAAGGATTTCCAATGGCCCAATGAATCAAGGATTGAGTTTTTCTCTCTTTCCAAATCTCGTAACTCCTTTCCATGGAGCCATACGTAACAACACATGCTCTCCAACATTGAATTTCACTTCCTTTCGATGAAGATCAACATAACTCTTTTGTCGATCTTGTGAGGTCTTTATACGTTGTCGGATCATTTGAATCTTTTCCGTAGTTATGCGTACCAATTCTGGTCTCAACAACGTTGTTTCACCCACCTCATCCCGGCATACTAGAGAACGACACTTGCGTCCATACAACGCCTCAAATGGAGTCATGCCAATACTTGTTTGATAACTGTTGTTGTAGGAGAATTCCACTAATGGCAAGAACTTGTTCCAACTTCCTTTGAAGTCAAGGACACAGAGTCTTAATAGATCTTCAAGAGTTTGAATAGTCCTCTCCGACTGCCCGTCCGTTTGAGGATGATATGCCGAACTGAATCGTAAATCTATGCCCATAGCTTTTTGCAAACTAACCCAAAATCGTGAGGTGAATCTTGGGTTTCGATTAAAAACTATAGATGTTGGCATACCATGTAGTCTTACAATCTCATTTATGTACATACGAGCAAGACATTCAAGTGAATAAGTTTCTCGTATAGGTAAGAAATGAGCAGACTTGGTTAGTCTATCGACAATGACCCAAATCACATCTATGCCTTGAGAAATATTGGGAAGACCAGTAACGAAGTCCATGGTAATGTGCTCCCACTTCCATTCTGGAATTTCAAGTGGTTGCAATGGACCTTTTGGCACTTGATGCTCTGCCTTGACACGTTGACAAGTTAAACACCTTGAGATAAACTCTGCAATTTCTCTCTTCATATTGCTCTACCAAAATGTATATTGAAGATCACGATACATTTTGGTACTCCCAAAATGGATTAGAAACGGTGTGTTGTGCGCTTCCATCATGATTTTATACTTCAAGTCAGAGTCATTAGGAACACAAAGTCTAGAGTTGACTCGAAGTATTCCTTCTTCATCGATTCTTGCTTCCGGGATAACACCTTCTTGTACTTTCTTCCTCATATGCATCAGCTTCAGGCCTATTGCTTGAGCAGCTTTAACTTTATCGATTAAAGTCGGTTCTACTCGTATATTTGCTATTATCACACGGGTCCCTGAAGTCTTTAACTCTATCTCCATCCAGAACTAGGAATAGTTCCTAAGTCTCATCTTGGATCTAAGCATGTGTTGTGGCACTTTCATTTGATTATAGGAATCATTGAAAGATGGGAAATAACTATAAAGATAGTGGACTCTCCAGAACAACATCACATATCCATTAACTAAAGGTTATCCAACAGTAGGATAATCGTCACTTAGAGAAGAAGGGTATGAGATACCATGACGATTGGCTTTAGTGCAAGTGGGAGATTAAAAGTAGTATGCACACAAACCAATCATATTTGATGATAAAGCATATACTTTGTAACAATTTTATTCATTTATTAATAAAAAGTATTAATTTATTAAAGGCTTTTAATTATCTACATGATGCTGTTTTATAATATGTGATTAACCAATAGTTTTAAGCAATGCTTTTAGAATAATGATGATGATCATTCTAATGAGATCTAAATTCTTAGAAAGCTTAAAACTAAAATAGTTCCCAATCATTGGATTACTAAATTAGGGATTAGTGAATCCAGATAGATTGGTACATACGTTGCTTGCACATTGGATGAGGATGATTGATCTCGTGGTCATTTGTGTGGAGACACTAACGCAAGTATGTAAGTGCTTATTAGAGAATAAGTTCACTAAACATGGCTCGCTAATGAATACCTAATGGAGTTTTACTTGCCTGTCAATAAGAATTCCTGTAGTGATAGTAGTACAAGTGATCCTTGAACTTGAGATCATCATAGTATCTTGTGCATGATGAGTTATACTTTGACTTATTCCTTAAGACCCTTAGGGTATATCAAAGGGTATGCTTGGGTATAATAAGTTGTACATGGAGATAATGTATGATCAATAAAGAATCTACCACTTCTAGTAAAAAAAGAAAAATGTCCTATGTGATTCGATAAATCACAACCCAGTAGTCCTTGGCCAAGGCATAATGAAATTAGAAAGGAGTTTCTAATTTGCATTCTTTGGTGTTGTGCATTTAAGAATCGAAAAACATATAATTAAATAAAATAAGACTTGACAGTAATTCCATGTCTTATATTTAATTGGGACATTGTATGGTGGAAGGATTGAATTATACGATAACTATTTACTCAAATATTCTTTTATGATTAATGTTGAAATCTATATTATCTGGAAAGTCGTTGATCGTTAAGGATGCTTATCCGAATAAATATAATAAGATTAGAATTTATCTAATTGATTTATTCACAACCAGTTTAATATGGAGAACCTAAAGGGTCACACCATAAAAGGAAGAATAATTATTTAATAAGTTAATGGCATAATCATAATAATATGTTAAGTGTATTTAATTTAATCTATGGTGATAGAATAAATTAAATAGCTTAATATTTATTATTTAATATTTTGAAAATATTAAATATATAAATTAATAAGAGGAGTCTTATTAATATTATTACAATTATTATTATTTTAATTTCTAAAGAGTTGGAAATTAATTTAATATACGTATTCTCATTTATTCCTAATAAGATTAGGAGACTAATTAATTAAAAGATTTTAATTAATTATTCCTAATAAGATTGGGAGCCTAATTAATTAAAGAATTTTAATTAATTAAAATAAAACTCAATTCCTTAATTGTTAAGGAGGGTTGCCAACCTTTATAAATAAGAGGAGTCTTATTATGGGTGAGAGTAGTCGACGCTTTCACAACATACGTGATTTTAATTGTTGGAGTGTACACCTTTTTCTATAGAGATAGAAAAAATAGGGTTTTGCCAAATACCCTTCTTCTTGAATATTTCTTCTTCCTCGGTGGATCACCTCTAGAGGCCAAACACTTGGGTGGCTAACATTGATCAAAGAAATGAACCAAACCCGGTGGATTCAAGTTGAACGCGAAAAAGATTGGAGGTGAACTTGTACCTAAGGAAGTTCGAATCTTCAAGGGTATAATTCTTGATCTTTATCTTTTCGTTTAATTAATAATTGTGCATAAAGGATGATCCGGGTATATGGTTTGTAAAATTTTAAAACTCTGATTTTTCATGCTTCCACTTATTTTGTGTAATTTGATTGTGTTTATGAATATTACAAACCTAACAGTGGCATCAAAGCCAAACCTTTATGCGAATTATTAATTGTTTGATTTGATATGTGTTTAGAATAATTTAATTGGATAAAATTTTGTTGTATTAAATTTATTTTAAAAAAAAAGAAAAGGAAAATTGTTATATATGTACTTTGATTTGCGTGGCTATCATACATTCTCGTACTTTGATTCAAGTGGTATATATATATATATATATATATATATATATATATATATATATATATATATATATCACATTATATATTAACTAAACTAAATCTCACTGTTTTCAAATTACCACTTGAATCATGGTTAATTACGTTCACAAGAATAACGCGGATCACGAGGTTACAATATATATATATATATATATATATATATATATATATATATATAAATCTTACTTATTTTATAATAATTAAAATAAAAGTTTATTTTAATCTTAAAATAAAAGTTTATTTCAATTTTAAAATAAAGAGATTATTTTAATTTTAAAATTGGATTTCATGATAACTAATTAGAGTTGGAATTGTATTCCATAATAACTAATTGGAGTTGAAATTTGATTCCATGTTTCCTTAAATAAAGGAGTTTATTTAGGTATAAAATAAGATTTCATATTATTCAAAATAAAAGAGTTTATTTGTGAATATGAAAGAGAATCTTAATTTCCTTAAATAAAAGAGTTTATTTAGATATGGAATAAGATTTCATATTATTCAAAATAAAAGAGTTTATTTGTGAATAGGAAAGAGAATCCGTATTTCTTTTAATAAAAGAGTTTTTTTTACTTGGAATTGGATTCTATAATTAATTAAAATAAATGAGTTTATTTTGATTAAAGAACTTGATTAAAATAAAATAGTTTGTTTTATTGAAGATTGGATAAATTAAAATAAAAGAGGTTTATTTTGATTTAAATTTGGATTAAAATAAAAGAGTTTATTTTGATTCAAAATTAGATTTTATGCTAACTAAATTTTCCCATTAAATGATATCAATATATATATATATATATATATATAATTAATGTTTATTATTCATGAAATGAATGTTACTTGTTGATGCATATGGTGATGTGTATGATAATAAATGGGATTGATTATGGACTATTAACCAATGTGATTGGATTTTATTCTAGTTGGATGCTTGAATGTATAAGTTTTATTAAATGGGGTATGCGTACCTCGTCTTCTCTAATTTTTTCCTTATGTAAATTCTAACTCCCTCCTATGTAATTCCCCTTGACTGCTGATTAAGGTTTTTATTTATTTTAAATAGTTTTGTAATAGGAATAGTTAGAATTAATTTTGAAGAATTTGAGATCAAGGAGCAAGGAGCGCTTGAAGACCCATTTGTAATGGAGTCCGGGTTTAAATATAATAGTTATATTTAAATATTAATTCTTGCACCCCTAGGGTTTGACCTTTTGATTCACTTGGTGGCTCTAGTGAACCGAACTAGAATAAAAATCCATAATCAATCTGGGTAGAATATAGTATTCTATATGTGCATACTTATACTATATATATATATATATATATATATATATATATATATATTTATGCAAACATGCCTCACATGTTAATTAATATGACGCATATTTTATATATATATATATATATGTGTGTGTGTGTGTGTGTGTGTGTGTGCGCGTGCGCGCTAAACAAGATGAGACAAATTAATAACAAAACCCTCAAATAAATTATATTAAGTTGTAACGTTCAAAGATATTTGGAATATCGAACGTCGCCTTCTACCATGGTAAAATAATAGAGTATTAAATATTTAATATGAGTTTGTTGTGCACACACAAGACAAGTATTAAATATTTAAGATGTTGTTTTATCACATTTAATACTTATAAATAGACTGAACAATGTTGTTTTGTTGTGCACACACAAGGACAGTGTTTTTCTTTTGAATATATGGAGTGCTAGGTATGACTTAACTTAGATCATTTTAGTTCGGATGTGCACACACTTGACCATTATGATCTAAGAGGCAAAATACAAGGAGTTGCATAGTTGATGTAATTGACAAGAGTTGTCTACCTATTTATTTATATATAGTTTGTTGTGCACACACAGGGCTATATACATTTGAAATGAGATCCTTATTCTCACTAGCATATCTTTAATTAGATATTGTCGAACTATATATATTGAGGGTAATATAGTTTGAAGAAAATAGTGGGAGATACTAATTTAAAACAAGACCTAATTTATTTTAGTAATTAATAAAAGAATGTATGCTAAAATGTTGTTAATTACAAATTCATTTACAGAATTTTACAATGTCTAAATTACTAACACTGCGTAGCATATTAGATGCTAAATTAATCGGACCGAATTAAATGAATTAGTTAAGAAAATTGAGAATAGTTCTCACGGCTGAAAAGTTTTCTTATGTCCTTAATACGCCTATCCCTGCAATGGTTGCAGACAATGCATCCGAGGAAGAGATTGCTACTTTTAGAAAGTGGCAAGATGATGCATAGTTGGCTCAATGCATCATGCTCGCATCTATGAGTAACGAGCTTCAGCATCAGCATAAAACTATGGATGCTCCTACTATACTCCTGCACGTCAAATAGTTGATGGTGAGGAAAGCAGGACTGATAGATATTAGATATCTAAGGAGCTCTTTCGATCTAGAATGATCGATGACACTATAGTACAGACAAAAGTCCTTAACATGATCAATTTGATTGAACAATTAGGACAACAGGTTTTGTCATGGATGGAGAGTTGAGCCAAGATTTGATCTTGCAGTTACTCCCGGACTCCTTCTCATAATTGTTGTGAATTTTTCATATGAACAAGCTAGATATCAGCTTCGTTGATTTACTTAACATGTTGAAAAATGTTGAGTCACTTTCCAACCAAGAAAGACCAAGTCTTACTGGTAGGGGCCAAATGATCTTCTGAAAAGAAGAAAGATTCAAAAAAGGTAAATAGAAAGGCAAAAATAAAGGATAATAAGAACAAAACTGATACGGCTAGCAAAGGAGTTTGCTTTCGCTGCAATAAGACTGGACACTGGAAAGAAACTGCAAGAAGCATCTTGCAGAGGCTAACCAGAAGAAGCTTAATGAAGCTTCGGTTACAAATACAGTTTTGCTCATGATTGAAATAAATTTTTCTTTAAGTCAAGGTTCTACTTGGGTATAGGATACCGGCTTTGGTTATCATAAATATAGATTTATGAAGGGACCAAACCGAAGTAAAAAAGCTAAACAAATGAAGAAAAGGTTGCTACATTAGCTATATGAACTTATAGTTTAGCACAACCTACGGGCAAATCTATTAAGTCAATAAGTTGTTATTGTATTTCAATTCTCGTTAAAACATTATTTCTATTTTGTTGTTGGACAATGAAATTTTTGGTATTATAATTAAGATCAATTGTTGTTCTATTTATAATAATAATGTTTTGTATAGAACAGAAATATTACTTAATGGATTTTGTGTACTTGACTTACGTGAAAATATATTTTGCAAATTGAACAAACTAGTATAAGAAAAGGAGATGATCATTCAAAGAGTTGAATGTGTGTATTTGCTGAAATACAAGTGTGAATTATTTAAAAGATTCAAAGAATTCAGAAGTGAAATAAATTGGCTAAGTATTAGGATTCTTTGATCTGATCAAGGAAGGAATACTTGTGCAATGAGTTTCTAGATTATCTCAAAGGGTTTTCTCACAATGGACGCCTCCTGATACGCAATAATTGATTGATGTATCTGAAAAGAAAAATTATACCTTGTTGGACATGGTGCGGTCCATAATGATTTTACCAACATTCCAGTATCCTTCTAGGATAATGTCCTAGAATGGCTGCATATCTACGAAAAGGTAACCTCAAAATCCGGCCACAAGACTCCATAAAAGTTATGGATATGAAGGATTCCTAATTTTAAGTAAGTTAAGATAAGGGGTTGTCCAACTTAAGTGAAAAGATTTCAAAAGATAAGCTTGGGACAAGATTTGACATGTACAAATTTGTAGGACATCCTAAAGTAAGTTTAGGGTATATGTTCTATAATCTTAGCAAAAGGTGTTTGTTACAAAACACGCTGCCTTCTAAGATAAAGAAGTTTATCATTAAAAGGGCTCGTGGGAAGATAATAGATCTTGAAGAGTTCAAGAATCACAAAACACTATAAGTTAAATAAGAGGAACCTGTAGATAGACCTATTATACCACAACCAAATCATAAATCAGGAATAGTACCAAAGATACCTAGCAGGTATAGATTCATCATAGATGATGATAATGAGGTACACATCATAGAAGATGACGATCCAGTTACATACGATGAGGTAAGAGTTGTAGACACTCAGAGAAATGGATTGAATCAAGCTTCTCAAATATGGAACATTCGTTTTGATGAGATAATTAAAAGAGTTTGATTTTATCAAAAACAAGAATGAACCTAGTGTGTACAAAAGGATCAGTGGGAGCGTCATGACATTTCTAGTATTATATGTTGATATACTACAGATAAGGAATGACATACCAATGCTACAATTAATAAAGATTAAGTTGTCTAAACATTCCTCCATGAATGATTTGGGAAGAGTATCTTAATTGGGGATAAAAATCTATATAGATAGATTTAGGAGGATGTTTGGCTTAACCCAAAAAACATATATTCATTTGATGCTAAAGTCGTTTAGCATGGCAAACTCTATAGGATGTCTCATGTTGATGAGCCCTGGAGTGTATCTCTCTTAATAGTCCCCATAGACTCCTAAAAGAGAGATCGCATGAGTAACTATCATGTATACAATGAAATATACGAGACCTGGTGTTGATTTGTCATATTCTGGAGAAGATCACTGTAAGACAGTGAAAAATATCTTAAAGTACTTAACTGACACTAAGGATGTGATTAAAATTTATGATGGGTCTAAATTAAAACTGGAGGGCTTAACAGACTCAAGTTTTTCAGACAGACCAAGACGATAGAAAATCCACTTTAAGGTAAAGCGTTACCTTAAACGGTGCTGCAGTGAATTAGAAAGGTTCCAAACAGCAAAAAGTTGCTAGTTTAGTGATAAAGACAAAGTATATAGTTATAAATGAAGCTACAAGTTGATTGCTTGGATGAAAAGTTCATTACAGAACTAGGAATAGTTCCTAAGTCTCATCTTGGATCTAAACATGTGTTGTGGCACTTTTATTTGATTATAGGAATCATTGAAAGATGGGAAATTACTATACAGATAGTGGACTCTCAAGAAAAATATTACATATCCATTAACTAAAGCTTATCTAACAGCAGGATAATCGTCACTTAGAGAAGAAGGGTATGAGATACCATGACGATTGGCTTTAGTGCAAGTGGGAGATTGAAAGTAGTATGCACACAAGTCAATCATGTTTGATGATAAAGCATATACTTTGTAACAATCTTATTCATTTATTAATAAAAAGTATTAATTTATTAAAGGCTTTTAATTATCTACATGATGTTGTTTTATAATATGTGATAAACTCATAATTTTAAGCAATGCTTTTAGAATAATGATGATGATCATTCTAATGAGATCTAAATTCTTAGAAAGCTTAAAACTAAAATAGTTCCGGATAGATTGGTACATACGTTGCTTGCTCATTGGATGAGGATGATTGATCTCATGATCATTTGTGTGGAGACACTAAAGCAAGTATGTAGGTGCTTATTAGAGAGTAAGATCACTGACCGTGGCTCGCTAAGGAATACCTAATGGAGTTTTACTTGCCTGTCAATAGGAATTATTGTAGTGATAGTAGTACAAGTGATCCTTGGACTTGAGATCATTAATAGTATCTTGTGTATGATGAGTTATACTTTGACTTATTCCTTAAGACCCTTAGGGTATATCAAAGGGTATGCTTGGGTATAATAATTTGTACATGGAGATAATGTATGATCAATAAAGAATCTACCACTTCTAGTAAAACAAGAAAAATGTCCTATGTGATTCGATAAATCACAACCCAGTAGTTCTTGGCCAAGGTAGAATGAAATTATAAAGGAGTTTCTAATTTGTATTATTTGGTGTTGTGCATTTAAGAATCGAAAAACATATAATTAAATAAAATAAGACTTGACAGTAATTCCATGTCTTATATTTAATTGGGACATTGTATAGTGGAAGGATTTAATTGTACGGCAACTATTTACTCAAAGATTCTTTTATGATTAATGTTGAAATCTATATTATCTAGAAAGTCGTTGATCGCTAGGGAGGCTTATCCCTATTGTAGAATAAATATAATAAGATTAGAATTGTTCTAATTGATTTATTCACAACCGGTTTAATATGGAGAACCTAAAGGGTCACACGATAAAAGGAAGAATAATTATTTAAGAAGTTAATGGCATAATCGTAATAATATGTTAAGTGTATTTAATTTAATCTATGGTGATAGAATAAATTAAATAGCTTAATATTTATTATTTAATATTTTGGAAATATTAAATATATAAATTAATAAGAGGAGTTTTATTAATATTATTACAATTATTATTTTAATTTCTAAAGAGTTGGAAATTAATTTAATATAAGTACTCTCATTTATTCCTAATAAGATTAGGAGTCTAATTAATTAAAAAATTTTAATGAATTATTCCTAATAAGATTAGGAGCCTAATTAATTAAAATAAAACTTAATTCCTTAATTGTTATGGAGGGTTGTCCACCTCTATAAATAGGAGGAGTCTTATTATGGGTGAGAGTAGTTGACGCTTTCACAACATACGTGATTCCAATTGTTGGAGTGTACACATTTTTCTATTGAGATAAAAAACTAGGGTTTTGCCAAATACCCTTCTTCTTGAATATTTTTTCTTCCTTGGTGGATCACCTCTAGAGACCAAACACTTGAGTGGCTAATGTTGATCAAAGGAAGGAACCAAACCCGGTGGATTCAAGTTGAACGCGAAAAAGATTGGAGGTGAACTTGTACCCGAGGAAGCTCGAATCTTCAAAGGTATAATTCTTGATCTTTATCTTTTCGTTTAATTAATAATTGTGAATAAAGGATGATCCGAGTATATAGTTTGTAACGAGTACCTATTTTTGATGGTGACATGATTCAACTCCCGATAATCAATACAAAGTCGCATACTTCCATCTTTTCATTTTTACGAATAGAACAAGAGTACCATAAGGAGACGTACTAGGACGAATGAAACTGATGTCTAACAATTTCTGCAGTTGGGTTTTTAACTCCTGAATTTCAATAGGAGTCATTCGATATTAGGCTTTGGAAATGAATTTTGTACTGGGCTCAAGGTCGATACAAAATTCAATTTCACACTCTGGGGGTATGCCATGAAGTTCTTCAGGGAATACGTCAGGAAATTTATTAACAATAGAAATATCATTCAAATCTGACGTATTTTTGTTTAAATCTGTGACATGGGCTAAGAAAGCTTTACATCCGTTTTACAATAAACGAATAGCTTTATGGCTTGATATGACAGTGATTGACTTTAGTGGTTTGGTTGCTTGAATTCTCATAATAGGTTGGGTAGGATTATGAAAGCTAACAAACTTACGAAAATAATCAATTTTAGCATGATGAGTAGTTAATCAATCAATCCCTAAAATCACATCAAATGCAAGTATTTACAAAGAGATAAGATCGACAGGTAACATGCGGTTCCCGATTTGAATCGAACAAGACTTATAAACAGTTGATGTAATGAAGGTTTCTCCCAACGGAGTTTTGTGATGCCCCCAAAACAGGTATACATCACCCATCTTGGGTCGCCAGATACTTGGTACAAAAATCCAAATACAACATAATTATACAACAGTCGTGTAAAATACGACAAAACATAATTGAGAGTTTAAACAAGAATATTGCCTTCTAGAAAATATTCACACTCAATGGAGTCCTCATTATATTTATTATCACATTTTCACATAATAGTGAGGACTACAAAAGCCACTTATCCTGGACCATCACTCCATTCCTCGACTCGTCCCAGCTATATTCTCATTTCCTGAAGAGAACAATGAAAGAAAAGGGCGAGCTCAACTAGCCCAGTAAGAAATATTATGACTAAGATAATGCAGAATAAATTATCCTTAGCCTTCAACAATGTTAAACTGATAGAATATAATAGATAATAAGTTTAACTGCAGCGGAACAAGCAATCCATTAGAAGAGTCAAGTAGAGCATAAAATCTACTATCTTCTATGATTTAAAAAGTTTTTCATCAACTTTATCGCTGAGACTAAACTTAATAAATAAAATCGAATCATCCCTGCATCACAACCAAGGATATTCATGTAATCATCAATGGTCATGACTATACCGAATAATCCCTGGTCATAATCACACCAACAACTGTCCATCAATGAACTACAGGCCAATGAGGACTTTTACCACATCATTCGTCACATTACAGTCATTATTATACCGAATAATCCCTGGCTATAATCAAACCAAGTCCATCTATGCATATAAGCCAAAGATGACAATGGATTTTAATTTTAAAGACATAACATAATAATTTTAATGATGACAATGACATAATAATTCAATAAAACAAGTTCAAGGATAAATTTTAAAGATTTATAATTTTAATTTATCCAGAAATCAATAACGTCCAAATTGTCAACATGATACTTCTTTGTGGAGTAAAATTCAAGAATGCTTAGAAGAATATTTCCATGAAATGATACTGGATGAAGCACAAATATCAAGGATATTCCACTAATTTCACGGAGTATAGAAGTCAAAACTTTAACCAACTGAGTATAATAGAATATATGAAACTGCAAATGGATTTTTACCCGCCATGTGATAATCCACGTTGACAAATCATTTCCACAATTTAAGAAGGAATGAATAAGAAGGATCATTCACCATGCATGCGGTAATTCACATAGACAGGTTATTCCAACAGAATAATAAAGAATAGAATAACAGAAGAATTCACCAAGCGTGCGTAATCCGCATGCATGTGTTTATTCCAATGAATAATAAAGAATAGAACCGGTCGTCACGTAACTCCGCATTTATAGGATATTCCAAATGAGAATAATAAAGAACGGAACTAGGTCATGCGTAATCCGCACAGACAGGATATTCCAACAGAATAATAAAGAATGGAATAACAACAAAATTCACTAGGCATGCGATAGGCCGTACAGATAGGTTATTCCAATAGAATAATAAAGAATGAAATAACAGAAGAATTTCACCATGTATGCGGTACTTCACATAGACAGGTTATTCCAACATAATAATAAAGAATGGAATAACAGAAGAATTTCACCATGTATGCGGTACTTCGCATAGACAGGTTATTCCAATATAATAATAAGGAATGGAATAACAATAGCTCTCTTCATGAATACGAAAGAAATAATACCCCTTACCTTAGAAGAAAATTGGATACTGGAATAGTGAGGTAGCAGACTTCTCTTCTTCTTTCTCTCTATAATTTCTCTCTATAATAATTGCTCTATAGCTTTAGTGAATTGGGGAGAAATGAAGGAAGAATGAACTTCTATTTATAGGAAAATATAGTTTCAATAATTGCACATTTTGGGGCAAGAAATATTACAGTATAATACCTTCCTCTTTTTCTTCTTTTTTAATTTAGTCCTGCAAGTATTATCAAACTTGCACCACCTCCCCTAATAGTAAATCATGTGAATTAATAGTATAATCATGTGACTCAATAGTATAACCATGTGAAAAAACTAATTATAGTATAGTACCTTCAACTATACCTCCATTTTTAACTTAGTCATGCAAGTATTATCAATCTTGCACCAACTCCCCTAATAGTAAATCATGTGAATCAATAGTACACACATGTGAACACATAGTTATAAGCATGTGAATTAATAGCAATTAGTTACTCATTTATCCGGTGAATTACCCGATTGGTCAATATAACCTCTAGACATCAATTATTATCAAAATAAATGTCGATTTCCACTAACACTAATAATTCCAACACAATGGAACTATCAAATTCATCTTTAATCAACACGAACTTATTCATCATTAATATTATAATTCACAATATTTAACAACCAGGTCATTCCCAGGAAAGAGGGGGCTTTCCGATAAGGATTTCTCCTTATTGGCGCGCAATTAGATGACCAAACCTCTCCTTGACAGAATTTCTAGACATTGTCAATATTGCAAATAATAATATAAATAACTTTGCCGTCTCAATTATTGATTTAATAATATAACATATTATACAGATGATACTGTGACAATAATTAAATCAATAATATGAGAGATATGATGCGAATTCTCAGAGTAATAATTGAGTATAACCGAGTGACTTCTCACGTAAGCATCAATAACCAATACCATGTGCTACTATGCAACCACGATATTCTCGTACTTTTACTACTACTGGGTAGTTCAACGCTTTTAACGGTAACACTTTCGTAGTTAGTTTTAATAAAAGATAATTACATGCGTTTTCTTACTACGACAATACTTCCGTTGTGGGTTCCACCAATGATTGTGCCGTCGTATGAATATTCCCTGACTAATCGAATATTATATAACCACTTGCTTACTTTGTAAAATTTGTAAATATTACCCACAACTATAACATTATATCAAATCCACACCATAATATTTCAAAATATATTTCGAGAAAAAATAATCTTTATTCATAAAATTGGGGTCTTATAATATCCACCATCTCAGACCATCATTCTGTTCCCCGACTAGTCCCGACTATGTTCTCATTTTCTGAAGAGAACAATGAAAGCAAAGGGTGAGCTCAACTAGCCTAGTAAAGAATATTATGACTAAGATAATGCAGAATAATTTATCGTTAGCCTTCAACAATGTTAAATTGATATAATACAATAAATAACAAGTTTAACTACAGCGAAACAAGTAATCCATTAGAAGAGTCAAGTAGAGCATAATATCTACTATCTTCTATGATTTAAAAATTTCATCATCAATTTTATTGCTGAGACTCAGTCAATAAATAATCCACATCACTGAATTATTCATGCACTACGGGCAAATGATATTTATTAGTATCACGTCCACGAATTATCCATGCACTACGGGCCAAGGATATTCGTTTTATCACCAATGGTCATGATCATGCCAACAATAGTCCATCAATGCACTACGGGCTAATGAGGACTTTTACCACATCATTTGCAATATTACAGGTCATGATTATACCGATATATAGTCATAATCATACCAATCAACAGTCCATCTATGCTCTACGGGCCAAAGATGACTTTTATCACAATAAAAGCATGAGGATGATGACAATGATATAATAATTCAATTAAATAAGAGCAAGGATAAATTTTAAAAATTTATAATTCAATTTATCCAAAATTCAATAATGTCTTAATTGTCAACATTATACTGCTTTGCAGAGTAAAATTCAAGAATAATATTGTATGTGACAACCGAGATTTTTATAATTTAATTTTAATATTTATTGAATTGAATAAATATTTTTCGATGAATTTATTATTAGATAAAATAATTAATTAATGAAATTGTGGTAGATTAATTTAATTATATGTGTTATATTTATTAAATTAATGTGGAGAACTTTTATTATTCAAAGTATATAATTATGTGAGCTTATTGAATTAAATGAAATATTTAATAAGCCTAATGTTATTTTAATTAATTTAATAATTAATTAGAGATTTAATAATTTGACATAATTAATAAATGAGAAATTTAATTATGTGACTATGTGAATTAATGAGAAATTATTATATGTTATTTAAAATAAATTAAATAAGATATTTGATTTATTTCATAAAGAGGTGTGACACTATTAAACTATAGTATAAGAGATTTATTAAATTAAATAGGAATGAGTCTTTTAAAGCTAGCCAAACATGGCCTTAGTGGGAGTTGAGGACAATTAACCCATGATTGGGTAACTGACCACAACGTGTCAGTTCTTTTCCTTTATTATTATACGTCTTCTTTTCTTTTCATTATCTGCTAAGTCTGGAAAAGCAAAACAGAGAGGGAGAGAGAGAGAGAGAGAGTTTGAGAATTCAGAGAGAATTTTAGAGAAATAGAGAGAAGCATTGTGAATTATTGTGGCATTGTAGAAGAACGTGAAAGTTAGAGAAATTATTTTAAGGGTAATCTCTTCAACCCAAATTTTAAATTACGTTATTAAAGTTTTTATGAATATGGCTTTCAAAATTCTGTAACGTCTCTGTAAATTGGAAATTGTGTTGTTTATGTGGATATATGTGATAATATGTTAGCATAGCATGTTTTACTATGTATTATAGATTTCCATATCATCGGTTTCATAAAAATTATACAGTATATGGTTACAGAGTATAGAATATGGCCATATGGCCCTTATACATAAATTTAATATGTCAAACATACATTGTTTCATAAAATTCACACTTGTATATAATTATACATGTTAAAATGAAGAAAACAAACCTTGAATGGATGGATTTGGTATTATAATGAATACGTAGTGTTGATTTTTATGTTTTGTGTTCAAAACCTTCAAGAACATCAAGAACAGTGAATTTGTATGTTTCAATTCTGTAATTATGTGTTTTAATTGGTTAAAATACTATATAAAGGTTGAGTAATGATTATGAACGAATTCTAATATGTGGGTATGTTTAATTTGATGAATTTAATGATCATGTAATGATAATTTCGCCTGATTCTGTGTTCTTCGCGAATCGAAATTCGAAATCGGAGTTTCATACCACTACGCCAACTCCATGCCTAATTCTCGCACCATAAGCTTCACCAAGACCAGCATACACCATATCATAAGTATAAATACCATATCTAAAGTCATAGCCCACCATGCATCAAGCAAAATACCAAGAACAAAGATAACATGGCGCCAGCAGAAAGGCCACTTAGCGAAATGGTCCAGAAATGAATTTTTTTAAATGCTCAAGTCTAGGAATGTGTTAGTAACTTAATATAATGAACATAAAAACATGTTAGACATATAATGAGGTGTTAAAATAAATTCTTAACATGTCAATAACACATTTATGTGTGAATTGAATGATTGAATGCATAGTTAGCTTATTGTTCATGAAGTGTAAATTATGTGACAATGAGTATAGTAGTTGACTAAGTATAGTCATAATTCGAGTTAGACAAAAAGAATGAACGTATGATGATTAGTTACATTATAATTAACTGGTATTATGAACGTAAATGATATGTAGGATTAAATCAAGGAACGAGTATAATTAACGTGTAATCTACGCACGAGGCAAGTTTCCTAACCCTACTCGTTATCTTTATATGAGCTTATAAGTTGTCTCTTTACATCTAGCAAATTCTCGTTATTACTGATCAAGTACATTTTATTATATTAAAATGAATTAATGTTTCAAAGTATGATTCTGTTATACAATAATTATTCTATTGTATACCTTTTGAGATTGCTATTCAATTTTAAATTATCAGTTACTGTTGAACTTTGTTAGACTAGTGAACCCTTAATGATTCGACTAGTCCATAGTTGATGAGCGTTCTAAATTTCAGAACCCTTGATGAATTATCCAAACCAAACTTCCTTTGGTGCGGATTCTAATATCAAACTGAGATGAACAACCCTGTATAGGGGATTACTTATGCGTTAGCGTTAAGATATTGTGCACAGTATGGTACTAAGGGCCGATCCCCCTAAGTACGAGAAGAAGAGTCCATAGTCTTATGACTGTTAAAGGTTTCAAGTATAAACACTTGATAACCTAGGACATAGTTCAAGGTCTTATGACCCTCAGAAGTTCTTTTGTTTCTTATTATTCATTCTTGATTCAAAGCTGAGTTTTCATGTTTCAGAAGCCTTTGATTTATTCGCATGTTATTATTTCTTTGTTATATTGTTATACTTGTAGGCAATCGTCTTTGACTCTTTGCCTAATAATAACATTGCGATTAAAACGAAAAGATCGATCAAAGCCTTCCTCTAGTAAAGGCAAGGCCAAGGTTAACAAATGAGGAAGACTTGTTGTTATTTAAGACTTGGTGTGTATTTATTTACAGACTTGATGTTATTTAAGACTTGTTATTATTTATGATTTCGCACAGATGTTTAAGGTTAGAGTGACCTGGGATTGTATTTTATGCAGATGATGTTACCCCATAAGGGGAGATTTATTTATTTAATTCTATCTATTGCATGGTTTGCTTTTATTTATGGGTAGATAGATAGATAATATTTGTACAGTGAACACCAAATCCTGTGGAAATGGAAGTACCCGGATTTGAGGGTGTCACATTGTATCATAAATGATTTGGACGGAAGAGAAATCAATTTTTGTCATGAATAGTACCCTGGTGAATAGTACCCCGTGAATAGTACCCCAATATAAAAAGATTAAAAATTATCAAGAATGTTCAAAATAATATTTTCGTGAAAAAATATTAGATGAAGCGCAAATTTCAAGGATATTCTACTAATTTCACGGAGTATAGAAGCAAAACTTATCAACATGAGTGTAGAATTATGAATACGAAACGAAATAATATTACTTACATACTACAGAGTATGGAAGAAAATATTATTTCATACGAATATTGAACAAAAATAATATCTCTTATCTTAAAAAGAGAGTACTTCTGACTGGTATAACGGGGATATTCTTGAAGAAAACCTGCACTGTTTTCTACACTCAAAAATTCCTTGAACTTTAAAAAAATACGCTTAATATTATAGAAGTCAAAACTAAGCATCCAATTTATAGGAGAATGAAATGATACTATTTGAATAAAAATCACGGGTGAACAAGACAATTCTTTCACGGGCGCCGGACGAAATTTTTTGATTTCACTATGCAAATACTATATAGACACTATGCATAATAAAATATAATATATTCTATTTTTCATAAAAAAAATAAAACTTATTATAATATATATATATATATATATATATATATATATATATATATATAAACTATAATAGCTACTCCCCGTGATATCCCCTGCACTTCTGCACTTCGTAACCCATACCCCGTGGCATATTATATATATATAACATAAACTAATATAACTTTCTACCGATAATTTTGAAAAATGGGTAAGTGGGGGTCCATATAATAAGCCAAATTTATAACAAATATTTCATAAAAATCCCCTCTATTTATCTCAACTCACTTGGCTTCACAAAACACTTTTTTTAATAATAATTATTCATCATTAATATTATAACTTGCAATATTAACAACCAGCTCATTCCCAAGAAAGAGGGGGCTTTCCGATAAGGATTTCTCCCTATTGGTGCGCAATTAGATGATTAAACCCCTTTCCTCGACAGAACTTTCTAGAAATTATCAATAATGCAAATAATAATATGAATAACTTTATCGTCTCAATTATCTATTTAATAATATAAAATATTATGACAATAATTGAATCAATAACGTGAGATACTATGCAGCAATTACTGTGATAATAATTGAATAAACTAAGTGATTTCTTACGTAAGCATCAATAATCAATACCGTGTGCTACTATGCAACCACGTCTATTACTTTACTTTTATCACCGAGTATTTTAACAGTTAACGGTAAAACTTTCGCTGTTATTTTTATAAAAAAGATATTTCTATCATTTTCTAACTCCGATAATAATTCTGTTGTGGGGTGTAAGACCCCAAATTTTATAAATAAAGATTTAATTACTCGAAATATATATATTATTAATATTAAGGTGTGGATTTGATATAATGTTATAGTTGTGGGTAATATTTACAAATTTTGCAAAGTAAGCAAGTTGTCATAAAATATTCGATTGATCGAGGAATATTCAATTTAACAGGGAATATTCGTACAACGACACAATCATTAATGGATCCCACAACGAAATTATTGTTGGAGTTAGAAAACGATAGAAATATCTTTTTTATAAAAATAACGACAAAAGTTTTACTGCTAACTATTGAAATATCCGGTGGTAAAAGTATAGTAATACGCGTGGTTGCACAGTAGCACACAATATTGTTTTATTCAATTATTACCATAGTAATTACTGCATAGTATCTCACATTATTGATTTAATTATTGTCACAATATTTTATATTATTAAATCAATAATTGAGACGACAAAGTTATTCATATTATTATTTGCATTATTGACGATGTCTAGAAAGTTACGTAGAGAAAGGGGTTTATCTAATCAATTGCGCGCTAATAGGAAGAAATCTTATCTAAATCTCCCTCTCTTGGGAATGATCTGGTTGTTAAATATTGTGAGTTATAATAATGATGATAAATGTTGTTAAAAATGTGTTTTGTGAAGCCAAGTGAATTGAGATAAATAGAGAAAATTTTAATGAAGTATTTGTTGTATATATATATATATATTAAGTTTTGTTTTATTAGATTATAAATATAATATATTATATTTTATTTAAAGTTTTTTATTTTATTAGATTATTTTATAGCATAGTAATGAATAGTAAAAATTAAAAATTAGACAAATTCGTTCGCCCGTGATTGTTATTGTTGGTCCGTGATTATTTTTCCTAAATATTTTCCTTCCATTCTCCTATAAATAGGATGCTCGGTTTAGAAAAAAATTCAGACCAGAATCAGAGAATTCTTCTTCTATAATATTGAGCGTATTTCTTTTGATTTTAAGGAAGCTTTGAGTGAAGAAAATAGTGAAAGTTTTCTTCAAGAATATCTCCGTTATACCAGTCGGAATTGCTATCTTGTTGAGGTAAGAGGTATTATTTATTTCATATTCGCTTACGATATTATTTTTCTTATTTGTAAGGAATTTTATTTTCATTCAAAATTCGTAAGAAATTTATTTTTCGTTCAATATTCATAAGGAATATTATCTTCGTTCAATATTCGTATGAATATTATTTCCGTTCAACAATTGTAAGGGATATTATTTTTGCTCAATATTCGTATGAAATAATTATTTCTTCTATAGTCTGTAGTATGTAAGTAATATTATTTCGTTTTAAATTCCGAATATTACACTCATTTTGTTAAAGTATTGTCTCTATACTCCGTAAAATTAGTGTAATATCCTTGAAATTTGCGCTTCATTTAGTATCTTTTCACGAAAATATTATTCTAAATATTCTTGATAAATTTTTACATTTTCATGCTGGGGTACTATTCCCGAAGTACTATTCACGGGGAACTATTCACCCGGGGTACTATTCATGACAAAAATTAATTTTTTTCTGTCTAAATCATTTTTGATACAATATTATTCTTGAATTTTACTCCATAAAACTCCGCCTTAAGTGGTTCTGGCTTTTCCCAAAACTTCGATGGTCCCAACTCCTTGAATTGCTTAGCGGTGACCATCTGTGAGTTGCCAGTGTTTCCACATGCATTTTGAACAGGAGCCGTTCTTGCCTGATGTTACATGAATTGCATAAATCCTCTGAACATCTCATCGTTCATCATTTGATCGGTGTTGTTGTTTACCTGAGGATTATTGTCTTCCTGTTGCACATTATCCTCGGTATTGATCGTTGGTGACTCAACGGTCTCATGTGCTTCATTGCTGATTTTAACATTTTCATATGCTATTTTCAAACACTGCCACAAAATAAGGGTTAATTGACATGTCACATATTATCCCTATACTCTGATCAACCAATTAAATACCAAATAAACTTAGGTAGGTCATACTAGCGAAGTAATTCTTCGTCTCTCCCCTCCTAGTTCTTGTCTAACATCTCAGCCAGGGATCATATCCCTAAGCTTTGATACCAACTGTGACGCACCCAAAATAGGTATACATCACCCATCTTGAGTTGCCAAATACATGGTATAGAAATTAAATACAAACTTCTTTAATACTACTATCGTGTAAAAATAAGACAAAACATAACTGAGTTTTTACATGAATATTGTCTCATAGACAATATCCAAACTCAAATTCAATCCTCATTACATTTATTATCACACTAAGTAGTGAGGACTACTAAAATAACCATCTCGGACCGTCACTCCATTCCCCGACTAGTCTCGGCTACGTTCTCATTTCCTGAAGAGAACAATGAAAGCAAAAGGGCTCAACTAGCCCAGTAAGAAATATTATGAGTAAGATAATGCAGAATAAATTATCATTAGCCTTCTACGGTGTTAAACTAATAAAATACAATAAACATCAAGTTTAACTGCAGCAGAACAAGCAATCCATTAGAAGAGTCAAGTAGAGCATTATATCTACTATCTTCTATGATTTAAAAAGTTTTTCATTAACTTTATCGCTGAGACTCAACTTAATAAATAAACCACATCATCGAATCATCCTTGCACTACGGGCCAAGGATATTCATGTAATCATCAATGGTCATGATTATACCGAATAATCCCTCGTCATAATCATACCAACAACTGTCCATCAATGCACTACGGGCCAATAAGGACTTTTACCAAATTATTTGTAACATTACGGGTCATGATTATACCGAATGATCCCTGGTCATAATCATACCAATCAACAGTCCATCTATACACGTAAGCCAAAGATGACTTTCATCATAATATAAGCATGAGGATGATGGCAATGATATAAGCATTAATTAAACGAAATCAAGGATAAATATTAAAGACTTTAAATTTATCCAGAGTTTAAAAAATATCCAAATTGTCAACATGATACTGCTTTGTGGAGTAAAATTCAAGAATAATATTCATGTATCAAAAATAATTTGGACAGAAAAGAAATATATTTTTCGGGTGAATAGTACCCCATGAATAGTATCCTGTGAATAGTACTTAAGGAATAGTACCTCGTGAATACCCGAGTAAATAATATTTGAGTGAATAGTAACTGGGTAAATAGTAACTCATGAATAGTATTCCGGCATGAAAAGATCAATAATTATCAAAAAAGCTCAGAATAATATTTCCATGAAAAGATACTGGATGAAGTGCAAATATCAAGGATATTCTACTAATTTCACGGAGTATAGAAGCAATACTTTAACAGAATGAGGGTATAATTAAGAATATAAGATGAAATAATATTACTCACATGCTACAGAGTATAGAAGAAAATATTATTCCTTATAAATACTGAGCAAAAATAATATCCCTTACCTTAGAAGAAGACTGGATATTGGAATAGTGAAGTAACAGACTTCTCTTTTTCTTTCTCTCTATAGCTTCTCTCTCTATAATTGCTCTTGTGAGTCTTAGTAAATTGGTGAGAATGAAAGAAGAATAAGCTTTTATTTATAGAAAAATATAGTTTCGATAATTGCACGTTTTGAGGCTCAAAATATTACAGTATAATACCTTCATCTTTTCTTCCATTTTTAATTTAATCCTACAAGTATTATCAATCTTGCACCACCTCCCCTAATACTACATGCATGTGAATCAATAGTACATACATGTGAACAAATAGTTATAAGCATGTGAATTAATAGCAATTAATTGCTCAGTTATCTGATTATTATCCGATTGGTCAATATAACCTTATCGAAATAATTGATTTCCACTAACACTAATAATCACAACACAATGGAAATATCAATTTCATCTTTAATCAACACAAACTTATTTATCATTAATATTATAACTCACAATATTTAACAACCAGATCATTCCCAGGAAAGAGGGGGCTTTCCGATAAGGATTTCTCTCTATTGACGCGCAATTGGGTGACCAAACCTCTCCTCGACAGAACTTTCTAAACATCGTCAATATTGCAAATAATAATATGAATAACCTTGTCGTCTCAATTATTGATTTAATAATATAAAATATTGTGCAGATGATACTGTAACAATAATTGAATCAATAATATGAGAGATATTATGCAGCAATTACTGTAACAATAATTGAGTATAACTGAGTGACTTCTCACGTAAGCATTATTAATCAATACCATATGCTACTATGCAACCACGCGTATTACTGTACTTTTACCACCGGGTAATTCAACAGTTTAACGGTAAAAATTTCGCCGTTATTTTTATAAAAAGATATTTCTATCGTTTTCTAACTACGACAAAACTTCTGTTGTGGGGTCCACCAAAGATTGTACCGTCGTACGAATATTCCTTGTTAAAACGAATATTCCCCGACCAATCGAATATTTTATAAAAACTTTCTTACTTTGCAAAATTTATAAATATTACCCACAACTATAACATTATATCATATCCACACCATAATATTCAAAAATATATTTCGAGAAAAAATATTCTTCTTTAATAAAAGTTGGGGTCTTACAACCTCCCCTTCTTATGAAATTTTGTCCTCAAAATTAGGGTATGTACCTGGTATGTCGAAGAGGTGAGGATACCTTAACTTCATTTCAAATTCTAACTCCCAGGTCATTTCCTCAACATCGTGGTTTCTCCACAAAACATTAACTTGAGGTAAAACCTTGGAGCGTAGAATATGATCCTTCCTATCCAAGATTTTAACAGGTACCTCTTCATACGTTAAATCTTCTGCTATCTCGTCTGGTTCTAATTCAATAATGTGGTTTGGGTCTTTCACATATTTACGTAACATAGATATGTGAAAAACGTTATGAACACGAGACATACTTGGCAGTAAGGCGAGTCTATAGGCCACAGTTCCTACTCGATCGAGGATTATAAATGGGCCAATGAAACGAGGATTGAGCTTTCTTCTCTTTCTAAATCTCATAACTCCTTTCCATGGAGCAACACGTAACAACACTTGATCTCCAACATTGAATTCCACGTCTCTTCGATGAAGATAAGCATAACTCTTTTGTCGATCTTGTGAGGTCTTTATACGTTGCCTGATCATTTGAATCTTTTCCGTTATCATGTGTACCAACTCCGGTCCTAACAAAGTTGATTCACCCACCTCATCCCAGCATACTGGAGAACGACACTTGCGTCCATACAACGCCTTGAATGGAGCCATGCCAATACTTGCTTGATAACTGTTGTTGTAGGAAAACTCCACCAATGGCAAGAACTTGTCCCAACTTCCTTTGAAGTCAAGAACACAAAGTCTTAATAAATCTTAAAGAGTTTGAATAGTCCTCTCCGATTGCCTGTCCGTTTGAGGATGATATGCCAAACTAAATCATAAATCCGTTCCCATAGCTTTTTGCAAACTAACCCAAAATCTTGAAGTGAATCTTGGGTCTCGATTAGAAACTATGGATACTGGCATACCATGCAATCTTGTTTATGTACATAAGAGCAAGACGTTCAAGTGTATAAGTTTATCGTATTGGTAAGAAATGAGCAGACTTGGTCAATGTATCAACAATGACCCAAATCACATCTATGCCTTGAGAAACCTTGGGAAGACCACTAACGAAATCCAAGGTAATGTGCTCCCACTTCCATTCTGGAATTTCAAGTGGTTGCAATGGACCTTTTGGCACTTGATGCTCCGCCTTGACTCGTTGACAAGTTAGACACCTTGAGATAAACCCCGATATCTCTCTCTTCATATTGCTCCACCAAAATGTATATCGAAAATCATGATACATTTTGGTACTCCCATGATGGATTGCAAACGGTGTGTTGGGCGCCTCCATAATGATTTTATACTTCAAGTCGGAATCGTTAAGAACACAAAGTCTGGAGTTGACTCGAAGTATTCCTTCTTCATCGATTCTTGCTTCCGAAATAGCACCTTCTTGCACTTTCTTCCTCATACGCATCAGCTCCAGGTCTGTAGCTTGAGCAGCTTTAACTTTATCGATTAAAGTCGGTTCTACTCGTATATTTTCCATCATCACATGGGTCCCTGGAGTCTTTAACTCTATCTCCATCCTTTGTAATTCATACAAAATGGGCCTTTGCATTGACAATATCGCACTCGTACCCGCATATGATCTTCTACTCAATGTGTCAGCTACTACGTTCGCTTTTTCAGGATGGTATTGAATGGTATGATCGTAATCTTTCAACAGATCAAGTCATCGTCGTTGCCGCATGTTGAGTTCCTTTTGAGTGAAGAAATATTTGAGATTTTTATGATCCGTATAGATCTTCACCTTCTCTCCATACTGGTAATGTCTCCAAATCTTAAGCGCAAAAATGACAGCTGCCAACTCTAGATCATAAGTAGGATAATTCCTCTCATATTCTTTGAGTTTCCATGAGGCATAGGCTATGACTTTCCCATATTGCATGAGAACACATCCTAAACATTTGCCTGAAGCATCGCTGTATATGACAAATCCCTCCGAACCAGATGGTATTGTCAGAACAGGTACTGAAATGAGTCTCCTCTTGAGTTCTTGAAAACTCTTCTCACATTCCTCGCTCCAACCGAATTTTGTATCTTTCCGAGTCAGCTGAGTTAATGGAGTAGCGATTTGAGAAAATCCTTCCATAAATCTCCGATAATAACCAGCTAAGCCCAGAAAGCTACGTACTTCGGTTACTGACTTAGGTTGCTCATAGCTTTGAATTGCTTCAATCTTTGTTAGGTCAATAGATATTCCATGATTTGATATCACGTGCCTAAGGAATGCTACTTCCTCAAGCCAAAACTCGTATTTCTTCAACTTGGCATATAGCTTGTTTTCACGAAGCTTTTGGAGTATCAGCCTCAAGTGTTGCTCATGATCTTCACAGCTTTTGGAATAAATGAGGATGTCATCAATAAAGACGACCACAAATTGATCAAAATATTCCTTGAATACTCGGTTCATCATATCCATGAAGGCAACAGGAGCATTAGTCAATCCAAAAGACATGACTAGGAATTCGTAATGCCCATACCGAGTTCTGAAAGCAGTCTTTGGAATGTCATCATTTTTAATCTTTAATTGATGATATCCGAAACGAAGATCGAACTTTGAAAAGAATATGGCGCCTTGCAACTGGTCAAACATATCATCAATTCGAGGTAATGGGTACCTATTTTTGATGGTGACATGATTTAACTCCCGATAATCAATACAAAGTCGCATACTTTCGTCTTTCTTCTTCACAAATAGAACAGGAGCACCCCAAGGAGACGTACTTGGATGAATGAAACCAATGTCTAACAATTCCTGTAGTTGGGTTTTAAACTCCTGAAGTTCAATAGGAGCCATTCGATATGGGGCTTTGAAAATGGGTTTTGTACTGGGTTCAAGGTCGACACAATGGTAAGCCAGGAAGTTCTTCAGGTTATACGTCAGGAAATTTATTAACAATAGAAATATCATTCAAATCTGACGTATTTTATTTAAATCTTTGACATGGGCTAAGAAAGCTTGACATCCATTTTTCAATAAATGAATAGCTTTATGGCTTGATATGACAGTGATTAACTTTAGTGGTTTGGTTGTTTGAATTCACATAATAGGTTGGTTAGGAATATGAAAGCTAAACACCTTACGAAAATAATCGATTTTAGCATGATGAGTAGTTAACCAATCAATCCCTAAAATCACATCAAATGCAAGTATTTTCAAAGAGATAAGATCGACAGGTAACGTGCGGTTACCGATTTGAATCAAACATGACTTATAAACAGTGGATGTAATGAAGGTTTCTCCTAACGGAGTTTCAACAAATAAATCAAAGTCTAATTTCTCTGGAGTTAAATTTAAACTTTGAGCGTAAGTAGGAGAAATAAAAGAATAGGTAGAAACGGTATCAAATAAGGTATAGACTTTACTAGAGTTTATGATTAGCTTATCCGTGATCACCTCGTTCGGATTCCTTTCTTTTTGGGAGGTTACGACAAACGCTCTCCCTTGAACTACCGGTTTTTCCTTGTTTGGGACACCCTTTGATGCCTCCATCCCAGTTGGACTTGACTTTGGTGCACGACAAAAGCGAGCTAGGTGACCTTCTCTTCCATAATTGTAACATGTATTGGATTGCTGCGTATAGTTTGGACTGATGTGTCCCTCCCCTATGCATTTTTAACATATGATCGGCGGTCGTTCTCCTTCCTTAACAACAGGTGTTGGTGCTAACGTCTTTCCATCATTATTGAATCTCATCTTCTTGAAATTTGAAGTGGTTACCATTTCTGGCATGTTGATTCCCTCCACGTTTGTTGTCACCGCTTCGATGACTACTACCACTAGTATTATCGATTTGCCGACTGCTCTCTCTTGGTTGGGTTGACTCATTATTGTGCTCCAATAACTGATCCCTATTTACAACATCTGAATACAAACACAATTTGTGAGAAATTAGGTATTGACGTATCTCAGGTTTCAAACCTCTTAGAAACATCCGCGTCATTCTCTTCCTCATTATCAACCAAGTGGGACACAAACCGGGACAACTCGGCAAACTTAGCTTCGTACTGTGACACAGTCATATTGTTTTGCTCTAGTTTGATGAACTCTACCTCCTTCATGTGACGAATACTTTCGAGAAACTACTTGTCGTTGAATAATTCTTGGAACTTCTCCCAAGACATCTTTGGTGCAGCAGGCTGAGTACGCTTTACAGATTCCCACCAGTAATCTGCCTCTCCTCGCAACATGAAGGTGGCAAAGGGAACCTTTTGCTCCTCGGAGCATCCCAAGACATCAAATATCTTGGTGATCTTCTTTATCCATGTCTCCGCCTTAAGTGGTTTTGGCTCTCCCAAAAACTCTGGTGGTCCCAGCTCCTTGAACTGTTTAGCGGTGACCATCCGAGAGTTGTCAGTGTTTCCACCTGTATTCTGAATAAGAGTCATTCTCGCCTATGTTTCATGAATTGCATAAAGCCTCTGAACATCCCATCGTTCATCATTTGATCGGTGTTGTTGTTTATCTGAGGATTATTGTCTTCCTGTTGCACATTATCCTCGGTATTGATTGTTGGTGACTCAACAGTCTCATGTGCTTCATTGTTGATCTCAACATTTTCAGATGTCATTTTCAAATAGTGCCACAAAACAATGGTTAATTGACATGTCACATATTATCCCTATACTCTTACTGACCAATTAAATACCAAATAAACTTAGGTAGGTCATACTAGCGAAGGAATTCCCCGTCTCTCCCCTCCTAGTTCTTGTATCACATCTCATCTAGGGATCATATCCCTAAGCTTTGATACCAAATGTGACGCCCCCAAAATAGATATACATCACCCACCTTGGGTCGCCAAATACATGGTACTGAATACAAATACAAACATAATTATACAACATGAGCTGAGAGTTTTTACACGAATATTGTCTTCTAGACAATATCCAAACTCAAATAGAGTCCTCATTACATTTATTGTCACACTATTTTATAGAATAGTGAGGACTACTATTACACCATCTCGGACCATCACTCCGTTCCTCGACTAGTCCCAGCTACGTTCTCATTTCCCTAAGAGAACAATGAAAGCAAAAGGGTGAGCTCAACTAGCCCAGTAAGAAATATTATGACTAAGATAATGCAGAATAAATTATCATTAGTCTTCAACAGTGTTAAACTGATAAAATACAATAAACATCAAGTTTAACTGCAGCGGAACAAGCAATTCATTAGAAGAGTCCAGTAGAGCATGATATCTACTATCTTCTATGATTTAAAAAGTTTTTCATCAATTTTATCGCTGAGACTCAGCTTAATAAATAAACCACATCATTGAATCATCCCTGCACTACGGGCCAAGGATATTCATGTAATCATCAATGGTCATGATTATACCGAATAATCCTTGCTCATAATCATACCAACAACTGTCCATCAATGCACTACAGGCCAATGAGGACTTTTACCACATCATTTGTAACATTACGGGTCACGATTATACCGAATAATCCATGTTCATAATCATACCAATCAATAGTACATCTATGCACGTAAGCCAAAGATGACTTTCATCACAATATAAGTATAAGGATAATGACAATGATATAAGCATTAATCAAACGAAATCAAGGATAAATTTTAAAGACTTTAAATTTATCCAGAGTTTAAAAATATCCAAATTGTCAACATGATACTGCTTTGTGGATTAAAATTCAAGAATAATATTCATGTATCAAAAATAATTTGGACAGAAAAGAAATATATTTTTTGGGTGGATAGTACCCTGTGAATAGTACCCTATGAATAGTACATTGGGAATAGTACCCCGACATGAAAAGTGCCTCAAATAATCGAGTGAATAATATTCGAGTGAATAGTAACCGGGTGAATAATAATCCGTGCATAGTAACTCGTGAATAGTCCTCCGGCATAAAAAGTGCCCTGAATACCCGAGTGAATAATATTTGAGTGAATAGGAACCGGGTGAATAGTAACCCATAAATAGTAACTCATGAATAGTATTCCGGTATGAAAAGATCAATAATTATCAAGAAAGCTCGTAATAATATTTTCATGAAAAGATACTGAATGAAGCGCAAATATCAAGGATATTCTACTAATTTCACGGAGTATAGAAGCAATACTTTAACAGAGTGAGTGTAGAATTAGGAATATGAAACGAAATAATATTACTCACATACTACAGAGTATGGAAGAAAATATTATTTCTACGAATACTAAAAAATATAATATCCCTTACCTCAGAAGAAGACTGGATACTGGAATAGTGAGGTAGCAGACTTCTCTTCTTCTTTCTCTCTATAGTTCTCTCTCTATAGTTTCTCTCTCTATAATTGCTCTTGTGAGTCATAGTGAATTGGTGAGAATGGAAGAAGAATGAGCTTCTATTTATAGGAAAATATAGTTTCGATAATTGCATGTTTTGGGGCTCAAAATATTACAGTATAATACCTTCATCTTTTTCTTTATTTTTAATTTAGTCCTGTAAGTATTATCAAACTTGCACCACCTCCCCTAATATTACATCATGTGAATCAATAGTACATTCATGTGAATCAATAGTTCTATTCATGTGAAAAAAATAGTTACAGTATAGTACCTTCATCTATACCTCCATTCTTAATTTAGTCATGCAAGTATTATCAATCTTGCACCACTTCCCCTAATAGTACATGCATGTGAATCAATAGTACATGCATGTGAACAAATAGATATAAGCATGTGAATTAATAGCAATTAATTTCTCATTTATCTGATTAATTACCTGATTGGTCAATATAACCTCCAGAAATCAATTATTATCGAAATAAATGTCGATTTCCACTAACACTAATAATCCCAACATAATGGAACTATTAAATTCATCTTTAATCAACACGAACTTATTCATCATTAATATTATAACTCGCAATATTTAACAACCAGATCATTCCCAGGAAAGAGGGGTGTGACGCCCCCAAAATAGGTCCAATCCATCCAACATATTCTGAGTCGCCAAATACATGGTACAGAAAACAACTATAACTTTATTACTATAACAACACATATGCTGTGAATTTTGATACAAATATATACCAACTGTGACTCATGTCCCAACCGTGGACAGCACCTCACAGTGATACCTTACATAAAGGTACAGTCAATAATTGTTTTAGAAATTAAAATCTTTGGGAAGTGCTCAAGGAAACCTTCGTACATAGGAGGCCATGAATATAAGTTATGATAGATATCATATGTCCAGAGAATTATCCTTGGTTGCTCCAATAGACCCCAAAGAAAAACGAGAAGATTACTATCATGCTCCTTCCAATGGCGAGTCTTCTCTTGACATATAACTATCTCCACCGTCTGCAATTGAACGTTATGTTTCAACCAAACTTTGAGATCATATAGGTAGTGCTCATAGATATACTCAGCAAGTGGATGTGCAACCCTGTCTTATGATTACTCGTAGGTCATTAGACATCTTGTATGATAGTGGCAAAACACCCTTCCAAAGTTGGGTTCGCCTCAGCCTATTCGGTTCACCAAAATTAAATATCAAATGACGTATACAATACGACACACTTATCTAAAGTTCTCAATAAAATTATTTCCATACTATTTAGGGTGAACCTTAACAGCTATAGACCACCGTTCTATTCCCCTGTTATCCCCGCTCGACCCAGCTACACTCTTATTACCTGAAATGAATTGTGAAGCAAAAGGGTGAGCACAACTAGCTCAGTAAAGAATATCATGACTAAAGATAATTAAATTATCAATAGTCATCGTCAGTAATAAATCAGAGATTTAGAACATATGGTAGATGATAAAACTTTTCAACCATAGCTGTAGGGGAACGAGCAATCCATTAGAAGAGTCAAATAGACCATAAAGTCTATTATCTTCTCCATGTTAAAAGTCCACCAACAATGTTTTATCCCTGTAACATCAATCAACAGTTCATATCCACAATCATGTGAATAACTCATAATCATATTTGTGGTTCTAAATTCCTCTTCTCACCCAAGACAAAGATAATTTACATCACCTGTCTTTCCCTGAAACATCAACGATCATGGTTATACCAAATCACAGTTCCTAATCATAATCATACTAATAAATTCATCTTTGCACTACGGGCCAAAGATATTCATTAACAATTCATCTTTGCATTACATGCCAAAGATATTCAGCAACAGGTCATCTTTGCACTACGGGCCAAAGATATTCAACAACAGGTCATCTTTGCACTACGGGCCAAAGATATTCATCAACAATTCATCTTTGTACTACATGCCAAAGATATTCAACAACATGTCATCTTTGTACTACGGGCCAAAGATATTAATATCTCAAAGAAATATATAATCATTTCAGAATTTATATAAACCATAATTATAATCATGTTGATCAATTCACCTTTGCACTTAAGCTAAAAATATTCAATTGTAAATTCAATGGTCATGATCATACCAGTCAATGATTCAACTTTGCACTACTGGCCAAAGAGAACCCATAGTCACGATCATACCAATAATCTACCCATCTTTACACTTAAGTCAAAGAGAAATTTCATCACCGGGATTATAAAAATGTTATATATGATAATAAAAACAATATGATCAACAACTGTATTTAATTTCAAAAGTAAGATTCATAAATCAATGATTTCATAACACCTTAATCTAAATGTTATAAATCACTTAATAATCTCATAATCTAATATCATTAATATTACCACAATATTTTAATCATTTCTTAAACTTATAAATAATTTATTTTAATTGTTTACACTTTACTAAATAATGCATTTAATCATCCTAAAATGCAAAACTCATAAAATTTCATCACCAATAACCAAAACCCTCATCAAAAATCAACATATACCTTATATAGGATTCTCAAACCATAAAATCCTATTTTCCAATTTTGTTACTTCATATAACATATTTAATTCATTTATTCATAACTAGTTCATTTTCATGAAAAAATATCAAATCAGTCCCAAAAATATTTCTTTTCTAGGATTTAGTATAATATAGTCCCATATTGAACATATATTTTTCTCGAAATTTTTAAAATTCATTTACTATTTTTCATATAGCCAAAACTTTCGAATATTTAGACATTTATCATAAATTGTACTTTTGTCCAAAAATTTCAAAATTTACAGAATATACTGATGTTATATAGATGTACTCCCAATAAATATTTCATCAATTTTGGAGTTAACCACAAGGAGTTATAAGGGTTTACTTTTAAAATAGTCTTTTCTCATAAAATCCATAACTCCCAATCTATACATCCAAAAAATTGCCATTTTTGAACACAATCGAGAAAACTCATCAAAATATCATTTCAAATTTTTCCAGAATTTTTGAAGGTCAGAAAAATTACGAAACTGAAGAAACATAATAACCCTTAAAATCCCTTACAATCCCTTACCTCAAAAGAGCAGTATTTCTGACCGGGATGTAAAGTCGAAGGAACCTTGCACTGAATAGCAACTCTTAAAGTATCTAAATACTCACAAAAATACGCTCGATAATATAGAGAGAGAAAGGGAGAAAGCTTATGTTTCTGGTGTGATTTTCAATTCTAACTTAGCCCTCTATTTATAGGAAAATGTTAGCACGCCGAAGCAGACTTGACCTGCTACCTGATGGCTTTACCTGTTACTATTTCCACCCACCACATTTGAATTAGAATTTTCCACCAAAATGATAAATTTCGAAACTTCAACAATTTCTGAACCAGTCACCTCTTAAAATTCATAACAAATCATACGTTCATTTTTAATGGTTCAAAATTTGTGGACATATACTCAACTTATATATGTATAACATATCCAAAAATCAAAACGATCCAACGGTCGGATCAAATTTATAACTCACGCAATATATCTCAAGAACACTGATTTTTCGGATTATGAGTCCTTTGGACCAGTTTCATTCAAAAATTCACCACGATAAATCTACAAAGGATTTTTGGGTGATTCAAATTTCTACGTTTAGCTTACTTCAAGGGCTTTCTTTTGATATATGGCTCATCTCCTAACTCATTATACACAAAGAGTTATAGATTTTACAAAATCAAGTAATAAACTAATTTTCTAAAAATTTCCAAATTTCGTTCTTCATTTCAACAAAATACTAATAAAACACCTCAACATTAATTCCTTCATTTATACCCACATAAATATATCCATCATTTATATCCACATAAAATAAATATTTCCTTATCATATAAATCAATAAATAATTATTCACAAATAATATTACAGAATCACAATTATGACAACCATGCCGTTCCCAAGAAAGAGGGGGTTTTCCGATAAGGATTTTTCCTTACTGGCGTGCAATTAGGTGACTAAACCTCTCCTTGACAGAACTTTCTAGACATTGCCAATAATGTTATCTAATAATATTATTCAAATGAATTATTGATCTAATAATGGGAAATACTGTACAGTGACAATTATTTGAAACAACAATAATATAAAATATCAACGCAACAATTATTGAATCAATAAAATAAAATATTAAACAGTAATTACTGTAACAAATATTGAGTAGTGCCTTCTTACGTAAGGATCAAGAATTCAAAAATATCGGCGATCTACCGGTGTGCTCTTACACTTGCAACCCACGCAGTATTACTATATTTTAACCACCGGGTATTCCAACAATTGTTAATTCAGAATAACTACTGCCATTATTTATAAAAACTCATACTTTGTCATTTTTTTCATCCGACAGTTATTCTGTTATGGGGCCCACAAATGGCTGCACCGTAGTACGAATATTCCCCGACAACAAGAATATTCCACGACCAAACGAATATTCCCCAACAGAAATGAGTATTTTATAACCACTTGCGTATTTTGAAAATTTTATATATATCACCCTTAACTTTAACTTTTTTATCAATTTAACCATTTACTAAATTGGAAAATTGAATACTTTTATTTCATAAAATTCGGGGTCTTACAAGGGGGCTTCCCGATAAGGATTTCTCCCTATTGGAGCGCAATTAGGTGACCAAACCTCTCCTCGACAGAACTTTCTAGACATCGTCAATATTACAAATAATAATATGAATAACTTTGTCGTCTCAATTATTGATTTAATAATATAGAATATTGATACTGTGACAATAATTGAATCAATAATATGAGAGATATTAAGCAGCAATAATTGAGTATAACTGAGTGACTTCTCACGTAAGCATCAATAATCAATTCCGTGTGCGACTATGCAACCACGCGTATTAATGTACTTTTACCACCGGGTAGTTCAACAGTTTAACGGTAAAACGTTCGCCGTTATTTTTATGAAAAGATAATTCTGTCGTTTTATAACTACGACAATACTTCCGCTGTGGGGTCCACCAATGATTGTGCCATCGTACGAATATTTCCTGTTAAAACGAAAATTTCCCTACCAATCGAATATTATATAACCACTTGCTTACTTTGCAAAATTTGTAAATATTACCCATAACTATAACATTATATCAAATCCACACTATAATATTCAAAAATATATTTCGAGAAAAATTATTCTTTATTCATAAAAGTTGGGGTCTTACATAATGCCTTCAGATTTTAAGCGTGAAAACTATAGCTGCCAACTCTAGATCATGAGTAGGATAATTCCTCTCATATTTTTTGAGTTATCGTGAGACATAGGCTATTATTTTCTCATGTTGCATGAGAACACATCCTAAACATTTGCCTGAAGCATCGCGGTATATGACAAATCCCACTGATCCAGATGGTATTGTCAGAACAGGTGCTGAAATGAGCCTTCTCTTGAGTTCTTGAAAAATCTTCTCACATTCCTCACTCCAACCAAATTTTGTATCTTTTCGATTCAGCTGAGTTAATGGAGTAGCGATTCGAGAAAATCCTTCCACGAATCTCCGATAATAACCAGCTAAGCCCAAAAAGATACGTACTTCGGTCACTGACTTAGGTTGCTCCCAGCTTTGAATTGCTTCAATCTTTGCTGGGTCAACAGATATTCCGTGATTTGATATCACGTGCCCAAGGATTGCTACTTCCTCAAGCTAAAACTCGCATTTCTTCAACGTGGCATATAACTTGTTTTCACGAAGCTTTTGGAGTATCAGCCTCAAGTGTTGCTCATGATCTTCACAGCTTTTGGAGTATATGAGGATGTCATTAATAAAGACGACCACAAAATGATCCAAATATTCCTTGAATACTCGGTTCATCATATCCATAAAGGCAGCGGGAGCATTAGTCAATCCAAAAGGCATGGATAGGAATTCATAATGCCCATGCCAAGTTCTAAAAGCAGTCTTTGCAATGTCATCAATTTTAATCTTTAATTGATGATATCCGGAATGCAGATCGATATTTGAAAAGAATTTAGCGCCTTGCAACTGGTCAAACAGATCATCAATTCGAGGTAATGGGTACCTATTTTTGATGGTGACATGATTCAACTCCCGATAATTAATACAAAGTCGCATACTTACATCTTTCTTCTTTACGAATAGAACATGAGCACCCCAAGGAGACGTACTAAGACGAATAAAACTAATGTCTAACAACTCCTGCAGTTGGGTTTTTAACTCCTGAAGTTCAATAGGAGTCATTCTATATAGGGCTTTATAAATGGGTTTTATACCGGGTTCAAGGTCGATACAAAATTCGATTTCATGCTCTAGGGGTAGGACAGGAAGTTCTTCAGGGAATACGTCAGGAAATTTATTAACAATAGAAATATCATTCAAATCTGATGTATTTTTGTTTAAATCTGTGACATGGGCTAAGAAAGCTTGACATCTATTTTTTAATAAACGAATAGCTTTATAGCTTGATATGACAATAATTGACTTTAATGGTTTGGTTGCTTGAATTCGCATAATAAGTTGGTTAGGAATATGAAAGCTAACAACCTTACGAAAATAATCAATTTTAGCATGATGAGTGGTTAACCAATCAATCCCTAAAATCACATTGAATGCAAGTATTTTCAAAGAGATAAGATTGACAAGTAATGTACGGTTACCGATTTGAATCAAACAAGACTTATAAACAGTGGATGTAATGAAGGTTTCTCCCAATGGAATTTCAACAGATAAATCAAAGTCTAATTTCTCTGGAGTTAAATTTAAACGTTGAGCACAAGTAGGAGAAATAAAAGAATGGGTAGAACCGGTATCAAATAAGGTATAGACTTTACTAGAGTTTATTATTAGCTTACTCGTGATCACCTCGTTTGGATTCCTCGCTTTTTGGGAGGTTACGACAAACGCTCTCCCTTGAACTACCGGTTTTGTCTTGTCTGGGACGGCCTTTGATGCCTCCATGCCTTTAGTATAAACACCTCAGCCAGGGATCATATTCCTAAGCTTTGATACCAACTGTGATGCCCCCAAAATAGGTGTACATCACCCATCTTGAGTCGCCAAATACATGGTACAGAAATCAAATACAAACTTCTTTAATACAACTGTCGTGTAAAAATACGACAAAACATAGCTAAGTTTTTACATGAATATTGTCTCATAGACAATATCCAAACTCAAATTCAATTCTCATTACATTTATTATCACACTAAGTAGTGAGGACTACTAAAATAATAATCTCAGACCGTCACTCCATTCCCCAACTAGTCCCGGCTACATTCTCATTTCCTGAAGAGAATAATAAAAGCAAAAGGGTGAGCTCAACTAGCCCAGTAAGAAATATTATGACTAAGATAATGCAGAATAAATTATCATTAGCCTTCAACAGTGTTAAACTGATAAAATACAATAAGAAACAAGTTTAACTGCAGCGGAACAAGCAATCCATTAGAAGAGTCAAGTAGAGCATGATGTAAGACCCCAAATTATTAATAAATGAAATTTATTTTCCTCTATTTATTATTTTGAAATAGTAAGGGTTGATTTGATTAATGTGGATAGTTATGGGTAAAATACGCAAATATTTCGAATAAGCAAGTGGTTATAAAATATTCATTATTGTCGGGAAATATTCGTTTGGTCGTGGAATTTTCGTGCTCGTTGGGAATATTCGAAATTTACAAGCAAATGGGTCTTTGGGCCCCATAACGAAAAGAGATTGGATGAAGAAAATGACAAATATAAGTTGTTTATAAATAACGACGTAGTTGTTACCGTTAATACTGTTGGAATACCCGATGGTTAAAACACACTAATACGCGTTGTTGAACAGTAGCACACAGTATTGCACCAATTATTGATTCTTACATAAGAAGGCACTACTCAATAATTGTTACAGTAATTACTATTCAGTATTTTATTTTATTGATTCAATAATTGCTGCATTGATATTTTATATTACTGTTGTTTCAATAAATTGTCATTACACAAGATTTTCATTATCTATAGCAATAATTCATATTATCTGAATAATATTATTGGATAACATTATTGGCAATGTCTAGAAAGTTCTCGCTCTAAGGAGAGGTTTGGTCACCTAATTGCATGCCACCAAGAAGTGAGAGATCCTTATCGAAAGCCCCTCTTTCCTGAGAACTACCGGTTGCAAGATCTTGTGATTCTAATATTATTTGTGAATAATTAATTATTGATTTATATGATGAGGAAAATATTGATTTTATGTGGATATAGATGGAGAAAATTTTTAATGTGACAATTATTGAAAATTAATATTTTATCTTTTTCTGATAAAATAATTCATTTAAATATATTATTTTAATAATATATTAACGATGATATTTTTATAATGAATGTGGGATATATGAGTATATGAGGAGGAAGAGTATTTTTGGGGCATTAAATATTTAACACATATTTTGTGTGTTGGTGGACACAATTATTGACCGAAATTTGATTATAACCTGTAAAATCGCCCGTTTGTGGATTTCGGTCAATTTCTGTTTGGAATTTGGAAAACCTTTCTTCTACAAAGTTGTAAAGAATTGAATTTCCTATAAAAAGACGTGAGATTCGAATTTTCTGACAAAAGGACTATTTATTATGAATTATTGAAGTTCTGAAGCTTCGAAATAGTTAATTTTTGAAGTTTTAATTATGTTAAATAAGAAAAACGTTTTTTAAAAGTTTTGTGAGGTGGGCTACTTGTGTTGAATGCTGAATTCAGCTGATAAAAAGTCTGCGTAAGAATTTAATAATTATATATGAATATTTTATTAATTTTTTTGCTTTGGTGTTCTAAGCATTTTCCTATAAATAGGGTGCTTAGGTTAGAATTGAAAATTACACCAAAAACTGAAATTTTCTCTTTCTTTCTCTCTCTATAATATCGAGCGTATTTTGTGAGTATTTTAGTACTTTGAGTATTTCTATACGGTGCAAGTTCAAGTCATAGCCTATATCCGGTGTTTCAACTAGAAGTACTGTCTTTCGAGATAAGGGATGTTATTTTATTCGAAAATGATATTATTTCTTCAATATCATTATGCCAAAATATTGGTTGGTAATTTTTATCAAATTTAAAATTTTTTCATGTCGGGGTTACTATTCATAAGTTACTATTCACGAGTTACTATTCATGAGTTACTATTCATAAGTTACTATTCATGAGTACTAATCACGAAGCGTGAAGATGTTTTTTGTGAAATTTCTATCTTTTGGTGTCGGAGTTACTATTCACGTATACGGCACTATTCACGAATACGACACTATTCACCGAAAAAATGAAATTTCTTCTTTTTGTCCAAAATATCTACTATGGATACTAGCTTTGATCGTATCCATGTTTAGATCATTCTTGAATTTTACTCCACTCTGATTACTTATGAAGTATTTTTGAACTTGAATTGTTTAAAATACGAATCCTTAATAATTGTTCTTTTGTTTCACTGGATTCGTTTCCTTTAATATATTTTTCATCATCCTCAGTCCTAAATGATGATATTACTGAATATCTTTGGCCTGTAGTGCAAAAATGAATGATTTCTTGATGAATATCTTTGGCCCAGTAGTGCAAAGATGAATGTGTTGAGATGATCATGATCGATCGATTAATATCTTTAGCCAGAAGTGCAAAGATGAACAGTGTTTAGATGAACATGACCAATCGATGAATATCTTTGGCTTCAGAGTGCAAAAGATGAATATTTGATTCGGATATATATTGATTGATGTTACAGGGATAAAATATCGACGATGAACTTTTAAATTCATATATAGAAGATAATAGTTTGCATTCTCTACTTAACTCTTCTAATGAATTATTATTTCAATGCGAAGATTGATTTAAAACCGGTTGTCTATTGTATTCTATTAGATTTTTCCATGTTGAAGACTAACGATAATTTGTTGTATATTATCTTAGTCATAATATTCTTTATCGGGCTAGTTGAGCTCACCCTTTTCCTTTTTGTTCCATTTTTCTTCTTAGGAGGCGAGAATGTAAATGAGTACAGCTCTGGGGTATGGAATGATGGTTATAGAGAGAGTTGTTTAGTAGTCCTCACCATTTTTGTAAAATAATGTATCAATAATTATGATGATGGATTTATTTGGATATGTATATTGTCTAAAAAGACAATAATTGTTTTAAACTCACATATATGTATATATGTTGTAATAATAAAGTTGTAGTTATTTTTGTACCATGTATTTGGCGACTCGTAATGGGTTGGATGGAATGGACCTATTTTGGGGGCGCCACGGTTGGTATCGAGCTTAGGATATGATCTCTGGCGAGATCGGGGAATAGAACTAGGAGGGGAGAGAGACGAGTAAATCCTTCGCTAAAGTGTGTCCTACCTAAGCTTATTTGTTGGTTGGTCGAGTATAGGATATTATGTGATATGTTAATTTATTTAATTAACCCTTGTTTTATGATAGTTTTTAAAGAATGGTCACGAGAACGTTAACAATGGAGTGAATGAGATCGTGGAGACACCTCTAATCGCCAACCGTGATAATGTGATGTCGTAAGCGAAGAAGGAATTAGAGATATCCATGTGGTGAGTGAAGAATTGATAGTTGCACCCGAGATAGTCGTAGAGGTAACAAATTGAGAGTGGGAAGAAGAGGAAGAAGAGGTACATGAGGAGAATTTATTAGAGGTATTTTATGATCAAAATGTAGAATTGCAAACTCGTATTCATGAGTTAGAAGAGCAGGCTGAAGAATTGCAGGCAGTCGTGGAGCAAAAGGATGCAACGATTCACGCTTGTGTTACTCGATATGTGATGCTTGAACAGAAGCATTCGTTGGCAGAGTATAAGATGATAAAGTCGAATCGAAATTTGAAAGAAGAAATAACCGAACGAGTGAGAATGAGTGATGCATGGGTAAAAAAAGCATCATGACGACGCGTTGATATTATGAAAAGAGATGTCCGATCTAAAAAGAGAAGATTTAACGATGACGAGAAGACGTCGGCAGCAAGCAGCCACAAGACCAAAGAACAAATTCTAGGGAAGAAAGCGATCGCCGCTTAGATGCTACTGAGATGCGAGAGGAGGGACATATAAGGTCAAACTGCTCAAAGCCTTCCAAAGTATGTTTTAGTTGTGGAAAAGACGGTCACATAGCTCGATTTTGTCCTATAGCGAAATCAAGTCCAGTTGGGACGTTGGCACCAGATGCGGATACAAAAAATTTAAAGTCAATGGTTCCTGAAAGAGCATTTGTTGTGACTGGTCAAAATGCGAGGAACCCGAACGAAGTTAGCACGGGTTAGTTAATTATAAATTCTTGCAAAGTTTATACCTTACTAGATACCCGGCCTCTACCCATTCTTTTATATCTCTTGCTTATACCAACGCTTGAACTTGACTACGGAGAAATTAGACTTTGACCTATTTATGGAGACTCCATTAGAGAAACTTTCATTACATCCGTTGTTTAGAAATCTTGCTTGATTCAGTTGGCACTATCATCATTACCCGTTAACCTTATTTCTATAGAGATATTTGCTTTTGATGTGATTTTAAGGTTAACTACTCATCATGCCAAAATTGATTACTTTCGTAAGGTTGTTAGTTTTCATATTCCTAAGCAACTCTCGTTATTCAATTCAAGCAATCAAACCATTGTAGTCAAACATTTTCATATCAAGCCATGAAGTCATTTGTTTATTACGGATGTCAAGTTTTCTTAGTCCATGTTATGGATTTGAATAAAGACACGCCGATTTGAATAAGATTCCTATTATTATTGATTTTTCCCGACGTATTTCAAGAAGAATTTCTCGTTTACTCCTCCCAAGCTCGATATTAAATTTTGTATCGACTTTGAACCCGTGACAAAACTCATTTCTAAAATCTCATATCGAATGGCTCCTATTGAACTTCGTGAGTTAAAAATTCAACTATAGAATTTGGTACCGAGCCTTTATCCGGTGACTTCCTTTGTGGAATGCAATCGCCGCCTCTCTCCGTAGGGGACACCATATTCGTGCGATAGTAAACTGATAGGTGTCATTGTAACGTGTTATCCAAGGTTGGGATATGAGTCACAGTTGAAAACAACCTAAGTCGGTAATCGAAATACGTAGCTTTCTAGACTTAGTTGGTTATTATCGGAGATTCGTTGAAGGATATTCTCAATCGCTATTCCATTAACGCAAATTTACTTCGTAGAGATATAAAATTCGAATGGAGCAAGGAATGTGGGAAGAGTTTCAAGAACTCAAGAGGAGACTCATTTCAAAGACATGTTCACCCATGCCATCCTCGAAAAAGCGAACGTGGTAGGCGACGTGTTGAGTAGAAGATCGTATACAAGTATGAGTACGATATTGTCAAAAACTAATTTCGTATAATTTACAAATAATAGAGATGGAGATGAAAACTCTAGGTACCCACGTGATGATATACGAGTATAATCGACTTTAATCGATAAAGTTAAAGTTGTTCAAGCTACACACCGGAGCTGATGAATTTGAAGAAGGAGGTACAAGAAGTTGTTATTTCAAAAGCGAGAATCGGTGAGGTGAGGAAAGCTCAAACCTTCGATTTATTAATCCATTTGAAATTCTCGATCAAATAGGAACTGTGGCCTATAGACTCGTTTTACCGCCAAGTATGACGCGTGTTCATAACGTTTTTCACGTATTGATGTTACGTAAATATGTGGACGACCCGAACCACGTCATTGAGTTAGAACCGGACGAGATAGCCGAAGACTTAACGTCACGAGGAGGTACACCACAAGATCTTGGATAGGAAAGAACATGTCTTATGTACCGAGGTTATACCACAAGTTAAAGTTTTGTGGAAAAACCATGCTATTGAGGAAATGACCTGGGTGTTGAAAACGGAAATGAAAGCGAGGTATTCTCATCTTTTTCGAAACAGCAAGTACGTACGTCAATTTCGAGGACGAAATTTCATAAGGAGGGGAGGTTGTAAGACCCCAAATTATTAATAAATGAAATTTATTTTCCTCTATTTATTATTTTGAAATAGTAAGGGTTGATTTGATTAATGTGGATAGTTATGGGTAAAATACACAAATATTTTGAATAAGTAAGTGGTTATAAAATATTCATTATTGTCGGGGAATATTCGTTTGGTCGTGGAATATTCAGACTCGTTTGGAATATTCGTATTTACGCCAAGCAGCCATTTGTGGGCCCCATAACTAAAAAGCGATTGATGAAGAAAACGACAAATATAAGTTGTTTATAAATAACTACAGAGTTGTTACCAAAGTTAATACCGTTGGAATACCCAGGTTAAAACACACTAATACGCGTTGTTGAACAAGAGACACGATATTGCACCAATTATTGATTCTTACGTAAGAAGGCACTACTCAATAATTATTACAAATTATTATTCAAGATTTTATTTTATTGATTCAATAATTGCGCATTGATATTTTATATTACCGTTGTTTCAATAAATTGTCATTACACAAGATTTTCCATTATCTGAGCAATAATTCATATTATCCTAATAATATTATTGATAACATTATTGGCAATGTCTAGAAAGTTCTGCTTAAGAGAGGTTTGGTCACCTAATCAAGCGCTACAGAAGTGAGAGATCCTTATCGAAAGCCCTCTTTTCTCGAAACTACCGTCACAAAAGATCGTGATTCTGTAATATTATTTGTGAATAATTAATTATTGATTTATATGATGAGAAAAATATTGATTTTATGTGGATATAGATGGAGAAAATTTTTAATGTGACAATTGTTGAAAATTAATATTTTATCTTTTTCTGATAAAATAATTCATTTAAATATATTATTTTAATAATATATTAACGATGATATTTTTATAATGAATGTGGGATATATGAGTATATGAGGAGGAAGAGTATTTTTGGGGCATTAAATGTTTAACACATATTTTGTGTGTTGGTGGACACAATTATCGATCAAATTTGATTATAACTGTAAAAATCGCCTGCTTTGTGATTTCTTTTGGCCAATTTCTCTTTGAATTTGGAAAACTTTCTTCTACAAAGTTGTAGAGAATTGAATTTCCTATAAATAGTCGTGAGATTCAAATTTTTCCGACAAAAGGGCTATTTATTATGAATTATTGAAGTTCAAGTTCAAATAGTTAATTTTTGAAGTTTTAATTATGTTAAATAAGAAAAACGTTTTTTAAAAGTTTTGTGAGGTGGGCTACTTGTGTTGAATGTCAATTCAAATGATAAAAGTGTGCGTAAGAATTTAATAATTATATATTAATATTTTATTAAATTTTCTCGCTTTGGTGTTCTAAGCATTTTCCTATAAATAGGTGCTTAGGTTAGAATTGAAAATTACACCGTAAACCAAATTTTCTCTCTTTCTCTCTATAATATCGAGCGATTTTTGAGTATTTTAGTACTTTGAGTATTTCTATACTGGTGCAAGTTCAAGTCATAGCCTATATCCTGTTTCAACTAAAGTACTGCCTTTCGAGGTAAGGGATGTTATTTTATTCAAAATGATATTATTTCTTCAATATCATTATGCCAAATATTGGTTGGAAATTTTTATCAAATTTAAAAAAATTTCATTACTATTCATGAGTTACTATTCATTCACTATTCATGAGTTACTATTCATGAGTTACTATTCATCAGTAGTATTATTCATTCACAAGTACAGAAGATGTTTTTTTGAGATGTTTTTTTTTGTGAAATTTCTATCTTTTGCGTGTCGAGTTACTATTCACGATACTCACTATTCACGATATACTATTACTATTCACGAATACTTTACACTATTCACCAAAAATGAAATTTCTTCTTTTGTCCAAAATATCTACTATGGATACTAGCTTTGATCAGATCCATGTTTTGATCATTCTTGAATTTTACTCCACTGATTACTTATGAAGTATTTTTGAACTTGATTGTTTAAAATACTTAATCCTTAATATTTGTTCTTTTGTTTCACCGGATTCGCTTCTTTTAAATATTTTTCATCATCCTCACCCCTAAATGATGATATTATCAAATATCTTTGGCTCAGAGTGGCAAAAATGAATGATTTCTTGATGAATATCTTTGGCCCGTAGTAAAAAAGATGAATGTGTCGAGATGATGAATACGACCGATCGATTAATATCTTTGGCCCGTAGTGCAAAGATGAATGAACAGTGTTTAGATGAACATGACTAATCGATGAATATCTTTGGCCTCAGAGTGCAAAGATGAATATTTGATTCCGATATATATATTGATTGATGTTACAGGATAAAATATCGACGATGAACTTTTAAATTCATATATAAAGATAATAGTTTGCATTCTCTACTTAACTCTTCTAATGAATTGTTGTTTCACCGCAGCTTGTGATTTAAAACCGGTTGTCTATCAGATTCTATTAGATTTTTCCTCCGTCAAGACTAACGATAATTTGTTGTATATTATCTTAGTCATAATATTCTTTACCGGGCTAGTTGAGCTCACCCTTTTCCTTTTTGTTCCATTTTTCTTCTCAGAGGCGAGAATGTAGCGAGTACTTAGCCTGGGTATGGAATGATGGTTCTAGAGAGAGTTGTTTAGTAGTCCTCACCATTTTGTAAAATAATGTATCAATAATTATGATGAGGATTTATTTGGATATGTATATTGTCTAGAAGACAATAATTGTTTTAAACTCACAAGATATATATGTTCATATATTTTGCATATAAAATGTATTAATAAAGTTGTAGTTATTTCAGCATACCATGTATTTGGCGACTCGTAATGGGTTGGATGGAATGGACCTATTTTTGGGGCGCCACAATGGTATCGAGCTTAGGATATGATCTCCATGAGATCGGGAATAGAACTAGAGGGAGAGACGAGTAAATCCTTCGCTAAAGTGTCCTACCTACCTAAGCTTATTTGTTGGTCGGTCGAGTATAGGGATATTATGTGATATGTTAATTTATTTAATTAACCCTTGTTTTATGATAGTTTTTAAAGAATGGTCACGAGAACGTTAACAATGGAGTGAATGAGATCGTGGAGACACCTCTAATCGCCAACCGTGATAATGTGATGTCAAAGTAAGAAGGAATTAGAGATATCCATGTGGTGAGTGAAGAATTGATAGTTGCACCTTTAGATAGTCGAGAGGTAACAAATGAGAGTGGGGAAGAAGAGAAGAAGAGGTACCGAGGAGAATTTATTAGAGGTATTTTATGATCAAAATGTAGAATTGCAAAATCGTATTCATGAGTTAGAAGAGCAATCAAGAATTGCAGCAATGGAGAGCAAAAGGATGCAACGATTCAAGCTTGGTTACTCGATATGTGATGCTTGAATGTAAGCATTCGTCAAGCAGAAGTATAAGATGATAAAGTCGAATCGAAATGAAAGAAGAAATAATCGAACGAGAGTGAGAATGAGTGATGCATGGGTAAAAGCCGCATCGACGCGCTGATATTATGGAAAGAGATGTCCGATCTAAAAAGAGAAGATTTAACGATGACGGAAGACGCTTAAGAAGCAATACAAAGACCAAAGAACAAATTCTAGGGAAGAAAGCGATCGCCAGCAGATGCTACAGATGCGAGAGAGAGGGACATATAAGGTCAAACTGCTCAAAGCCTTCCAAAGTATGTTTTAGTTGTGGAAAAGACTACCACATAGCTCGATTTTGTCCTATAATAAATCAAGTCCAATGGGACGTTGGCACCGATGCGATACAAAAAAGTCAAAGTCAATGGCCTGAAAAGAGCATTTGTCATGACCAATCAAAATGCGAGGAACCCGAACGGTTTAGCACGGGTTAGTTAATTATAAATTCTTGCAAAGTTTATACCTTTTACTAGATACCTTGCCTCTACCCATTCTTTTATCTCTCTTGCTTATACCAACGCTTGAACTTGACTTACGGAGAAATTAGACTTTGACCTATTTATGGAGACTCCATTAGAGAAACTTTCATTACATCCGTTGTTTAGAAATCTTGCTTGATTCAGTTGGCACTATCACATTACCGTTAACCTTATTTCTATAGAGATATTTGCTTTTGATGTGATTTTAAGGTTAACTACTCATCATGCCGAAATTGATTACTTTCGTAAGGTCATTAGTTTTCATATTCCTAAGCAACTCCGTTATTCAATTCAAGCAATCAAACCATTGTAGTCAAACATTTTCATATCAAGCCATGAAGTCATTCGCTTATTACTTGATGTCAAGTTTTCTTAGTCCATGTTATGGATTTGAATAAAGACACGCCGATTTGAATAATATTCCCGTTGTTATTGATTTTTCCGACGTATTTCAAGAATTTCTCGTTTACTCCCAAAGCTCGATATTAAATTTTGTATCGACTTTGAACCCTAAGACAAAACTCATTTCTAAAATCTCATATCGAATGGCTCCTATTGAACTTCGTGAGTTAAAAATTCAACTATAGAATTTGGTACCGAGCCTTTATCCGGTGACTTCCTTTGTGGAATGCACCGCCGCCGCATTCTCCGTAGGGGACACACCATATTCGCATGCGATAGTAAACCGACAGGTGTCATTGTAACGCATATCCAAGGTTGGGATATGAGTCATAGCTTGAGAACAACCTAAGTCAAGAATCTAAATACGTAGCTTTCAGGCTTAGTTGGTTATTATCGAGATTCGTCAAGGATATTCTCAATCGCTATTCCATTAACGCAATTTAACTCAGAGAGATATAAAATTCGAATGGAGCAAGGAATGTGGGAAGAGTTTTGAAGAACTCAAGAGGAGACTCATTTCAAAGACATGTTCACCATGCCATCCTCGAAAAAGCGAACGTGGTAGCCGACGTGTTGAGTAGAAGATCGATATAAGTATGAGTACGATATTGTCAAAAACTAATTTCAGATAATTTACAAATAATAGAGATGGAGATGAAAACTCTAGGTACCCACGTGATGATATACGAGTATAATCGACTTTTAATCGATAAAGTTAAAGTCGTTCAAGCTACACACCGAGTGATGAATTTGAAGAAGGAGGTGCAAGAAGTTGTTATTTCAAAAGCGAGAATCTGTGAGGTGAGGAAAGCTCAAACCTTCGATTTATTAATCCATTTGAAATTCTCGATCAAATAGGAACTGGGCCTATAGACTGCTTTTACCGCCAAGTATGACGCGTGTTCATAACGCTTTTCACGATCGATGTTACGTAAATATGTGGACGACCCAACCACGCTATCGAAGTTAGAACCGACGAGATAGTCAAGACTTAACGCACGAGGAGGTACCACAAGATCTTGGATAGAAAAGAACATGTCCTATGTATCGAGGTTATACCACAAGTTAAAGTTTTGTGGAAAAACCATGCTATTGAGGAAATGACTGGGTGTTGAAAACGAAATGAAAGCGAGGTATTCTCATCTTTTCAAAACACCAGTATGTGACGCCAATTTCGAGGACGAAATTTCATAAGGAGGGAGGTTGTAAGACCCCAAATTATTAATAAATGAAATTTATTTTCCTCTATTTATTATTTTGAAATAGTAAGGGTTAATTTGATTAATGTGGATAGTTATGGGTAAAATACGCAAATATTTCAAATAAGTAAGTGGTTATAAAATATTCATTATTGTTTGGGAATATTCGTTTGGTCGTGGAATATTCAGATCGCTTTGGGATATTCGTATTTACCTGCGCAAGAAATTTTTTGTGGGCCCCATAACGAAAAGCGATTGGATGAAGAAAACGACAAATATAAGTTGTTTATAAATAACTACAGAGTAGTTACCAAGTATCACCGTTGAATACCCTTAAAACACACTAATACGCTGCGTCTGAACAAAGAAGACACCATATTGCACCAATTATTGATTCTTACGTAAGAAGGCACTACTCAATAATTATTACAAAGAATTACTATTCAAGATTTTATTTTATTGATTCAATAATTGCCGCATTGATATTTTATATTACCGTTGTTTCAATAAATTGTTATTACACAAAGATTTTCCATTATCTGAGCAATAATTCATATTATCCTAATAATATTATTGATAACATTATTGGCAATGTCTAGAAAGTTCTCGCTCAAGGAGAGGTTTGGTCACCTAATCATGCCAAGAAGAGAGATCCTTATCGAAAGCCCCTCTTTCCTCGAAACTACCGTCACAAAGATCGTGATTCTCGTAATATTATTTGTGAATAATTAATTATTGATTTATATGATGAGAAAATATTGATTTTATGTGGATATAGATGGAGAAAATTTTTAATGTGACAATTGTTGAAAATTAATATTTTATCTTTTCTATAAAATAATTCATTTAAATATATTATTTTAATAATATATTAACGATGATATTTTTTATAATGAATGTGGGATATATGAGTATATGAGGAAGAATATTATTTTTGGGGCATTAAATGTTTAACACATATTTTGTGTGTCAGTGGACACAATTATCGACCAAATTTGATTATAACTGTAAAATCGCCTGCTTGTGGATTTCTTGGCCAATTTCTGCTTGAATTTGGAAAACTTTTCTTCTACAAAGTTGTAGAGAATTGAATTTCCTATAAAAAGTCGCGAGATTCAATTTTCCGACAAAAGGGCTATTTATTATGAATTATTGAAGTTCAAGTTCAAATAGTTAATTTTTGAAGTTTTAATTATGTTAAATAAGAAAACGCTTTTTTAAAAGTTTTGTGAGGTGGGCTACTTGTGTTGAATGTCAATTCAAATTAATAAAAGTGTGCGTAAGAATTTAATAATTATATATTAATATTTTATTAAATTTTCTCGCTTTGGTGTTCTAAGCATTTTCCTATAAATAGGTGCTTAGGTTAGAATTGAAAATTACACCGTAAACCTAAATTTTCTCTTTTCTCTCTATAATATCGAGCGATTTTTTGAGTATTTTAGTACTTTGAGTATTTCTATACTATTGCAAGTTCAAGTCATAGCCTATATCCTGTTTCAACTAAGTACCTGCCTTTTCGAGGTAAGGGATGTTATTTTATTCAAAAATGATATTATTTCTTCAATATCATTATGCCAAAATATTGGTTGGAAATTTTATCAAATTTGAAAAATTTTTCATGCTCATGGGTTACTATTCATGAGTTACTATTCATGAAGTTACTATTCATGAGTTACTATTCATTCACGAAGTACTATTCACTATTCAGCGTGAAGATGTTTTTTTTGTGAAATTTCTATCTTTTGGTGTCGAGTTACTATTCACGATACTACACTATTCACGTATACTGACACTATTCACTTAATACTACAGACTATTCACCAAAAATGAAATTTCTTCTTTTTGTCCAAAATATCTACTATGGATACTAGCTTTGATCAGATCCATGTTTTGATCATTCTTGAATTTTACTCCACTCGATTACTTATGAAGTATTTTTGAACTTGATTGTTTAAAATACTTAATCCTTAATATTTGTTCTTTTGTTTCACCGGATTCGCTTCCTTTAAAATATTTTTCATCATCCTCACCCTAAATGATGATATTACTCAATATCTTTGGCCCAGTAGTGCAAAATGAATGATTTCTTGATGAATATCTTTGGCCCGTAGTGCAAAGATGAATAGTGTTGAGATGAATACGACCGATCGATTAATATCTTTGGCCCAGAAGTGCAAAGATGAACAGTGTTTAGATGAACACGACTAATCGATGAATATCTTTGGCCAGAGTAAAAGATGAATATTTGATTCCGTATATATATTGATTGATGTTACAGGATAAAATATCGACGATGAACTTTTAAATTCATATATAAGAGATAGTAGTTTGCATTCTCTACTTAACTCTTCTAATGAATTGTTGTTTCCACCGCAAAGATTGATTTAAAACCGGTTGTCTATTGTATTCTATTAGATTTTTCCTCGTTGGAGACTAACGATAATTTGTTGTATATTATCTTAGTCATAATATTCTTTACCGGGGCTAGTTGAGCTCACCCTTTTCCTTTTTGTTCCATTTTTCTTCTCGAGAGAGAATGAAATGTAAAGAGTACTAGCCTGGGTATGGAATGAAGGTTCTAGAGAGAGTTGTTTAGTAGTCCTCACCATTTTTGTAAAATAATGTATCAATAATTATGATGAGGATTTATTTGGTATGTATATTGTCTAGAAGACAATAATTGTATTTAAACTCACAAGATATATGTTGTTGTATAATAAAAATGTATTAATAAAGTTATTTAGTTATTTCATGTATTTTGGCGACTCGTAATGGGTTGGATGGAATGGACCTATTTTGGGGCGCCACAATTGGTATCGAGCTTAGGATATGATCTCCGGCGAGATCGGGAATAGAACTAGAGGGAGAGACGAGTAAATCCTTCGCTAAAGTGTGTCCTACCTAAGCTTATTTGTTGGTTGGTCGAGTATAGGATATTATGTGATATGTTAATTTATTTAATTAACCCTTGTTTTATGATAGTTTTTAAAGAATGGTCACGAGAACGTTAACAATGGAGTGAATGAGATCGTGGAGACACCTCTAATCGCCAACCGTGATAATGTGATGTCAAAGCGAAGGAATTAGAGATATCCATGCAGTGAGTGAAGAATTGATAGTTGCACCCTTAGATAGTCGTAGAGGTAACAAATGAGAGAGTGGGAAGAAGAGGAAGAAGAGGTACATGAGGAGAATTTATTAGAGGTATTTTATGATCAAAATGTAGAATTGCAAACTCGTATTCATGAGTTAGAAGAGCAGGCTGAAGAATTGCAGGCAGTCGTGGAGCAAAAGGATGCAATGATTCACGCTTGTGTTACTCGATATGTGATGCTTGAATGTAAGCATTCGTCAAGCAGAGTATAAGATGATAAAGCTGGAATCTGAGCTGAAAGAAGAAATAACTGAACGAGTGAGAATGAGTGATGCATGGGTAAAAGCCGCACGACGCGTTGATATTATGAAAAGAGATGTCCGATCTAAAAAGAGAAGATTTAACGATGACGAAAGACGCTTACAAGCAAATCACAAGACCAAAGAACAAATTCTAGGGAAGAAAGCGATCGCCGCTTAGATGCTACGAGATGCGAGAGGAGGACATATATAAGGTCAAACTGCTCAAAGCCTTCCAAAGTATGTTTTAGTTGTGGAAAAGACTTACATAGCTCGATTTTGTCCTATAAATAAATCAAGTCCAAATGGGACGTTGGCACCGTATGGATACAAAAAAGTTAAAGTCAATGGTTCCTCGAAAGAAAGCATTTGTCATGACCGGTCAAAATGCGAGGAACCCGAACGAAGTTAGCACGGTTAGTTAATTATAAATTCTTGCAAAGTTTATACCTTACTAGATACCCTGCTTCTACCCATTCTTTATATCTCTTGTTTATACTCAACGCTTGAACTTGATTACGAGAAATTAGACTTTGACCTATTTATGGAGACTCCATTAGAGAAACTTTCATTACATCCGTTGTTTAGAAATCTTGCTTGATTCAGTCAGCACTATCACATTACCCGTTAACCTTATTTCTATAGAGATATTTGCTTTTGATGTGATTTTAAGGTTAACTACTCATCACGCCAAATTGATTACTTTCGTAAGGTTGTTAGTTTTCATATTCCTAAGCAACTCTCGTTATTCAATTCAAGCAATCAAACCATCAGTAGTCAAACATTTTCATATCAAGCCATGAAGTCATTTGTTTATTACGGATGTCAAGTTTTCTTAGTCCATGTTATGGATTTGAATAAAGACACGCCGATTTGAATAATATTCCTGTTGTTATTGATTTTTCCCGACGATTTCAAGAATTTCTTGTTTACTCCCAAAGCTCGATATTAAATTTTGTATCGACTTTGAACCCTAAGACAAAACTCATTTCTAAAATCTCATATCGAATGGCTCCTATTGAACTTCATGAGTTAAAAATTCAACTATAGAATTTGGTACCTGAGCCTTTATCTGGTGACTTCCTTTGTGGAATGCACCGAAGCCAGACTCTCCGTAGGGGACACCATATTCGTGCGATAGTAAACTGATAGGTGTAATTGTAACGTGCTATCCAAGGTTGGGATATGAGTCATAGTTGAGAACAACCTAAGTCGGTAATCGAAATACGTAGCTTTCTAGGCTTAGTTGGTTATTATCGGAGATTCGTTGAAGGATATTCTCGAATCGCTATTCCATTAACGCAGCTGACTCGTAGAGATATAAAATTCGAATAGAGCAAGGAATGTGGGAAGAGTTTTGAAGAACTCAAGAGGAGACTCATTTCAGCACATGTTCTGACCATGCCATCCTGGAAAAACGAACGTGGTAGCTGACGTGTTGAGTAGAAGATCGTATACAAGTATGAGTACGATATTGTCAAAAACTAATTTCGTATAATTTACAAATAATAGAGATGGAGATGAAAACTCTAGGTACCCACGTGATGATATACGAGTATAATCGACTTTTAATCGATAAAGTTAAAGTTGTTCAAGCCACACACCGAGTCGATGAATTTGAGAAGGAGGTACAAGAAGTTGTTATTTCAAAAGCGAGAATCGGTGAGGCGAGGAAAGCTCAAACCTTCGATTTATTAATCCATTTGAAATTCTCGATCAAATAGGAACCGTGGCCTATAGACTGCTTTTTACCGCCAAGTATGACGCGTGTTCATAACGCTTTTCACGATCGATGTTACGTAAATATGTGGACGACCCAACCACGCTATCGAGTTAGAACCGACGAGATAAATGAAGACTTAACGTATTTGGAGGTACCACAAGATCTTGGATAGAAAGAACATGTCTTATGTATCGAGGTTATACCACAAGTTAAAGTTTTGTGGAAAAACCATGCTATCGAGGAAATGACCGGGAGTTGAAAACGGAAATGAAAGCGAGGTATTCTCATCTTTTCAAACACCAAGTAATCGTACGCCAATTTCGAGGACTTAAATTTCATAAGGAGGGAGGTTGTAAGACCCCAAATTATTAATAAATGAAATTTATTTTCCTCTATTTATTATTTTGAAATAAGAAGGGTTGATTTGATTAATGTGGATAGTTATGGGTAAAATACACAAATATTTTGAATAAGTAAGTGGTTATAAAATATTCATTATTGTTTGGAATATTCGTTTGGTCGTGGAATATTCAGATCGCTTTGGGAATATTCGCATTTACGACGGCCAGCCTTTTGTGGGCCCCATAACTAAAAAGCGATCGGATGAAGAAAACGACAAATATAAGTTGTTTATAAATAAAGCCACTAGTAATTACCCTAAGGGTTTAAAACACACTAATACGCTGTTGAACAATAAGACATTTATATTGCACCAATTATTGATTCTTACGTAAGAAGGCACTACTCAATAATTATTACAAGAATTACTATTCAAGATTTTATTTTATTGATTCAATAATTGTCGCATTGATATTTTATATTATCGTTGTTTCAATAAATTGTTATTACACAAAGATTTTCCATTATCTGAGCAATAATTCATATTATCTCAATAATATTATTGGATAACATTATTGGCAATGTCTAGAAAGTTCTGCTCAAGGAGAGGTTTGGTCACCTAATCAAGGCGCCAAGAAGAGAGAGATCCTTATCGAAAGCCCTCTTTCCTGAACTACCGGCCGTCACAAGATCTTGTGATTCTGTAATATTATTTGTGAATAATTAATTATTGATTTATATGATGAGGAAATATTGATTTTATGTGGATATAGATGGATAAAATTTTTAATGTGACAATTGTTGAAAATTAATATTTTATCTTTTTCTGATAAAATAATTCATTTAAATATATTATTTTAATAATATATTAACGATGATATTTTTATAATGAATGTGGGATATATGAGTATATGAGGAGGAAGAGTATTTTTGGGGCATTAAATGTTTAACACATATTTTGTGTGTCAGTGGACACAATTATCGAATCAAAATTTGATTATAACTTTAAAAATTGCCCGTTGTGGATTTCTTTACAATTTCGCTTGAATTTGGAAAACCTTTCTTCTACAAAGTTGTAGAGAATTGAATTTCCTATAAATAGTCGTGAGATTCAATTTTCCGACAAAAAGGGCTATTTATTATGAATTATTGAAGTTCAAAGTTCAAATAGTTAATTTTTGAAGTTTTAATTATGTTAAATAAGAAAAACGTTTTTTAAAAGTTTTGTGAGGTGGGCTACTTGTGTTGAATGTCAATTCAAATTTAAAAAGTGTGCGTAAGAATTTAATAATTATATATTAATATTTTATTAAATTTTTCGCTTTGTGTTCTAAGCATTTTCCTATAAATAGGTGCTTAGGTTAAATTGAAAATTACACCGTAAACCGAAATTTTCTCTCTTTTCTCTCTATATAATATCGAGCGATTTTTTTGTGAGTATTTTAGTACTTTGAGTATTTCTATACTAAGTGCAAGTTCAAGTCATAGCCTATATCCTGTTTTCAACTAAAGTACCGCTTTTCGAGGTAAGGGATGTTATTTTATTCGAAAAATGATATTATTTCTTCAATATCATTATGCCGAAATATTGGTTGGAAATTTTTATCAAATTTAAAAAATTTCATGTTTACTATTCATTACTTATTCATGAGTTACTATTCATGAGTTACTATTCACGAGTACTAATCACGAACTATTCACGGTTGAAGATGTTTTTTTGTGAAATTTCTATCTTTTGGTGTCTGAGTTACTATTCACGATACTATTACACTATTCACGATACTGACAAGACTATTCACTTAATACACTAAGACTATTCACCTAAAAATGAAATTTCTTCTTTTTGTCCAAAATATCTACTATGGATACTAGCTTTGATCGTATCCATGTTTTGATCATTCTCAATTTTACTCCACTGATTACTTATGAAGTATTTTTGAACTTGAATTGTTTAAAATACGAATCCTTAATAATTGTTCTTTTGTTTCAATCGGATTCGCTTCCTTTAATATATTTTTCATCATCCTCACCCCTAAATGATGATATTATCAATATCTTTGGCCTCAGAGTGCAAAAATGAATGATTTCTTGATGAATATCTTTGGCCCGTAGTGCAAAAGATGAACAGTGTTGAGATGATCACGACCGATCGATTAATATCTTTAGCCCAGTAGTGCAAAGATGAACAGTGTTTAGATGAACATGACTAATTAATGATGAATATCTTTGGCCTCAGAGTGCAAAGATGAATATTTGATTCGTGATATATATTGATTGATGTTACAGGATAAAATATCGACGATGAACTTTTAAATTCATATATAGAAGATAATAGTTTGCATTCTCTACTTAACTCTTCTAATGAATTATTATTTCACCACAAGATTGATTTAAAACCGGTTGTCTATCAGATTCTATTAGATTTTTTTCTTTGGAGACTAACGATAATTTGTTGTATATCTTAGTCATAATATTCTTTACCGGGCTAGTTGAGCTCACCCTTTTCCTTTTTGTTCCATTTTTCTTCTCGTGAGGCGAAAATGTAATGAAAGTACGTAGCTGGGGTATGGAATGATGGTTATTAGAGAGAGTTGTTTAGTAGTCCTCACCATTTTTGTAAAATAATGTATCAATAATTATGATGGGGATTTATTTGGGTATGTATATTGTCTAGAAGACAATAATTGTATTTAAACTCACAGTATATATGTTGTAATAATAAAGTTGTAGTTATTTTTGTACCATGTATTTGGCGACTCAGAATGGGTTGGATGGAATGGACCTATTTTGGGGGCGTCACACATGATATCTAATATCTTTTATGATTTAAAAAGTTTTTCATCCACTTTATCGTTGAGACTCAGCTTAATAAATAAACCATATCATCGAATCATCCTTGCACTACAGGGCCAAGGATATTCATGTAATCATCAATGGTTATGATTATACCGAATAATCCCTGGTCATAATCATACCAACAACTGTCCATCAATGCACTACGGGCCAATGAGGACTTTTACCACATCATTTGTAACATTACGGGTCATGATTATACCGAATCATCTCTGGTCATAATCATACCAATCAACAGTCCATCTATGCACGTAAGCCAAAGATGACTTTCATCACAATATAAGCATGAGGATGATGACAATGATATAAGCATTAATCAAACGAAATTAAGGATAAATATTAAAGACTTTAAATTTATCCAGAGTTTAGAAAATATCTAAATTGTCAACATGATACTGCTTTGTGGAGTAAAATTCAAGAATAATATTCATGTATCAAAAATAATTTGGACAGAAAAGAAATATATTTTTTGGGTGAATGATACCCCGTGAATGATTACCACAATGAATAGTACTTTCATGAATAAGTACCTCGTGAATAAGACCCTATTATGAAAAGTGCCCCAAATATCTGGGTGAATAGTAACCTATGAATAGTAACTCGTGAATAGTACTCTGACATAAAAAGTACCCCGAATACCCGAGTGAATAATATTTGAGTGAATAGTAATTGGTTAAATAGTAACCCATAAATAGTAACTCATGAATAGTATTCCGGCATGAAAAGATCAATAATTATCAAGAAAGCTCAGAATAATATTTTCATGAAAAGATACTGGATGAAACGCAAATATCAAGGATATTCTAGTAATTTCACGGAGTATAGAAGCAATACTTTAACAGAATGAGGGTATAATCAGGAATATGAGACGAAATAATATTACTCACATACTACAATGTATGGAAGAAAATATTATTCATTATGAATACTGAATAAAAATAATATCCCTTACCTCAGAAGAAGACTGGATAATGGAATAGTGAAGTAACAGACTTCTCTTCTTCTTTCTCTCTATAGCTTCTCTCTCTATAATTGCTCTTGTGAGTCTTAGTGAATTGGTGAGAATGAAAGAAGAATGAGCTTCTATTTATAGGAAAATATAGTTTCGATAATTGTACATTTTGGGGATCGAAATATTACACTATAATACCTTCATCTTTTCCTCCGTTTTTAATTTAGTCCTACAAGTATTATCAATCTTGCACCACCTCCCCTAATAGTATATGCATGTGAATCAATAGTACATACATGTGAACAAATAGTTATAAGCATGTGAATTAATACCAATTAATTGCTCATTTATCTGATTAATTACCCGATTGGTCAATATAATCATATCGAAATAAATGTCGATTTCCACTAACACTAATAATCCTAACACAATGGAAATATCAATTTTATTTTTAATCAACACGAACTTATTCATCATTAATATTATAACCCACAATATTTAACAACCAGATCATTCCCAAGAAAGAAGGGGTCAAAAATATATTTCGAGAAAAAAATATTCTTCATTCATAAAAGTTGGGGTCTTACAATTATGCTTTACTTTACTCTTTTAATGGATTGTTTATTCCGCTACAGTTGTTGATCTAAAACTTATTATCTATTGTATTCTATCAGTTGTTATACTGTTAAAGGATAACGATAATTTATTTTGCATTATCTTAGTCATAATATTTCTTACTGGGCTAATTGAGCTCACCCTTTTCTTTCAATGTTCTCTTCAGGAAATGAGAATATAGCTGGGACTAGTCGAAAAATGGAGTGACGGTCCGAGATGGTTGCCATAGTAGTCCTCACTATTCTATGAAATATTGTGATAATAATTGTAATGAGGATTGAATTTGAGTTTGGATATTGTCTAGGAGACAATATTCGTGTTAAAACTCACCTATTGTGTTATCGTATTTTACACGACAGTTGTATAATTAAGTTTGTATTTAAATTATGTATCATGTATTTGGCGATTCATAATGGGTGATGTATACCTATTTTAGGGGCGTCACATGGGGTCCACCAATAATTGTGTCGTCGTACGAATATTCCATGTTAAAACGAATATTCCCCGACCAATCGAATTTTTATAACAACTTGCTTACTTTGTAAAATTTATAAATATTACCCGCAACTATAACATTATATCAAATCCACGCCCATAATATTCAAAACTATATTTAGAGAAAAAAAATTATCTTTATTCATAAAAGTTATGGTCTTACACGGTCCATATTGATTTACTATTAAAACTTCAACTGACGGTCCATATTGATTTACTATTATAACTTCAACCGACGGTCCATATTGATTTACTATTAAAACTTCAACCGACGGTCTAAAAAATTAGCACATCTACCCATGGAATAATAAGTCAAACTTACAACAAACGCCTCATGACAAACCCCTCTATTTATATCAAAAATTGAATAAATATTTACCATAAATCACTTATCTTTAATCAACACATTTTTAATCTTTCAACAATTATTCATCAGTTAATATTATAACTCACAATATTGACAACCAGATTGTTCCAAGAAAAGATGGGGCTTTCCGATAAGAATTTCTCCTTATTAGCGCGCAATTAAATAACCAAACCCCTTTCCTCGACAGAACTTTCTAGACATTGTCAATAATACAAATAATAATATGAATACTTGTGTCGTCTCAATTATTGATTTAATAATATAAAATATTGTGCAGATGATACTGTGACATAATTGAATCAATAATATGAGATACTATGCAACAACTATTGTGGCAATTATTGAATGAAACTGAGTGACTTCTTACATAAACATCAATAATGAAAGATATTGTGCAATAGTGTGTGCTACTGTGCAACAATGCGTATTACTATACTTTATCACCGAGTATTTCAACAGTTTAACGGTAAAAGTATTTGTAAGACCTCAAATTTTATGAAATAAAAGTATTCAATTTTTCTTATAATTATTATTCTATTCAGTAAATGGTTAAATTGATAAAAGGTTAAAGTTAAGGGTGATATTTGAAAATTTTACAAAGTAAGCAGATTGTCATAAAATATTCGTTGTGTCAGGGAATATTCTTTTTATCGGGGAATATTCGTACGACGACACAATTATTGGTGGACCACATAACGGAAAAATTGTCAGATATAGAAAGCGACAGAAATAACCTTTTTATAAAAAATAACGGCAAGACTTTTACCATTAAATTGTTGAAATACCCGCTGATAAAAGTATAGTAATACGCGTTGTTGGACAGTAGCACATGGCATTGCATAGTATCTCTGATTATTGATGTTTACGTAAGAAGTCACTCAGTTTCATTCAATAATTGCTACCGTAGTTGATGTATAGTATCTCATATTATTGATTCAATTATTGTCATAGTATCATCTACACAATATTTTATATTATTAAATCAATAATTGAAATGACACAGTTATTCATATTATTATTTACATTATTGACAATGTCTAGAAAGTTATGTCGAGGAAAGGGGTTAGGTTATTTAATTGCGCGCCAATAAGAAGAAATCTTTATCGGAAAGCCCCCTCTTTCTTGGGAATGATCTGTTTGTCAATACTGTGAGTTATAATATTAATAATGAATAATTGTTTAAAGATTAAAAATGTGTTTATTAAAGATAAGTGATTTTTGGTAAATATTTATTTAATTTTTGATATAAATAGAGGGGTTTGTCATGAGGCATTTATTATAAGTTTGACTTATTATTTCATGGGGAGATGTGCTATATTTTTTATACCGTTGGTTGAAGTTTTAATAGTAAATCAATATGGACCGTCAGTTATGGTTTTAATAGTAAATCAATATGGACCGTCGGTTGAGGTTTTAATAGTAAATCAATATGGACCGTCTATTTTAATAGTAAATCAATCTGGATCATTCATGAATTAGTTACTATTTAGTCAATTCTCCTATAAATAAAAGCTCATTCCTTCATTATTTCTTACGAATTCACTAAAACTATAGAGAGAAACTATAGAGAGATAATAAGAGAGAAAGAAGAAGAGTATTCTGCTACTACACTATTGCAGTATCCAATCTTCTACTAAGGTAAGTGATATTACTTTTCGTATTCGTAAGGGATATTACTTTTCGTATTCGTAATGGATATTATTTTTCATATTCGTAAGGGATATTATTTTTCGTATTCATTCTTTATTAATCTATGGGAGTAACCTGTCTGCGCGGGTTACCGCATGCATGGTGAATAACCCTTCGTATTCATTCTTTAATCTGTGGGAATAACCTGTCTACGGGGATTATCGTATACATGGTTAATAACCCTTCATACTCATTCTTTATTTGTGGAAAAGATCTGTCTAAGCGGATTACCGCATGGGGTGAAAATCCATTTGTATTTTCGTATATTATTTCTTTTCATATTCCTAAATCTAAACTTACTATGGTAAGTATTGTTTCTATAATTTCTGAAATTAGTAGAATATCATTGAGTTTTACGCTTCATCTAGTATCTTTTCATTGGAATATTGGTCTGAACTTTCTTATTAAATTACAATATTTTCATTCGGGGTACTATTCACTCGGGGTACTATTCACGACAAAATTGGTTTCTTTTCTGTCCAAATTATTTTTGATACATGAATATCATTCTTGAATTTTACTCCATAATTAATTATCATGTTGTCAATTTGGACATTCTTGAACTCTGATTAAAATTAAATTATAAATCTCTAATATTTATCCTTGACCTCACTTGATTGATTCCTTATATCATTGTCATCATCCTCGTGCTTATATTGTGGTGAAAGTCATATTTGGCCCGTAGTGCATAGATGGACTGTTGATTGGTATGATTATGACCAAGAAATGTGTATTAGTATAATCATGACCTGTAATGTTATAGACAAATGATGTGGTGAAAGTCTTATTTGGCCCGTAGTGCAAAGATGAACTGTTGATTATTGGTTTTACAGTTATATGCCTTTGCCCTGTAGTGCAAAGATGGACTATTAATTATTAATTTTACAGTTGTATATCTTTGGCTCGTAGTGCAAAGATGAATGGTTGATTATTGGTTTTATAGTTGTATATTTTTGGCCCGTAGTGTAAAGATGGACTGTTGATTATTGATTTTACAGTTGTAAATCTTTGGCCCGTAGTGCAAAGATGGAATGTTGATTATTGATTTTATAGTTATATGTCTTTGGCTCGTAGTGCAAAGATTGATTGTTGATTATTGGTTTTACAGTTGTATGTATTTGGCTCATAGTGCAAAGATGGACTGTTTATTATTGGTTTTACAGTTGTATGTCTTTGGTTTGTAGTGTAAAGATTGACTACTGATTATTGGTTTTACAGTTGTATGTCTTTGGCCCGTAGTGCAAAATTGACTGTTGATTATTGATTTTACAGTTGTATGTCTCTGGCCTATAGTGCAAAGATGGACTGTTGATTATTGATTTTACAGTTGTAAATCTTTGGCCCGTAGTGCAAAGATGAACGATTGATTATTATTTTTACAGTTATATGTCTTTGGCCCGTAGTGCAAAGATGGACTGTTGATTATTGATTTTACAGTTGTATATCTTTGGCCCATAGTGTAGAGATGGATTGTTGATTATTGGTTTTACAGTTGTATGTCTTTGGCTCGTAGTGGAAAGATTGACTGTTGATTATTGGTTTTACAGTTATATGTCTTTGGCTCGTAGTGCAAAGATGGACTGTTGATTATTGATTTTACAGTTGTATGTCTTTGGTCGTAGTGCAAAGATGGTCTGTTGATAATTGGTTTTACAATTGAACATCTTTGGCTCGTAGTGCAAAGATAGACAATTAATTGGTATGATCATGACTAGTGAAAATCTTTGGTCCATAGTGCAAAGATAAACACATGATTGGCGTGATAATGACCACTATTGTTATATTTGAATGTTTTGGTGTAGAGTGTAAAGACAATATGATTATTAAGTATCTTAGCCTTTGTGGCAAGGACATTGAGTGAAAATTATATTAAGCCTTTGTGGAAAGGAAAAACTGTTGATTTACATTATTATAAACATGAATTGTGAATTTAACTATAATCTTTGGTGGTTCAGGTGAAGACAGGTGATGAAAGTTCTCTTTGTCTTGGGTACAACAAAGAACTATTGATGGGTATTACAGGGATGAAATATTAATGATGGACTTTTAATTTGGAGGAGATTGTAGAAACTATGTTCTACTAGACTCTTCTAATAGATTGTTGGTTCTGCTGTAATTGTTGATCTAAAACTTATTGTCTATTGTATTCTATCAGATTTTTCCCTGTTGAGGACTTAGGATAATTTGTTCTATATTATCTTAGTCATAATATTCTTTACTGGGCTATTTGTGCTCACCCTTTTGCTTCACAATTCCTTTCAGGTAATAAGAGTGTAGCTGGGTCGAGTGGGGATAACAAGGGTATAGAATGAGGGTCTGACTATTGAAGCTTCTCAATACATTATAAAACAATATGACAATATATAATTGCATTAAGGACTTAAAATGTTTATGTCGTATTTTATACGTCATTTAATAATTGATTTTGGTGAACAACAATAGAGTGAGGAGAACCTAACTTTAAAAGCGTCAAAAATACACCCCATTAGAATGAGGAGGACAGAATTGTACTAAGAGCATAAAGGGTGTGTTTCCACGATCATACATGATGTCTAACCACATACAAATTCGTGTTATCATAAGATATGGTTGTGCACATCCACTTGCTGACTATATCTATAAGCATTATCTATATAATCTTGGAGTATGGTTGGAATATAATCCTCAGTTTCAGACAATCGAGATAATTATATAGCAAGAAGATACACACCATTGAAATGAACAAGATAGTAATCTTCTCGTTCTTCTTTGAGTTCTATTGGGTTAACCAAGGTTAATGCTCAAGTCCTATGATATCTATTATAACTTAAATTCATGGTCTCCCATGTATGAAGGATTCCTTGAGCATTTTCAAATATTTTAATTTCTAAAATATTTATCAACTGTACCTTTATGTAAAGCATCATTGGTTTGGAGTGTGCGTACTGTTATTTGTATTTAAACTCACAGCTTATGTGTTGTCGTATTTTGCACGATAGTTGTATAAATGAAGTTTATATTTGAATTATGTAGTGTGTATTTGGAGGCCCAGAATGGGTTGTGTGGACCTATTTTGGGAGCGTCACAGTTGGTATCAAAGCTATAATTAAAGAGCCCCGAGCCTTTCGTTGGTGACTTCCTTGTGTGGGATGCACCGAAGCCAAACTTTTCGTAGGGGACGCCGTGAATAACGGGTGGCAAGTTGATGGGTATCAATGTGAGGTGTTATCCAAGTAAAGGGATGAGAGTCACAGTTGGTATCAAAGCTTAGGGATATGGTCTGTGACGAAGATATGATATTAGAACTAGGAGGGGAGAAATGAGTAATATCCTTCGCTAGTGTGTGTCCTACCTAAGTTGAATTTTCTTAATAAATTAACAAATTGTGATATGTCAATTAACCTTTGTTTTAAAGCTGTATTCTGGAATAATATCTAAATCCAAGAGATGAGCAATGGAAAAATCTTGATACAGAGGAAATGACCCGGAAGATAGAATCTGAAATGAAAGCAAGATATTCTCACCTCTTAGAACTACCAGGTACGTAAATTTTGGGACGAAATTTCATAAAGAGGGGAGATTGTAAGACCTCGAATTTTATGAAATAAAAGTATTCAATTTTTCTTATAATTATTATTATATTCAGTAAATGGTTAAATTGATAAAAGGTTAAAGTTAAGGGTGATATTTGAAAATTTTACAAAGTAAGCAAGTTATCATAAAATATTCGATGTATCGGAGAATATTTGTATGATGGCGCAATCATTGGTGGACCACATAACAGAATAATTGTCGAATATTGAAAGCGACGAAAATAACCTTTTTATAAAAAATAACGGCAAGACTTTTACCGTTCAATTGTTGAAATACTCGGTGATAAAAGTATAGTAATACACGTTGTTGCATAGTAGCACACGGTATTGCACAGTATCTCTGATTATTGATGCTTACGTAAGAAGTCACTCAGTTTCATTCAATAATTGCTACAGTAGTTGCTGCATAGTATCTCATATCATTGATTCAATTATTGTCACAATATCATCTGTACAATATTTTATAATATTAAATCAATAATTGAAACGACACAATTATTCATATTATTATTTTCATTATTGACAATGTCTAGAAAGTTATGTCGAGGAAAAGGGTTAGGTTATTTAATTGCACGCAAATAAGGAGAAATCATTATCGGAAAGCCCCCTCTTTTCTGGGAATGATATGGTTGTCAATACTATGAGTTATAATATTAATGATGAATAATTTTTGAAAGATTAAAAAATGTGTTTATTGAAGATAAGTAATTTGTGGTAAATATTTATTCAATATTTGATATAAATAGAGGGGTTTGTCATGAAGCGTTTATTATAAGTTTGGCTTATTATTCCATGGGGAGATGTGCTAATTTTTTAGAACGTTGGTTAAAGTTTTAATAGTAAATCAATATGGACCTTCGGTTGAGATTTTAATAGTAAATCAATATGGACCGTCGGTTGAGGTTTTAATAGTAAATCAATATGGATCGTCCGTTTTAATAGTAAATCAATTTGGATCGTTCGTGAATTAGTTACTATTTAGTCCATTCTCCAATAAATAGAAGCTCATTCCTTCATTATTTCTTACGACTTCACTAAAACTATATAGAGAAACTATATAGAAATAATAAGAGAGAAAGAAGAAGAGTATTCTACTACTACACTATTGTAGTATCCAATCTTCTACTAAGGTAAGGGATATTACTTTTCATATTCGTAAGGGATATTACTTTTCGTATTCATAAGGGATATTACTTTTCGTATTTGTGAGGAATATTATTTTTCGTATTCATTCTTTATTAATCTACGGGAGTAACTTATCTATGCGGACTACCGCATGCATGGTGAATAACCCTTCGTATTCATTCTTTACTCTGTGGAAATAACCTATCTACACGGATTAGCGCATGCATGGTGAATAACCCTTTGTACTCATTCTTTATTTGTGAAAAAGATCTGTCTACGCGGATTACCGCATGACGGGTGAAAATCCATTTGCAATTTTGTATATTATTTATTTTCATATTCCTAAATCTAAACATACTATGGTACGTATTGCTTCTATAATCCCTGAAGTTAGTAGAATATCCTTGAGTTTTGCGCTTCATCTAGTATCGTTTCATTGGAAAATTGGTATGAACTTTCTTATTAAATTTCAATATTTTCATTGGAGGTACTATTCACTCAAGTACTATTCACTCAGGGTACTATTCACTCAGGGTACTATTCATGGGGTACTATTCACGACATAATTTTCTTCTTTTATGTCCAAATTATTTTTGATACATGAATATCATTATTGAATTTTACTCCACAATTAATTATTATGTTATCAATTTGGATATTCTTGAACTCTGAATAAATTAAATTATAAATCTCTAATAGTTATCCTTGATCTAACTTAATTGATTCCTTATATCACTGTCATCATCCCCATGCTTATATTGTGGTGAAAGTCATATTTGGCCCGTAGTGCATAGATGGACTGTTGATTGGTATGATTATAACCAAGACTTGTGTATTGGTATAATCATGACATGTAATGTTATAGACAAATGATGTGGTGAAAGTCCTCTTTGGCCCATAGTGCAAAGATGAATTATTGATTATTGGTTTTAAAGTTGTATGTCTTTGGCCCGTAGTGCAAAGATGGACTATTGATTATTGATTTTACAGTTGTATATCTTTGGCCCATAGTGCAAAGATGAACTATTGATTATTGGTTTTACAGTTGTATGTCTTTGGCCCGTAGTGCAAAGACGGACTGTTGATTATTGATTTTATAATAGTATATCTTTGGCCCGTAGTACAAAGATGGACTGTTGATTATTGGTTTTACAGTTGTATGTCTTTGGCCCGTAGTGCAAAGATGGACTGTTGATTATTGGTTTTACAGTTGTATGTCTTTGTCCCGTAGTGCAAAGATGGACTGTTGATTATTGATTTTACAGTTGTATGTCTTTGGCCGTAATGCAAAGATGGGATGTTGATCATTGATTTTACAATTAAACATCTTTGGCTCGTAGTGCAAAGATAGAAAATTGATTGGTATGATCATGACCATTGAATACCTTTGGTCCATAGTGCAAAGATAGACAATTGATTGGTATGATCATGACAACTGTTGTTATATTTGAATGTTTTGGTGTAGAGTGTAAAGATGATATGATTATTAAGTATCTTAGGCTTTGTGGAAAGGACATTGAGTAAAAATTATATTAAGCCTTTGTGGCAAGGAGAAACTGTTGATTTACATTATTATAAACATGAATTGTGAATTTAACTATAATCTTTGGTGGTTCAATTGAACACATGTGATGAAAGTTCTCTTTGTCTTGGGTATAACAAATAAATATTGATAGGTATTACATGGATGAAATATTAATAATGAACTTTGAATTTGGGGAAAATCGTAGACATTATGTTCTACTTAACTCTTCTAATGGATTACTGGTCCCTCTGCAGTTGTTGATCTAAAACTTATTATATATTGTATTCTATCATATTTTTCCTTGTTGAGGACTAAGGATAATTTTTTCTACATTATCTTAGTCATAATATTCTTTACTGGGCTATTTGTGCTCAAACTTTTGCTTCACAATTCCTTTCAGGTAATAAGAGTGTAGCTGGGTCGAGCGGGGATAACAAGGGAATAAAATGAGGGTCTGACTGTTGAAGCTTCTTAATACATTTTAAAACAGCATGATAATATATAATTACAATAAGGACTTAAAATGTTTGTGTCGTATTTTATACATTATTTAATAATTGATTTTGGAGAACAACTGTAGGGTGAGGAGAACCTGACTTTAAAAGCGTCAAAAATACACCCAATTAGAATGAGGAGGACAAAATTGTACTAAGAGCATAAAGGGTGTGTTTCCACGATCATACATGATGTCTAACCACATACAAACTCATGTTATCATAAGATATGGTTGTGCACATCCACTTGCAGACTATATCTATAATACCCCCAGATTCGGGTCCCAAATCACCATGAATCCGGTGTACTATTTCTATGTCTATTACGAAAGATATAAACATAAACTGTTTATACATTAAACATTACACACTATCCCCAAGGTCGAGAACCTTCACATAATACCTAAATCAATATCCCCTCGGGACATACAAAGTTATTATCATACATTCATCAAGTACAAATTTAGTTTGCACATATAATCCAAAGTCGACTATCTTTGACTTTTCCTGTATACGCCATATTCATCCTAATATACAATGTTTATCATGATATAGCAAGGGTGAGCAACAATTTTGCCCAGGAGGTATAAGTTCAATTACGGATATATCATGATTGAAAGAATTGAACAATAAGTTGGCTAACTTTCTACAATATATACATTATGAAAGAAAGATGAATAAATTTTCATAAATTTGAATCGAATAATGAACATGAATAAATCAATCTGGACCAAATGGTAATGAAGGTGATCGACCTTTTCATACCGATGAATACATACAATGTGCACAGAGTGCGAATCAATAATTCATAGACATGGTATAATCAATAATGATTAACCCCAAGCACATTTCAAAAATATCAACTCGAGATCGAAGTTAGAGAACTTCATGTATGCACCATTGATTACCGTTATTTTAAACCTATATCGCTTTGTCTGAAGACCTAATATAGATAATACCGATCTCCAAATATTAGAATAATATCATCATAGTATAGTATTGTTAAATACAGTTATAATAGAACCTAAGAAATTACCACATAATCCTATCAGTCTATAAAATATCTAAAATTTGGTATCAAGTCAAACTATTTCAGTCTGAGTTGAATTCGGCACAATTTCTGACATCCCGACGGTCTAGTCTGTGATAATTCATGAGTCTAATTTCCATAAGACTTTACCTAAATGTTTTACATTTACCTTAGATAATTTCATTTTCAGTCAAAATATTTTTCAATGACTTATAATAATTTTTAGATAATTATTATCATTTATCATGATTTTTCAATCATTAATATCATATTAATATGAATTAAATACTACTTAATTCCATTATCATTAATATTTATTTCATATCAAATATTAATAAAATACATGTCATAATATTATAATATATTTATAATATTTCAAAGTATTTTAATACCATAAAATCATATTTATATGATTTTTAAACGATTAAATCCATTATCCGATAATTTCCATTAATATTAAAATATTAGTGTTTTCATGACAAAATATCAAAAGTTATATTTTATAACTTCAAATATTTTTCTAACCCTTAAATCATTTTTATATGATTTTTAAAACATTAATTCTAAATTTCCATAATTTATTTAATATATTTATTAAATAAATCCATTATCATTAATATTAATTTATTAATGAAATTCATCTCAAAATATTAAAAGTCATTAAAAATAACTTAAATTATTTCCTTACACTTTAATATAATTTCAAATGATTTTTAAAGTATTAAAATCATTTTTAAGTAATTTATTTAATATAATAATTAAATAAATTAACTATCATTATTATTTAAAAATATTAAAATATTAATGAAATATATTCTAAATTATTAAAAACCCATTTTTAGTCTTTAAAATAATTTTTACAAATTTATTATGAATTTCTAATATTTATTTTTTATTTATTCTATAATTTTCGTTTAAAGTTGAGGTCCTCCACAGAAACACTTGTAGACGGTAATCTACAAGTCCAATTTGGGCCCACTTGGTATCGTTAGAACCGTGACTTCCCGAGCTACGTTTTAGGCAGAAGAAACAGTCCGTTTGGTTCAGTATAGCATCCTGAAAACAGGCCACTACCAACTGTCTGTTACATGCATTGTAAACATTTTCAGTTTTGGAGTCTTTTACATAAATGCTTGTATTACGAGATCCACAACTCTGATTGAGGCCCAATCAGACTCGTTGGATCCGTATCTTCTTGAACTATAGTTTTCATTTATCAAACACCAAATTCCAATCTGTCTAGGTCCCGGAAATCTGTCCCAAAGTGATTTGTCAGCAAGGTTTTCTTCAACAGTTGGTTCATTTTTTAGATTTGGGGTCCTTAACGGAAACGCTTATAAAACGAAATCTACAAATCGGATTTAGGTCCAATAGGTATCGTTGGATTCGTACTTTCCCAAAATACAGTTTCCATGTATCAAACATCTATTTTGGTTCTTTTTTGGTACCAGAAAAAATCGAACAGAAGTGACTAATCAGTAGCTTGTGTTCAACAGTTAAGGTAGTTTGGGATTTAATTCATAACTTGCTCATTTCTTAACATATTTGAGTGATTCCAAAGGGGTTTTGCCCTTAACTCATGTATCTAGCATGCTAACATGTTTTAAACCATTTACCACATGAACCCAACGAATCTAACATAAAAATATATATAGCATACAAAGGAAAGCTTTTTCTTAAACCTTTTGGTACAAAACTTGATTTTCTCACTTTGGATCTAACTTTTGATTTCAAAAATACTTTGATACACATATAAATACCAATACTCATGTAAATCATGAGTTTTTTTTTAAAGATCCAAAACAAAAGTTTCTTGGTTCATAAAAATCTAACAAAAGAGAGCACAAAAATTGTAATTTTTCAATTTCTTACCTTATTCTTCTTGCAAGCCTTCTTGATTTATTTTTTCTCCTTTCTTCTTTTTCTCCATCAATGGCAGCCTTCTTCCTCTTATTCTCTCTTCTTCTCTTTGTTCTTAGTTTAGACATAAGTTTAGAAATCTAACATAACTTAGTGTATATACAATATACATATAACACTTATAATTATAGAATATGTAACTCCCAATATAATTACATATACTAATTATCAATTTAATATATAAGTTACAAAAGTATAAATTTAAAAGCCCTAAGGCTTGTTTGGCAAAACCATATTATTTTAAAATCAGGTTTTAATAGTTAAGGTCTTGTTTGGGTAAAACAGGTTTTAAAAACTCTTTTAATAGATCCTTTAACACATATTCTTAATGTTATCCTTTAATTAATTAAATCTTAACATTAATTTAATTAATTAAAAGTTTAACATCAATTAATCACATAAAATTGTCACATTATAATTACTCGCTAATTATAACTTCATGTAACAATTACCACATCACTACATTATCTCAATTAAATTAGAACTATAACATAAAATCATTAAATATTAAATAATCATTTAATTAATATAATACACTTAATTACATTACTCCATATTAATCACATAATCTCAATAAATAATTCAAATAAAATATTTATTTACTTCAATAAATATTAAATTAACATTTAAATTCTCTTCACACCAATTAAGATATTTCATAATATATAACACATATACACATACTCGTACTTAAATATCTTAAAATAAGAATTTTATTTATTAAATTCTCATTTATTAATTCTTAAAAATCTGAGATGTCACATCCTTCCCTCCTTATAAGGATTTCGTCCTCGGAATCAACGAAACCTCCCTTACTCGATTTTCGCAAAATTTCTTTTAAAATTATCGTTGAATAACTTCAACACGTTAACTTAGCAAAAAGTTTACATATATATATATATATATATATATATATATATTTCATTCATTTCTTCAACAACTTTTAGGTTTTATTACATAACCTTCAATTAAGCACAGTCATATATCAAATATTATATATTCTTTAACCCATTCATTTCCTTTTCTAAGGATCGTTATCATAAACACTAGGGATATTACATTCACCCTTTCTTCTACTTAATTTCGTCCTCGAAATTTTATTTATTAATCTTCATTCATTCAATCTATCAAAATAGATTTTACTTTAATCTCTATTCAATTTGGATTAAAGCGCGTTCTCGCCTACTTCTTTTTAAAAGGCTATTCTTCTCGCTACATTCTCCATCGAATAATAAGAATCTTCCACAATTGCTCAATAATTGGGAAGCGATATAAATAACTCGTGAATTTAAAAGATTCCAATAATGCTTTGAGTGGTCGTAAGACCTTGAACTTCTTTCTAGGTTTAATAGTGCTTCACCCCTAATACTTCACACTAAAACCGCATCGGTACTTCAGTGGCGCTTATTGTACCCCTACGCTTCCAGCCCAAACGTAGTACATCATAACGACTATATGCGTTACATTCAGAACTATTGTCTCCGATAACATGTCCCCTTTTATAGGGTTGTTCACCTCAGCTTCTTAACATCTGAATTCGCACCAAAACAATTTGGTTTGGCATAGTTTGACCAAAAACGCTCAAATTCTATAAACATCTTTCAATATTTGTCTAGCAAAATCAAGTAGCATAGACTTCTAGCAAAATTCGGACATCAATTGAAATAATTTTATCCAATTCATATGGCATATCTTTCTTAGTTTAAAGAAAACCAAAAATCCTTTTATGATGACATGATACCATACTATCTCGATAGTACGTTGAGGATTCAGTCATTTTATGACTTTTGTCATGCTACATTATACCATAGTAGGTTAACGATCTTATGATCACATCCAACACCAGGTTTAATTGCATTGATGACTTCCTCGTTTGTCAAATCAACATCATATTTAGTGATGCCTTAATGACTACGGAAAAAAAATACATTTTGATATTTTTAAATCATTTTTGTCTAGCCAAAACAATTAGAATAGACATACGAATAACGGTATTATTTTTAAAACTCATTGGTTCCATCATTTGATCCAATGTTTTTCAAGAAAAATAGAAGTGCAAGCATCAGCACGAATTCAAATAATTTTGAAAATCTAGCAAAGCTAGAAGATTTTGAATACCTAATTTTCTCCATCAATTTTAATTTTTACTCCATTACCTCATTACTGGCTACTTCTTTTATTTCTAGCACCACCAATGCTCTTATACTAAGTATTCTTGTATTTCAACTTACAATCTTCCTATACCCCCAGTATAGTTCATCAAACTTACTACACATTAGAAGTTTAAGACTTGCCATAATAATATGAGTTTAAGAACTTATCCTAGTCAAACCATAGGCGTCCATTCGCTGAGGGGTTCAAAATATACCATATTATTATGAGTCACGAACTTACCATATGCATTAGTTTTAAGAACCGTACCTAATCTTAATAATATCTGATTAATCTTAATAGTTTCTAACTATCAAATATACAAATGAGAAAAGAATCACCTTTTTACCACATATACATTGATAGCGCGACACCAACATTCTAATGATTATCAATGTGATAAACTGAGTGCAAGCACAAAACCCTCACCCATACAAAGGTTTGTACAACTCAACCATCACATGAGTCCTCAATTGAAATCTCACCTAAATCTATCTTACTTATAAATTCTCGCTTTATACTCGATACATACTTCTGTATCTCATCATCTATAACTTCCCATGAGTTATCTCGTACTATTTCATAGTACATTATCTTTATAGCATCAAGCTATAATTATTCAAACATTACAGACCATCTTTCTTTTATAACTTAAACAGATCACGTCGTGATCTTATTCTATAATCATCTCCCTTAAAATTCTTTTCTTAACTTATGATCGTTTTGTTTTACGATCCTCTTTCTTTCCTTTTTCATCATTTATGATTTGATTTATGCTTTTAATCTTACAGACTTTGTCTATTCATCATTATTCGTTGTCTTGGCTATTGGAGTTAGGCAACTCCTGATTCTTATCTACATATCTCTTCAAGATTCTTCTTTGAATCTTCATATTTATTTATTAACTCTTCCTTTAAGAATTTAATATAATTCACGTTACTCAATATTTTTTTCGAGTTTTATCCCTCGCCATTCTAATATTCTTCTTATAACATTTCTAGGACTAAACTCGTCTAATACATCTATGTATGTTAAAAGAATCACCTTTTAATTATACGTAACTTAAATTTAACTTCTTATTCTTTAAACATAAGGCCATTGTGACGCCCCCAAAATAGGTATACAACACCCATCTTGAGTCGCCAAATACATGGTACAGAAAGCAAACTACAAATTCAATAATACAATTGTCGTGCAAAATACGACAACACATACTGTGAGTTTAAATACAAATATTGTCTTCTAGACAATATCAACACTCAAATAAGTCCTTATTACAATTATTCAAACACTATTTTACAGAAATAGTGAGGACTGCTAAAACATCTTTTTAGAACCATCACTCCATACCCCGACTCAATCCTGCTATGTTCTCACCTCCTGAGAAGAAAAATGGAACAAAAAGGAAAAGGGTGAGCTCAACTAGCCCAGTAAAGAATATTACCACTAAGATAATATACAACAAATTATCATTAGTCTTCAACAGGAAAAATGCGATAGAATATAATGAGACAACAAGTTTTAGATCAATATTCTGCGCAATGAAATGAAGAATCCATTAGAAGAGTCAAGTAGAGAATGAGTTCTACTATCTTCTAAGATTTAAAAGTTCATCATCAATATTTTATCCCTGTAACATCAATCAATATACATCTTTAATCAAAAATTCATCTTTGCACTACAGGCCAAAGATATTCATTTGTATCACCAGTCGGTCATGTTCATCTCAACACCTGTTTATCTTTGCACTACGAGCCAAAGATATTCATCAGTTAATTATTCATCTTTGCATTACAAGCCAAAGATATTCAGTAACATCATCATTTAAGACTGAGGATGATGAAAAATATGTTAAAGAAAAAGAATCCAGTGAGACAGAAGGACAAATATTAAGAATTCGTATAACAGTTTATCCAAGATCAATAATACTTCATAATAACCAATTGTGAAGCAGAATTCAAAAATAACGATAAAACATGGATACAATAAAAGATAGTAGCCAAAATAGACATCTTGGACAAAAAGGAAAATTTTCATTTTCGGTGAATAGTGCCGTATTCGTGAATAGTGCCGTATACGTGAATAGTAACCATGACACAAAAAGTTCCAAATTTGATTAAAAAGTTCAACTAATATTTCGGCATAATGATATTGAAGAAAATAATATCATTTAAGAAGAAAATAACATCCCTTACCTCAAAATAGTAGTACTTCTGACTGAATTTCAGATATAGTGCTGACAGAAACTTGCACTGAATAGCAACTCTCAAAGTATCAAAATACTCACAAAAATACGCTCGATAATCTAGAGAGAAAGAAAACTTATTTCTGGTGTGATTTTCAATTCTAACATAAGCACCTATTTATAGGAAAATGCTAGAATGCCATAGGAGACTAAAATAATAAAATATTATTTTCTTTTTCTTCTTCCACGCCAACCTTCACCAACCAAGCCACCAAAGACCATCTAGAAGAAAATTCAATGAAATTTCACATGTTTATAACATAAGTGGGTCCCACCCATAAATTAATAAAAATTATTTTATTTTCTGTAACTTCAATAATTCATAGAAAATAGCCCGTTTATCAGAAAAATATAAATTTTATGTCCGTTCCACACGAAATTGAATTCTCTACAACTTTGTAGCTTTGAGTTTTTCCAAATTTCAAACAAAAAATATCTGAAATCCACAAACGGATGATTTTTAATACCTCCATTCTGACAAAATACTGATAAAACACCTCAGCAGTAATTCCTTCATTTATAACCACATAAATAAATCCATCATTTATATCCGCATCAAATAAATATTTCCTTATCATAGAAATTAATAATTAATTATTCACAAATAATATTACAGAATCACAATAATGGCAACCAGGCAGTTCCCAGGAAAGAGGGGGCTTTCCAATAAGGATTTCTCCTTACTGGCACGCAATTCGGTGACCAAACCTCTCCTTGACAGAACTTTCTAGACATTGCCAATAATGTTTATCTAATAATATTATTCAAATAATATGAATTATTAATCTGATAATGGGAAATACTGTGCAGTGACAATTATTTAAACAACAATAATATAAAATATCAACGCGACAATTATTGAATCAATAAAATAAAATATTGAACGAAGAATTCATCGTAACAATTATTGAGTAGTGCCTTCTTACGCACGTAATCAATAATTCAACAATCTTTGTCTAATACCGCGCTAATCGTGCCACCACGCACGTATTAGTGTATTTTAACCACCGTGTAACCCAACAAAGTTACTACCTAAATAATTACGTCGTTATTTATAAAAACTCATACTTTGTCATTTTCTTCATCCAACAATTATCTTGTTATGGGGCCCACAAATGGCTGCGCCGTCGTACGAATATTCACCTACAACAAGAATATTCCACGACCAAACAAATATTCCCCGACAACAATTAATATTTTATAACCACTTGCTTATTTTGCAAAATTTGCGCATTTTACCCATAACTAAAGCATTATATAAAATTAACACCTTATTAATTTAGAATAATGAATAGAGGAAAATTAAATTTTATTTATAATAAGTTGGGGTCTTACATATAATCCAAAGCTGACCTATCTTTGACTTTTCCTGTATACGACGTATTCGTCCTAATCTGCAATGTTTATCATGATATAGCAAGGGTGAGCAACAATTTTACCCAGCAAGTATAAGTTCAATTAAGGATATATCATGATTGAAAGAATTGAATAATAAGTTGGCTAACTTTCTACAATATATACATTGTGAAAGAGCATGAATAAATTTTCATAAATTTGAACGAATAATGAACATGAATAAATCAATCGGACCAAATGGTAATGAAGGTGATCGACCTTTCATACCGATGAATACATGCAATGTGCACAGAGTGCGAATCAATAATTCATAGACATGGAATAATCAGTAATGATTAACCCCAAGCATATTTCAAAAATATCAACTCGAGATCGAGTTAGAGAACTCGCTACATACCATTGATTCACCATTCTGCAACCTATATCGCTTTATGCGAAGACATAATAGAGATATCTTGATCTCCAAATATTAGAATAATATCATCACAAGATAGTATCTTATTAAATACGCTTATAATATAACCTAAGAAATTACCACATAATCCTATGAGTCTATAAAATATCTAAAATTCGGTATCAAGTTAAACTATTTCAGTCTGAGTTGAATTCGGCACAATTTCTGACATCCCGACAATCTAGTCTGATAATTCATGAGTCTAATTTCCATAAGACTTTGCCTAAATGCTTTACATTTACCTTAGATAATTTCATTTTCAAATTGAAATATTTTTCAATGACTTATAATAATTTTTAGATAATTATTATCATTTATCATGATTTTTCAATCATTAATATCATATTAATATGAATTAAATACTACTTAATTCCATTATCATTAATATTTATTTCATATCAAATATTAATGAAATACATGTCATAATATTATAATATATTTATAATATTTCAAAGTATTTTAATACCATAAAATCATATTTATATGATTTTTAAACAGCTTAAATCCATTATCCGATAATTGCCATTAATATTAAAATATTAGTGTTTTCATGACAAAATATCAAAAGTTATATTTTATAACTTCAAATATTTTTCTAACCCTTAAATCATTTTTATATGATTTTTAAAACATTAATTCTAAATTTCTATAATTTATTTAATATATTTATTAAATAAATCCATTATCATTAATATTAATTTATTAATGAAATTCATCTCAAAATATTAAAAGTCATTAAAATAACTTAAATTATTTCCTTACACTTTAATATAATTTCAAATGATTTTTAAAGTATTAAAATCATTTTTAAGTAATTTATTTAATATAATAATTAAATAAATTAACTATCATTATTATTTAAAAATATTAAAATATTAATGAAATATATTCTAAATTATTAAAACCCATTTTTAGTCTTTAAAATAATTTTTACAAATTTATTATGAATTTCTAATATTTATTTTTTATTTATTCTATAATTTTCGTTTAAAGTTGAGGTCCTCCACGTAAACACTTGTGAGCGGTAATCTACAAGTCCAATTTGGGCCCACTTGGTATCGTTAGAACCGTGACTTCCGAGCCACGTTTTAGGCGTAAGAAAACATCCGTTTGGTTCAAGATAGCATCCTGAAAACAGGCCACTACCAACTGTCCGTTACATACATTGTAAACATTTTCAGTTTTGGAGTCTTTTACATAAACGCTTGTATTACGAGATCCACAACTCTGATTGAGGCCCAATCAAACTCGTTGGATCCGTATCTTCTTGAACTATAGTTTTCATTTATCAAACACCAAATTCCAATCTGTCTAGGTCCCGGAAATCTATCCCAAAGTGATTTGTCAGCAAGGTTTTCTTCAACAGTTGGTTCATTTTTTAGATTTGGGGTCCTTAACGGAAACGTTTATAAAACGAAATCTACAAATCGGATTTAGGTCCAATAGGTATAGTTGGATTCGTACTTTCCCAAAATACAGTTTCCATGTATCAAACATCTATTTTGGTTCTTTTTTGGTACCAGAAAAAATCGAACAGAAGTGACTAATCAGTAGCTTGTGTTCAACAGTTAAGGTAGTTTGGGATTTAATTCATAACTTGCTCATTTCTTAACATTTTTGAGTGATTCCAAAGGGGTTTTGCCCTTAACTCATGTATCTAGCATGCTAACATGTTTTAAACCATTTACCACATGAACCCAATAAATCTAACATAAAAATATATATAACATACAAAGGAAAGCTTTTTCTTAAACCTTTTGGTACAAAACTTGATTTTCTCTCTTTGGATCTAACTTTTGATTTCAAAAATACTTTGATACACATATAAAATACCAATACTCATGTAAATCATGAGTTTTTTTTAGAGATCCAAAACAAAATTTTCATGGTTCATAAAGATCTAACAAAAGAGAGCACAAAAATTATAATTTTTCAATTTCTTACCTTTTTCTTTTTGCAAGCCTTCTTGATTTTTTTTCTCCTTTCTTCTTTTTCTCCAACAATGGCAGCCTTCTTCCTCTTATTCTCTCTTCTTCTCTTTGTTCTTAGTTTAGACATAGGTTTAGAAATCTAACGTAACTTAGTGTATATACAATATACATATAACACTTATAATTATAGAATATGTAACTCCCAATATAATTACATATACTAATTATCAATTTAATATATAAGTTACAAAAGTAGAAATTTAAAAGCCCTAAGGCTTGTTTGGCAAAACCATATTATTTTAAAATCAGGTTTTAATAGTTAAGGTCTTGTTTAGGTAAAACAGGTTTTAAAAATTCTTTTAACTCTTTTAATAGATCCTTTAACACATATTCTTAATGTTATCCTTTAATTAATTAAATCTTAACATTAATTTAATTAATTAAAAGTTTAACATCAATTAATCACATAAAATTGTCACATTATAATTACTCGCTAATTATAACTTCATGTAACAATTACCACATCACTACAAAGATCTCAATTAAATTAGAACTATAACATAAAATCATTAAATATTAAATAATCATTTAATTAATATAATACACTTAATTACATTACTCCATATTAATCACATAATCTCAATAAATAATTCAAATAAAATATTTATTTACTTCAATAAATATTAAATTAACATTTAAATTCTCTTCACACCAATTCACATATTTCACAATATATAACACATATACACATACTCGTACTTAAACACCTTAAAATAAGAAATTTATTTATTAAATTCTCATTTATTAATTCTTAAAAATCTGGGATGTCACAATATCTATGAGCATTATCTATATAATCTTGGAGTATGGTTGAAATGTAATCCTCAGTTTTAGACAATCGAGATAATTATATGGCAAGAAGATACACACCATTAGAATGAACAAGATAGTTATCTTCTCGTTCTTCTTTGGGGTCTATTAGGTCAACCAAGGTTAATACTCAAGTCATGTGGTATCTATTATAACTTAGATGCATGACCTCCCATGTATGAAGGATTCCTTGAGCATTTTCCAAAAATTTTAATTCCTAAAATAGTTATCGACTATACCTTTATGTAAAGCATCATTGGTTTGGAGTGTGAGTACTATTATTTGTATTGAAACTCACAGCTTATGTGTTGTCGTATTTTGCACGACAGTTGTATAAATAAAGTTTGTATTTGAATTATGTAGTTTGTATTTAGTGGCCTAGAATGGGTTGTGTGGACCTATTTTGGGGGCGTCACAATATTGTCATTATTTTATGGAAAGGTTATTTTTGTCGCTTTCTATATCCGATAGTTATTCCGTTATGTGATCCACCAATGATTACGTGGTCGTACGAATATTCCCCGACAAAAAGAATATTCTCCGACCAAACGAATATTTTATAACATCTTGCTTACTTTGCAAAACTTGCACATATCACCCATAACTATAATATTATATCAAATTAATACCTTAATATTCAAAATAATATTTAGAAAAAATTTAAATCTTTATTAATAAAAGTTGGGGTCTTATACATAAAGTGTATTAAGAAGAATAGGAAAAATAAGAACTCTATTTAGAACATAACAAGAAATATTTATTGTAAGACCCCCACTTTTATGAATAAAGATTTAATTTTTTTGAAATATCATTGTAAGACCCCAACTTATTATAAATAAAATTGAATTTTCCTTTATTCATTATTCTAAATTAATAAGGGTTAATTTGATATAATTCTTTGGTTATGGGTGAAATGTGCAAAGTTTACAAAATAAGCAAGTGGTTATAAAATATTCATTATTGTCGGGGAATATTCGTTTGGTCGTGGAATATTCTTTTTGTCGGGAATCTCCGTACGACGGCGCAGTCATTGGTGGGCCCCATAACGGAAAACGGTTGGATGAAGGAAAACGACAAAGATTGAGTTTTATAAATAACGACGTAAATGGTTCTGAATTAACCTTTGTTGGGTTACTCGGTGGTTAAAATACGATGTCTGGCGTGGTTGCAAGAAGATGCACGGTATTGCATGATATTATTGAATTATTGATCCTTACGTAGAAAGGCACTACTCAATAATTGTTACGATGATTCTTGCTCAATATTATATTTTATTGATTCAATAATTCTTTGCGTTGATATTTTGTATTGTTGTTTGTTTCAATAATTGTCATTACACAGTATTTTCCATTATCAAATCAATAATTCATATTATTTGAATAATATTATCAGATAACATTATTGGCAATGTCTAGAAAGTTCTATTTAAGGAGAGGTTTGGTCACCTAATTGCGCGCCAGTAAGGAGAAATCCTTATTGGAAAGCCCCTCTTTCTGAGGAGCGGCACACGATCTTGTGATTACGTAATATTATTTTTGAATAATTAATTATTGATTATTATGATAAAGAAAATATTTATTTTATGTGGATATATATGGAGAAATTTTTAATGTGACAATTGTTGAAAATTAATATTTTATCTTTTTCGATAAAATAATTCATTTAAATATATTATTTTAATAATATATTAATCGGTGATATTTTTATAATGAATGTGGGATATATGAGTATATGAGGAGGTAGAGTATTTTGTGGCATTAAATGTTTAACATATGTTTTGTGTGTTATGCGACACAATTCTTGATAGAAAATTTATTATAGGCGTAAAATTGCCCGTTTGTGGATTTTGGATAATTTACATTTGGAATTTGGAAAAATTTTCTTACGCAAAGTTGTAGAATTGAAATTCCTATAAAAATTAAATAAGATTTGAATTTTCTCGATAAAAGGATATTTATTGTGTATTGATGTTTGAGTTAGAAATAATTAATTTTGGAAATTTTAATTATTATTTTTAAAAGAAAAACGCGTTTTTCAAAGGTTGGTGAGCATCTTTAACATGTGGTTGGTGGCTAAAATCGATTCCTTGGTGGTGGGCTTGAATATTTGGTAAATAATAATAATTTATTAATTTAGTCTCTCCATGGCGTTCTAACATTTTCCTATAAATAGAGGGCTAAGTTAGAATTGAAAATCACACCGAAAACTAAGTTTTCTCTTTATCTCTAAATTATCGGCGTATTCTTGTGAGTATACTTTGAGTGTTGCTTTACTGATCTGAGTTTTACATCGACTATATCTAAAATTCGATCGAAATACGGTTATTTTGAGGTAAGGGGTATTATTTTCTTCTTAAATGATATTTTTTTCTTCAATATCATTATCTTAAAGTATTGGTGAACTTTTTATCAAATTTGGAACTTGTTGTGTCGGGTTACTATTCACGATACTGAGACTATTCACGTATCTGACCTTATTCACGAATACGGCCTTTATTCAATAGAAAAATAAAAATTTTTCTTTTTGTCCAAAATATCTGCTCGGATACTAGCTTTGATTGTATCCATGTTTTGATCATTCTTGAATTTTACACCAATATGATTATTTTCAAGTATTTTTGGACTTGGGTAAAACAAAGTACGAATCCTTAATCCTTAATCCTTGTCATTTTGTTTCACCGGATTCGCTTCTTTAAAAATGTTTTTCATCATCCTCGGTCTAAATGGTGATATAAATGAATATCTTTGGCACAGTAGTGCAAAGATGAGCGATTAATCGATGAATATCTTTGGCACGTAGTGCAAAGATGAGCAGTGTTGAGATGAACATGACCAACTGGTGATACAAATGAATATCTTTGGCTGTAGTGCAAAGATGATTAAAGATGTATATTGATTGTTATTACGGGGATAAACTATTGATGATGGACTTTTAAACCTTAGAAGACGAGAATTCTTTCTCTACGTGACTCTTCTAATGGATTCTTTATTTCATTGCATTTGTTGATCTAAAACTTGTTGTCTATTGTATTACATTAGATTTTTCCTGTTGACGACTAACGATAATTTGTTGTATATTATCTTAGTCATAATATTCTTCTTTTGGGCTAGTTGAGCTCACCCTTTTCCTTTTTGTTCCATTTTTCTTCTCGGGAGGTGAGAACATAGCGCAGGATCGAGTCGGGTATGGAGTGATGGTTCTAGGAAGATGTTTTAGTTGTCCTCACTATTTACGTAAAATAGTGTATAAATAATTAATGAGGACTTATTTGGTTGTGTATATTGTCTAGAAGACAATATTTGTATTCAAACTCACGGTTGTATTGTAAGTATTCTACACGACATACTGTATTGTCAAAGTTGTAGTTTGCTTTCTATACCATGTATTTTGGCGACTCGAAATGGGTGTTGTATACCTATTTTGGGGGCGTCACGATTGGTATCGAGCTTAGGGATATGATCTCTGGCGGAGATCGGGGAATAGAACTAGAGAGGGAGAGCGAGTAAATCCTTCCATTAGTGTGTCCTACCTAAGCTTATTTGTTGGTCGGTCATAATATAGGATATTATGTGATATGTTAATTTGTTTAATTAACCCTTGTTTTATGGCGATGTTAAGAATGGGCTGCGAGAACATTAACAATGGAGTTTATGAGGCCGTGGAGACGCTTTACTCATTAACGAGGAGAAGCGTAAACAGTGGCAATGTTCCTCCCGTGAACAACGCCAATCGAGCAAATGATGAGCAGCGGGATGTTTAGAAGCTTTTTGCGATTCATGCAAAATCGAATTTGGGAGACTCGTGTACAAAATACGGGAGGAAATGATAGTAACGTCAAGGTTTGTCACGGCCAAACAATTCAAAGAGTTGGGACCACCAGATTTCCATGGAAAGCGGATTCGATCAAGGCGAAAACGTGGGTCAAGCAAATTACCAAGATATTCGATGTCTTGGGGTGCGAATGAAGGTTCCATTCACCACCTTTATGTTTCGTGGTGAAGCGATTCTTGGTGGGAATCATGTAAGCGCGTACTGACCGGATGCACTTAACATGTCTTGGGAAAGATTTGAATCGTTCAATGACAAGTACTTTCCGAGAAAGTATTCGTCGTATGAAGGAAGTAGAGTTTATTAGACTCGAAACGAACAACATGACGGTGTCTCGATGACGAGGCAAGGTTCGCGAAATTATCGGTTTGCACCTCATTTGGTGGAGAATGAGGAGCGAATGACGCGTATGTTTACGAGAGGTCTAAAACCGGAGATTACGTCAATACCTTATCTCTCATAAATTTTCTCTCAGATTCGGATGTTGTCAACGAGGCTCGATTATTAGAGCGAGATAGTGAGTATACTCAACCGAGGGACCATAATCGGTAGTCATCGAACGATGATAACCAAATGAGGAGGAAAGAATACGGACAAAGGCGGTAACCACTTAGGTGGTAATCGTGGACATGATAATAGGAGAGGTGACTCAAGTGGAAATTTGAAAAGAGAAGATTCAACAATGATGGGAAGATATCAACAATGACACCAAAGACCAACAACAAATGCTAGGGGAGGAGAATCGGCCGCCGAGTTAGATGTTACAAATGCGGGAAGGAGGGACATATCATTGAAACCGTCTCCAACAATCCAAGGTATGTTACAACCGTGGAAAGGAAGGCCACATCGCTTGAGATTGTACTATCGCGAAACCAAGTTCAGCAGGAGTGGTGATTCCAAGGGCTATCTCGGATAAGTCGAAATCAGCGGTTCCTGGAAGAGCGTTTATCGTGACTGGACAAAACGTGAGGAACCCAAACGAGGTGATCACGGGTAAGCTAATCTTGAATTCTTGCGAAGTTTATACCTTACTGAATCTGGGTTCTACCCATTCTTTTATCTCTCCTGCTTGTGCTCAACGTTTAAACTTGACTCAGGAGAAATTAGATTTTGATTTATCTGTTGAAACTCAGTTGGGTGAAACCTTCGTTACATCTACGCTTTATAAATCTTGCATGATCCAAGTTGGCACTATCACATTACCTCGTTGATATTATCTCTTTAAAGATACTTGCTTTTGATGTGATTTTAGGAATCGATTGGTTAACCACTCATCATGCCAAAATTGATTGTTTTCGTAAGGTTGTTAGTTTTCATATTCTAACCAACTTTGTTATATCGAATTCAAACCACTAAACCACTAAAATCGATCCATCATCATATCAAGCCACAAAGCTATTCGTTTATTGAAAAGCGGATGTCAAGCTTTCTTAGCCCATGTTATGGATTTGAATAAAGACAAGTCGATTTGAATAATATTTACGTGGTTAGAGAATTCCCTGATGTATTTCCTGAAGAGCTTCCTGGTTTACCCCCAGAACGTGATGTTGAATTCTTTATTGACCTTGAATTGGGTACAAAACCCATTTCTAAAACCCCATATCGAATGGCTCCTATTAAACTTCGTGGAGTTAAAAGTCCAACTACGAGAATTATTAGACATCGGTTTCATTCGTCCTAAGACGCGTCTCCTTGGGGTGCTCTGTTTTATTAAGTAAAGAAGAAAGATTCGGAGTATGCGACTTTGTATATTGACTATCGAGAATTGAACCATGTCACCATCAAGAATAGGTATCCGCTACCTCGCATTGATGACCTCGTTCGACCGATTACAAGGAGCGCAATTCTTTTCAAAGATTGATCTTCGCTTACGGATATCATCACCAAGATTAAAACCGAGGATATTCCAAAGACGGCATTCGGGACTCGATACGGCATTATGAATTCTTGGTCATGTCTTTTGGATTGACTAATGCTCCTACTTTGCTTTCATGGATATGATGAACCGTGTATTCAAGGAATATTTGGATCGATTCGTTGTTGTCTTTATTGATGACATCCTCATCTATTCCAAAAGCCGTGAAGATCATGAGCACCATTTGAAGCTGATACTACAAAGACTTCGTGAACACAAGCTTTATGCCAAGCTGAAGAAATACGAGTTCTGGCTTGAGGAAGTAGCATTTCTTGGGCACATGGTGTCAAAACAAAGAGTATCTGTTGACGTGAAGATTGAAGCAATACAAAGTTAGAACAACAAAAAGTCGGTGGCCATCAAGTCTGTGCACTTTCTAAAGCTTAATGGTTATTATCGGAGATTCGTGGAAGGATTTTCTCGAATGCTACTCAGATTAACTCGGTGACTCGGAAAGATACAAAATTCATATGGAGCGGAGAATGTGAGAAGAGTTTCTAAGAGCTCAAGAGAGACTCATTTCTAAGACTGTTCTAACAATACCATCTGGTTCAGATGGATTTGTTATCTACAGCGATGCTTCTGGAAAGGGGTTAGGATGTGTTCTCATGCAACATGGGAAAGTCATAGCCTATGTCTCACAACAACTCAAAGAATATGAGAGGAATTATCCTACTCATGATCTAGAGTTAGCGGCCGATCAATGATTCGCGTTGAAGATATGGAACACTACTTGTATGGAGAGAAAGTGGAGATTTATACGGACCATAAAAGCCTCAAATATTTCTTCACCCAAAAGAACTCAACATGCTAAGCAACGACGTTGGTGGGGTCATTAAAGATTACGATCACACTATTCAATGTCATCCTGAAAAGCGAACATAGTAGGCGGCGCATTAAGTAGAAGATCATATCTGCAATCACGAAAGCGATATTGTCAACGCAAAGGCCCATTTTGTATGACTTGCAAAGGATGGAGGTAGAATTAAAGACTCCAGGGACCCACATAATGATGGCGAATATACAAGTAGAACCGACTTTAATCGATAAAGTTAAAGCTGCTCAAGCTACGGACACAGGGGTGTCGTATGAAGAAGAAAGTGCAAGAAGGAGCTATTACGGAAGCAAGAATTGATGAGGAAGGAATACTTCAAGTCAATTCTAGACTTTGCGTTCCTAACGATTCTGACCTGAAGCATAAAATCATGATGGAGGCACACAACACCCCGTTTGCAATCCATCCTAGGAGTACCAAAATGTATCATGATATTCGACATACATTTTGGTGGAACAATATGAAGAGAGAGATTATGGAGTTTATCTCAAGATGTTTAACTTTGTCAACGTGTAAAGGCGGAGCATCAAGTGCCAAAAGGTCCATTGCAACCACTTGAGATTCCTAATGGAAATGGGAACACATTACTATGGATTTTGTTACGTGTCTTCCCAAAGTTTCTCAAGGCGTAGATGCAATTTGGGTTATTGTTGATAGATTAACCAAGTCTCGCCCATTTCTTCTGGAATCTGTGAGACTTATCCCTTGAACGTCTTGCTCAGATATGTGCGTGAATGAGATTATGCGATTGCATGGCATGCCAAGATCCATAGTTTTGGATCGTGACCCCGAGATTCACTTCAAGATTTTGGGTTAGCTTGCGAGAAAGCTATGGGCGCGGATTTATTTATTGATTCAAAGATACCATCCTCAAACGGACGGACAATCGTAGAGGACTATTCAAACCCTTGAAGATCTATTAAGACTACGTGTCCTAGATTTCAAAGGAAGTTGGGATAAGTACCTACCACCGGTGGAATTCTCTTATAACAACGATTATCAAGCAAGTATAGGCATGGCTCCATTCGAGGTGTTGTATGGACAAAAATGTCGTTCTCCAAAGATCTTTGGGGCGAGGTGGGAGAAGCAACATTGTTGGGACCGAGAATTAAATGCGCATGACTACGAGAAAAGATCCAAATGATTCGACAACGTATTCAAACTTCACAAGATCGACAAAAAGAGTTATCTTTGATCTTCATAGAAAGGACGTGGAGTTTAATATTGGAGATCATGTATTGTTACGTATTGCTCCATAGAAAGGAGTTACAAGATTTGGGAAAAGAGGAAAGCTCAATCCAAGGTTTGTTGGTCCATTTGAGATTCTCGACCGAATAGGAACGTAGCCTATAGACTCGCGTTACCTCCAAGTATGTCTCGTGTTCACAATGTATTCCACATATCTATGCTTCGTAAATATGTGAAAGACCCGAACCACATTATTGCATTAGAACCCGGGGCGAGATAGTGAAGATTTAACCTCTGAGGAGATACTTGCCGAGATTTTGGATAGGAAAGAGCATGTCTTACGCACGAAGGTTATACCACAAGTTAAGGTTTTGTGGAGAAACCATGCAATTGAGGAAATGACATGGGAGTTGGAATCGGAGATGAAAGCGAGTACCCTCACCTTTTCGATATACCAGGTTACATACGTCAATTTCGAGGACGAAATTTCATAAGGAGGGGAGGTTGTAAGACCCCAACTTATTATAAATAAAATTGAATTTTCCTTTATTCATTATTCTAAATTAATAAGGGTTAATTTGATATAATTCTTTGGTTATGGGTGAAATGTGCAAAGTTTACAAAATAAGCAAATGGTTATAAAATATTCATTATTGTCGGGGAATATTCGTTTGGTCGTGGAATATTCTTTTTGTTGGGAATCTCCGTACGACGGCGCAGTCATTGGTGGGCCCCATAACGGAAAACGGTTGGATGAAGGAAAACGACAAAGATTGAGTTTTATAAATAACGACGTAAATTGTTACCGTTAATAACCGCTTGGGTTACTCGGTGGTTAAAATCTGATGTCTGGCGTGGTTGCACAAAGAAGACACCAGATTACACAAGATTATTGAATTATTGATCCTTACGTAAGAAGGCACTACTCAATAATTGTTACGATGATTTTTATTCAATATTATATTTTATTGATTCAATAATTCTTTGCGTTGATATTTTGTATTCTTTGTTGTTTCATAATTGTCATTACACAAGATTTTCCATTATCAAATCAATAATTCATATTATTTGAATAATATTATCGAGATAACATTATTGGCAATGTCTAGAAAGTTACGTCTAAGGAGAGGTTTGGTCACCTAAATGCACGCCAAGATGTAGGAGAAATCCTTATTGGAAAGCCCCTCTTTCTGAGGACTACGGCACAAGTCGATCTTGTGATTACGTAATATTATTTTGAATAATTAATTATTGATTATTATGATAAAGAAAATATTTATTTTATGTGGATATATATGGAAAAAAATTTTAATGTGACAATTGTTGAAAATTAATATTTTATCTTTTTCTCGATAAAATAATTCATTTAAATATATTATTTTAATAATATATTAATCTGTGATATTTTTATAATGAATGTGGAATATATGAGTATATGAGGAGGTAGATTATTTTGTGGCATTAAATGTTTAATATATGTTTTGTGTGTTGGTGGACACAATTCTTGAATAAAATTTATTATAGATCGTAAAATTGCCCGTTTGTGGATTTTGAATAATTTCTGTTTGGAATTTGGAAATATTTTCTTCTGTAAAGTTGTAGAGAATTGAAATTCCTATAAAAAGTCGTGAGATTTGAATTTTCTGATAAAAGGGATATTTATTGTGAATTATTGATGTTTCGAAGTTCCAAAATAATTGATTTTTGGAAATTTTAATTATTATTTTAAAGAAAAACGTTTTTCAAAGGTTGGTGAGCATCTTTAACATGTGGTTGGTGGCTAAAATCAGATTCCTTGGTGGTGGGCTTGAATATTTGGTAAATAATAATAATTTATTAATTTAGTCTCCTTTGGCGTTCTAACATTTTCCTATAAATAGAGGGCTAAGTTAGAATTGAAAATCACACCAGAAACTAAGTTTTCTCTCTTTCTCTCTCTAAATTATCGAGCGTATTCTTGTGAGTATACTTTGAGTGTTGCTATACGGTGCGGGTTTCTGTCAGCACTATACCGAAATTCAGTCAGAAGTACGGTTATTTTGAGGTAAGGGGTATTATTTTCTTCTTAAATGATATTTTGTTTCTTCAATATCATTATCTTAAAGTATTGGTGAACTTTTTATCAAATTTGGAACTTGTTGTGTCTGGGAGTTACTATTTCACGTATCTGGCCTTTATTCTCGATATCTGACACTTTATTCACGAATCTGCCTTATTCAATCAAAAAAAATAAAAATTTTTCTTTTGTCCAAAATATCTATTCGGATACTAGCTTTGATTGTATCTATGTTTTGATCATTCTTGAATTTTACACCAATATGATTATTTTCAAGTATTTTGGACTTGGGTAAAACAAAGTACGAATCCTTAATCCTTAATCCTTGTCATTTTGTTTCACTTGGATTCGTTTCTTTAAAAATGTTTTTCATCATCCTCGGTCCTAAATGGTGATATAAATGAATATCTTTGGCACAGTAGTGCAAAGATGAACGATTAATCGATGAATATCTTTGGCACATAGTGCAAAGATGAGCAGTGTTGAGATGAACACGACCAATTGGTGATACAAATGAATATCTTTGGCACATAGTGCAAAGATGATTAAAGATGTATATTGATTGTTATTACGAGGATAAACTATTGATGATGGACTTTTAAACCTTAGAAGACAAGAGAATTCTTTCTCTACGTGACTCTTCTAATGGATTCTTGTTTCATTGCATTTGTTGATCTAAAACTTGTTGTCTATTGTATTACGTTAGATTTTTCCTGTTGACGACTAACGATAATTTGTTGTATATTATCTTAGTCATAATATTCTTCTTGGGCTAGTTGAGCTCACCCTTTTCCTTTTTTGTTCCATTTTTCTTCTCGGGGAGGTGAGAACATAGCAGGATCGAGTCGGGGTATGGAGTGATGGTTCTAGGAAGATGTTTTAGGCATCCCTCACTATTTCTATAAAATAGTGTATGAATAATTAATGAGGACTTATTTGGGTGTGTATATTGTCAGAAGACAATATTTGTATTCAAACTCACAGTTGTATTGTCGTATTTTACACGACATCTGTATTGTCAAAGTTGTAGTTTGCTTTCTATACCATGTATTTTGGCGACTCAGAATGGGTGTTGTATACCTATTTTGGGGGCGTCACAATCATTTTGAATATTAAGTTGTGGATTTGATATAATGTTATAGTTGTGGGTAATATTTATAAATTTTGCAAAGTAAGCAAGTTGTTATAAAATATTCGATTGGTCGGGAATATTCGTTTTATCAGGGAATATTCGTACGACGGCACAATCATTGGTGGAGCCCATAACAGAATTACTGTTGGAGTTAGAAAGCAACAAAAATATCTTTTTATAAAAATAACGGCGAAATTTTTACCGTTAACTGTTGAAATACCCGATGATAAAAGTACAGTAATACACTTGGTTGCATAGTAGCACACGGTATTGATTATTGATGCTTACGTGAGAAGTCACTCAGTTATACTCAATTATTGCTACAGTAATTGTTGCATAGTATCTCACGTTATTGATTCAATTATTGTCACAATATTTTATATTATTAAATCAATAATTGAGACGACAAAGTTATTTATATTATTATTTGCATTATTGATAATGTCTAGAAAGTTCTGTCGAGGAGAGGGATTTGGTCACCTAATTGCGCGCCAATAGGGAGAAATCTTTATCAGAAAGCCACCTCTTTCTTGGGAATAATCTGGTTGTTAATATTACAAGTTATAAATGATGAATAATTATTATTCAAAAATGTGTTATGTGAAGCCAAGTGAGTTGAGATAAATAGAGGGGGTTTTTATGAAGTATTTATTGTAAATTTGGCTTATTATATGTAGGAGTGATGATTCGGTTTGGTTATAACCAAAAATCAAATTATTGATAATTTTACTATCCGAAATAATAATCGAAATTTGAAAATAACCGAATTATCGAATACCGAATTACCGAATTGTAATTTCGGCTATTCGGGTAATAACCGAACCAACATCAAACATAAATTAATCGTTAATCGTAAACAAATTAAGCATCCGAAAGAAATTAACTATTAACTTAATCATCCAACACAAATTAACTATCCAAAGAAAAAAGTAATTTAACAATTAACAACAACATCAAACATAAACTCATAAATTTTAAAAATACAGCAGCAACAAGCCAACAAATTAACTGTCCTTAAGACCTTAACAAAGTTATGACTTAATAAAGCAGCAGTCTAGCAGCAACAAGCCAACATGAATTTATTCTACTAGCGATCTAGCGAAGTGAAGCTATTGAAGCAATGCTATTCTTGTGAAACAACCAACATCACAGCAATGACGAATGACCAATGACCAACACTACACAAAGAAGTCAAGAACAACAACATGAACATGCAACACAAGTCATGCTAGACTACATGCTCAAACCCGAGAACATACTGTAATTTAGTACACCATCCAATCATAATCACAAGTCAGTCCTCTTTAGTTTTTTAAAACCTGTCATAGGTCCTCTTAAGCTTTTTTAAAGGGATTTGTAAAACATGTTGATTTCAACCGATCAAAATGAATATATTAATACATAAACTTATACACTGACACAATATTAGTTGCCCCATTGATGTCAGTTCTGTCAGTGTTATAGAAAGCTCAATTTCAAGACCTATAGCTTGAATTTGGTGACCACCACAAGTTATCTTCATTAATGTCATTGGTGTCAATGTAGCCTGTGTTATGTTTTTCACCAAAAATGTTAATAAAAACCTTTTTTGAACCTATTACTAAAGGTTTAAGAAAATATAACTTTAAAGATAGTGAAGCTTATTTACTGTCATTAATACTATGGTATGTCATGATCTCCTTTTTGAAGATAAGTTATTGAATATTAAGATACTATCAACTTTAATATTCAATTCAGTTTGCAGTGTTTTTTAATTATGGGTGTGAGATGGAAACACTAGTATGCAAATAAAGTGCCTAGTAAAAATTTCTTAAAACATGATTCTCTAAAAATAATTTCTCTAAACATGATTCATACAAATAATTTCTCACCTCATTAAATTGTCACAACTTAAATTGACAAATATCCTACATAAGGTTTAGAGAGTAAAAACAAAAGAAGGTGCATCCATGATTCCCTTCTAGGACCTGCTACTATGCTACAAGTGGACCTTCTACTTTCTAGGACCTTCAAATATGATTAACGAATCAAATTAGGTATTTTGATTCTTCTTCATGCCAAATAATGCAATACAAGTGGATTCTGAATATATACTACTACTACTACACCTATGCCAAAAGGCCCAAAACCAGTAAATAAAGATTCTCAAACAAAACTCTAAAATAAATTTCACTTAATGATTAGTTGATCACTTTCCCCCAAAATCCAAATCACGGGCAAAAGGAAATTTACAGGTAGACAGTAGGCTAAAAGAGGGAGGAAGTCAAGAACATACCAAGTTCTTAGACAGATAGTGAGACGACGAGTCGGCGAGAGTCGCGAGACAGACAGAGAGGCGGAGGCCGCGCCAGAGATTGAGAATGTCGAGTAGTCGACAGTCGAGAGTCGAGATGTAAAAGGGCAAGAAGCTGAGGTCCTGAGGAATCGAGATCTGGCGACTAGGACTGGGAGCGAGCTAGGGCAAAATGGGAGGAAATAATCTGTTATAGTGATAGTTATAGATAATATTATAAAATTAATTTTTTTAAGTATTAAAGTTTGGTTATTCAGGTATCCGAATAACCTGTTTTTTAAAAACTAGAACCGAAACCGAATACTGAGAAATAATTCGGATATAACCAAAATTCTAAAAAAACTAAAAAACTAAAATAATTCGGTTAAAATAATTCGGTTTGGTTCGGTCATTCGATTTTATCTGTTTTTTGCTTACTCCTAATTATATGGACCCCCACTAACTCATTTTTCAAAATAATCGGTACAAAGTTATTAAGTATATATATATATATATAAGTATTATATATATATATATATATATATATATATATATAATGTGTGTGATGTGGACATGTGTGTGTGTAAAGTGTGGTGAAAGTGGTGAAAATGGTGCCGTGGTGGTACTGATATATATATTATAATAAATTTTGTTTTTTTATGAAAAATAGAATATTTAATATTTTATTATGCATAGTATTTACATAGTGTTTGCATAGTAGAATTAAAAAATTTCGGTACGCCTTGTGAATTAGCTTCGAATTTCCATTTTATGCGATCAAGTGATTTTCCAATTCAAATAGTATTCATCCATTCTCCTATAAATATGATGCTCATTTTAGAAAAGAAAATCACACTAGAATCAGAGAATTCTTCTTCTATAATATTGAGCGTATTTTTTTCAGTTTAAGGAAGCTTTGAGTGTAGAAAATAGTGAAAGTTTTCTTCAAGAATATATCCTCTATACCAGTCAGAATTGCTCTTTTTTGAGGTAAGGGGTATTATTGATTTCATATTTGCTTACGATATTATTTTAGTATTCATAAGAAATTTTATTTCGTTCAATATTCGCAAGAAATATTATCTTCGTTCAATATTCGTAAGGAATATTATTTTCGTTCAACAATTGTAAAGGATAATATTTTTGTTCAATATTCGTATGAAATAATATTTTCTTCCATACTCTGTAGTATGTAAGTAATATTATTTCGTTTCAGATTCCGAATTCTACACTCATTTTGTTAAGTATTGCTTCTATACTCCTTGAAATTAGTAGAATATCCTTGAAATTTCCGCTTCATCTAGTATCTTTTCACAATGATATTTTTTTGAACATTTTTTTAAAATTTTAAGTTTTTCATGCTGGAGTACTATTCACCCAGGTACTATTCACCCGGGGTACTATTCATGACGAAAAATTGATTCTTTCCTGTCCAAATTATTTTTGATACGTGAATATTATTCTTGAATTTTACTCCACAAAGCAGTTATCATGTTGACAATTTGGACATTTTTAAACTCTGGATACATTTAAAGTCTTTAATATTTATCCTTAATTTCGTTTGATTGAATTCTTATATCATTGTTATCATCATCATGCTTATATTGTGATGAAAGTCATCTTTGGCCCATAGTGCATAAATGGACTGTTGATTGGTATGATTATGACCAGGAATTTTGTATCGGTATAATCATGACCTGTAATATTACAAATGATGTGGTAAAAGTCCTCATTGGCCCGTAGTGCATTGATGGATAGTTGTTGGTATGATCATGACCATGCGTTCTCTTCGGCTAAGGGTGCAAAGATGAATTGTTGTTTGGCATGATCATGACCATTGGTAATAATACGATTATCCTTGGCCTGTAGTGCATGGATAATTCGTGGATGTGATACTAATGAATATCATTGGCCCGTAGTGCATGAATAATTCATTGATGTGGATTATTTATTAAGCTGAGTCTCAACGATAAAATTTATGATAAACTTTTAAATCATAGAAGATAGTAGATATCATGCTCTACTTGACTCTTCTAATGGATTGCTTGTTCCGCTGTAATTGTTGATCTAAAACTTGTTGTCTATTGTATTCTAACAGTTGTTATACTGTTAAAGGCTAACGATAATTTATTTTGCATTATCTTAGTCATAATATTCTTTACTGGGCTAGTTGAGCTCACCCTTTTCTTTCACTTTTCTCTTAAGGAAATGAGAATATATCTGGGACTAGTCAGGGAATGGAGTGACGGTCTAGATGGTTGCTTTAGTAGTCCCCACTATTCTATGAAATAGTGTGATAATAATTATAATGTGAACTTTATTTGAGTTTGGATATTGTCTACGAGACAATATTCGTATTGAAACTCAGTTATTATATTATCGTATTTTGCACGACAGTTGTATAATTAAGTTTGTATTTAAGTTATGTACCATGTATCTGGCGACCCAAGATGGGTGATGTATACCTATTTTGGGGGCGTCACATTTACCGCTTCGACCCAAAAAAAATTTGGAAGCTTACTCTCTTGTAAAAGTGTTCGAGTCGCTTCTTGAAGCATTCTATTCTTTTGTTCCACCACTCCGTTTTGTTGAGGAGTCCTTGGTGCTGAAAATTTATGGCTAATTCCTTTTTGATCACAAAATGGAATAAAATCTTTTTGGAATTCTCCTCCTTGATCAGTTGTTATCCGTATAAGCTTGAGGTTGTACCTTGTTTCCAAGTTTCTTATAAGCTTTTCAAAATCTCTAAAAGCTTCATCTTTAGTTTATGGAAAGTCACCCAAGTGTATCTAGAGAAATCGTCGACTATAACGAAAGCATAAATTTACCATTTAAACTAGCATGTCTTTCGGATCCAAATAAATCTAGAAGTAAAAAGTTACAAGGGTGATGAAGTTGATACCTTGTTTTTGGCAATGAAAAAGGTTCTTACTTGCTTACCAAGTTGACATGGACACACATGTGTTTTTCTTTTCATAGTTGATTTTAGGTAAGCCTTTCACAAGACTTTTAGTTGAAAGCTTCTTTATCAACTCCATATGAACATGTCCCATTCTTTTGTGCCATAAGCTAGTTTCATCATATACGGCTGATAGACATATTTCTTTATTCTGTTGCTCAAAATCAATAGTATAAATATCTTTTTCTCTTTGTGCAACTAGATTGAAATCATTAGAGCCATGAAATATTGAACATTTATCGTTTTCAAACAATACTTGATGACCATTATCCATTAATTGACTTATACTAATGAGATTAAATTGAAGTCCCTTGGCTATTAACATTATCAATACTAATTTTACCATTATCTATTTTACCTTTTCCAATTAACTCACGAGTCTTGCTGTCACCAAATGTTACTGTTCCATTCTTCTTTTTACTAGATAGCTCCAAAAACTTCAATTTGTCACTCATCATGTGAAGAGAGCATCCATTATCTAGCACCTGTCTTTGAGAAATTACTTTTTCTTTAAGACATACTTACAATTAGAATACAGTTTATCTTTTTGGTACCCATATCTTCTTGGGTCAACTCATGTTAGTAGAATGTAATTTATTTTTCTTAATCCATACTTTTTTGATTTTCTTGTTACAATTTATATCTAAACATCCTTTAATGACACAATTTTTGCAAGTAGTAAAAGGAGGGTGTAATATCCTGAATATTTATAGAACTTATAAATATGATATTAAAAGACTAAAGTTGATTATAACATAATTTTGAGGATGAAATTATTGTAAGTTGGGCTAAATGTAATATCCCAAATATTTCAAATATGATCTGAAAAGATCTAATAAAGGTTGTTAATTTAAAGCCTAAAGAACGATTGTTCATGTATACGTTGAGCTATCTGAAAGACTAAAAACGACCCGTAGATACTATTGTATACACTTAGAGGTTAAAACTATAACATAAGTTATGTGTTATGTGAATAAATAAGCTTGAATTGAGCTTCAAATGTGTTATATGATTTTTGCTATATGTAGGATTTTGTGTTTTAGTTTAAGTAGTTTTCCTTAACACTTATTTAAATGAAGAAGCTAATTTAAGGCTAAGACCTAAAATGGGAAAAAGGTTAAAACCTAAACCTTAAGAGTTAGAAAAACCTAAGCTCCCTAGAGAAATGTGTATGTTGCAATAAAATTATGTTTCAAGATCTTACGGTAATACGATGTGAAAACACGTATTATCTAATAAAGGTTTTTCCGCAAAAAAATGAGAATTACTATTCATACGGAAACACTTTTCATTTTTTAACGTTTCGTTTGAAAATATAGTGTTTGTATGGAACACAGATACGTAATAATCAATAAAAAAAAATCGAAAAATGTGACGCCCCCAAAACAGGTATACATTGTGTGACCCCAAATTTTATGAATAAAAATTTAAAATTCTCGAAATATTTTTTTTGAATACTATGGTGTGGATTTGATATAATGTTATAGTTGTGGGTAATATTTATAAATTTTGCGAAGTAAGCAAGTGGTTATATAATATTCGTTTGGTCGGGGAATATTCATTTTAACAGGGAATATCCGTACGACGGCACAATCATTGGTGGACCCCACAACAGAAGTATTTTCGTAAAACGACAGAATTATCTTTTTATAAAAATAACTACAAAGTATTACCGTTAAAAGCCGTTGAACTACTCGGTAGTAAAAAATGCGATGTCTGGCGTGGTTGCATAGTAGCACACTTTGTATTGATTATTGATGCTTACGTTGGAGGTCACTCGGTTATACTCAATTATTACTTTCAATAATTCTTTGCATCATATCTCTCATATTATTGATTCAATTATTGTCACAAGATTATCATCGCATAATATATTATATTATTAACTCAATAATTGAGGCAACAAAGTTATTCATATTATTAAATTGCAATATTTACAATGTCTAACCTCGTACTACGACACGGTAATATTATTTTATTCTAGCTTGAAAAACTCCACCTCCTTCATATGACGGATAATTTTGGGAAAGTACTTGTCATTGAACAGTTCTTGGAACTTCTCCCAAGACATCTTCAGTGCGGCAGGTTGTGTACGCTTTACGGATTCTCACTAATAATCTGCCTCTCCTCGCAACATGAAGGTGGCAAAGAGAACCTTTTGCTCCTCGGAGAATCCCAAGATATCAAATATTTTGGTGATCTGCTTTATCCACGTCTCTGCCTTAAGTGGTTCTGGCTTTCTCAAAAACTCCGGTGATCCCAGCTCCTGGAACTGCTTAGCGGTGACCATTCGTGAGTTGCCAATGTTTCTACCTGCATTATGGACATGAGTCTCTCTCACCTGATGTTGCATGAATTGCAGAAAGCCTCTGAACATCCCATCGTTTATCATTTGGTCAATGTTGTTGTTTGCATGGGGATTGTTGCCTTCCTGATGCACATTGTCCTGGTTATTTATTTGTGGTGACTCAATAGTCTCATGTGCTCCATTTCTTATCTCAACATTTTCAGATGTAATTTTTAAATACTGCCACAAAACAAGGGTTAATTGACATACCACATTTTATCTCTATAGTCTAACCGACCAATTAAATAACAAATAAGCTTAGGTAGGTCATACTAGCGAAGTATTTCCCCGTCTCTCCCTCCTAGTTCTTGTCTCACATCTTAGCCTGGGATCATATCCTTAAGCTTTGATACCAACTTTGATGCCCCCAAAATAGGTATACATCACCCATTCTGAGTCGCAAAATACATGGTACATAATTTAAATATAACTTCTTTTATACAATACGACAAAACGTAGGTGAGATTTTTTACACGAATATTGTCTTCTAGACAATATCCAAACTCAAATGGAGTCCTCATTACATTTATTATCACACTATTTAATAGAATAGTGATAACTACTATAGCCACCATCTCGGACCATCACTCCGTTCCCCGACTAGTCCCGGTTACGTTCTCATTTCCTGAAGAGAACAACGAAAGCAAAAGAGTGAGCCCAACTAGCCTAGTAAAAAATATTATGACTAAGATAATGCGGAATAAATTATCGTTAGCCTTCAACAGTGTTAAACTGATAAAATATAATAAACATCAAGTTTAACTGAAGCGGAATAACTAATCCATTAGAAGAGTCAAGTAGAGCATGAAATCTACTATCTTCTATGATTTAAAAAGTTTATCATCAATTTTATCACTGAGACTCAGCTTAATAAATAATCCACATCACTGAATTATCCATGCACTACTGGCCAAGGATATTCATTAGTATCAAAACCACAAATTATCCATGCATTACGGGCCAAGGAAATTTGTGACGCCCCCAAAACAGGTATACATCACCCATCTTAAGTCGCCAGATACTACATGGTACAAAATTCAAATACAAACTTAATTATACAACTGTCGGGTCATATACGCCAAAACATAAGCTGAGAGTTTTAATAAGAATATTGTCATCTAGACAATATCCACACTCAATGAAGTCCTCATTACATTTATTATCACACTATTTCACAGAATAGTGAGGACTACTAAAGCCACTTATCCAGGACCATCACTCCATTTCCCGACTCGTCCCAACTATATTCTCATTTCCTAAAGAGAACAGTGAAAGAAAGGGTGAGCTCAACTAGCCCAGTAAGAAATATTATGACTAAGATATTGCAGGATAAATTATCATTAGCCTTCAATAATGTTAAACTGATAAAATATAATAGACAACAAGTTTTAGATCAACAACTGCAGTGGAATAAGCAATCCATTAGAAGAGTCAAGTAGAGCATAAATCTATTATCTTCTATGATTTAAAAGTTTTCATCAACTTTATCACGAGACTCGACAATAAATAAACCACATAATCGAATCATCCTCGCACTACTGGGCCAAGGATATTCATGTAATCATCGATTAATCATGATTATACCGAGATAATCCTCAGTCATAATCATATCAACAACATCCATCAATGAACTACAGAGCCAATGAGAACTTTTACCACATCATTCATTACATTACGGTCATGATTATCTTTGAATAATCCACGGTCATAATCATACCAAGTCCATCTATGCATGCGTAAGCCAAAGATGACTTTAATCACAATATAAGCATGAGGATGATGACAATGACATAATAATTCAATAAAACAAGTTCAAGGATAAATTTTAAAGATTTATAACTTAATTTATCCGAAAATCAATAACGTCCAAATTGTCAACATGATCTTTGCTTTGTAGAGTAAAATTCAAGAATAATATTCATGTACCAAAAAATAATTTAGATGGAAAAGAAATATATTTTTCGGTTGAATAATATCCCGTGAATAAGACTTGAGAATAGTACCGTGAATAGTACCCACGAACCACGAAAAGTGTCCCTAATACCCGAAAGTGAATGATACTTTAGAGTGAATAGTAATTGGGTGAATAGTAACTTAGTTAATAGTAACTCGTGAATAATACTCCGATCTGAAAAGTGCCTACGAATACTAGAGTGAATAATACTAGAATGAATAAATAATGAGGTGAATAAGAACTTGAAGAATAGTAACTCGTAAAAAGAAAAATACCAAAGAAAATGATATTCCATGACAAGTACAAAAGAAATGATATCTCATACGAGTATAATAGAATATCTGAAGCTATGAATGGATTTTCACCCGCCATGCGGTAATCCACGTAGACAGATCATTTCCATAATTTAATAAGGAATGAATACGAAGGATCATTCACCATGCATGCGGTAATCCACATAGACAGGTTATTCCAACAGAATAATAAAGAATAGAATAACAAAAGAATTCACCATGCATGCGGTAGTCCGCGTAGACAGGTTATTCCAACAGAATAATAAAAAATGGAATAACAGAAGAATTCACCGAGCATCGAGATAGAAGCGCATGCAGACGAGTTATTCCAATAGAATAATAAAGAATCGGAACGAGTCATGCGTAATCCGCTTGCAGATGTGATATTCAAATGAATAATAAAGAATAGAATAACAACAGAATTCACCAGGCATGCGATAGACTGCACAGACAGGTTAATCACTAACCAGGTTAATGTGATGTCACACGAAGAAGAAATTAGAGATATCTACATGGTGAGTGAAGAACTAATAGTTGCACCCGAGCTAGTTTCAGAGGTAGCAGCTGAGAGTGAGGAAGAAGAGGAACCTGGGGAGAATTTATTAGAAGAATTTTATGACCAAAATTTAGAATTACAAAATGGTATTCATGAATTAGAAGAACAGGATGAAGAACGGCAGGCGGTCATGGAGCAAAGAGATGTAACAATTCAAAATTATGTTACCTAATGTGCGATGCTTGAACAGAAGCACTCTTTGGCAGAGTATAAGATATTAGAGCTGGAATCTGAGAATTCTATGATCAAAGTTATGATGAAAGAAGAAACAACTGAACGAAGGAGAATAAATGATGCATGGGTAAAAGCCGCACGACGCGTAGATATTGTAGAAAAAGACGTCTGATCCAATAAGGCCAAAATAGATGAAATGGATTTTGCTTTTTGGAAAACAATTGGGAGAATCCAACATCGAATTCGGAATTACCCTGTGCAGAGCGGTTAACCCCAATTCGATAAGGATTGGAGAGTAATGATTCGAATCATGGATCAGGAATGTGACGAAGCAATTAAGGGTGGAATGTACTCTATAGCAAAGTCAAAACTGGTAGTTTAAGTGAAAGCGTTTGTCGAGAAACCCGAATGAAGTTATTACAGGTAAGTTAATTATAAACTCTTGTGAAATCTATACCTTATTCGATACCAGTTTTACCCACTCTTTTATTTCTCCTACTTGCGCTCAATGTTTAAATTTGACTCTGGAGAAATTAGACTTTGATTTATCTATTGAAACTCCGTTGGGAGAAACCATCGTTACCTCCACTATTTATAAATCTTGTTTGATTCAAATCAACACTTTCACGCTACCTGTCGATCTTATCTCTTTGAAAATACATGCATTTGATGTGATTTTAGGAATCGATTGGTTAACTACTCATCATGCTTTTCGTAAGGTTGTTAGCTTTCATACTCCTGACCAACCTGTTATGTGAATTCAAGTAACCAAACCACTAAAGTCAATCATTGTCATATCAAGCCATAAGTAAAGAGCCCCGAGCCTTTCGTTGGTGACTTCCAAGTCTTGGAATACACCGAAGCTAGAATATCCGTAGGGGGGCGTAAGTGAATAACGGTGGCAAGGCAAGTTGATAGGTATCAATGTGACGTGTTATCCAAGTCTTAGATGAGGGTCACAGTTTTGAATGATATTTCTATCGTTAATAAATTTCTTGACGTATTCTCGAAGAACTTCCTAGCCTACCCCAGAGCGTGAAATCGAATTTTGTATTGACCCCAGTACAAAACTCATTTCTAAAACACTCAAATATTTCTTCAACCAAAACGAACGTATAATGCGCCAAAGACGTTGGCTCGAGCTGTTGAAGATTACGATCGTACCATTCAATATCATCGTGGAAGAGCGAACGTAGTAGCTGACGCATTGAGTAGAAGATCGTATGCGTTTACGAGTGCGATGTTGTTAACACAAAAACCCATTTTATATAACTTACAAATGATGAAGATAGAGTTAAAGACTCTAGGGACCCACGTGAAGATAACGAATATACGAGTAGAATCGACTTTAATCGATAAAGTTAAAGCCGTTCAAGCTACACACCCGAATTTGATGAATATGAAGAAGAAGGTTCAAGAAGGCGTTATCTCAACCCTCGATTTAATTGGCCCATTTAAAATCCTCGATCGAGTAGGAACTGTGGCCTATAGACTCGTTTTACCGCCAAGTATGTCGCGTGTTCATAACGTTTTTCACATATCGATGTTACGTAAATATGTGGATGACCCGAACCACATTATTGAATTAAAATTAGACGAGATAGCAGAAGACTTAGCGTATGAGGAGATACGTGTTAAAATCTTGGATAAGAAGGATCATATTCAACACTCAAAGGTTATACCTCAAGAGTTAGAATCTAAATGAGGTATCCTCACATTTTCGGCATACCAGGTACGTACGTAAATTTCGAGGGCGAAATTTCATGAGGGGAGATTGTGAGACCCCAGATTTTATAAATAAAGATTTAAATTTCTCAAAATATTTTTTTGAATATTATGGTGTGGATTTAATATAATGTTATAGTTATGGGTAATATTTATAAATTTTGCAAAGTAAGCAAGTTGTTATATAATATTCGATTGGTCGGGGAATATTCGTTTTAACAGGGAATATTAAATGCGATAACCTGATCATTGGTGGACCCCACAATGGAAGTATTGTCGTAGTAAGAAAATGACAAAATTATTTTTTTATTTAATTAAATGAAAGCAAAGGACAAATTTTAAAGATTTATAATTTAATTTATCCAGAATTTAATAATGTCCAAATTGTCAACATGATACTACTTTGTGGAGTAAAATTCAAGAATAATATTGTACCAAAAATGATTTGGACCGAAAAGAAATCAATTTTTATAATGAATAGTGTAAGACCCCAACTTATTATAAATGAAATTGAATTTCCTCTATTTATTATTTTGAAATAGTAAGGGTTGATTTGATTAATGTGGTTAGTTATGGATAAAATGCACAAATATCTTAAATAAGCAAGTGGTTATAAAATATTCATTATTGTCGGGGAATATTCGTTTGGTCATGGAATATTCTTGTTGTCGGAGAATATTAAATGCATTTACCTTTGACCTTATTGTGGGGCCCCATAACGGAAAGTGATTGAATGAAGAAAACGACAAGTATGCATTTTTAATAAATAACGGCGTAGTTGTTACCGTTAACACTGTTGGAATACCCGGTAGTTAAAACACAAGTCTGGCGCTGTTACACATAAAGAAGACATTCAGTATTGCACCAATTATTGATTCTTACGTGAAGACAGACACTACTCAATAATTATTCACGATATTAATGTTTCATATTTTATTTTATTGATTCAATAATTGTTATGCTAATATTTTATATTATTATTGTTCAATAATTGTCACTGCACAATATTTTCCATTATCAGATCAGTAATTCATATTATTTGAATAATATTATTAGATAAGATTATTGGCAATGTCTAAAAAGTTCTGTCGAGAAAAGGGGTTAGATCATCTAATTACGCGCTAGTAAGGAGAAATCCTTATCGGAAAGCCCCTCTTTCACTCGAGGAGCGGCACAGTCGATATTGTGATTACTCAATATTATTTGTGAATAATTAATTATTGATTTATATGATAAGGAAAATATTTATTTATGTGGATATAAATAGAGGAATTTTTAGAAAAGTGACAATTTTTGAAAATTGATATTTATATTTTCTGATAAAATAATTCATTTAAATATATTATTATATTACAATAATATAATAATGGTGATATTTTTACAATGAATGTGTGATATATGAATAAATGAGGAGAAAGAGTATTTTTGTTATAATAAATGCTAAAAACATGTTAAACATGTTGGTGGACCCCATTTTTGACAGAAATTTGATTATAGCCTGCAAAATCATCCGTATGTGGATTTCGGTCAGTTTCTGCTTAGAATTTAGAAAAACTTAAACTTACAAAGTTGTAGAGAATTGAATTTCATATGGAATGGACATAAGATTTGAATTTTTCTTATAAAAGGGCTATTTATTATGAATTATTGAAGTTCTGGAATAATTGATTTTTAGAGTTTAAAATATTTATTTTAAGAAAAATGTTTTTTTGCAATTAGGTGGGCCCCACATGAGTGGTAAACATGCTGAATTCGGATTTTCTAAGGTGGGAGTGAATTTTTTTAAAATATATTAATATTTTATTAAATTTTCTACTTTAGTGTTCTAAGCATTTTTCTATAAATAGGGTGCTTATGTTAGAATTGAAAATCACACCGGAAACTGAAGTTTTCTCTCTCTATATTATCGAGTGTATTCTTGTGAGTATTTTGATACTTTGAGTGTTGCTATACATGTTCCCTTGATCTTATATCCGTATTTCAGTTAAATCTTCATCCTTTTGAGGTAAGGGATGTTATTTTTTTTAAAATGATATTATTTCTTTCAATATCATTTTGCCGTCAATATCATTTTGTCGGAATATTGGTAAGATTTTTTTTGTGAAATTCTTGCCTTTTGTGTCGGGGTTACTATTCACGTATACGGAACTATTCACATATACGGCACTATTCACGAATACAATACTATTCACCGAAAAATAAAATGTCTATTTTTGTTACTATCTTTGATTGTATCCATGTTTTGATATTCATTCTTGAATTTTACTCCACCATAGCATATTATGAGGTGTTTTTGCACATGGATAAACTGAAGTACGAATTCCTAATATTTGTTCTTTTGTCTCACTGGATTCGTTTTCTTTAAAATATTTTTTATCATCCTCAGTCCTAAATGATGATATAACTGAATATCTTTGGCCTGTAGTGCAAAGATGAATGATTTCCTGATGAACATCTTTGGCCCGTAGTGCAAAGATGAATAGGTGTTGAGATGAACATGACCAACTGATGAATATCTTTGGCATGTAGTGCAAAGATGAATATTTGATTCAAAATGTATATTGATTGATGTTACAGGGATAAAATATTGATGATGGACTTTAAAATCATAGAAGATAGTAGATTTCATTCTCTACTTAACTCTTCTAAATGAATTATTTTTTTTCGCTGCGAATATTGATTTAAAACTTGTTGTCTATTATATTCTATCAGATTTTTTCCTGTTGAGGACTAACGATAATTTGTTCTATATTATCTTAGTCATAATATTCTTTATTGGGCTAGTTGAGCTCACCCTTTTCCTTTTTGTTCTATTTTTTTTCTCAGGAGGCGAGAATGTAGCGAGTAGTAGTCGGGGTATGGAATGATGGTTCTAGAAAGTTGTTTTAGTGGTCCTCACTATTTTGTAAAATAATTTATCAATAATTGAAATGAGGACTTATTTGAGTGTGGATATTGTCTAGAAGACAATATTTATATTTAAACTCATAGTTTATATATTGTCATATTTTGCACGATAATTGTATTAATAAAGTTGTAGTTGTTTCTGTGCCATGTATTTGGCGACTCAGAATGGGTGATGTATACCTATTTTGGGGGCGTCACAAATAGTACCCCAGGTGAATAGTACCCCGTGAATAGTACTTCGGGAATAGTACCCCGTGAATAATACTCCAATATAAAAAGGTTAAAACTTATCAAGAATGTTCAAAATATTATTTTCATGAAAAGATACTGGATGAAACGCAAATTTCAAGGATATTCTAATAATTTCATGGAATATAGAAGTCAAAACTTAACAAAATAAATGTGGAATTCGGAATCTGAAACGAAATAATATTACTTACATACTACAGAGTATGGAAGAAAATATTATTTCTTACAAGTATTGAACAAAAATAATATCCCTTACCTTAAAAAGAAGAGTATTTCAACTTGTATAGCGGGGATATTCTTGAAGAAAACTTTCACTATTTTTTACAGTCAAAGCTTCCTAAAACTCGAAAGAAATACGCTCAATATTATAGAAGAAGAATTCTCTGATTCTGGTGTGATTTTCAATTCTAAACTAAGTATCCTATTTATAGAAGAATGGAAAGATATTATTTGAATAAAAATCACGGGTGCACAGGACAATTCTCACGGACGGCCGAAAAATCCGTCTGATTTTTCCAAGTTTTACTATGCAAATACTATGCATAATAAAATATAATATATTCTATTTTTCATATAAAACAAAACTTATTATATAATATTATATATATATATATAAAACAAAACTGAGATAACTTTCTACCGATAATTTTGAAAAATGGGTAAATGGGGGTCTATATAATAAATCAAAATTTACAACAAATACTTCATAAAAATACCCTCAATATTTTTAACAATATTTATTCATCATTATTATAACTCGCAATATTAACAACCAAATCGTTTCCAAGAAAGAGGGGGCTTTCCGATAAGGATTTTTCCCTATCATAGCCAAGAATTAGGTGACCAAACCCTTTCTCGATGTAACTTTCTAGACATTGTTAATTATGCAAATAATAATATAAATAACTTGTCATCTCAATTATTAATTTAATAATATAAAATATTGTAACAATAATTGAATCAAATAACGTGAGATACTATGTGTGACGCCCCCAAAACAGGTATACATCACCCATCTTGGGTCGCCAGATATCACACTACATAAATCAAATACAAACTTAATTATACAACTGTCGTGTAAAATACGACAAAACATAGCGGAGAGTTTAAACAAGAATATTGCCTTATAGACAATATCCACTCTCAATGGAGTCCTCATTACATTTATTATCACACTATTTCACAGAATAGTGAGGACTACTAAAATAACCATCTGGACCGTCACTCCATTCCCCGACTCGTCCCAGTTATATTCTCATTTCCTGAAGAGAATAATGAAAGAAAAGGGTGAGCTCAACTAGCCCAGTAAGAAATATTATGACTAAGATAATGCAGAATAAATTATCCTTAGCCTTCAACAGTATAACAACTGATAGAATACAATAGACAACAAGTTTTAGATCAACAACTGCAGCGGAATAAGCAATCCATTAGAAGAGTCAAGTAGAACATAATGTCTACTATCTTCTCTGATTAAAAATCCATCGTTAATATTTCATTCCTGTAATACCCATCAATAGTTCTTTGTTATACCCAAGACAAAAAAGAACTATCATCACCTGTCTTCACCTAAACCACCAAAGATTATAGTTAAAACCACAATTCCTATTTATAATTATGTAAATCAACAGTTTCTCCTTGCCACAACGACTTAATAGAACGTTTACTCAATATCCTTACCCCAAAGGCTAAAGATATTCAAATGTAATAACAATGATCATACCAATCATTTATCTATCTTTGCACTACGGGTCAAAGATATTCAACTATAAAACCAATGGTCATGATCATACCAATCAATCGCATGTCAGTGCAGTACGACCAAAGACATTCAACTGTTAACTAATGGTCATGATCCTGCCAATCACATCATCGAATTATCCATGCACTACGGCCAAGGATATTCGTTGTTATCACCAGTGGTTATGATCATGTCATACACATGTCCATCTTTGCACGTAAGCCAAAGATATACAACTATAAAACCAATAATCAATAGTCCATCTATGCACGTAAGCCAAAGATATACAATTGTAAAACCAATAATCAACAGTTCATCTATGCACGTAAGCCAAAGATGACTTTCATCACAATATAAGCATGAGGATGATGACAATAATATAAGCATTAATCAAACGAAATCAAGGATAAATATTAAAGACTTTAAATTTATCCAGAGTTTAAAAATATTCAAATTGTCAACATGATACTGCTTTGTGGAGTAAAATTCAAGAATAATATTCATGTACCAAAAATAATTTGGACAGAAAAGAAATATATTTTTCGGATGAATAGTACCCCGTGAATAGTACTTTGCGAATAGTACCCCGACACGAAAAGTGTCCCGAATACCCGAGTGAATGATACTAGAGTGAATAGTAATCAGGTGAATAGTAACCCGTGAATAGTACTCCGGCACGAAAAGTGCCCCGAATACCCGAGTGAATAATACTAGAGTGAATAGTAACCCGTGAATAGTAACTCGTAAAAGAAAAATACCAAAGAAAATGATATTTTTTGACGAGTACAAAAGAAATGATATCTCATACGAGTATAATAGAATATCTAAAGCTATGAAATGGATTTTCATCCGCCACGCAGTATTCCACGTGAAACGGATCATTTCCAAAATTTAATAAAGAATGAATATGAAGGATCATTCACCATGCATGCGATAATCCACATAGACAAGTTATTCCAACATAATAATAAAGAATGGAATAATGTAAGAATTCACCGTGCATGCGGTGGTCCAAGCGTGAGACAAAGTTATTCAATGTAATAATAAAAATGGAATAATGTAAGAATTCACCGCATCCGATAGATCGCATGCATGACGGGATATTCCAAATGAATAATAAAAAAATGGAATAACAACAGAATTCACCACGCGTGCGATAGATCAGCACAAACAAAGTTATTCAGCAATGAATAATAAAGAATGGAACCAGTCATGCGTAATCAAGACGCATGTGATATTCCAATGTAATAATAAAGAATCGGAACCGGTCATGCGTAATCCGCATGCATGTGATATTCCAATGAATAATAAAGAATGGAATAACAACAAAATTCACCGGGCATGCGATAGACCACACGCATGTGTTATTCCAATGAATAATAAGGAATGGAATAATCAAGAATTCACTGTACGCGCGATAGATCGCATGACAAGTTATTCCAATGAATAATAAATAATAGAAATTAGGTCATGTAATACGCATGCATGACGTGATATTCCAATGTAATAATAAAGAATGGAATAACGAAGAATTTTACCATGTATGCGGTACTTGGCATGTATGAGTTATTCCAACATAATAATAAAGAATGGAACCAGTGTCACGCCAGTAATCCGCATGCATAAAGATATTCCAACGTAATAATAAAGAATGGAATAACGAAAGAATTCACTGGGCATGCGATAGATCAAGACAAACAAAGTTATTCCAATGTAATAATAAAGAATGGAATAATGTAAGAATTCACCGGCATGCGATAGGCCAGATGCATACGGTTATTCCAACAGAATAATAAAGAATGGAATAACAAAAGAATTTCACCATGTATGCGGTACTTCACATAGATAGGTTATTCAAACATAATAATAAGGAATGGAATAACAATAGCTCTCTTCATGAATACGAAAGAAATAATACCCCTTACCTTAGAAGAAAATTGGATACTGTAATAGTGAGGTAGCAAACTTCTCTTCTTCTTTCTCTCTATAATTTCTCTCTATAATAATTGCTCTATAGCTTTAGTGAATTGGTGAAAATAATAAAGGAATGAGGTTCTATTTATAGGAAAATATAGTTTCGATAATTGCACGTTTTGGGGCTCAAAATATTACCGTAGAATACCTTCCTCTTTTTCTTCATTTTTAATTTAGTCCTGCAAGTATTATCAAACTTGCACCACCTCCCCTAATATTAAATCATGTGAATCAATAGTAAATCATGTGACTCAATAGTTCTAAACATGTGAAAAATTAATTACAGTATAATACCTTCATCTATACCTCCATTTTTAATTTAGTCATGCAAGTATTATCAATCTTGCACCAACTCCCCTAATAGTAAATCATGTGAATCAATAGTACACACATGTGAACACATAGTTATAAGCATGTGAATTAATAGCAATTAATTACTCATTTATCCGATTAATTACCCGATTGGTCAATATAACCTCCAGGCATTAATTATTATCGAAATAACTGTCGATTTCCACTAACACTAACAATCCCAACACAATGGAAATATTTTTATCAACAATTTCATTTTTGAAATTTTGAAGTTTGACTTTTTTCAAAAAAGTCAACTATTGACTTTTTGATAAAGTCAACTATTAACTTTTTGACAAAAAAGTCAACCCCGATAAATTTTGTGTTTATAGTCTATTTTCACTAATTTCATCATTTTGGACTCAAATATCACGTCCGCGTCTCCAAATTCAATTATGAACTCAAATTCAATTTTTAATAATATTTATTCATTATTATTATAACTCGCAATATTAACAACCAGATCGTTCCCAGGAAAGAGGGGGCTTTCCGATAAGGATTTCTCTTTATTGGCGCGCAATTAGGTAACCAAACCTCTCCTTGATAGAACTTCTAGACATTGTTAATTATACAAATAATAATATGAATAACTTATCATCTCAATTATTGATTTAATAATATAAAATATCGTGACAATAATTGAATAAAACTGTGACACCCCCAAATCTAGGTACTACATTTCCTACAAGATTTGGTGCTCACTATCCATACATTCATACTATCTACCCAAATAAATAATATTTAAACCATAATCCTCCCTTTCAATAGGGTTACAATATTAAATTCAAAACATCCCAGGTTATCTAACCTTTAAATATCTCGAGGCTCTTCCTCTCTAGCCTGACTTGATCATCCTAAATTAGCCATCCTGTCAACCAAATTTTAAATTTTAATTACTACTCATTACTACTCGACACTTACGAGCACATAAGTTGTAATCACATAAGCACATAAGTGGTTTATTATTTTTCTCTTTCCTAAAACTCGATAAGAGTTTATCATCACTATCTTTTCAAAGGTTACTTCCTAAGGCTTTTCCCCACCTAAGGTTCATAACCTAAGGCTTTGATACCAACCTGTGACACCCCAAAATCTAGGTACTACATTTCCCACAAGATTTGGTGCTCACTATCCATACATTCATACTATTAACCCAAATAAATAATATTTAAACCATAATCTTCCCTTTCAATAGGGTTACAATATTAAATTCAAAACATCCCAGGTTATCTAACCTTTAAACATCATTCAAGTGCGGAATTAAATTATTACATTACATCATTATTAAAAATCTATGATCATAACAGTAATCAAAAGTACAAATCAGCATCACTTGTACATTTTTTCCTTTCCTTTGCTAGTTGAAGGCTCATCTACCTTCTCAACTTTAGCTGCAATGTGTATATAAATATGCAAGAGTGAGCAAAACAATTGCTCACTGGATATAATAATGAATCAACAGGAGAATAACAATAATATCTGCCAACGAATAGGCTCATCAAAACTGAATAGTACTTTAACAATGATAATCAAGAACTAGAATCCAAAATATGGAATATACATAACCGAGGGTCATAAGACCATGAACTATGTCCACAGTTGCGAGTAATCTTTCAACTCCAACTTTAACAGTCATAAGACTATAAGGACTCCTCGTACTTAGGGGGATCAGCCCTTCGTACAATATATTGTGCACAAACATTTTAACACTAAGCGTAAATTATCTCCTAATAATAATAGGGTTGTTCATCTCAGTATTTAGAGTACAAGTCTGCACCAAAGAAAGTTTGGTTTGGATAAGCTTTCAAGGGTAATTTAAAGTTTAACGAACATCAACTAGAGGACTAGTTGAATCAATAGTGTTTGATAATCACAACATAACATAGATAATTGAGAATCATAGACGAATTGGTTATACATATTAAACTCATGCTTAAAATAACTATAGAGCATAAGTATTCAATAAAAATGAATAAAATGGTAAACCTTTGCTTAAACAATAAATAAGCTAAGGTTAGAGTCTTATAACATTAGAAATGAAATTACTGAACATACATTAACTGATAGCAAACTGGAAACTAAAAACTTGCCCAACATGGTATTAAATTCAAGCAAGGATTAAAAACAGTTCAAAAATAAAGACGAGAGTTCAAACTGTGTTCATTATACAAAAATGTAACTTAAGAAACTTGCTTAACTATAAACAAGTTAGAATGAATCAACCAAATGAGAATTCAAGTAACATTAGAATTAAAGTTTGCTCGAATGAACTCTAGGGACAATTGACTTATTCAATCAATAGTTGAAATAGAAAGCTTGCTCAATCAAAGAATAAAGCTACATAATGTAATAATGGAACTAGCTCAACGAAAGTAAAGAATTAGGAAACTTTCTCAATGTAAAAGATAGAGTTTAGAAACTTGCCTTGAGCGTAAGCTATAAAATTAAACTCACGATCACCTACACATAATTTTAGAACCACAATACCTATTAGATATGCTAGCATACCATAACATGTTCATTTCTAGCTAAACTTATCATTTAAGCACAAGTCTTTCATTACCATTTATATTTCGAAAATCCCAAAGTGTTTTACTTGTGACACTTGTCTAACGCTTTCATTATGTATACTAAGTTACCACATAACACGTTCTCGATTTACTAACCATTTTGCAACTTTGAACTTACTAACCCTAATTCACTATGTTATATTAACCTTAACATTACACTTTTAACATGCTAACACAATTTCAAACCATGCCATGTTGCTATCTCAAATCAGAAACAATGAACAGAACTCTCGAATCTCAAATGGTATGGCAAGCAATTGCTTACCATACAAAAAACTTGGGACCAAATATGAATCGTGCCATTTTTGCCTTGACATCGGTGCAAATGCTACTTGAAGTTGTTGAACAGACGCAGAGAGAAGGCTAATGAATGAGCGATGGCCGATTTTAGCCCAACAAACACAATTTTCACCCACCAAACAGTGATAATAACACGTAAAATAATTATACAACTATCCTAAACATGTTTGCTCACCTATTCAATCACTTAGCACAATTTAACGACAATTAAAACCATTTTAATTTCTCAATTTTCATGTTTTTCAGTAAAAACACTATTTTTGATATTCATCCCAAAAATCATCACTGTGAATTCATTACATGATCAAATCATCTCATTCAAATTACATTATGTTCGTATCTCAATGAACTAACAAATACAAGCTTCAATTTACAGTTTCACAAATGAATTGGCCACTAAAATTAATACTTTTCATGAACATATGAAAAAAATACATATACTGTCAAAAATTCTACTAACATCCGAAAATTAACATGCAATTTCCTTGTTTGACATAAACTCTAGCATTATAAACATATACAATTGCAATTACCAACTATATAAATCCACAATTTAACAATTGCTTATTACAGAACATGAAAATTCTTGTCGTCCAACACAAATACATATATATTATCACAGTTATGAACATACCTTTTTGCTGCTTAACAGAAATTCTTGCTAACACACTGGAATTGACGTGAAAATTCCTAGACTCCTCTCCAATTCTCTCTCTCAAGTAGTTCTCAATTTTCTCTGAAGCTCTCTAGGCTAGCAAACTAAGTTATGGGCAAAAACCAACTGAGTAATAAGCGTAAACAAAAGAAACTGATATAGCCTTAATAGCTATAATCAGTTATCAAAATAACGTATATATTATAAATATATTATATTTATTATTTTAATTTATTTTATTTATTTGAATTTAAAAATTAGAAATTTCAAAAGCCATAATGCTTGTTTGGCAAAAATCCTTTAAATTTTAAAGAGTTAATATATTAAGCCTTATTTGGCAAAACTAAATTAAACCCTTTTTAATTTATTGTAATAGACACTTTAGTTTATAATTATAATTACATACTATATTTTAGATAAATATTTCTCACTTATCAAATACCACAAAATTATAATAAATTATAATTTCATGTTATAATTTTATTTGATAATTTAATATATCATACCATATTAAATTATTAATCACAATAAAACACACCTCGTGTTATAATACACATCTCTAAATTATAAATTAATTTAATTTAGAAAAATTCTCTAATACATTTAGATTCATCAACCATCACATCAATAAAATATTTATTTAACAATAAACACCTCAAATAATATTTATATAACTCAATAAATATTTAAATTACAATTTGAAATTTCGGATCGTTACAAAAACTGAGTGACTTCTCATGTAAACATCAATAATCAAAGATAATATACAATACCGTGTGCTACTACGGAACCACGCGTATTACTATACTTTTATCACCGATTATTTTATGACAACTTGTTTACTTTAAAAAAATTTCATAAATCACCCTTAACTTTAACTTTTTATTAATTTAACCATTTACTAAATAAAATAATTATAAGAAAAGTGAATACTTTTATTTCATAAAATTTGGGATCTCACACTATGCATCAATTACTGTAACAATAATTGAATAAAATTAAGTGACTTCTCACGTAAGCATCAATAATCAATACCGTGTGCTACTATGCAACCACGTGTATTACTGTACTTTTATCACCGGGTATTTCAACAGTTAACGGTAAAACTTTCGCCGTTATTTTCATAAAAAATATTTACGCCGCTTTTCTCTCCGAATAATAATTTTCGTTGTGAGGTCCACTAATGATTGTGTATTTATACGAATATTTCATTAAAGCGAATATTCCCCAACCAATCGAATATTTTACAACAACTTGCATACTTTGCAAAATTTATAAATATTAACCACAACTATAACATTATATCAAATTCACACCATAATATTCAAAAATATATTTTGAGAAAAATTAATTTTTATTTATGAAAATTGGGATCTTACAAAGAATACACAACTATGTGTGTGTGTGTGTATATATATATATATATATATATATATATATATATATTAAATATGTTATATATATATATGGGAAAAAGAGTCCTCTACTTGTGCAAATAGTCGTTTTCCGAAATTTGGGGTAGTGATCGTAGGAATTTTTTTTTTTTTTTTTTTGCCTACAAAATAATTAATGTAATTTATTAGAATCGAATTTTTACAAAATACGATGATTTAGGTGTCTTTTTGGTTACATGTAACAAATGGGTTATACGATCCTATATAACACTTTGCTTTTTTCGTGTATCCAAATGACACCTAAATCATCAGATTTTAAAAATTTCGATTCAATAAATCACATTAATTATTTTATAGTCAAAAAAAAAAAAAAAAAAAAAAAAAAATCGACCAGGTCCACTACCCTACGAAAAACGCTCGTCCACTTAGAATTTTTCATGGGAAAAATATATATACAGTCGCCTATGTCGACAATTTTATTTTTGCTATAGTGACGGTTCATTCGTTGTTATAGTTATTCTGATCTATGGCGACGACTATAACCCAAAAAAACTGTCGTCATAAGCGATTATATACTACACATTTATGTATATACATATAGTCCTATATGGAAAAAATATATATATTAATTTAATTAATATATAACTATTGGCTGATAGGTACGAGAGGTAGGAATTGGGACGTGGAAAATAAATATCATCCTTTCTATTCTTATAAATAACATTTGGTGATTCACTCTGGTCCAATCCCAGTAAATTGTCCTCCCAATTTCAAACCCTGTGTGCCCCAATCGGACCTGGATCACAATTCGAGAATAATAGAGGGGACCTAAAGATAATTCGACACTTTTGTCCCAATAATAAAATATACCCAAACAAATATCAAAAGTCAATATTAACGCAGCAGCTATATAAATTCATAATTATAACTCTCCTCCTCCATCTTCTAATTCTCTCTCTGCGTGCGAGTTAAGCTAAAACTCAAGCATGCAGATCTTCGTCAAAACCCTGACCGGAAAAACTATCACTCTCGAAGTCGAGAGTAGCGACACCATTGATAATATCAAGCCCAAGATTCAGGTCTCAATTCAAATCTTCATCTAATATTTTCTAATTAATTTGAGTTCCTATAGATCAGTTGATTGTGTAATTAAGATTTTATTGCGACCTAAAGTTTATTAATTGTGTTTTTGTATATGATTTTTACTGATTCAATTGGTTCCGATAAACCTAGGGTTTTTCATTGTTTATTGTGTATAAATTTCTAGGGTTTTAGTTATTGCTTGTTCGTATAGTATTGTGTTTTGCTATTTGCAGACACTCATAAGTGTTAACAAACGATTTCTCTGCATATATTCAGTTCTAGTTCCTCGTGTGATTGTTCAGTGTCGTTATATTTGATAATTGTGGGCAAGAAATCGTACCTTGCTAGAATTAGAGTTTTGTGTTGGCTGAGGAGAGAAATTCAAAGTATATAATTGATTGATTAGTTGAAGAGGGGAGAATAATAAGTGAACAATTACTTTAGTAATACGTGACAGAACTATTTGGATCCGATAGCCTTATTGAGTATGAAGGATCCAAAGAGCCTTCTTGAGTGTTTAGGGTTCATAGAAAGTCCAAAGGTCTCTGGGAGTATTTATAGAGCTTCTTGGAAAGTGATCACATGCCTAACACTTGTCTGGGTCGTGTGCTTGACATGTGACCTTAGGGAAAATTTCAAAAATACCCTTAGTTACTCGAGTAATGCCTAAATCGTCTTGTTCTTCTAGCCACCAATTCAATCCCTTAATCAATTCCCAAAATGAGTAGTTTCCATGAGTCTTAGGACTCGTGGAGGCTTCTGTTAGGTCTCGCATGTGAACCCTAATTTGTACTTGGGCTCACATTTGCCACTGCACGTGAGTCACATCTTCGGAGTGGCGATCTTGCAAAATTCTTCAAGTCTTGAAGTCTCACCTTAATTTTCTGAATGATCTCTAGAATTCAATCTTGCAAGCCTCGAAAAATGAAATATTTAAGAGAGGGAGCCCCCATGGGGACGAACCCCTAGGGGAGCTCTCCTAGAATATTTTTTGTGCAATCCTCCATCAAATCTTCTCAAATGTTGCTCAATCTCATTGTTTCCTTAATTTTTTTTGGAAACTAAATCACGATAAATAAAATTAAATTTGGAAACTTCACATTTTTTTGATGTGAAAGAAGGGAATTAATATCATGTCATATTCCCAAATCTTAAAACTTATTGACCACGAACGGATTTGTGTAACTTGACCAAGATATCTTTTTTAGTTGACGCACACCTTGTCTTTTAAGTTTTTCTTCCTTCATACTTATTATGCTTTGTCATTTTCTTTTTCAGGCTGAGAAGATGAAGGATATGCCTTTGTCTCTTGAGGGCTCGCCTTGTTTGATTCTCTTCATCCTGATTTTGCCACTTCTGACCTTGGCTATTCACCGAATAGCCTTGGCTATTCACTGGTAGTCTCACAGCCGCTGATTCATGGAGTCACCGGCCTTGATGGATGCAATGGTTGCTTCCAAAGTGGCTCTTATTAGAGCTTCATTTAATCCAACTGGAGATCTTGTTCCCTGGAGGGGTTTTCAGATTTCTTCTTCCAACCAAGAAAGTTTCGAGTGCCTCCTAGCTCGGTTCCCACAGATACTTGATCGACTAATTATTCGCGAGGCCTCCGCTTTGACCTTTTTTGTAGATCGACTTGCGAGCTTTGTTCTTGAAATGCACAATCTTTCTCTCTATTCTTTGCGAGTAGAGGACTTAGACAAGTTTAGTTATGAGGTTGATGACCTCTTCTCCATGGGCTTTGACATGTCTCCTTTCCGTGCTAGGCTAGATCTCCTTAGTTCCAGTTTTCATGTTGCACTATGCACGGAGGTTGCTTTATGTCGGCATGAGGATGACTTGTTTTTTGGTACAACTTTCAGACCTTCAAGATGTTTCAGCCAAATTGAAGTCCCAACTTCGGGAATTGGAGTCAACTACTCGAGATGTTGAGAGACTGAGGGCCTCAAATGTGAAGATTTGGGACACCGCCATCGCTGACTTGGAGGCTTTAGCTATGCCCCCTCCTCAGTTTGATATGGCCTTTGGATCAGGACTTCTTGTAGTTTTTTATTTTTTATTTTTTTATTTCACGCATCATCAGAAAACTCACTTTATGTATATTTTAGTTATCAGAATATAAAGCTTCTTTAGCATTATTAATTGTTTTTAACTTGAATTTTTTCCTTAAAACCCAACGGTTAACATTGAATCATAAGTTATTCAAATTAATACTCAAAGACAATAATATGTATATTATTTTCACATGAAATCTAAAAAAAACATTTTTTTCTTTCGATTCCTCGCAAACTAACACTTGAGTCTATACTTTTAGAGAATAAGAAATTATCCAAGTATAAAATGAAAGTTTGATATATTAATAATCAATTTGCTTTTAACAAAAAACATAACGTTTCAGATTTCATAAGATAAAAAATATTCATTCTTGCCTTCTGATGAAAAAAGAATAACATTCGTCACTTTTAGAGATAAAGCGTAACTTTTTCGGGTTTGAGGACTTATATGTTGGTGCCTCGATCACTTTTAAAGTTGGAAGTGTAATTTGTCTGGTCTGAGAACTTAAGGTCAAATGCTTCGATCACTTTTGAAGTTGAAAGTGTAACTTTTGTGATGACTATCTAATGTGTAATATTTCTTCACCCATTTGAAGTTCAGTGGGCCCGAGATAGCATCCGATCCTACACGAGATATTTTGCAATACCCGCTTTCGAAGATCTCTTGCACCCCATACGGGCCTTTCTATTTGAGAAAAAATTTGGTGGTTGGTGTTCCCCTCATGACTTGATTCGCTGTCTTGAGCACCAAGTCCCCCACCTGAATTTGTCGGGGTATTACTATTATATTGTATTGTTGTCACAATTTTTCATGGTACTGTTTTAATTTTTCTATAGCTTTGTCTCTAAAGTCATCTAGGCCTCTAGAGTAGCTGATCGATTTTCTTCCTCGACTAAGCTTTGGAGTCTTATCCTTGCCGAATGGATTTCTATTTCGGCGGACAAAATAACTTTTTTACCATAGAACAAAGCATATGGGTTTCACCTGTAGGCTTTCTTTTTGAAGATCGATAGACCTATAATGCTATTGGTAACTGTTTTAACCATGTTTTTAGATTATCATCTAAGGTTTTCGATAGAATCTTGATCAAGGTTTTGTTCGTGGCCTCTTCTTGTCTATTGCCTTTTTGGTAATAGGGTGACGATTTGTAGTATTTCACCCTCTATCTATCCATCGGACTTTTGACATCCCTATTGATGAAAGGAGTTCTATTATCTGACAAAATGATCTTCGGGATCCCAAAACGAGAAATGATGTGCTCTTTGATGAAATTTGTCACTGCTGGCCTGGTAGCCCTTTTCAAAGGTATTGCTTCCTCTTACTCCTTATACATCTTAGTGGCGGTTAAGATCTAGATGTTGCCCTTGGAATTTGGATGAATAGGACCTATAAGATCCATTCCCGTGTATGAAAAGGTCATGGTGTTGCTATGGTCCGCAAGTCCACAGCAGGGGTGTGAATCAAGTTCCCATGGATTTGGCAAGCTTGACATTTTTTGACAAACTCAAGTAATCTCCTTCCATCTTAGGCCAGTAATACTCATGATCAATCAACTGTTTGCACAACTTGGCTCCCCCTTGATGTTCATTTGATAGACCAAATCCCTGGCCTCACCTAATTTCAAACATTGTAAAGACTTGCCATTGAACCCTCTTCTAAAAAATTCTCCGTTTTGTAAGAAAAATCGTTGTGTTTTCTTCTTTATCATGCATCCTTTTCGGCAGGAAGACTACTGCCCTGTAGAAACTCCATATACGATATTTCGTCGATGAAGGCGCATTCCTTCCCCTTGGGTATTCTTGGCACGAAAGACATTATTGTTGAAGCCCCAAGCATATTGTCAATACACTACCTCCTTTTTTATGGTACAAGACTCCCTTGATGTTGTATTTTTTAAGTTCCACCGATGACATTATTCCCTCCTTTGTTTGTAATTGATGGGAGATGCCATGTCTCCAATCATCAGTCATATCTTTGGGGAATAGGTCTAGCACCGTGGTTGGGAGGGTTCTCTTGATCACCTTCACATCCAAGTCTTCTCGTTTGACATAGACTCTAGATGCTATTGTGGCTAATGCATCTGACTTTATTATGTCCTCTTGGCACATACTCAATTAAGGCTGTAAAATGAGCAAGTTCGGGCTCGATTTATACTCGCTCGACTAAAAGTTTGATTTGAGCTCGACTCAAAATAAAATGAGTCAAATATGAGCACATTTTAAAGTTCGATAAATTACCTGAACCTCTTCAAATTGTAATTTTTTATTTATACTCGGATCATATTCGTTCGAAAAGTTCAAACTGCTCGGGCTCGATTCAGAATCGTGCTTGACTCGGTAGCTAAATGATCTTCAATCAAACTTTATTTTATACTCGATAAATTTTTTGAACTAAATCTGAGCAACTTAATACTCAAATCGACTCAGTTCGTTTACACCCTTATACTCAATCACCACCTTCTTGAAGGCTTCCATTACATTTTGTGACACAGTTCGATATGGTGCCAAAATAGGTTCTTTCACCTACTATACTATTAGATTTGAATCTCTCCTTTGAGACGCTTGGCTCCCAATTCTCTAGTTGCCAGTAATCCCAATATTAACGCCTCATTCTACTTCATTGTTCGTACAAGGGAAATTTAGTTTATATGACAAGGCTACCTCCTTTCTTTCTTTGGTGGTCAACACCACACCTGCTCCTCCTTTCCTTTCTGCAGACGACCCGTCAAAGGCCAAGCTCCACCATTCCGAGTCTTCGTCCACTGCATCAATTGTTTCCACTTCTCCCCTGGAAGATCCTCAGAGGGAGGTTAATATTCTCCATTTGAAAATTGAGCAAACAGGTCTGCTAAAGCCCGACATCCGATTGCTTTCGGCGTTACACACTTGATGTCATATTCTGAAAGGATCATCATCCATCTTGCGAGATCTTCCTACCAACGTTGGCCTAGTCAGCAAGTATCTAATCGGGTCAGTTCTCGTTATGATCTTCACTTCATGTGCCATAAAATAATGTCGCATTTTTTGTGCGATGAACACCAAAGCCAATCAATGTCTTTCCAACTGCGAGTACCTGGTCTCTAGTCCTCTAATTATTCGATTGATGTAGTACACAAGTTTTTCTTTCCCATTTACCTCTTGTCTGATCAATCATCCTACAGACTTTACGGTAGATGTTATATACAACTGCAATGGTATCCATCTTTGTGGTATAACCATTGTTTCCGCCGAGGCCGAAATTCCCTTTGCTTTCTCGAAGGCTTCTTGTAGTTCTTGCCCACAGTCCCATTTTGCATTTCCCTTTAGTAACTTCCCGAAAGGTTCCGTGACTTCTTCCAATGCTGGCATGAATCTCCTCAAGTAGGAAACCTTCTTTAGAAAACACTTCAACTGTTTCTGTGTTTTTGGTGGGGCATCTCTAATAGTCTTCGCCTTGCTTGGTCTACCTCCGACTTCTATTGTGCACCAAGAAGTCCAATAATTTTCTAGTTGTCATTCCAAAGATGGACTTTTTCGGATTCATCTTCACTTGTACATTCGACATCGTTCAAACACCTTTTTAAGATCCTTTATGCGGGTTGTCTCCTTTTTAAATTTCACCACTATGTTATCCACGTAGCCCTCCACCGTGTCATGAATCATGTCGTGAAAGATGACGTGCATTGCCCTTTGGTAAGTTGCTCCTGCGTTCTTCAACCTGAATGACATTACTACATAGTAGAAATTCCCAAACGGGGTGGGTACATAAGGCTGTCATCTCTGCATCTTCTACGGATATCTTTATCTGATTATAGCCCACGAACCCATCCATGAACGACATTATCTCATGATTGGCTATTGCATCTACCAAAGTGTCGGGTAGCGAGTGCATGTCTTTTGGGAAATCCTTGTTCAAGTATCTGAAATCCACGTATATTCGTATATTCGCAGTTGTCCATTAGATTTCTTTACCGATACATTGTTGGATAACCATACTGGATGTTGCATTGGCTTAATGAATCTTACTTCCAACAACTTCTTGATCTCTTCTTTCATCCGTGTTTCTACTTTTGGTGAATAGGTGTGAGGTGTTTGCTTCACTGGTTTAGCTCCCGGGCTTATGTTCAGATTATGCTCCACCAACTCCTTGTCGATTCCGGAAATCTCATCATAATTCCAAGCAAACACATCCCCATACTCTCGCAACAGCTTCACTCACTCCTCTTTTCTAGTAGGGTTCAACTCCTTGTTGATGTAAGTCGGTCTTGGCTGTTACATCTACCAAAATCTCTATATTGGGTAGCGAGTACATGTCCTTTAAGCATGCCTAGTTCAAGTCTCTGAAATCCACGTATATTCGTATATTCGCAGTTGTCCATTGGATTTTTTATCGGTACAATGTTGGATAGCCATACTGAATGTTGAATTGGCTTAATGAATCTTACTTCCAACAATTTCTTGTTCTCTTCCTTTATCTATGTTTTTACTTTTGGTGAATAGGTGCGAGGTGTTTGCTTCAATGGTTTAGCTCCCGGGCTTATGTTCAGATTATGCTCCACCAACTCCTTGTCGATCCCGGACATCTCATCATAATTCCAAGCAAACATATCCCCATACTCTCGCAATAGCTTCACTAACTCCTCTTTCTGGTAGGCGTTCAGCTCCTTGTGGATGTAAATCGGCTTAGCGTTCCTCCTTATGTTGCCAAATCGGCTTCCTTTAGTTCATTTTATTGAGGTTTTGGCCGATCCTCAAAGCATTCAGGAGCTGGTTCCTCCTTTTGCTGCACAATTTCTTCATCTTCATTACTACTCGAGTGGGGGGACACCTCCTGAGCTGTCAGGTTTGGATGTTCCCTTGGGCTCCTCCCCCTTGCATCGTCACAAGCGAAACAGTATCTTTCTGTCGGGTTTAACCATTTCCCATTTTGTCTTCTGTTCTTTTTTTTATTTACTTTATCAGCTTCAGATTGGGTCGTCCTCTTGGCGTTTATTATGTTTTTGGCATCTTCCGGGTCTGCTGCTCACTTCCTTTGTTATTTTCCTTCTTCTAAGTTTACCACCACCGATTTCTTATTTTTGGCACATTCACCTTGTTCCGAGGTCGACTTCTTTTCTTTCTTTACATCCACAAACTTGTCCTCCTGCACCTCCTCCCAGCTTGCTAGCTTCATTGAATCGGGCTTGGCAATATGGTTTTCTCCTTCGGCGGCATCATCAAAGAAAGTTGTTTCGGTGATATGTGTCTCCTCCGACCCAAAAGGGTTCCTCGTCGCGGATACCTTAACCTCCTTGGCTTTCCAAATTGCCTTCATCCACCGGTGAAAGACCGATGGTATCACCCCATAGTCGTTCTGCCAAGCTTTTCCTAGCAATACATGATATGTTGCGTCAACCTCCGCTACATGGAACATCACATGTCCCGGTATCTTTCCCACTTGAATGTCCACCCTTATGTGTCAAAGGGTTCTCGTGCTTTGATTAGCGAACCCTGTGATATTTGTCCTTTCCTTTACAATCTTCTTTTCTGGCAGACCTAACCGTTTAAACACAGTGAAGGGCATGATGTTTACAGACGCTCCATTGTTGATAAACGCCCTCCGCACTTCTATACCATTAATTATCGTTGTCACATACAACGGTCTATTGTGCGGATATCTTAACTCTCTATCAACCTTAGAGAAAGAGATTTTGTTCTCTTCCTCCTCCACTGTCTTCACAAACCCTTTACTTATCTCCATGTAGGTCTCCTGAGCTTCGGCATCTTTAATGATTGCCTTGGTCGCTTTTATCCTTGCTTCCTTAGTCAATCCTATCTGGTTGAAAAGTTTTCTGAACTTAGCTCCGTTCATCAATGTGGTTACTTGCAGACTTGGATCAAAATCATCCTCCCTTTCATCCATCACTTTTGTTTTCTCCATCATCTCTATTTCTATTTCTTCTAGTGCTTCTCTATGAGTAATAGTGATGCACGTTTCTTTCCCCTTGTGGTTGGGAAGTGGCTTGTCCAACACGCTTGCTTCCTCTTTTTAGTTCAATTTCTCTAGCCACCAACTTTTTGTGGTAGATTCTTCAGACTGTAACAGTCCATAATGGAGTGTCCTACATATTTATGGTATACACAGAAGTCTGGTCTTCTCTTCATCTCTTCCGTTACTACAAATCTGGGTCTTGGAGGTTTCATCACTCCATGTTCTACCCATTGCTAGTACAAATCCCTGAATTCTTTCTCACTTTGGGACTGACATTCTTGAATACTTGTCCCATGGTTTTCTTCTGTTCCTTTCGTTTCTCTTTTTTCTCCCTCTTGCCCCCTTATGGCTTTTGTTGAGAGTCTGCTAAAGCCACAGTAGTCGTCCTCTTGCCCTTCCATGTAACAGTCGCATGGCTTGCGGGCAATGTCATGTTTCCTCCCAAGTCCTGTGCAAATGATGAGAGCGTTGCAAAGGAATCACATGATTTAGTGATGAGGTATGGCTTGAAGACATCTAGGGCACCATTGTTGTATATGTTTACAAGATTCTTTTCTTCAACCGGCTCCTCACACTTCTGTGCCTGAGCCCTAAATCTGTATACATAATCCGACAACTTCTCGTTCGGCTTCTGCTAGAATCTCATAAGTTCTACAATGGTCACCTATTTCTGCACATTGAAAAATTTCTTAAAAAATTATAATTTTAGATCATCCCAATCTTGGACTGAACATTTTTCTAAATTATAGTACCAACTAAAAGCACTATCCATCAACGTCATGTTGAATTCCCGCATCAAAAGGTTGTGGTTGCTTACTTCGTCATAACTCAACCATGGGGACATCGACTCTACAAACCTGGATATATGTTCTCTTGCATTTCCTTTCTCTCCATTAAAATGCGGAGGGTGCTCAATATATCCTGTTGAGTAAGGTGGAGTGAAGTCCAATTGTGAGGGTCGAGTTGTCTGTTTGTGGAGCTGATTGATTACGTCGATCATATCCTTCGTCACATACTAGCTTATTGTATGAATTCTCTGAGGGTTGTGTTGTACTGATGCATCGGCGGTGTGTGCGGTAAAGAGATTGGCTGGTGTACACTTGCATTGGTTGCATAGTTGTTAAGGCGTTGCCTAAGCGACGCCAAGGCTTCCGTGACAACAGAGAGGGTGCAATTTGGTCGATGGTGCGACTTGGTCGAGAGTGCCTAGAAAAAAAGGAGTCGACTTGGATAACGCGGCGTCGACTTGGACGACTATTTGGCTGATCGAGTGACTTGGTCTCTATGGGTATAGATCGACCCAAATCTGAAGTGGGTTAAAAAAGCGACGTCGCAGTAGGAGAGAAACGAACAAAACTATCCCTAGTCGAGTCAATTCACAAAGAACTATTAGAACTCAGAAATCGAAGTCGAGAGAACTAGCCCTTAGTTCGCAAGAGTGAGAGACAAGGCCAAGAAGAAATCGAAGTCGAGCGAGAGGTCATCAGCAGGACCGAGAGTCTTCTTCCTTTTTTTTTTTCCCTCTTTCGCCGATCTTACTGTTGGCTGCCTCTCTATCGCTTACAATATGAAGTGCATTCTTTGTTGTTTTCTCCTGTGACATGTTTGACTGTTGGCCACTTGGTCTTTTTTTTTTTGCAATGCTTCTTCTTTCTGATGGCTGGATCAATATATTTATACATGTATAAATTATATATATATATATATATATATATATATATATATAAATTTATATATATTTATATACTAATACACATTCTTATACATACATACAATATATGTATTGAACTACTGAATACTGATACATAGAAAATTTATATATATTAGATAATGAACACATACATATTGACTGTGTTTATATAAATATAAACATATACATACATTAGATCCAAAAAATCAATATTATGACTGTAGGTAGGTAAATATAATTTATACATACATTATAAATATTGATCCAAAAATTCAATATTATATGACTGTAGTTAGGTTAAAATGTAAGGCGCAGCTCTTTTATTTTCCTTCATCTTGCATACACTAGACTTTGGTGGTGTTTAATAACTTCTAAATGTAACTGAATGATGCTGACGGAATAAGTAGTAGTCATTTTAGAACAAACAAATATTGCATATAGCAACCAATAAGAAAATTTAATTATATTAATGCATGAAATGCAGCTTTCAAAGAAACTTTGAAAATCAATATTATATGACTGTACTTAGGTAAATATCAATATTCATATTGATTAATATATTTTTATTTGATTGTATTGTGTAGAAAGTAAAATGGCAGAAAGTTCAGGGTCGATGGTTATGATATATCCAAGTACCCAAAAAGAAAGGCCAAATCAAACGACATGGGTTGGAAATATGGGTATTGGTCGGACATAAGTAACAAGGATATAGTGCAATGTATCCTTTGTGGGAAGCAATGTCGTTCGGGAATCAAAAGGTTGAAGTAACTTTTAGCGGGAAATTTTGGAGATGTAGCGAAGTGCTCCAAAACAACAATAGAAATTATGAGGGAGATGCAAGCGGCTTTGAATAGTAGAAAGAGGAACAAGCCACTTGAGCTAGATGATGATGATGATGATGTAGTAGAAGTGCAAAAAGAACAAATATCTGCTCGTCCAACCATGGCTTCCAATACTTCTTCTAATACTATCCCAAGTTCTGGGACGACTTCTAAAAGGAAGAAAGTTGTATTTCAATTTCAAAAGCCATAACCAAAAGCTCCAACAAAGACAGTTGAAGCACTACTAAGGAAGACTCCCGAAGAAGTTGTAGAGGAGAGGCATAGCAAGCGTTTGAGCCAAACGAGTATTGAAAATCGTTTGAGGACACCAGAGGAAAAGGATAGTCCATACACATTGCCGATTCAAGGAGATTTGAAGTACTGATCGAGTTCATAGGGCAATATGGACCGGGTTTAAAGCCTCCAACGTATCATGAGTTGAGGGTTCCTTTATTTGAGAAGGCAAACACGAAAATCGATGACTAAAAGAAGAAACATGAAGTTGCTTGGAAGGAATATGGTTGGACAATCATGTCAGATGGTTGGAAAGATAAGAGCGGAGGACACTTGTTAAATTTCCTTGTTAATAGTCCGGAGGGGATTTATTTCATGGGTTATGTTGATGCCTCCAGTCATTCGCAAGATGCCACAATGTTGGCAAATCTACTTGATAACAAGATTGAGGAAATTTACCCCAGTATGTTGTTCAAGTGGTCACGAACAATGCCTCTAATTATAAGGCAACGAGTCATATACTAATGGAGAGGAGGCCTACACTGTTTTGGACACCTTGTGCAGCTCACTACCTTGACCTTATGTTAGAGGACATAGGCAAGTTGAAGCAATTCCATCCCATAATCACAAATGCAAGAAGAATCACAACATTTATTTATAAGCATGGTCTTCTTCTCAATGCGATGAATGACAAAACAAATGGGAGAGATCTTGTGAGACCCGCATTTACTAGATTTGGTACAACTTTCCTCGCCTTGCAGAGTTTGTACAAGCATAAAGATGCATTGTGGCATTTGTTCAAAGCGAGGATTGGTCAAAATCAAAATTTTCGGCTATTGAAGAGGGGAAGAAAGTATGTGATATTGTTATTTCAACAACATTTTGGCATCATGTTGAGGATTGCATTAGTATGCCATCGCGGTATTTATAGTTTTGAGGATTGTTGATAGTGATGAGAAGCCTGCTATGCTAAAAGTTATTGTTGCGATGGAATGCACGAAGAAAAAAAATCAAAGATGCATTTGATAACAAACAAAGATTGTATAAGAAGGTGATTGAAATTGTTGAAAGCGAATGATGGGAAAGTCAAATGGAGCAAAAATTATATGGGTCACATTGTTTCTCAATCCCACAAGTACTTTGATATCAAAGAGGAACGTCGGTTGTTTGCTACTAGTTTACGAGATGACTTCAATGACGTTCTTGCAAAGATGGTGCCCGGGCTAGATTTGCTAGATAAGATAAGCAATCTAGCCGACAACTATGATTCTTCTCGAGAGACTTTTGCAAGAGAAATTGTGATTAGACAACGGAAAATAAAGAATCCTCGTAAGTATATTAAAATATATATAAAGATATAAAAGCTAAATTATAATTATAATTTATATACTTTATTCCTTTCCTCCCTTTAAAAATATTTATATTTCTTTTAAATGTTTACTAGTTGATTGCTGGAATAATTTTGGAGGGCGGGCTATTGAGCTCTCCTGATTTGCAAAAAGAATTCTAGGTATCTCATTCTTCCGCCATTGTAAGCCTTGATTAGAGTACATTTGAGTTTGTAAGTACTTTTTATTGTTAGTTCAAATTTCAAAAGTAATAAGTCATTCACTACTAATACTAACTATTTTTTATATAATTAAAATTTTATCATTAATATTATTATTTTTTGTTTTATTTATTATAGATTCATACGAAGAAGAGGAATAGATTGGAACACAAACGATAGAGTGACTTTGTTAGTATGTCCAATACAATCGAAAGATTGTCTCAAGAAAAGAGGCGTGAACTTGAAATAATTTTGATCCATTAGCCATTAATGACTTTTGAATGGGGTAATGAAAGGATCAATAATGAGGTCGATGTTGTTCATCCCGGGAGGATCTTACATTAAATGATGTGGATCGAGCAACCGCAGGGTGCATCCAACACGCTTGAGGGTCGCAATCTTTCATCGACATTATAATCTCACGACGCATTTCTCAATCGTGGTGGTGATTCAACTTCAAGGAATCAAGGTCACGGATTCCGATTCTGATAAAGAAGTTGATGAAGAAGAGAGAATTCCAAATGATGATGAAGATGTGGAGGATGATTTTGGAGAAAGACCACCTACGCCTTTGAATGAGAGTAGTTCTCGTGGAAGATATGGAGATGACCTTTTCCTTGATGATTTTGCTTGAACGATGTTTCTAGACTAGTGTAGAGAGTCTAGACATTATTTTGGCTTGTTATGTGGTGTTTTATTAGTTATTAGACTATATATTTGTGATGGTTGGTTGCAACTTTATTTTCTATGTGGTGTTTTTAATATAAGTGTTTTGTTTTTGGATTGTTATTGCTAAGTATTTACATAATTATGCCTTTAATGTTATTCTATAGTGTTATGTTTTGAGTTTTAATGTATATAAAATTTTATTGCCAATATACTTGTTAAGTAAAATAAATAATATATAAATTACACATTGTAAATGATTTGTCACTATACGGACGCCATGGCGGTCGCGCTAAGCGCATCCAGCATTGGCCATTTCATCACGACTTCATTGTGCGCCGTGACAACTATGATTGGTTGTGCTTATTGGCTTGTTCGTTGGGTATAACTTGAGATGGTCGGCGTCTGCACTTGTAAAAAATGTTGGGAGTGTGGCTGGAATGGTGGTTGGTTGAAGTTGGCTTGCTTCCGGTCTGGGTTGTGGTATGTCACCACTGTTCTGGGGCTCTAGATGGATGATTGGAATCTGATGGTTCTCCATTGTTGGAGGCATACCCTTATTGTCGTTGTTGTTGTCATCCACTCCTTCTCGCTCTGCTTGCGAACTCCCTGGAAACATGGCCTTAAAGGTTGGGATCTGCATCAACTGCCGACGGAAATTCCTCATCTCCTCCTGTTGCCTCTGCATCTCTGACATTATGATCATCATCATCCCTTGTCCTTCCTGTGCCTCCTTCAACGCCTTTAGCATCTCTAACTGCACATCATTTATGGTTATCTGCTCTCCAGTTGCTTCCTCACCATGCCCGCCTGTGTTTGCCTACCTAGGGTTAGTTGGTTGTTGATCAACCACAAACTGTGGTGAGGTTGAACTTCCTTCCGAAACGTCTTCTAAGATTGGTTTGTTGACAAAATCCAGATTCGCACCTTGGAAAGGTTGATTCGCTTGCCTTAGAGCTGGATCCAGTGAGGTAATATTTGTTGGTGAAACTCTTCCTGTAGTTCTCCCACTTCGAGTTGTGAGCATACCCTTCACGAATTCTACACCTCCCCAGCAGAGTCGAAATGTGGGCAAGGAAATCGTACCTTGCTAGGATTAGCCGATTAGAGTTTCGTGTTGGCTGAGCTGGAGAGAAATTCACGAAGAGTATTGATGAGTTAAAGGAGAGAAGACATGTGAGCAATTACTCTAGTAACACGTGACAGAACTCTTAAGATCCGAGGGTCTTCTGACTATCAAGGATCCAAAGAGCCTTCTTGAATGTCTAGAGTTCAGAGAGAATCTAAAAGTCCCTTCTATTAGAATGGAGGGAGTATTTATAGATCTTCTTGGAAAGTGATAACATGCCTTGCACATGTCTGGGTCACGTGCTTGGCATGTGACCTCAGAGGAAATTCCAAAAATATCCTTAGTTGCCCGAATAATGCCCAAATAGTCTTGCTCTTCTAGTCACCAATCCAATTCCTCAATCAATTCCCAAAATGAGTCGCCTTCATGAGTCTCCTGCCTCGGGAATCGTGGAGGCTTCTCAGGTCTCGCTATTTATTTATGATTTTTCTGTCTTTTCATTCAATTCTTTAGGCCGCATGTGAACACTAATTTGTAGGCTCACAATAATAATTATTTTGAATGTTTGCTATTTAGTTTAAATTTAATTTACCCATGGAGAGCACGACATTTGACTTTTTGGTGAAAAATATCCTTAACAAATTTTCAAGATGAAAACTTTCAGCTGTTAGGTTCACCTTTTTGTGGGTAATTATAGTTATATGACCAAGGGGCAAGGGCTTAATCTATAATATCTATTATAGGATTTTGATATGCAATTAATATGATTTCGAAAGAAGGGGTGATGTAGTTAGATCATTTTTACAATGGTTTATACCCCAATTAAATTTAATGTGTTCTAATTCTGTTTTAATCATTTTTGCAGCTTGTGCCGAATGTGGTGATTCATTTACTAAGTTAGCTTTTCAATTCATGATACAATTCACATTTTGTAGGTTTCGATTGCAATAAAATTCTTGTTAATTTGTTTTGTTTTTGAAAGGGTGAGGTAGGGTGGATGTTGAGTATTGAAAACTCCTCGTCAGATTAATGTGATTTGCATGATGTTTGAAGATGTCTAGGTGGATGTCCTTGACTATATGAATGTAATCTTATAGGAGTAACATTTTTAACCTATCAATGACTTTAAGAAATTGTGGGTTCCATTATTTTTTAGTATAAGGTTGTAACATTTAATTCTTCTGTTTAGTTATGAGTTATGGGCGGGGGTAGATCTCTTAGCTGTGGTGGATTTTGTTTTGATGTTGCTTCTACTTTTGATTCGTTATTATTCATACAACTTCTTTTTAGTTCATCGTAAAGTCGTGGTTTTGTGAAGCTATGAATACAAAGTTGTCATATTTTATGCCTAAAATTGAATCCCATTTTCCTTTTTTATGCGTGCCATTGAGCGTCCCCATACTAATTATAGATTAAAAAGTCCCCTTACTAATTATAGATTAAAAAGTTACACGATGGTAAAAAGTTCCCTATAATGGAAAGTGTGTAATCTTAACTTTTATTTAAATATACCTATTGAAACAAACTTTTCACTTAAATATAAATATTTTAAATGAGTATGGAAATTAAGTGGGAAATTGACAACCTTTCTTAGAATGCATGATTTCTTAAGATAGGATTCTCATTTTGGGACAAAGAGAGTATCTTATTATACTCCCTCTGTCCTAAAATAAACGTCCTACTTGGTTTCAGCACGCTAATTAATAATTTTTTTTACCTAAATTACCCTTTTTGATTACTTATTAATTGAAGTATTTCTTCACTTTTCTATGACCCCAATAATTTCTCTTTCACTTTTCCCAATAATTGCTCTTTCATACGTTTAATTCTCTAGATACATTTTGTTTGCAACTCACATTCTCAATAAGTAAATTAAATAGATTATGAGGGTATAAGAGGAAGAATAAGATAAATATAGTTACTAATATATAAATAGGACATTCATTTTGGAACATCCAAAAAATGAAATTAGGACATTTAATATGGGACGGAGGGAGTATTCAATAAGCTTTTATAGTAGTTAATTATTGAACTGCTTCTGATGAAGGACATTTAACCTCTGTATATTTGCGTATGAAAAACATTTAGATATAAATATTGGATTTGTAAATTGTTTTTAACTTTGTATCTTTGAATGCTTTTGGACGCTTCAATAGGTTGGCTGCGAAGCTATGAAAACAAGTTTTTATATTCAATATTTGTGGGAAGTTGTTCTGCATAGTTAATTGTCAAAAACTGTTTCTGGCGGAGAACATTTAACCTATGAATTATTGTTTGAAGTAAAAGAAATGAATAGCCTACCATAGAATTCAATTTTGGATTTGTCTGTTGTATTTCTCATTTATATTTGTCTTCTTGTTACTTGTTTAAACAACTAGGCTAGTTATTGCAGACCACTCTTGATGTGCTAATGAGTTGCGTCTTATTTTGAACACGTGGTGTATTTGTGCATACCAGGACAAGGAAGGTATCCCTCCGGACCAGCAGAGACTGATTTTTGCTGGCAAGCAGTTGGAAGATGGCCGAACTCTTGCAGATTACAACATCCAGAAAGAGTCAACACTGCACTTAGTTCTGAGACTTAGAGGAGGAACTATGATCAAGGTGAAGACTCTCACTGGAAAGGAAATTGAAATTGATATTGAACCAACTGATACCATTGACCGGATTAAGGAACGGGTTGAGGAGAAGGAAGGAATACCTCCAGTGCAGCAAAGGTTATTTCCTCTTATTTTCATTAATCTTTTTTATTTAGAAGATAGTGACTGTAGTTTCCAGTTCAAAATTTATCTTTTCAACTTCTTAATTTCATATTTTGTTCTTGATCTTAAAATTTCCAAGTTATTCTATTCGCTCATACCTCTTTGCTATTTTGGAAATCCCAATTTGATTTGTTCAATCTAGAAATTCAAAGGAAATGCAGCCTATAGAATTTAGATATTCTTTTGCTTCATGGTCTATGCTAGTAGATTATAATCAATTAATGTTTCTCTATATTAATTCTTGGCTTTCTTATGATGCTCATCATTTTGTTGGAACATGAATTTTCATTGCCTTAGATATTTCTTGCGAGTTTGATGGCCTTGTGTTTGTATGTGACTTTTAAACCTGCTATATTCTTCTTCATTCATCTATTAAAACAAAATTTAATTCGTCAAGGATCTTTTCAGATGTAGGGCTATTGAATGTTAGTGGTTTCTTTGATGTGTTATCTCCCTATGAGCTTTTATTGACTTGTATACGTACATTCTGACTTTACCAATGCTGTTCGTATTAGTTCTATGGGGCTATGCCGGATCATCTGTGACCCTAGTTGTCCTTTGGTTTTAAGGGACATTCTAATTTTATGACATTTTTGAAGGGCATTTTAATATTGCTTCGTCATAGCTTGGATGCCACCAAATAACCTCTACCTTTTTTATTTATTTTTTCAAAAATCATCAGCTTTTCTCTAAGTTTTGGGTTTCAAATTCCACAATAAAATAATATTTCATTTTGGTTATGGTTCTGTCCTGTTTTTGTTATATATCAGTATATATCATACTGAGATTTATCTACATGACAATATTGTGGATCCCATTAAACTTGCATGATATTTGGTGTTAACTTATGTACCTAATATTTGGCAGACTAGCATCTTTAGGAGTCTAGGTGCCTATGTGGTGACGACTATTCATTCATATTTGATTTATCTCAGTTTTTTTTATTCAAACATAGTCTAGATGTAATCTACCTTTTACCATCAGATCAGTATTCTAAAATCCCCTTTAGGCCCCGCTTAGGCTTATCTTAGACCTCTCTGCGCCTTGCCTAGGCCTCCCCTGGCGCCCAAATCAAATCTTAAAAATTTAAGAAATTAGGCTTAAAAATAATTTTTTTTAATTTTAATAAATACCCAAATCAGATCTTATATATTTATTTTTGGCTTAAATATAATTTACTACCCTAAACTATATGTCATATTGAAGTAATCCACCTTTCAATTTTGCCAATTAGATGATTGAACTATTAATTTTTTTCAATTGCAACAAATTGAGCCTGCCACGTTAGAAATTGCTGACGTGGCTATCTGGGTGGGCCATTAGTCAACTGAGTTGTAATGAAAAAATAGTTTTTTATTTATTGATTAAATAATTTTGATATAATAGAGGGTAAAATAGTCACAACCTATAAAAATTAAAGCTGGTTAGGGTTTTATTTCATCTATGAATGGATTGTGCTTAAAATTAATTCTCTACTTTTTAGATCTGTATAGATTTGAACTTTACACTAATTTGATCTCCCTGCAAACTCCCATGGGTGAAATCGCACTTCTTCAATCACAAGATCTCCTCAAAAATAGATATCCTCGTTAAAATTTGAATGATTTCGCCATGAAATCTCATCGAAAATCGAGCTCTAATGGGTAGACACTTGCTTCCAATCGGAGAAGAAAGATCCCCACAGTCACCAGTCCGCCGTTAAAACCCAACCTCTGATGGGTCAAGTGAAGATTAAAACGCGGCGAAGCGTTGATTGAAATCAACAATAACAAAGAGGCAAATTATCAAACACCTCATGATGTGCAAAATTGAAGGTTGAAGAATTAGATGATTTTGTGCTTTCTTCTACTAACAAGATGGGTCCCGAACGTGAGGTTTTGACAAAAAAGATTAGCCTTGCTGATTTCTATGCCGGATCTGGGTTATTGATCAAACCCAGATCTGATCCAAGAATACCCCCTCCTCCTCCATCTTCACTCTAAAAACTTAGATCTATTGTTCTTAGTAATTGTTGATTTTCATCTCCAATCAAAAAAAAGAAAAGAAAAAGAAAAGAAGATCATGAAGATGTAGATCTCCAATTTGTTGTGTTTGATTTTTTTTAAAGTATCTATGTTAATTTGTTGTTTTATTATTGTTGTTCTAATTTATGGGCTGATTTTGAGAAAGGAGAAGGTGAATCACCGGAGTCGACAAATTCCCCATGTCCATCCATGTGAGATCATTTGGCATGTCTCTCTCTCCACGAAGGTTTTCTGAGAGCTAGGGTTTGGGGATTGAAGAAAATTGAAGTTGGGGTGTTTAAATGGTTAACTTACAGATTTTGAGCTACAATCTTCATTTTTATTGAAGAAGTGATCGGAGGCTTTTGGCAGATAACAGGAACGAAATGGAGTTGGAGGAGAGAGATAAAGCAGTTTGACGAATTTGCCCTTTATTATATAATAAATGTGTAATTAAAATACTCTTTTTTAGTTACAACTCAGTTGACCAATGGCCCACACAGATAGCCACGTCAGCAATTTCTGACGTGGCAGACTTAATTTGTTGCAATTGAAAAAAATTAATAGTTCAATCATCTAATTTACAAAATTGAAAGGTGGATCACCGAAGTGGAATATGAACTATAGTTTAAGATAATAAATTATATTTTAGCCTTTATTTTTCTAATGATTTACCATATTTATAATGCAAGTTGTAGCATATCAAATCACAATAGAAGTGAACAAGATTAAGTCAAAATGAATAATTTTGTTATAGTTATAATTTTTTGAACTTGTACCAACTTCAAATTATATAAATGATGAAACATTTGTAATATTTAGTTTACTTCAATATAATTCTTAAATTTATGTTTAGTTTCTTAAGTTTTAATATTGAATTGAATTCTTGAAATTTTATTTCTTTTTAATAGTAATTTTGTTTATGAATAAAACTAATATGTTAAAGTTATGTTTGAACTTTGAACAATTGCATGTTTGTGTTTGAACTTTGACATTGGCAATATAGATGTGTGAACTTTAAGCAAATGGCTTTATTATTTTTATTATAGATTGTTTTGCTTTATATTATTGTTTTGGTTGGATAAATGTAAGATAAAATAGTAAATTTGGCTTAAAATAAAAAAATCCCGCCTAAGCCCCCCCCTCCACTTTTCGCCTAAATACTTTTTTAAACATTAGTTATGATGTTCAAATAATAAGATTTTTATTATACTCTAGGACTATGTTTGTTATAAAAAATGACGAGTGAGATAAGACTATTTGTACTAATTTAATACCATTGCAGACCATTTTATCCGATGATTAGTCCTTTATTTAATCGATGTACTATGTTTTGTCGTTTATAAGGCCATTTGAAACTTTGGTATTTATATTAATGGATTATAATCCCAAGTGGAAAGGTGGTGCTTATATAATCCCAATCCTTTTTTGAGGTATCAAATAACCTTAAAAATGATAACGGATAGTCCATGAGATTAAATAAAGTACAAATTATGGATACAATAGTCACTAATAGTGTTAGATTAACACATACTCAAATAATCCTATCCGTTGTATCATTTTGAAAACAAACGTAGCCTAGCAGTCTCTTTGTTGCTTTGCATTAATGTGAGAGTAATAGTGGAAAGGATGAATGATGCGATACGGAAGAAGAAATTCAAGAAGTTTATTATTATTTAGAGATAAATGTTGAGTTATTAATGAAATTATTTTGTAGGATATTATAGTAGTAACTTTTCATTAGGAGAGTTTTAATTGTAGTAGTAGATTTCAATTAGAAGAGTTTATTATAGTAGTAAATTTTAGTTGGTGATTATTGAATATATTAATTTGAAATTAAAGTTGTGTATTTTTTGTGTGTTTCTTTACCGATTCTCTACAGAGATAGGTACTCTTACTCCTTCCCGCCTTGTCTTACATCATAATGGTATCAAGAGCCAAAATTCCTTATATTGTTTGATTTCACCCAATTCCTTCCTACCTTATTTTTCTGACCTTCATCAAATTGTCGAAGTTCGCTAGAGAATCGACAACAATTTTTCGAGACGAAAGCACGATCTACAGCAGTAATCGTTGTCGACGTAGTCTCATTTTATCCCAAAAAAAAAGTTCATTGTTATAGTTCATCGCTACAGTGTGCGACACTATTCATTAAATTTTCGGTGTTCAGCCAAATTACAGTTTGGTGCCCCCAAGGTTTTGAAATTTTCAATTCATCCCCTTGAGTTTCTGGAATTTTCAATTTTGCCCCCAAAGTTTCTAATACTTTCAATTCAGCTCCTAAAGTTTCTAAAATATTCAATTTAGCCCCCACAATTTTTGAGTTTTCAATTTAACCCCCAAAGTTTTTGAAATTTTCAATTCAACCCCTCTACATTTATACAATGTCTTCCAAGTTGATTTTCTCTTTTTCGGTTGATACATTCGAGTCCCAAGCTACTTCATATTTCTATATTATATCATTGTTATTCCCGAAAATTGTGCTCATGACATTAAAATATTGGATGTGAATGTTTTGTTGGAGGGCATCTCTCAGACTATGGTTTATTATTCTTCGATATTTCAAAACTCATGATGAGTTTTTTTTCAAAGGGGAGGAGAATAATGCGATACGGAAGAAGAGATTCAAGAAGTTTATTATTAATTTTGTATTGTTATTTAGAGATAAATGTTGAGTTATTAATGAAGTTATTTAATAGGATATTATAGTAGTAGCTTTTCATTAGGAGAGTTTTAATTGTAGTAGATTTCAATTAGAAGAGTTTATTATAATAGTAGATTTTAGTTAGGAGATTATTGAATATATTGATTTGAAATTAAAGTTGTGTGCTTTTTTGTGTATGTTTCTTTATCGATTATCTGCGGAGATAGGTATTCTTATTCCTTCTTCCCACCTTGTCCTACATCAATGAATCTTTCCTCGAGCCCACGGATTTCTTTTTTCAAGTTACCTCTTTACCTTTATATCAGCTTCTTTTCATATGGGTTGATATTGGAATATGTTATATTGTGACAAAAATGACGACTTGTGTTGCCAATAGGCAAATAAATATATTATCCATGTAATTGTATTTATTTCAGACAATGCCATTGTGTTTACTTGCTACAAAAGTTGGCAAATTCTTGTCGTAAGATATAGCAAGACTTATGTAAATGTATTTAATACATATATTTATCATCTGTTATTGTTATCTTGCTTTCGTTTTCATTGTTTGTGTGTATGTGGTCATAACACTTGTTTTTGGTGATCCCTTATTATCGAATGCTTTCTTTATATTTGTTTTTTCATGGTCATTTTTGATAAACTTGAACAACATTCATATCCAGTTTACTTGTTTTACAGGCTCATTTATGCTGGGAAGCAGCTTGGAGATGACAAAACAGCGAAAGACTATAATATCGAGGGTGGCTCTGTACTTCATCTGGTTCTTGCACTAAGGGGTGGTTACTTCTAATAATATTCCAGATTATAGGAAAAATCTCTTGTTGATCTTACTGTGGCCTGTGCAAGAAAGCAGAAATTATACGTTTTATGCTAAACATGCTTTCATCACTAAACAAAATTCATAATGTTCATTTTTCGGATTTGCTGCATCATCTGCTGTGGATTTTAATTACAATGATTACCTTTCGGCTCAACTCTTCCCAAAATGGCTCTGCTTATATCTTTTCATAATCTCCGATAATCTGCGAGTCTAAAAAATGCGCGGAGTTTCATTACTTATGGGCCATATGGATTAGGGAACTTTCGAAAGTAGTTGAAGAAACCCGTAGTCCTGGAAAATACGGGAGTATTCCGCTCGGTTCATTCGATCTGTTGACTTCGAATCTTGGATGAATTTTCTTATGATCTGATATGTTTCTTTTTTGGAATTTTGGTGGCTTACTTGTTGACACTATTTAGTAGATACTCTGGAGTTTATGGTGGGGTAGTGATATTATTGTACCCGAAATTATATGGAAATGCTTTAAAAAATGTTGTACTGCAAAGCATTTCTAGGTAATTTTTGTGCAAACAAATTTTTCCTTATGGTATGACCAGTTTTTTGGTTTCAATGATGGTTTTGAAAACTAATATAACTAAAAGAAGTAACCAAATAGTTATATGTTAGTAACCAAAACAAAATTATTAAAAGAAGTAAAAAAAAAATATTAAAAGAAGTAACCAAACAGTTATATGTTAGTAACCAAAATTTATTTTAATGGTAACCAAAACATAAACAAACTTCCCCTTCCTCTCCATAGCAAACTTCTTCAAGTCCTTAACAGAATCACCCTCCGTGATTCTTTTCCTCTTTCCATCCTTCTTCCTTGTATCAACCATTCTATACAAAACATAAAAACAACACAAACCCAAACAATCAATACTCCATTCTGTTAGTAAACTACTTTAATAGATAATACATTAAACTGTTTAGAAAATACTCACTTAAAACAATAATAAACGCCAGAATCGATCAATGGAGAAGAAGAAACCAACTGAACCACTGTGCAACAGCGATAACAAGTAACAACGATAATGACGAACAACTAAACGACGATGGCGAACAACTAAACGAAGATGATAACGAGTAACGATCACGAAAAATGTAGAATAAATCACCGAAAACGATCAATAGAGATGAAGAAGGCACGAACAGAAGAGAGAAACAAGGGTTTCAATATACAGAACAAGGGTTCAAATGATAGATGGCAGTTATCACGCGTTTCAAAATAAACCAACCTCATTTTAAGATGGACACTAATTTGCTATGTCAGTCCATTAATATTAATCCCTTAAATTAAGGACTCTTAATTCTATTAGTATTGTAAATAAATATGATGAAATGTCATATTTTTAAAATTATTTTATAGATGTATGATTATTGTAATTATTTCTAAAAATATACTAATACATGTAATTTATCCTTAATTTTACCCTTTATTCCTTTGAAAAGGGGTCTTACTAGCGATCACGTTTCATCTAACTTTGACATCCTAATTTTATCATCATAAAATCAACTAAAAGCTAATTGACTACACGTAAATTCATAAATTCAAGAATAAATTTAAAGTAAAATATTAAAAAATAACTATTAAGTAAAATATTAAAAATTATATTTTTAATTTTTTTTAGAATTAAAAATGTTTATTAAAATATTCTAACATATGCCTGCCCATATATTTTAGATTTTCTTGCTTATGTGCTAAAAGTTCAATCAATTTGAGATATTTTCAAATTCAAAATTAAGATACTCCTTAAAAAGCGTGATGATAGGAGTTTCAAATTTTTTGTATCAAAAAGTGTCTTAAATAATACTACCTCCGTTCCTAAAATATTGTCGTTAAAGGTTTTTGCATATGGATTAAGAAAGTATCATTTACCGAGTAAAATTTGTTTAAAATTACGTCACTACCCCTTTATGGGAAGTTGAAAACTATTAATACAAGTGAGAGAATTTTTTGGGACAATGAGAGAAGGTAGGGGTAATATAGGAAAATAAATAATTTATTCTCCTCGAAAGTTGTAAACGACAAACATTTTTGAACAAATTTTTTCTTCTAAAACGACAATCTTTTAGGAACGGAGGGAGTATGTCATCGTAATATTAGTTAGATAGATCTCATGTCATTGATTATGTCATAAATAATGATTAAAATATTTAATGTCATATCATTTGAGACAAAAAAATTGAGACCTTTAATATTACTCTATTAAAAATTATGAAAAATAAAACTTATAATGAGTAATACTTTTTAGATTATCTTAATTAAAATTAAAAAAAAATTATATAAATTTGAGTTTAAAAATCTTTAAAGTTGATTCCAAAAAGTCAAGAATGATCAAATAATTTATCCATCCGTTCCAAAATTAGATATATAATTTGACTTTTAAGGTCAACCGACGATAACATATTATGTAAGACCCCAAATTTTATGAATAAAGATTTAATTTCTCAAAATATTTAATTTTTAATATTAAAGTGTGGATTTGATATAATGTTATAGTTTTGGGTAATATTTATAAATTTTATAAAGTAAGCAAGTTGTCATAAAATATTCGATTGGTCGGGGAATATTCATTTTATCAGGGAATATTTATCTGACTGACAACAATTATTAGTGGACCCTTAACGGAATTCTTCATCGAAGTTAGAAAACGATGTAAATATCTTTTTATAAAAATAACGGCAAAAGTTTTACCGCTAACTATTGAAATACCCTAATTGATAAAAGTACAAGTCTACGCGTGGTTGCATAGTAGCACACAAGTATTGATTATTGATGCTTATGTGAGAAGTCACTCGCTTTTATTCAATTATTGCCACACGATAATTCTTTGCGTAGTATCTCACGTTATTGATTCAATTATTGTCACAATATTTTATATTATTAAATCAATAATTGAGACGACAAAGTTATTCATATTATTGTTTGTATTATTGACAATGTCTAGAAAGTTCTGTCGAGAAAAGGGGTTTGGTCACCTAATTACGCGCCAATAGGAAGAAATCCTTATCGAAAAGCTCTTTTTTTCCTGGGAATGATCTGGTTGTTAATATTATGAGTTATAATATTAATAACGAATGTTATTAAAAATGTGTGTTGAGAAGCTAGGTGAATTGAGATAAATAGAGGGAATTTTTATGAAATATTTGTTGTAAATTTTACTTATTATATGGACCCCACACTTGCTCATTTTTCAAAATCGTCGGAGAAAGTTATCTCAGTTTTATTATATATATATATATATATATATATATAATAATAAATTTTGTTTTTATGAAAAATATAATATATTTTATTTTATTTAAAATTTTTGTTTTATTAGAATATTTTATTGTATAGTACAACATAGTAAAATCAAATTTTCGTCGAATTTCATCCGTGACTGTGCCCGTGATTTTCCCTTTACTGTGCGTCCAAATAATGCCCAACCATTCTCCTATAAATAGGATGCTCAGTTTAGAAATGAAAATCACACCAGAATCAGAGAATTATTCTTCTATAATATTAGCGTATTTCTTTTGAGTTTAAGAAAGTTGTGTGTAAAAAATAGTAAAAATTTTCTTCAAGAATATATACGTTATACCAGTCAGAAATACTCTTCTTTTGAAGTAAGGGGTATTATTTATTTCATATTCGCTTGCGATATTATTTTTCGTATTTGTATGAAATTTTACTTCGTTTAATATTCGCAAGAAATATTATATTTGTAAGGAATATTATATTCGTTCAATATTTGTAAGGAATATTATTTTCATTCAACAGATATAAGGGATATTATTTTTGTTCAATATTCGTAAGAAATAATATTTTCTTCCATACTCTGTAGTATGTAAGTAATATTATTTCGTTTCAGATTCTAAATTTTACACTCATTTTGTTAAAGTATTGCTTCTATACTCCTTGAAATTAGTAGAATATCCTTGAAATTTGCGTTTTATCTAGTATCGTTTCACAAGGATATTTTTCTGAACATTCTTGTTCATTTTTAAGCTTTTCATGCCGGAGTACTATTCATGGGTACTATTCATTTATACGGCTTTGTTCATACGTACGACACTGTTCATACGTATGGGTACTATTCACGAAGTACTATTCATGGGATACTATTCACTCGAGTACTATTCACCCAGTGTACTATTCATGACAAAAATTAATTTCTTTTTTGCCCAAATTATTTTTAATACATGAATATTATTCTTGAATTTTACTCCACATTTAGTTATTATGTTGATAATTTAGACATTTTTAAACTCTGGATAAATTAAAAATCTTTAATATTTATCCTTGATTTCATTTGATTGATGCTTATATCATTGTCATCATCCTCATGATTATATTGTGATAAAAGTCATCTTTGGCCCATAGTGTATAGATGGATTGTTGATTGGTATGATTATAATCAGGAATTATTCGGTATAATCATGACCTATAATATGACGCCCCCAAAATAGGTATATATCACTCATTTTGAGTCGCCAAATACATGGTACAGAATATAAATAAAAACTTAATTATACAACTGTCGTGTAAAATACGATAAAATATAGCTGAGAGTTTAAACACGAATATTGTCTTCTAGACAATATACAAACTTAAATTTAATCCTCATTACAATTATTATCAAACTATTTCATAGAATAGTGATGACTACTAAAACAACCATCTCGGACCGTCACTCCATTCCCTGACTAGTCCCGGCTATATTCTCATTTCTTGAAGAGAACAGTGAAAGAAAAGGGTGAGCTCAACTAGCCCAGTAAGAAATATTATGACTAAGATATTGCAGAATAAATTATTGTTAGCCTTCAACAGTATATGTGATGCCCCCAAAATAGGTCCAATCCATCCAACCCATTCTGAGTCGCCAAATACATGGTACAGAAACAACTACAACTTTATTATTACAATTATCGTGCAAAATACGACAACACATATACTGTGAGTTTAAATACCAACTGTGACTCTAGACACCAACTTGTGTCAGCACCTCACACTGATACATTACATAAAGGTACAATCAATAACTATTTTAGAAATTAAAATATTTGGAAAATGCTCAAGAAAACCTTTGTACATGAGAGGCCATGAATCTAAGTTATAATAGATATCATATGACTGGAGAATTATACTTAGTTGACCCAATAGACCCCAAAGAAAAATGAGAAGATTGTTATCATGTTCTTTCTAATGGTGAGTCTTCTCTTGACATATAATTATCTCCATTGTCTCCAATTGAGAATTATATTTCAATCAAACTCCAAGATCATATAGGTACTGCTCGTAGATATACTCAGCAAGTGAATGTGCACAACCCTGTCTTATGATAACACGAGGTTGTATGTCATTAGACATCTTGTATGATAGTGGCAAAACACCCTTCCAAAGTTTGGTTCGCCTCACCCTATTCGGTTCACCAAAATTAAATATCAAATGACGTATACAATACGACACACTTAACTAAAGTTCTCAATAAAATTATTTTCATACTATTTAGGGAGAACCTCAACAGCTATAGACCACCGTTCTACTCCCCTATCCCCACTTCGATCTCCGTGAACACACTTATTACACCGAAAAGAAATTGTAAAGCAAAAGGATGAGCACAACTAGCTCAGTAAAGAATATCATGACTAAAGATAATTAAATTATCAATAGCCTTCATCAGTAATAAATCAAAGATTTAGAATATATGGTAGATGATAAAACTTTTCAACCATAGTTGCAGCGGAACGAGCAATCCATTAGAAGAGTCAAATCGACCATAAAGTCTATTATCTTCTCCATGTTAAAAGTCCACCAACAATGTTTTATCCATGTAACATCAATCAATAGTTCTTGTCCACAATCATGTGAATAACTCATAATCATATTTTTGGTTCTAAATTCCTCTTCTCATCCAAGACGAAGATAATTTACATCACCTGTCTTTACCTGAAACATCAAAGATCATGGTTATACCAAATCACAGTTCCTGTTCATAATCATACTAATAAGTTCATCTTTGCACTACAGGCCAAAGATATTCATTAACAGTTCATCTTTGCACTACATGCCAAAGATATTCAGCAACAAGTCATCTTTGCACTACGGGCCAAAGATATTCAACAACAGGTCATCTTTACACTACAGGCCAAAGATATTCATCAACAATTCATCGTTACACTATAGGCCAAAGATATTCAACAACATGTCATCTTTGCACTACGGGCCAAAGATATTAATATCTCAAAGAAATATATAATCATTTCAGAATTTATATAAACAATAATTATAACCATGTTGATCAATTCACCTTTGCACTTAACCTAAAGATATTCAATTATAAATTCAATGGTCATGATCATACCAGTCAACAATTCATCTTTGCACTACTGGCCAAAGAGAACCTGTGACGCCCCAAAAATAGGTATACATCACCTATTTTGAGTCGCCAAATACATGGTACAGAATACAAATACAATCTTATATATACAACATGAGCTGTGAGTTTTAATACAATATTGTAAAACCCCAAATGTTACGAATAAAGATTTAATTTTCTCAAAATATTTTTTTGAATATTATGGTGTGGATTTGAGATAATATTATAGTTGTGGGTAGTATTTATAAATTTTGCAAAGTATGCAAGTTGTTATATAATATTCGATTGGTCGGGGAATATTCTTTTTGTAAGGGAATATCCGTACGACGGCACAATCATTGGTGGACCCCACAATAGAATTATTATCGGATTGAGAAAATGACAAAAATATTTTTATGAAAATAACGGCGAAAGTTTTACCATTAACTGTTGAAACACCCGATGTTAAAAGTACAGTAATACGCGTGGTTGCATAGTAGCACACGGTATTGATTATTGATGCTTACGTGAGAAGTCACTCAGTTTTGTTCAATTATTGCTACAGTAATTGTTGCATAGTATCTCACGTTATTTGATTCGATTATTGTCGATATTTTATATATTATTAAATCAATAATTGAGATAACAAAGTTATTAATATTATTATTTGCAATATTAATGATGTCTAGAAGTTACATCGAGGAGAGGTTTGGTCACCTAATTGCGGCTTGATAATAGGAGAAATCCTTATTGAAAGCCCCTCTTCCTCACGAGAACAACCTCAGTGGATTACTAGTGTGAATTATAATAATGATGATGAATTTTGTTTTATTATTATTATAAATGTAATAAAACAGAAAACTTCTTATATAAAAATGAATACTTTTTATAAAGTTTTGTTTATTTGATTATAAATAGAATATAATATATTTTATTATGCATAGTATTTGCATAAGGCTGCGTAGTATTATTTGCCATAGTAAAATCTTTTATATAAAACAAAATACTTTTATAAAGTTATTTATTTTATTAGATTATAAATAGAATATAATATATTTTATTATGCATAGTGTTTCACATATAGTGTTGGCATAGTAGAATCTTTTATATAAAAATGAATACTTTTATAAAGTTATTTGTTTTATTAGATTATAAATAGAATATATTATATTTTATTATGCATAGTGTTTTGCATAGTGCTACATAGTGTTTGCATAGTAAAATCTTTTTATATAAAATGTAATACTTTTATAAAGTTATTTGTTTTATTAGATTTTAAATAAAATATATATATATTATATTTTATTGCATAGTATCCTTTCCATTATCCTATAAATAGGATGCTTAGTTAGAATGGAAAATCACACCAAAAATTCAAAGAATTCTTCTTCTATAATCTTTAGCGTATTTTTTTAGAGTTTTAAGAAGTTTTGAGCGTAGAAAATAGTATAAGTTTTCTTGAAGAATATCCTCGCCTACTACCATTTTAATACTCTTTCTTTCTAAGGTAAGGGGTATTATTTCTTTCAGATTCATGAAGAGAGATTCATTATTCCATTCTTTATTATTATGTTGGAATAACTTGCCTACATCCAAGTATCTCGTATACATGGTGAAATTCTTCATTATTCCATTCTTTATTATTATGTTGAATAACTTTTGTCTATGCAAAGTACCGCATACATGGTGAAATTCTTCTCATTATTTCATTCTTTATTATTATGTTGAATAACTTTGTCTATCGCAAGTACCGCATACACGGTGAATTCTGTTGTTATTCCATTCTTTATTATTCTCATTGGAATATCCTGCGTCATGTGTATTACGCATGACCGGTCCATTATTTATTATTCTCGTTGAATAACATGTCTATCTGGTCCGCATACATGGTGAATTCTGTTGTTATTCCATTCTTTATTATTTTGTTGGAATATCCTGCCTACGGATTACGCATGACCGTTCCCATTCTTTATTATTATGTTGGGAATAACCTTTATGCATGCGATTACATCGCATGTCTGGTGAATTCTTCTGTTATTTCATTCTTTATTATTCTGTTAGAATAACTTGTCTATGTGGATTACCGCATGCATGGTGAATGATCCTTCGTATTCATTCCTTATTAAATTACGGAAATGATCTGTTTACGTGGATTACCGCATGGCGGGCAAAAATCCATTTGCAGTTTCATATATTCTATTATACTCAGTGGGTTAAAGTTTTGACTTCTATACTCCATGAAATTAGTAATATCCTAGATATTTGCGCTTCATCCAGTATCTTTTCATGGAAATATTCTTCTGAGCATTTTTGAATTTTACTCCACAAAGCAGTATCATGTTGACAATTTAGACATTATTGATTTCAGGATAAATTAACTTATAAATTTTTAAAATTTATTCTTGAACTTGTTTTATTGAATTATTATGTCATTGTCATCATGCTCATGCTTATATTGTGTGGAAAGTCATCTTTGACTTACGTGCATAGATGGACTTGGTATGATTATGTTCAGGGATCATTCGGTATAATCATGACCTTTAATGTTATAAATGATGTGGTAAAAGTCCTCAGTGGCCTGTAGTGCATTGATGGACAGTTTTTGGTATGATTATGACCAGGGATTATTCGGTATAGTCATGACCATTGATGATTTAATGAATATCCTTGGCATGTAGTGCAAGGATGACTCGATAATGGGGTTTATTTTTTAAGCTGAGTCTAAGCGATAAAAATTGATGAAAACATTTTAAATCATAGAAGATAGTAAACATTATGCTCTACTTGACTCTCCTAATGAATTGCTTTTTTCGCTGCTGTTAAACTTGATGTCTATTGTATTTTATCAGTTTAACATTGTTGAAGGCTAATGATAATTTATCCTGCATTATCTTAGTCATAATATTTCTTACTGGGCTAGTTGAGCTCACCCTTTTGCTTTCATTGTTCTCTTCAGGAAATGAGAACGTAGTCGGGACTAGTCGGGGAATAGAGTGATGGTCCGAGATGGTGTATTAGTAGTCCTCACTATTCTATAAAATAATGTGACAATAAATGTGATGAGGACTCTATTTGAGAGTGGATATTGTCTAGAAGGCAACATTCCTATTTAAACTCTCAGCTATGTTTTATCGTATATTAAACGACGGTTGTATAATTAAGTTTATATTTGTATTCTGTACCATGTATTTGGCGACTCAAGATGGGTGATGTATACCTATTTTGGGGGCGTCACAAATAATCTACCCATCTTTACACTCAAGTCAAAGAGAAATATCATCATTAGGGTTATAAAAATGTTATATATGATAATTAAAACAATATGATCAACAACTGCATGTAATTTCAAGAGTAAGATTCATAAATCAACGATAATTTTGTCAGAAAAAGAAACCAATTTTGTCGTGAATAGTACCCATGAATAGTAACTCGTGAATAGTAACTCATATTCGTACATAGTATCGTATACGTAAATAATATCATATACGTAAATATTGCCATATACATGAATATAGTGCCGTATACGTGAATAGTGTTGTATACGTGAATAATAACCCCGACATGAAAAAGGTAGAAATTCCACAATAAAACTCATATCAATAATTCGGCATAATGATATTGAAGAAAATAATATCATTTAAGAAAAAAATAACATCCCTTACAATCCCTTAAAATCCTTTACAATCCCTTACCTCAAAATAGCAGTACTTCTGACTGGAATATCGGATATGACGCTGAAGGAAACTTGCACTGATGAGCAACTCTCAAAGTATCAAAATACTCACAAAAATACGCTCGATAATATAGGGAGAGAAAACTTATGTTTCTGGTGTGATTTTCAATTCTAACTCAGCACTCTATTTATAGGAAAATGTTAGAACGCCGAAATAGACTTGACCTGCAACCTGATGGCTTTACCTGCTACTATTCCCACCCACCACTTTTGAAATAAAATTTTAGCACATTTTTTACCAACCAAAGGTAGGGCCCACTCATTCTAGAATTTTCCACCAACAATCATTTATAAACAAAATTTTCGAATCAGTCACCTTTTAAAATTCATAACAAATCATACGTTAATTTTTAACGGTTCAAAATTTGTGGACATGTACTCAACTTATATATGTATAACATATCCAAAAATAAAAACGATCCAACGGTCGGATTAAAAATTATAACTCACGCAATATATCTCAAGAACACTGATTTTTCGAATTATGAGTCCTTCGGACCAGTTTCATTCAAACAGTCACCACGAAAAATCCACAATGAATTTTTGGGTGATTCTAATTTCTACGGTTATCTTACTTCCAGGGCTTTCTTTTGATATATGGATCATCTCTTAACTCATTATACACAAAGAGTTATAGATTTTACAAAATCAAGTAATAAACTAATTTTCTAAAAAATTTCAAATTTCGTTCTTCATTTTTGACAAAATACTAATAAAATACCTCAGCATTAATTCCTTCATTTATATTCATATAAAAATATATATTTCCTTATCATATAAATCAATAATTAATTATTCACAAATAATATTACAGAATCACAATAATGACAATCAGACCGTTCCCAGGAAAGAGGGGGCTTTCCAATAAGGATTTCTCCTTACTGGCGCGTAATTAGGTGACCAAACCTCTCCTTGACAGAACTTTCTAGACATTGCCAATAATTCTATCTAATAATATTATTCAAATAATATGAATTATTGATCTGATAATGGGAAATAATGTGTCGTGACAATTATTGAACAACAATAATATAAAATATCAACGCAACAATTATTGAACCAATAAAATATTGAACAGTAACTACTGTAATAATTATTGAGTAGTGCCTTCATACGTAAGAATTAATAATTTCAAAAATACTGTGCAATACCGTGTGCTACTGTGCAACCACGTGTATTACTGTATTTTAACAACCGTGTATTCCAACAAAGGTTAATTCTGTAATAATTACACCGTTATTTATAAAAACTCAAACTTATCGTTTTCTTCATCCGACAGTTATTCTGTTATGGGGCCCACAAATGGATGCGCCGTCTTACGAATATTCTCCAACAACAAGAATATTCCACGACCAAACGAATATTCCCCAACAGAAATGAGTATTTTATAACCACTTGCGTAGTTTGAAAATTTTATATATATCACCCTTAACCTTAACTTTTTATCAATTTAACCATTTACTAAATAGAAAAATTGAATACTTTTATTTCATAAAATTCGGGGTCTTACAGTATAACAATTGATCGAATAAAATAGACAACAAGTTTTAGATCAACAACTGCAGCAGAATAAGCAATCCATTAGAAGAGTCAAGTAGAGCATGATATCTGAAAGTAGTATGCACACAAGTCAATCATGTTTGATGATAAACCATATACTTTGTAACAATCTTATTCATTTATTAATAAAAAGTATCTATTTATTAAAGGTTTTTAATTATCTACATGATGCTGTTTTATAATATGTGATAAACCCATAGTTTTAAACAATACTTTTAGAATAATGATGATGATCATTCTAATGAGATCTAAATTCTTAGAAAGTTTAAAACTAAAATAATTCCCAATCATTGGATTATTAAATTGGGGATTAGTGAATCCGGATAGATTGGTACATACGTTGCTTGCTCATTAGATGAGGATGATTGATCTCTTGATCATTTGTGTGGAGACACTAAAGCAAGTATGTAGGTGCTTATTAGAGAATAAGTTTACTGAACATGGCTCGCTAAGGAATACCTAATGGAGTTTTACTTGTCTATCAATAGGAATTCCTGTAGTGATAGTAGTACAAGTAATCCTTGGACTTGAGATCATCATAGTATCTTGTATATGATGAGTTATACTTTGACTTATTCCTTAAGACCCTTAGGGTATATCAAAGGGTATGCTTGGGTATAATAAGTTGTATATGGAGATAATGTATGATCAATAAAGAATCTACCACTTCTAGTAAAAGAAGATAAATGTCCTATGCGATTCGATAAATGACAACCCAGTAGTCCTTGGCCAAGGCAGAATGAAATTAGAAAGGAATTTCTAATTTGTATTATTTGGTGTTGTGCATTTAAGAATCAAAATACATATAATTAAATAAAATAAGACTTGACAGTAATTCCATGTCTTATATTTAATTGGGACATTGTATGGTGGAAGGATTGAATTATACGATAACTATTTACTCAAAGGTTCTTTTATGATTAATGTTGAAATCTATATTATCTGAAAAGTTGTTGATCGCTAGGGAGGCTTATCCCTATTGTAGAATAAATATTATTTATTTAAATAAATTAAAAGTTTAATTTATTTATTTAAATAAGATTAGAATTATTCTAATTGATTTATTCACAACCGGTTTAATATGGAGAACCTAAAGGGTCACACCATAAAAGGAAGAATAATTATTTAAGAAGTTAATGGCATAATCATAATAATATGTTAAGTGTATTTAATTTAATCTATGGTGATACAATAAATTAAATAGCTTAATATTTATTATTTAATATTTTGGAAATATTAAATATATAAATTAATAAGAGGAGTCTTATTAATATTATTACAATTATTATTATTTTAATTTCTAAATAGTTGAAAATTAATTTAATATTAGTACTCTCATTTATTCCTAATAAGATTAGGAGGCTAATTAATTAAAAGATTTTAATTAATAATTTCTAATAAGATTTGGAGCATAATTAATTAAATGAGTTTAATTAATTAAAATAAAACCCAAATCCTTAATTGTTAAGGATGGTTGCCAACATCTATAAATAAGAGGAGTCTTATTATAGGTGAAGTTAGTTGACGCTTTCACAACATACGTGATTCCAATTGTTGGAGAGTACGCTATTTTTCTATAGAGAAAGAAAACTAGGGTTTAGCCAACCACCCTTCTTCTTGAATATTTCTTCTTCCTTGGTGGATCACCTCTAGAGGCCAAACACTTGGGTGGCTAACGTTGATCAAAGGAAGGAACCAAACCCGATGGATTCAAGTTGAACGCGAAAAAGATTGGAGGTGAACTTGTACCTGAGGAAGCTCGAATCTTCAAGGGTATGATTCTTGTTCTTCATATTTTCATTTAATTAATAATTGTGCATAAAGGATGATCCGGGTATATGGTTTGTAAAATTTTAAAACTCTGATTTTCCATGCTTCCGCTTATTTTATGCAATTTAATTGCGTTCATGAATATTACAAACCTAACAATATCTACTATATTCTATGATTTAAAAGTTTATCATATATTTTTATCGCTGAGACTCAATAAATAATCCACATCACTGAATTATCCATGCACTACGGGCCAAGGATATTCATTAGTATCACAACCTCGAATTATCCATGCACTACGGGCCAAGGATATTCGTGTTTTCACCAATGGTCATAATCATGCCAAACAACAATTCTTCTTTGCACCCTTGGCCGAAGAGAATGCATGGTTATGATCATACCAACATCTGTCCATAAATGCACTACGGGCCAATGAGGACTTTTACCACATCATTTGTAACATTACGGGTCGTGATTATACTGAATAATCTCTGGTCATAATCATACAAATCAACAGTCCATCTATGAATTACGGCTAAAGATGACTTTTATCACAATATAAGCATGAGGATGATGACAATGATATAAGAATTCAATTAAATGAAAGTAAGGATAAATTTTAAAGATTTATAATTTAATTTATCCAGAATTCAATAATATCCAAATTGTCAACATGATACTGCTTTGTGGAGTAAAATTCAAGAATAATATTGTATCAAAAATGATTTGAACCGAAAAAAAATCAATTTTTTGTCATGAATAGTACTCTAGGTGAATAGTATCCCATGAATAGTACTTCATGAATAGTACTTTGTGAATAGTATCCCGTGAATAGTACTTCATAAATAGTACCGTATTTATAAATAGTGCCCATGAATAGTACTCCGTGAATAATACTGTATATATGAATATTGCCGTATAAATGAATAGTACCCGTAAATAGTACTCCGGCATGAAAAGCTTACAATTTAACAATAATATTTAGAAAAATATCCTTGTGAAACGATACTAGATGAAGCGCAAATTTCAAGGATATTCTACTAATTTCAAAAGTATAGAAGCAATACTTTAACAAAATGAGTGTAGAATTAGGAATACGAAACGAAACGAAATAATATTACTTACATACTACAGAGTATGGAAGAAAATATTATTTCTTACGAATATTGAACGAAATAAAATTTCTTACGAATACGAAAAATAATATCATAAGCGAATATGAAATAAATAATACCCTTTACCTTTAGTAGTAAATTTGGATACCGCATAATAGTGAAGTAAGCGAATACTCTTTCTTCTCCCTTTTTATAGTTTCTCTCTCTATAGTTGCTCTTGTGAATCTTAGTGAATTGATGAGAATGAAAGAAGAAATGAGCTTCTATTTATAGAAAAACATAGTTTCGATAATTGCACGTTTAAGGGCTCGAATTATTACAGTATAGTACCTTCATCTTTACCTCTATTTTTAATTTAGTCCTTCAAGTATTATCAATCTTACACCACCTGTAAGACCCCAAATTTTATGAATAAAGATTTAATTTTCTCAAAATATTTTTGGAAATATTATGGTATGGATTTGATATAATGTTATAGTTGTGGGTAATATTTATAAATTTGCAAGTAAGCAAGTTGTTATAAAATATTCGTTTGGTCGGGAAATATTCTTTTTATCGGGAATATCCGTACAACGGCACAATCATTGGCGAACCCATTAACTAAGTATTGTCGTTATTTAGAAAACGCATGTAATTATTTTTTATAAAAATAACTACGAAAGTATTACCGTTAAAGCTACTTTGAACTACCGGTAGTAAAAAATACAACAATACGCTGTGGATTGCATAGTAGCACACGGTATTGGTTATTGATGCTTACGTGAGAAGTCACCGATTTATACTCAATTATTGCTACAATGAATTGTTGCATCATATCTCTCATATTATTGATTCGATTATTGTCACAAAGATCATCTCGCATTATATGATATATTATTAAATCAATAATTGAGACGACAAAGTTATTCATATTATTAAATTAAAATATTTAAAATGTCTAGAAGTTCTACCAAGGAGAGATTTGGTCATTTAATTGCGCGCCAATAGGGAAAAATCCTTATTGGAAAGCCCCCTCTTTCCTGGGAACGACCTGGTTGTTAAATATTGTGAGTTATAATATTAATGATGAATAAGTTCGTGTTAATTAAAGATGAATTTGATAGTTCTATTGTGTTGGGATTATTGGTGTTAGTTGAAATCGACATCTATTCCGATGATATTTGATGTCTGGGGGTTATATTGATAAATCAGGTAATTTATCGGATAAATGAGCAATTGATTGCTACTAATTCACATGCTTATATAACTATTTTTTCACATGTGTGTACTATTGATTCACATTCATGTACTATTAGGGGAGTTGGTGCAAGATTGATAATACTTGCATGACTAAGTTAAAAATGGAGGTATAGATGGAGGTACTATACTGTATTTCGTATTTTCACATGATTATAACTATTGATTCACATGATTGAACTATTGATTCACATTATTTACTATTAGGGGAGGTGGTGCAAGTTTGATAATACTTGCGGGACTAAATTATAAATGAAAGAAAAGTTGGAGGTATTATCAGATCGTAATTTTTCGAGCCCCAAAACGTGCAATTATCGAAACTATATTTTTCTATAAATAAAAACTCATTCTTCCTTCATTTCTCACCAATTCACTAAAGCTATAGAGCAATTATTATAGAGAGAAAGAAGAAGAAAGTCTCATTACCTCTCTATTCCAAAGATCCACTTTTATTCTAAGGTAAGGGTATTATTTCTTTTGTATTCATGAAGAGAACTTCATTATTCCATTCTTTATTGTTCTCGTTGGAATAACCTCAGATACGCTGGCTCTACCTATACTTGGTGATTTCATTGTTATTCCATTCGTTATTATTCGCATTGGAACATCCATGCATCATGCGTAATACACCTGACTGGTTCCGTTCTTTATTATTCGCTTTTAATATCCTCAGACATGTAATGCGTTCTGTGGGACCGGTTCCATTATTTATTATTCTCGCTTTAATATCTTGTTTGTGTGTTTACGCCTTTACCTAGTTCCATCATTTATTATTCTCATTAGAATAACCATGTCATGCTGCATCTATCGCACGCATGGTGAATCCTTTTGTTATTCCATTCTTTATTATTCTGTTGGAATGACCTGTCTATGTGGATTACCACATGTATGGTGAATAATACTTTGTATTCATTCCTTATTAAATTGTGAAAATGATCTATTTACGTTGATTATGATGAGAGTCATAATAAAAGCATTGGACTGATGAAAATCATGGGTATATGAAAATCATTGGACTGATCAAGTTCTAGAGTTAGATCTATGAGTTTCCTAACTTATCCAAGTGGAATCACTGGAAAAGGTGTTGTAGATTTTCATGTGGACTGATTTTAACAAAACACGAAAAAGTGAAAAATGGGAAAAAGCTACTGCCTAGATTTTTAAAAGGGCATTTTCGGCCACTTAATTTGTGAGAAAAATTTCGGCCTTTTGGGACATAGAAATATATGGTATAAAGTACCTCCTGTCCAAAAATGAACTCATTCCGACTTAAAATGAGCAAGTTATGACCATTTCAATATTTAGGTTTTTTCGACGAAAAACGCTATAACTGGAGTTCTATAACTCCGATGACCATGAAATTAAACTGGAAGCTCACATTAACATGTGTAAGATCTGGCCAATATTTGAGAATTTATGGAGTTAACCTTGAGGTAGCTAATTTCTTAAGAAATTAATTAGAAATTGATTTTTGAAAAATAGTAAATGAATTTTAAAAATTCCAAGAAAAATATATGTTCATTATGGGACTATCTTCTGCTAAATTCCAGAAAAAAAATATTTTTGAGACTGATTTGATATTTTTCATGAAAATGGTTTAGTTACGAACATATGAGTTAAATATGTTATGTGAAGTAACAAAGTTGGAAAATAGGATTTTACGGCTTGGAAATCCTATATAATGTATATGCAGATTTTTGATGAGAGATTTGATCATTGGTGATAAAATCTTATGAGTATGGCATTTTTTGAATGATTAAATGCATTATTTGGTAAAGTGTAAACAATTGAAATAAATTGTTTATAAGTTTAAGAAGTGATTAAAATATTGTTATGATATTAATAATATTAGATTATGAGTGGTTGATAATATTTGGATAAATTTAAAGTCTTTAATATTTATCCTTGTTTTCGTTGATTGATGTTTATATCATTGTCATCATTCTCATGCTTATATTGTGTTGAAAGTCATCTGTGACTTACGTGCATAGATGGACTTGGTATAATTATGACCAGGAATTATTCGGTATAATCATGACCGTAATGTTACAAATGATGTGGTAAAAGTCATCTTTGGCCCGTAGTGCATAGATGAACTTGGTATGATTATAACCAAGGATTATTCGGTATAATCATAACCGTAATTGAAAACACGAATATCCTTGGCCCGTAGTGCATGGATAATTCGTGGTCGTGATACTATTAAGCTGAGTCTCGGCAATATTGGTTTTACAGTTGTATACCTTTGGCATGTAGTGCAAAGATGAATTGTTGGTTATTAGTTATACAGTTGTATATCTTTAGCTGTAGTGCAAAGATGAATTTAATAGTATGATTATGAGCAGGAATTGTGATTTGGTATAACCATGATTTTTGATTTTTCAGGTGAAGATAGGTGATGAAAATTATCTTCGTCCTGGGTGCGAAAAGAATTCAGAATCACAATTATGATTATGAGTTATTCATATGATTGTGGACAGGAATTGTTGAACGATGTTACAGGGATAAAATATTATTGGTGGACTTTAACATGGAGAAGATAATAGACCTGATGGTCTATTTGACTCTTTTAATGGATTGTTCGTTCCGCTGCAACTATGGTTGAAAAGTTTTATCATATACCATATGTTCTAAATCTCTGATTTATTATTGACGGAAGCTATTGATAATTTAATTATCTTTAGTTATGATATTCTTTACTGGGCTAGTTGTGCTCACCCTTTTGCTTCACAATTCCTTTCAGGTAATAAGAGTATTTTCGAGTCGAGCGGGGATAACAGGGGAATATAACGGTGGTCTATAGCTGTTGAGGTTCTCCCTAAATAGTATGGAAATAATTTCATTGAGAACTTTAGATAAGTGTGTCGTATTGTATACATCATTTGATATTTAATTTTGGTGAACCGAATAGAGTGAGGTGAACCCAACTTTGGAAGGGTGTTTTGCCACTATCATATAAGATGTCTAATGACATACAACCTCGTGTTATCATAAGATAGGGTTGTGTACATCCACTTGCTGAGTATATCTACTAGCACTACCTTTATGATCTTGGAGTTTATTTGAAATATAATTTTCACTTGGAGACAATGGAGATAGTTATATGTCAAGAGAAGACTCACCATTGGAAGAAACATGATAGTAATCTTCTCGTTTTTCTTTGGGGTCTATTGGGTCAACCAAGGATAATTCTCTGGACATGTGATATCTATCATAACTTAGATCCATAGCCTCCTATGTACGAAGGTTTCCTTGAGCACTTCCTAAAGATTTTAATTTCTAAAATAATTTTTGACTGTACTTTTATGTAAAGTACCATTGTAAGGTTGTGGTCGAGGCACCATGAGAGTTACATATATTTGTATTTTAACTCACAGTATACATGTCGTTGTATTTTGCACGATAATTGTATAAATGAAGTTGTCAGTAGTGTATTTTCTGGCGACTCAAGATGGTTGATATATACCTATTTTGGGGGTATCACACCACCTCCCCTAATAGTACATGCATGTGAAGCAATAGTTCCATACATGTGAACCAATACCAATTAATTGCTCATTTATCTGATTAATTGTTCGTTTGGTCAATTATAACAAAACTAGCCAATCACATAATTACCTCCTCTGAGGGTAATTGGGTCACGAAAAAATTAAAGAAAACTAAATGAACAACATCTTTCACTCATCAATATTATTCTTATTTTTAATCAACACGAACTTATTCATCATTAATATTATAACTTACAATATTAACAACCAGATCATTCCCAGGAAAGAAGGAGATTTTCGATAAAGATTTCTCCCTATTGACGCGCAATTAGGTGACCAAACTCATTTCCTCTACAGAACTTTCTAAACATCGTCAATAATACAAATAATAATATGAATAACTTTGTCGTCTCAATTATTGATTTAATAATAAAATATATTGTGCAGATTATACTGTGACAATAATCAAATCAATAATATGAGAGATATTATGCAGCAATTAATGTAGCAATAATTAAGTATAACTGAGTGACTTCTCACACAAGCATCAATAATCAATACCGTGTGCTACTATGCAACCATGCGTATTACTGTACTTTTACCACCGGGCATTTCAACAGTTTAACGATAAAACTTTCGCCGTTATTTTTATAAAAAGTTATTTCTGTCGTTTTCTAACTCCGACAATAATTCTATTGTGGGGTCCAACAATTATTGTGTCGTCGTACAAATATTCCCTGTTAAAATGAATATTTTCCGACTAAATGAATATTTTCCGTCACAATGAATATTTTTTGACAACTTGCTTACTTTGCAAAAAATTTCACATATCACCCTTAACTTTAACCTTTTATCAATTTAACCATTTACTAAATAGAATAATAATTATAAGAAAATTGAATACTTTCATTTCATAAAATTTGGGGTCTTACATGTAATGTTACAAATGATGTGGTAAAAGCCCTCATTGGTCCGTAGTGCATTGATGGACAGTTGTTGGTATGATCATGACTATGGGTTCTCTTCGGCCAAGGGTGCAAAGATGAATTGTTGTTTGACATGATCATGACCATTGGTGATAATAACGAATATCCTTGACGCGTAGTGCATGAATAATTCGTGGATGTGATAATAATGAATATCCTTGGGCCGTAGTGCATGAATAATTCAGTGTTGTGGATTATTTATTGAGCTGAGTCTCAGCGATAAAATATTGATAATGAACTTTTAAATCATAGAAGATAGTAGATATCATACTCTACTTGACTCTTCTAATGGATTGTTTATTCCGCTGCAGTTAAACTTGTTGTATATTGTATTTTATTAGTTTAACACTGTTGAAGGCTAACGATAATTTATTCTGTATTATCTTAGTCATAATATTCTTTACTGGGCTAGTTGAGCTCACCCTTTACTTTCATTGTTCTCTTCAGAAAATGATAATATAGCTGGGACTAGGGGAATGGAGTGACGGTTCAGATGGTTGCTTTAGTAGTCCTCACTATTATGTGAAATAGTGTGATAATAATTATAATGAGGACTTCATTTGAGTTTGAATATTGTCTACGAGACAATAATCGTGTTAAAACTCTCAGATACGTTTTGTCGTATTATATAAATGAAGTTTGTATTTGAATTCTATACCGTGTATTTGACGACTCAGAATGAGTTGTGTATACCTATTTTGGGGGCATCACATATTAATTCAAAAGTTCTGCTATATATTGTAATAAATTTATTTCGAATTAAAATTGTGAAACTAATTATCAAATACATGAGATTGGTAAAATTTAAAATAAAAAAGTTCTATTTATTATATCTCTCTAAAAAAAAATTATCACTAATATTTATCAACGTTATTAATAATCAAAAATTCGACCTAACCTTTTACAATATATATATATTATATTTTCCTTTATTCAAAGCTTACGAGATGGCTTCCATACCACTTGATAGGCACGAGCAAGTATTAATAAAATATCAGTTAGCAATCACAAAATTTATTTTATTTTTCGTATCATTTCAATTTTAAAATTGAATATATCGTTTGAAAAATTAAATTATATTTTTAATTTTAAATTTTAAGTTTAATATATTATGTTTTAATATTTTTTACTCTTTTGATGAATGCGGAGTAAGAAAATTGGAGTAAAAAAAATTTATCTAATAAAATATAATTAATTTTAAATTTTCTGCTCTTCTAAATAAAAAAATTTGAAATAGAACTAGTTCAAAGTTTAAAATAAATCCCACCTCGTAGTGCCAGAGCTATAAGACGCAACTAGTTTATCTCACCGCTCAAGCAAATAAATCATCTGGGCGTCCACATAGTTATGTGCCGGAGGTACGGGCTACTCTAAAATATTTGGACAAGCATATGATCGTTAGATCGTCGACTCCGCATCTAATATCTCATAATCCATCTGTTTTTGATTTCATTGTTTTTTTCTCTTCAGCGAAGTGTCTTTTCAACCCTTATTCGTCGACTCCGCATCAAATATCTCATAATCCATCTGTTTTTGATTTCATTGTTTTTTTCTGATTCGTACTCTGATTTTTTGACTCGTTACTGTTTTTCTGTGCTCTGCCTGGAGGTTGCAGTCTATAATCAGTCAACACCCTTTCATACTGAGGAGATATAGAGAGAAAGAGGTTTAAGTGGGGTTTAAGGTGGGTTAAGGGGTTTCTTAAGGGATTTTTTTTGAAAAATGGATTTAAGGGGTTCAGGGGAAAGATTAAGAGGAGAATTTTTATAATTGCTTTGGTTTTCAGAGAGTACAAATGACAGCTCGTACTTATTACAGAAGAACAGGTGCGTCTTTGCTTTCGCTCAAATTGATTCCATTTTTGTTAGGCGATACTGTTTCATTTCATAGTACTAATACTACTACTCGAATCTTGAGGAACCCATTTAATTCGTATCATAAAACTGTCCCTCCCTTAATAATAACGGATCGGAGAAAATTATATCAATTATTGTCTGATAAATGCAAATCCGGATTTGCTAAGCTCAATGATGCTCTTATTGTATTTGATGGAATGCTCAAAATGCACCCTTTGCCGGCTATTAACCATTTCGATAAACTATTAGCTGCTATTGTCAGAATGAAACATTACTCAACTGTTGTCTCTCTGTTTAAAGAAATGTGTGCTGCACGAATTCTGGTTGATATCTGTACTATGACGACTGTCATAAACTGTTATTGTCACTTGAATCGAGTTGATTATGGGTTTGCTGTTTTAGCTGGTGTATTCAAGGGTGGTTTTGTGCCGGATGTTGCTACCTACAGTACTCTAATAAGGGCTCTCTTTCGAGATAGTAAGGTTGTGGAGGCGGTGGAATTGTTTGAGAAGTTGATTAGGGATAAAGAAATTGACCCTGATAGAGTTATGTATGGGACCGTTATAAATGGGCTTCGCAAATCAGGAAACACGCCCATGGCTATTCAGTTTCTCAGAATGATGGAACAAGGTGGGTATACACCTGACATTGTAGATTATGGCACGATTATTGATGGTTTATGCAAAGAAAATTTGTTTGTTGATGCTTTGAATATGTTCTCTGAAATGATTGTAAAGGGAATATCACCAGATGTTGTCACCTACAATTCATTAATTCATGTCCTATGCAATTTTGGTCTATGGGAGGAGGCTTTCAGATTGTTGAGCGACATGGAAAGTAGAAAAATCTATCCAAATGTGCATTCGTTTACTATATTGGTGCATGCATTTGGCAGGGAAGGGAATGTAAAAGATGTAGAGAATGTGCTTGAAATGATGATTCGAAGAGGTGAGAATCCGAATGCAGTCACCTACAATGGGCTCCTGTATGGATATTGTTTGCGAGGAAAAATGGATGAAGCAATGAGAGTGTTTAATACAATGATAAATAAAGGGATGATACCGAATATGAGTTCCTTTAAGAAATTGGTTGATGCACTTTGCAAGGAAGGGAATGTAAAGGATGCAGAGCATGTGGTTGAAATAATTATTCAAAGACGTGGAAGCCCTAATGTAGTCACCTACAATGGGCTCATGCATGGGTATTGTTTGCGAGGTGAAATGGATGGAGCAGTGGCAGTGTTGAAGACCATGGTCAATAGGGGGATTGTGCCAGATAGTGTTAGCTATAACATTTTGATAAATGGGTATTGCAAGGAAGGGAATGTAAAGGATGCAGAGCATGTGGTTGAAATAATGATTGAAAGAGGTGGAAACCCTGATGCATTCACCTACAGTGGGCTCATGCATGGGTATTGTTTGCGAGGTGAAATGGATGGAGCAGTGGCAGTGTTGAAAACCATGGTGAATAGGGGGATTGTGCCAGATAGTGTTAGCTATAACATTTTGATAAATGGATATTGTAAAAAGATGAAGGTAGATGAAGCTATACATCTCTTTCGAGAAATGCCCCATAGAGGTTTGAAACCCACAATTGTAACTTACAACACCATTTTACAAGGGCTATTTCAGATGGGTAGATGTGCTCTAGCACGGGAATATTTTAATGAGATGCAAGCTCATGGCCATACCCCAAATCTTTACACATATGGTATCTTATTAGGTGGTCTGTGCAAGAACCATTATATTGATGAAGCATTGTCGTTGTTTAAGATGATGGAATTTAATGGTATGATTCTTGACATATCTATTTACAATATTCTCATTGAAGGACTGCGCAAAAGTAGAAGTCTTCATAAGATGAGGAATCATTTTAATAACCTTCCTTCAAAAGGGTTGAAACTAGATGTTAAGACATACACAAAGTTGATTCAAGGACTTTGTTGTGAAGGGCTACTTGAGGAAGCACTGAAGCTGCTTATTGAAATGGAAGCTAATGATTGCTTGCCAAATGGTGTCACTTTTAACACTATTATCCGTGGATGTTTTCTTAATAAGAAGTATTATAAAGCAACTATACTCCTAGAGGAAATGGTTTGTCGAGGCTTCTCTGTAGATGCATCTACTACCTCCATGTTACTGGATCTACTCTCAAAAAAAGAGCAGGATCCTACTCTCGTTGCTTTGATTCAGAAGTTCTTTCCAATTGGTGCCGGTTTAGATGGGTAGATGTGTGACAATACGAGGTACTTTGATTACATTGCAAACAATACCCATGCACGAGAACCTTAGTATTGTTCTCTGTTTAGTAGGGTATGCTTGTGATTTCAACTACTACTATTAATGTATTTCTAAAGAGAACCTTAGTATTGTTCTCTGTTTTTTTTGTTTATCCCATTTGGGAAAGAAGATGGCCTTTAGATTCATTTTTGTTTGGTCCTGTTATTGTTGCTAGTGGAGCTTGTTATATAAGAATGTAATTTTATTAATTTAATGTAATTTTCTTAACTAACACTTCAAATGGTAGTATTAATTTTGTTAATGGTCTAAATTCTTCCATTTCTCTTTGGGTCTTGCTACATGTGACGATAACGTTAATAGTAAAATATCGACATATGTGGATGCATGAGGAACGAGGGAATTAAGAAGGGTTTTATGCTAATTTATTCTATCTCAGCTCTTATAATTCACGCTAGTTGCAACTCGCAATACAACTTCATCATGAAATTGTCTACATATAAATAATTTCCCTGTGTCTTCTGTATTTATTTTGCAGTCAATATAGGCTTTTTACTTTTATTACCATGAATCTATATGATGTTAGGTGATTTGAGATACGTTGTTGAAAAATGTCACTTTATATCTAGTGATGTAAAATCAGAGTAGCTTATGTTAAACTCAGCTGAATCACAGAGATTAAAGTTGCCCACTTGATGAATTTTCTTTACTTATTTACATTTTCATATAATTAAAAAAATAACTTAAATATAGTGTCCTGCAAGCCTTAACATTTAAAAAACTTGTCAACAAATATAATAGCACTCTATTTCAAAAACAAAATGATATAGGAACTCTACATATATAAAATACTACAACCTGTCAGCCAATAATGAAAAGTTATGGGATTATGATGAAGTATTAATACTATTTTTATGAATTCGGTCGGATTCCATGAAGTGTATGATTAGGATTACGAGGAAGAAGTGATAGTACTATTTTTATAGCTCAACTAATTACAGAGATGATAAGCGTAGAAAAGAAATGCTTGCCCATATATTCTAACATATGCTTGACGGTTTAGATGGGTAGATGTGTGACAATACGAGGTCCTTTGATTACATTGCAAGATCCAGGGCATTGTCCAGATCTTTAGACATGCCGTGGAACTGTCCAAATTTTATGTAGAGCGATAATCCAGATGAGGGTTTCGACTATCAAGGGCAAGTTCAAATGTGTAAGATTAAAATTTCTAGTATAGCATCATGTATGATGTTCACAAGATTCAAAGTAGTTTTTTAGTTTTGAGCATTAGTGAAGTGGGAAGTTTATGTTTAACTATACATCAATAGCAGTGTGATCATCCAGAGGTGACAATGTGCAAATCTGATCAGGTTTTATTTAGTTTAGTTTGTTTTTGTTGATTTTTCTTTTTTTCTTTTAGATATGTAAAAGAAGCTCTGTTGTAAACCAAATAATGAATCGAGTGCATTACTTCTGTCACAGACTCACATGCCACATTATTTGATTAGCGTCAATATTTACACAATGAGAATGATATAGCTCCACTCCACTCCCCTTCTTATTTTTTATTTTTTTTTTGTCTATGATTTTAGATTGTTTATTCAGTTTGTGTAGCTGGATAAATGTTCATTTAATTCTTCGTTTGATAATTTGGCCAGTTCTAGTAAGGAATTCTTCGTATCTAGCGAAGGAGCTTTTGGTAAGAGAGACGAGTACCCAAAAATTTGATACCAGTACACCCAAGAGTGAATATATTGGTGAAGCAGCTATGGTGATGATGACTTGGTTTAGCGATTTATGCTTACAGGTATGGATGTTTGAGCTATGATTTTCTTAATGCTTGGAAATTTTTAGATAATTGTCTGCCTGTTACGATGAAATGCAGAACAGAGTGCAGGCTATTGGTTTAGCGATTTGTATCCTTTTGCCGTAATTAGGCTGTAACTATTGCTCGTCTATTCATTTTGCCCCCCACCCAAAAAAATGATATATTACTCGACATGTTTGGTTGTTAGTTTCTTTTCAGCGAGAGGAAAGGTTGTTTCACATGAACTTTTTGTTAGATTGGTTGAATGAAAACTGAGAAGCCAATTTGACTGATATCCCTACTGGAACTCACTCCCACATCATTAGTTGGCTGACAGGGATCATCTTTAGGGAAACCAGCCGTAGTTCTTGTGGAATAGTTGCTTCATATCAAACTCTTATACTCCATTTGGAACATGTAAAGCTTGAGGGAAAAGGAAACAGAAATGAAATATAAAATTTTATTGGAGCATTTTTATTCATTTTTGACACTATTTTTTTAACATTGTTCCTAATACTGAACTTTTTAGTAGTATAGATGGTTGGATTTATCTTGTTGAGATAGATTTTTTCTTTTTTACATTTCTTTTTGTTTACCTTTTCCTTTCTTTCCCTCGGTGTGTCCAAGTTCCTAATGGAACCTTAATGTTCTTTTAAATGATGGCGAACTGGAAGCCACTACCCTTAAGGTATACACCGGATAAAACACCAGATGCATACCATGCCCCAACACATGTACACTGGGTAAATCCATCGTAAATATTTGATGATTTTTACGTGCCGATATTACGAGACTAGTCAGTACAACCCAATTTCAAATTAGCTTTACGAGGGGCAGGTTGTGCAACTTATGCAAAAGTGGCTACTTTCCAAGCTTTGAAGCTGGTTTGTGATGGTTAAATTTGTAACTAATTATGCATTTATTCTTCAAAAATTTGCCAAGGGTTTAGTTGCACTTGTCATATTAGTTATATTTTGTATGACATTTGGTTGTTAGTAGCAAGTTTGAAGTTTGTGTGAGATATTGTTTGTTTAGTTTTTTAGACGAATGGTCTTTCTTATTGTTGATTTATTCATTAGGTGATTTTTGTTATTTAAAGATAAAGAGTTATTTATTGATAAGACCTGACTAGGTAGGATGCTTATCTAGGCGTATTAACAATTTTTGCACTGCAGATTGCTCTTAAGATTATTCTTTTGTTTCTGGTTCCTAACCACGTTTCACTTTTGCCTTTCTCTTATAGTCTTATATTTCTTTCCAAAGATTTTCTTTTGTTTCTTGTTGAGATTTTTCATATAAAATCTCTGTATTTATTTCTTGATTCCTTAGACTTCTTCCTGCAATTTATATCTATTTTATTGCTTGCAGGGGGGCTTTCCCAACTAGTAAAACTGGTTCTATTTTTTGGTTGTTTCGTATTATAATCTGAAAAGTAAGTGAGATCTTCTTTGTCACCTGATTAGTTGCAAGCTTAACCAGTTACCCCATTAAAGTCAGATTATATATTACTCCATCCGTTCTAAAATTAGAGATACAATTTGACCTTTGAGATTGAACGACAACATATTAAACTTATAATTAATGTAAATTTATTTAATTTTAGGAACAGAGGGAATACTACTTTTGATCTGTATTTTTTGTTAGTTTCCCCTTGGTACTTTTGATATGTATTTTCTGTGAGTTTCCACTCCTAAAATTTGATAATATAAGCCTGTTTCACCAAGTGTTATCTGGAACCGTTTCGGTTCGCCGAATTGATACGGGTACGTGGAATGCTATATAGGCCAAACCCATGTATGCTAGGGTAGCTTTACATGAGTACTTGTGCTTGAGAATTATCTTGCAATCTAAACGTAACGAAACTAAGTTTATAGAAGAGTTTTAATTGAATCAACAAGTTGATTGTTTTATAAATAATTTAGTACAAATGTATTATTTGAGCATCCAATACTAAATTAGAATATTATTATTTGTACAACTGTAGGAAAGCAACAAAGAATTATTTCGGTATACTAAATTTAGAGTTTTAGTTACCAGAGTGTTAGTATCTGGTAACTTTGGTTCCACCCATACTTTCTAGCCCTTAACCCTTATTTCGTAGACATTTTCAGGATCTCTAGTTGCTGCAAGCTTTAGCTTCTAAAAGAATGATGCAAAATTTTGTAATGATCAGTAGCAACTAAAAGTTTTAATCCTTAAAATCAGATTAACTACTATTGTTATTTTCCTATAGTTGTCTTTAATGTTCTCTTTGTGCCCCCTTATTTGTTTCCAAGTTTTATGTTTATCTTTTCAAATATAAGATTAATTATTGCTGAAATATGTTGAGAATCAGAAAACTTAAAAAGGAAGAAGTATGGAGCAAGAGGAGGAGAGGAATATATGGAACAAAGCTTTATTAATCTGATAAGAAAAACAGAAACAATTTCTTCATGTAAAAAACAGAATACTACTAGCCTATTTATAATAGGCACTTAAACAACAACTCCTACTTTCATGCTACTACCAACTGAATGGCGTAAGACTAGAACTTACCCAATTTATTCTAACTGAAGTAAAGCAGTTCAATCTAGTAAATAAATAAGACTTGTTCAACCAGCTAACTAGCACAGAATCAGGATTACACATCAACATCTTCCCTTAATCCAGATTCGACAAAGTCGTCATTCCCATCTTCTGCTTTAGCTTGATGAAGGCGTCATACTTCAGTGGCTTAGTTAGGATGTCTGCCACTTGATCTTCAGACTTGCAGTACTCCAATTCTATCTCCTTTTTGGCAACTTGGTCTCTCAAAAATGATAGCGAGTGTCAATATGCTTGCTTCTTTCATGTATGACAGGATTCTTGGCTAGACTGATTGCAGAAACATTATCAATGAAAATCTTCATAGGCTTCTTCTGTGGAACACAAATTTGACTTGTTAAATAATGCAGCCAGATTGCTTGACATGCACTTGATGCTGCTGCAACATACTCTGCTTCACAGGTTGAAAGTGCAACAATTGATTGCTTCTTAGAGGACCACGAAAAAGCTGTATTTCCGAAATTAAAACAGTAGCCAGAGGTGCTTTTACGATCATCTAAATCTCCTCTCCAGTCACTGTCTGAGTATCCTACAAGAGCACACTGGTTAGTTGAAGCATAAAACAAACCATGATCATAAGTGCCCTTTAGGTATCGCATGATTCTCTTGGCAACTGTATATGAGATTGTCGAGGAGATTCCATAAACCTGCTAATCAAACCAACTCCATAAGAGATATCAGGTCTTGTGCATATCGCAAGCTGCCAACAATTTGCTTGAGATAAGTTGGGTCAACAGGAGCCCCATCATCATTCTTTGATAATTTTGTTCCAACTTCCACAGGAGTTCTCACAGGATTGCATTCAAACATATGAAACTTCTTTAAAAGATCAACAACATACTTCTTTTGGGAAATAAAAATCCCATCTTCTCTCTCGAACTACTTCTATCCCAAGATAATATGACATCAGACCAAGGTCTGTCATTTCGAACTCATCCATCATAGATCTCTTAAACTCTGAAACCAGTTTGGGATTATTGCTTGTAAAGATTAAATCATCAACATAAAGACACAACAATAATATATCACCAGAATTATTAACTTTGACATATAGAGAGTGCTCGGAGGGGCATTTTTCAAAACCTATTTTACTGAAGAAGGAATCAATGCACTTGTTCCATGCTCTCGGTGCTTGTTTCAGGCCATACAGTGCTTTCTTCAGTCTAAAAACTTTATCTTCCTTTCCCTTCTTCACAAATCCTGGCGGTTGCTTGACAAAAACCTCTTCTTCCAAAGGACCATTTAAAAATGCCGACTTCACGTCCATTTGGTGAACCTTCCAATGATTTTGCGCAGCCAAAGCAATAAGCAATCTAATAGTTTCAATTCGAGCAACAGGAGAGAATACCTCTTGATAGTCATAACCCGGTTGTTGCTCATATCCCTTCGCCACTAATCTCGCCTTATGCTTCTCTACCTTGCCATCTGACTTTCTTTGTCTTGAAAACCCACTTCACATCAATAACTTTGTGTCCTTGTGGAATATCAGTAAGCTCCCATGTTTCATTTCTTTCTATAGCATTTATTTCTTCGGTCATGGCATTCACGCACTTGGAATCTCGATTTGCTTCAAAAGTCGTTGGTTCACACATAATGCACGTAATTTCCATCATCATCAATAGCGTTATCAGAAATTACCTCAAAATCACGCAACGTAATCGGTGGCTGTTGTTGCCTCCTTGGTCTTTCTGTTTCCAAGGGGGTAAATCTTTCTTGAGCAGAGATTGGTGAAGCTTCTTGATTTCTGACGAGAGTTGAAACTTCAGAGACCTCTCCAAGCTCAAAAACGAGGTGTCTACCCGAATCATCATGTATTTCTACATCCCATTTCCAAACCTCATCTTCGGCAAACGTCACATCCCTGCTTACAATAACCTTATTTGTCACTGGATTATACAGCTTGTAGCCACCACGCTTGTAGCCAACACAGATGGTTTTCACCCCTCGGTTATCAAGCTTTGTCCTTGTTTGCGCTGGAACATGAGCATAAGCAACTGATCCAAACACCTTCAGGTGTTTTACATTTGGCTTGTAACCACTCCATGCTTCTACAGGGGTAATATCTGGGACACTCCTTGTTGGAGACCTGTTTAATAAATAAACCGAACACGATATAGCTTCTGCCCAAAAAGAATTAGGCATACCCGTGGCCCTTAACATGCTCCTCATCATATTCATTATCGTTCTATTCTTTCGTTCGGCAACTCCATTGTGTTGTGAAGTATAAGGGAATGTGACTTCATGCTTGATTCCCTGTTCATCACAAAACTTATTGAATTCAGCAGATACATAATCACCCCCACCATCAGTTCGCAGCACCTTAATAAGCTGTCCACTTTCCTTTTCGACATGGGCCTTGAATTTCTTAAAATACCCAAAAACATCAGATTTCCTTTGCAGAAAATAAACCCAGATTTTTCTGCTATAATCGTCAATGAAAGTGAGAAAATACTTATTTTTCCCAATTGACGGCGTGTTCATCGGGCCACATACATTGGAGTGAACGAGCTCAAGCGGTTGTACTGCACGTTGATTTTCTGCAACAAAGGGAAGCCTACTTTGCTTTCCAAGAGTACATGCTTCACACAACTGATCATGATGTTGAATGCTTGGTAAACCAGTCACCATATTTTTTTGAGCAAGCAACTTTAAACTACGAAAATTTAAATGTTTGTAACGAAGATGCCACAACCAAGATTCATCCTTTACAATAGCATTAAGGTAGGTATAACTACCACAAGAAATATCAACTTGAAACATTCGATTCATGGTTAGAGGAGCCTTAAGAATGAGTGTACCTCTTTTGTCAAGAATGGAGAGTTGTTTGTTCTAAATACTCATGTCATACCATTTTTCCAGCAATTGGCCAATACTAAGCAGATTGCTTTTCATGCCCGGCACATAAAAAACATCAGAGATGTACTTATGATCTCTATTCTTCAATTTTATGACAATCTTCCCTTTCCCCATTACTGGGATTGAACTGTCATCGGCAAATTTTACCTTCGATCTCACTGATTCATCAAGGTTAGTAAATAACTCCTTCTTACCACACATATGATTCGTACATCCGGTGTCAAGAAACCAGGTGTGATAGCTTGGTGCTTCATCCGCTGCTGTAACCATTAAGAGAGCATGACTCTCATCATCATCATCACTTCCTTGTACATATTGAGCCCTTTGATCAACCTCCTTGTAGCTGCACTCACTAGCGTAGTGTCCAATTCTATGGCAAGAGTAGCATTCAACATTGGACTTGTCATACCTCCCTTTACCATATCCTCGTCCTCGTCCTCGTCCTCTGGAGTTCGAGTTGTGTTGATGATAGCTGTCTGATCTCACTGCTTTGTCATTCCCTTGAGAATCAACACTACCACGTCCTCGTCCTCGTCCTTTGTTGTTGTTGTGACTTCCACGTCCTCGTCCTCTACCTTGAGAACTGCCTCGTCTTGTGTTGGTCTCACTGCTGCGTTCAGCTTTGGTGGAAACTTGACTTTGAAAGGCCTGCTCAACTGGTTTTTCAATTTGCTTCTCATTTATACGTTGCTCATGTGCTTGTAACATACCTGATAGCTCATCAATTGTCATCTTAACCAAATCATGAGCTTCTTCTATTGCCACTACAATATGCTCAAATCTGGGTGTTAGTGTCCTCAAAATCTTCTCAATTTTTAACTGCTCTGAATATTCCTCCCCGTTAGTTTTCATTTGGTTTATCAAAGCAAGAACTCGACTTACATAATCGGAAACACTTTCAGAAGATTCCATTTGTAAGAGTTCATATTGACGTCTTAAGGTTTGGAGTCTCACCTTCTTAACTTTATCAACACCCGTAAATGACGTCATCAGAGTATCCCATGCTTTCTTTGATGTTGTTGCATCTGCAATCTTCTCAAAGACCTCATCATTCACCCTTGATGAATGAAGTCACGATTATTTTTGTCCTTCTTCTTCTTCCGGTCACGATGAGCATTTCATTGTCTTCAGCTTTTGTTTCAAAGAATTCCACGAGACTCCATTCTCCAAAGAAGCTTAGCAATTCATGGTAGTCAAAAAGCACCCTCATCTGCACGCTCCATCGGTTGTAATTTTTCCCAGTCAAAATGGGAACGGAAATCTGAGTTGAGCCGTTCATGAACCGCAGCTCTGATACCACTGTTGAGAATCAGAAAACTTAAAAAGGAAGAAGTATGGAGCAAGAGGAGGAGAGGAATATATGGAACAAAGCTTTATTAATCTGATAAGAAAAACAAAAACAATTTCTTCATATAAAAAACAGAATACTACTAGCCTATTTATAATAGGCACTTAAACAACAACTCCTACTTTCATGCTACTACCAACTGAATGGCGTAAGACTAGAACTTACCCAATTTATTCTAACTGAAGTAAAGCAGTTCAATCTAGTAAATAAATAAGACTTGTTCAACCAGCTAACTAGCACAGAATCAGGATTACACATCAACAAAATAGAGTATTTGTGTTTTATTGTTGTGGCCCTGTTCTCGACTAGTGAATGACTCCATAGTTATGTATGAAGATTTTTATGGCAAAGTTTGTACACCAGTGAAGTCAAACTACCCCTGCTGTAGTAATGTACTAATGTTGAAGAGAGGATTTCGACTGTTCATGTACAAGATTGGATCTATTATGTTGTAGCTATTGTCAGATTGCTCAGTCGCTACAAGAGGAATGTGATGCGCCGACGAGATATGGCGACCAGTGCTAAAACCCGTCGCCAGCCATATTCCCTGTAATTAAAAATATAGAAAATTCTATTTCCCACTCTCGCTTTTAGTTCCCTACTCCCGCTTATCCAACCCCAAAGTTCAGTTTAATTCATGCCTCAAATTCCTACCCAAACTGAATCTCTGTAATCTACTTCTTCAATTCTCAAGAAATTTTGCCCCATCGATTGATTTTCAAGTAATTTCGCCACATCAATTGATTCTCAGGTATTACTGATTTTGTTCTCCGATTTGTGACTTGTGACTTTGGGTGTGTTTACCGATTTTGTTCTTCGATTCTCAAGTAATCTACTTTTTTTGTTGATATAAAAGCAGGCAAAATATATGAACAAAACTCTGACTTTTATGCTGTTGATCCTTGTTTCGCAGGAGTTTTCTTCTTCACTTCAGGTGGCCAATACCACTTTGGCTGACGAATTTGAAGGCCAAGTTCTGACCTTCGACCGCTATTCCAAAATCCTCATTCTTCAAGAGGGATTAAAATCATCGGTGGGATCATGAGGAGGACCCAGCTGGCGAAACATACGTCTATTACAAGCCAATTACATAAAGGAGTTTTCTTTCTTAGGTCAAGCTGAAGAAGACCCTCTTGATATCAATAAATGTTTCCTTAATCTCAATACTCTCCAATCCAAGGAACACTCTGCCATTAGGTATAATTTTATTTCTATTTTAATTTTGTTTTACTTTCATTACCCACTTGTTGAATTTATTTTTCTTCATTTCTTTTTAATCTTATTTGTATTGTATTTTTGTTCTATGATGAATGAATTACAGACGAGCATAATTTTGTACTGTCTCAAAAATCATGGTACATTATATCTTATTGTCCTCCAAGACCAACAGAACCTATAAGCTTTTAGTATGTCTACCTCCATACTTAAAACTTCTTGTACTGTATTATAAGGCTTCTCGGGTAATGAGACCGGTGATCCTATGTGTCTTTTCCTTCTCACTTTCTTGGTTTATATGCTTGATGGTGGACCGAGGTTGGTTTTTGGAGAGATGATAGGAGTCTCATCTTCAAATTTCAAGAATGTTGATTATTTTTTCGATATCTGAGGAATTTTTTGGGTTGAATGTGAATTTTGGGAAAAGTGATGTTGAGGGCATCAATTTGAAGGAACAATCCCTTGTTGCTTATGTTTCTTAAGTTTTACAGTCTCTAGGATTTTCCCATTCCCTATCTTTGAGTGCCTCTGGGTGATAATCCCAAGTTTAGAGTGTTTTGGTGTTCGGCGGTTGAAAGAGTTGCTAAAAGTTGGATGTGTGGGAAGGGTCTTGTTTTTTGCCTTAGGTCCAGAACGAAAGAAATGAATCTTCATAAGCATAATCTATTGTTGTTTGCCACTTTGAATAATTGGGCAAGGCTTGGGGGCAGTCTCCTGGCTCATTTTTTTGGGGTTAGTTTTGTACTTTCAGGATAAATTGGGTTCTCGTACTACATTATATATGGAGGGATCCTGCATTGTATTATATATACAATTTTTTGAGACAGTGAGATTGATTTAGTGCCGACCGTGGACACAATCCTACCTTTAGGCAAACTACGGGAAAAAACACCTTTACCCCATCGTGGTCGTCGTGTTTTAAGCAAGTAGCCACTGTACTTTAAAAAAATTCAATTGGCCCACTGTACTTTTTAAAATTTAAAATCAATCCATTTCGTCCAATTTTCGTCACAGACGTTAAGAAATCAGTCTTTTCCTACGTGGCTTTAAAAAAAAACAAAACACGTGTAATTGTTGATGTAATTAGTAAGACCAATCAGTTTATCATGCGTGGAGTTGAGCGGTAGGAAGATATAAGCAACAACCAAACAGTTGCTGTCGAAAGGCATAGAAGAAATCGAGTTCGAGTTCTGAGAAGAAAGCGACAAAGTTGATCTTAATATCAGGCGAAATCGAGTGGGTCGATTGAAGGAAAGAATACATGTAAAGGTCCTGATTGTATGTTATACCAATAATTGAAGTGAAGAATTGAAGAACTAGGGTTTAAATTTCTCAGCAAAATTGCAGACAACAAATGCACGAAAATTAGGGCTTTTACCTGATAACTGGTATCGAGGCTAGTGCGAAGTTATCGCGCATCTAATATGGCTTCATCACGATCTAGATCATTGTCAACCACTGCTGCAAACATGCACATGTGTTTTTATGATGTACCAGTGCGAATCTGTGTTTCGAAGAAAGATAGGTCAAAAGGAAAATGATTTTATGGCTGCCGCAACTATGGGGTTAGTTTCCTCTGTCCAATTTGTAAACTGCATTTCATCCCTCTATCTGTTAAATAATGTGTGGTATGTGGCTCTGTTTTCCCTCTCTGTTAAATAATGTTTGGTATTTGATAGGAATCTGAGAGATATTGTGGATATTTTGAATGGGTTGAACTACCTTCCAATGTTGATGAAGCAACTAGTGTGATGAGCAAGCCAGTTGAAGAGGTGAGCTTAGTGATGGATAAAAATGCAAAACTGAAGCAGAAGTTGAAAAATTTGAAGAAGGAAACACTAATAAAGAAAATGGAAGTTGATAGACTTAAGGAGGCAAACTCAAAACTTAGAATTTGTTGTGTATTGTCATGGATTGTTATTGTAATTGTAATGTTGACATGAATTTGCATGATGTAATGGTAATGTATTGATTGTAATGGATGTGCTGTCCTGTAATAGGTTAATGGTGATAGGAAAGATGTAATGGTACCCTCTATTGAAATGCAGAAGATGTTAATGTTTGAAAATATTTGTCATGGTACCCCCATTGAAATGCAGAAGATGTAATTGTTAATGTTTACATTCCATAAACACAACCATTCATTCAATAAACAGAGCCAACAACAATTGCCAAAAACAGAGCCAACAACAATTTCCAAAAACAGACCCAACACCATAACCATAACCATACATTCCATATTCCATAAACACAACCATTCATTCAATAAACACAACCATTCATTGCTTAAAATCAACTGCATAACATAACCAAAGCACAAGTACAATTCAAAATAGAATTTGGTTACCAAAATATAACATGAATAAATTTTCATCAAGTCAGATGATGAAGATTGCCCCAAAAAATACATTCATACATCCACTGGTAATGAAGAATGCCCCAAAAAATACATACATAATATCCAACTGCAGCCAACTAATAAACCATTGTTTACATAATATGTTCACTCTAGTCACTCACTGGAGTTCTTTTACCCTTTACTTTCCATATACTTGTCTCACTGGTTGATGGTCCACCTTCACTTGCTGCCCTTCTAGGAGTTCCACTTGCACTTGCAGATGGTCCACTAGCAACATGAGATGGTCCACCTACACTTGCTTCCATTCTTGGAATTTTCCTTACCTACCTGCACAATTGCATTTAGTCTTAGACATTGAACAATCATTGAAACAATTCAATTGAACATTCAATCTAAATACATGCTTACTTCTTGTTGAACATTTTGATTTCCAATACCAGACTTTTTTCCTTGACCCCTTTCTTTCCTTTTCACCTGCATAATAGAACCACATTTAAACTAATATACAATCACATCATAAAAACTATTACAAGGATTGATTTTAAAATAGCTTAATAGGCCTTGGTTCACTCCTAATTTGTCGTGGGGTAGCTTGCCTTGGTTCTCAGTAGGTTGTGTCATCTTACAACCTAACTTGTTATGCCCATACTCCTTATACCTAGAGCACCTAACAGATGTCCCTTTCCTAGATGACTTGGTCTTGCTACTAAGCTCTTCATTAGGATCCTTCCTCCTATTTTTCTTAGGTCTGCCTGCTATTCTCTTGGTTGGTGGAGGCAACAATTTTGTCATGTTAGCAGGAGGCCATTCATTTGACCCCCCCCATTGGATTTAACAAGTGGTTTTATGATTTCAGATAAGTTTCTACATAATAACAAGAATTAACATAGTTCTCAATTGGTTGTTCCATGTGAAGGATTTCAATTACTCCATGGTGGCAAGGAATACCAGATAACTCTCATACCCCACATGAACAAGTCATAACCTCTATGTCTACCTTGTATTTTCCACTCCTATCAGACACTTCAAACTTGTGCCCCCCATCCCAGTCATACTCACAGTATTTGGTTAACTCAATGGACTTATTAACCTTTGTCATAATCCTAGGACATAACTTTGCCTCTATTTTTTGCATCTCATCTCTCTTTGTATGAATTCTACCCATGACTTGTGTTTTTATATCTTCAAACATAGTTAGTAGTGGTTTATACCCAACCTCTAAGATCCAACTATTAAAACATTCAGACATGTTATTAGTCACAACATCACATTTGGTTTCACAAGAAAAAAATGCCTTGCTCCACTGCTTAGGAGGAATATTTAATAGATGAGTGTGAGCATCCTTACTCTCCTTCCTGATGTCAACCATTGCCCTTCTGAAATCATGAGGATTATTGGCCTTGGCTGCTATCTAAAATATCACCTTCAAGGCTGCTCCTGGGAATTTCTTCCTCCAGTTAGCGTAGATGTGTCTTGCACAACATCTATGCTCTGCCTCTGGCAAAAGCTCTTGTATGGCAGGCATCAAACCCATGTAATTTTATCATAAAAACAGATTTAGTACTAATATTATATAACAGAAAATTCAATGTTAATATAATTAAGTAAATTATACCTTTTATTGGTCAGTTATCAAGGTTCATCCTCTACCTAATTTCAGGCCAACATCCTCAAGCAATAGACTCAGAAACCAACTCCAAGAATCCTTGTTTTCACTTTCAACCACTGCCCAAGCTATTTGGGAACATTTGGTTGTTTGCATCCCTACCAATAGCAGACAACAACTCACTCCTGCAGTATGTCTTTAAGAAACAACCATCAAGTCCTATTATGTGTCTACATCCCTCCAACCAATTTTGTTTCACAGCTTTAAAACAAATGTACATTCTTTGAAATCTAGGTGGAGTGCCTCCATCACCTCTAATTTGGACTATGCTACCGGGATTTGTAGCTAGAATCTCATTCCCACACTCCCAGACTTTAGCATAATGCTCCTTCAAGGTGCTCTCAATTTCACTTAAAGCTACTTTCTTTACTCGTCGACACTGAGGTAATGATGATTGCAGTCCAAACCTTTGTTTAATTGCAGCCTGCAATTCCCTTAACCTCATTCTTGGTTTTGCTCTTATGGTACCCCCAAATTTGTCAACCAACCATCTAGACCTAACAATCCTAATCCTTGTTTTCCTCACACAATAATGCTTCTCATTGTATGATTTAATTTGAAACACCTTCTCCCTTGGCACATAACTAGCCCACAACCCCCATGGACAGTTACTGACACACTTTGCTTGTATTTTTGTTTTCTCATTTACAAAATAATATATTCCCTTTCCATAACCAACTGTATAATTCACTATAACTTCCCTACATTGTTCAGGTCCAGTGAATGTCATATCAACTTCAAATTTTATCTTACTAATTGGAGTGTTGGGATTATATGCTGGAAGAGCTCTTTTCTCTTTTCTCTGTGGCTCCTCTCCTTCCCATTCACTGTTACTACTAGAATCACCTCTTGGAGGAACCTCATCATCAGAAATTTCTTCATTTTCTACCCAAGGCCTCATTCCTTGTGTCCCAAACACCAATTCATCCTCATCATCTGAAAATGTTGGTTCAACTTCAACCTCTGCATTCTTAGTTTTTCTAGATTTCCTAGCCTTTTCCCCCCTACTACTGCTCTCTTGTATACCAACATCCACATTTGGTTCATCCACTGTTGGTTTTTTAGCCTTACATGTAGTTGATTTGGAGGAGGCATTACCTCTAGCAGTATTTGAGGACCCAGGCTGCTTTCTTGGGATAGATGGAGCTCCAACCTCCTCAACTTGTAAGTAACCAATATCAACTGGTTCTTCATCAAGGTTTACTTCACAATTCACAACCAACTCTTGTTCTTTTATTTTTTTTATCTCTTCCTTTCTTTTCCTTATATTTATCAATTCCCCATTCCCATCATCATCAGTAGCTTCACTTAACTCATCAATTTCCTCATCACTAGCATTACTTGAATCATCATCTGTATGTTTTGGTGCTTCCTCATCTCTGACATCAACCACATCCTCTATTGCAGGTGCTTCTTCATTATCACCATGGTCACAGTATATATCCATCTTCCCAGTTTTTAGAGCTTCTTCAATTAGCAGTCTTACACTATTATCATCATGAAGAAGTTCTAGACAATTCTTCAAATTAAACCTTGCCAATTTGAAGTACATAGAAAAGTCTCTTTTATACCCTAGGTGTTTTACCAACTTCACCATCTTATCAACATTCAAGTAATTTCCATCTTACCCCTCATAACTTTCTTTCCTTCCACCCTCATAAACATATGATCCATCCTCCTTAGTAACAAATTGACCTCTATGGTACAATTCAACATCAAAGTATTTCATGTTGCATGAAACATAATGCACACTATCAATACCATGACTATTAACTGAATAAACAAACTACAGGGTCACCAATTAAAGAAATCTATAAATATTAAAGAAATTACAAATTACATAGCTTACAAATTAAACAATGAATACAACTGTAAATATATTACACAACTGTAAACATTAAACATATTACAGGGTCACCAATTAAAGAAATCTGTAAACATTAAAGAAATTAACTACTCACTTTTTATACTGTAAACATTAAAGAAACACAACTCTAAACATTAAACAAATTCCCACTTTTTATACTTTGTAAACATTAAAGAAATTAACAACTCAAAATCAGTCTACACAAACGACAAATCTGTTTCACCCATTTCACTTTAATCACTATTAATCGACAAAACCCACTATAAACCACAATAATATTACTTTAAACTTTTGAAAACAAAACTTTTGCACCAAAACCCCACCATAGCAACGCTTTTAAGAAAAACCCAGATGAAAAGGAGTGCAATATTTAAATTTTCAGACAAAAATTGGTGGAACCTAGATAAAACTTACATGTTTGGTAGAAGATACAAACCTAGCTTTCTTGGAATGATCCCCCACCTTCTTCGTCGCTTTGTGTCGCCTGAGACCCACCTTCTTCCTCGATTTCTTCTCAGACAAAAGTTAACTTTTGAGCCCTAGATGAATTGTTTTTGTCGTTCCTTTTGTTTGATGCGGTTTCCTCCCGCCCATTCCACGCATGATAAACTGATTGGTCTTACTCATTACATCAACAATTACAAGTTTTTTTTAAAGCTACGTAGGAAAACTTGACTGATTTCTTAACGTTCATGACGAAAATTGGACGGAATGGCTTGATTTTAAATTTTTAAGAAGTACAGTGGGCCATTTGAATTTTTTTTAAAGTACAGTGGCTAATTGCTTAAAACATGACGACCACAATGGGGTAAAGGTGTTTTTTTTCCCGACAAACTACACAAAACTGTCTTTTGTGATTTTCTTTAGATCTGTCTTTGCTATTGTTTTTGTCGTGTTATTATTTTCTAACAAAATCCCCTTCTCCATAGTAAATAACAACTGTTCATGACAAACCACATAATGATACAAATGAGACATGTATACTTATTGATAAACAAGTGGAAAATAATTTGAATAATGTTTGTGTATGAGCACTGAATCAATTGTATTTGGGACTCTAAGCATTTTGAAATAGCTTTACCAACATGGACTATATAGTTGATAAAGATACTAGTGTAGTATGTAGCTTCTTCTATTAGTAATTATTTGCAATTCAACAAATGGTTAATATATGTTATTTTTGTTGTTTCAGAGAACTTTTGTTGGGGTTGATTTCTTCAGTGTTTTTCAAGAGGTATACCTTCAAACAAATGACCCTCGTGTGTCCAACATTGTAAAATTCTCTGACGCAATTAGCGAGCTGAAAGTAGAGGTATTATTACTTCTTTGACTTGTAGTTGTTAGTTGTTACTAGAAAACTGGTATGGTGTATTATATGTGTAAAAACCACACTCCGATTTGATAATATTTGTCACTTGTCTGTGTTTCATTAATGACTGCATATTGCATCTGCATACCTAAATAACTGTCTTCCAATTTGCTGCACAAACTTTTATCATTAGAATCAAGCTTATCATGAACATGCTACTGGACCCATTTCAAAACTATGTATCAGGTGGTCCTTGTGTTATCCCTAACCCACACGACTCCAATTCAACACATTTACACATCAAAAGAATTATATTCGGAACAATCAAAATCGTCATTGAAACATTTGAATGTTGTATTTTTTTCTTTGTATCAGTCTTCCTTTTTTTTCTTAATGAAATTTGGGTTCGTAGCGAAAATTCTAATGACTGACGTTGACCATGACTAATTAACACTGAAGTTATGCTTTTTTGTCTTATGTTAAATGCAGCAGGCTGCAGCATCAGTCAAAGATGGAAATCGCATCCTTTTCCGGTTTGACAAAGCAGCCTTTTCTTTCAAGTTCCTGCCTTTCAAGGTACCTTGTCCAGTACCATTTAGACTTCTTGGAGATGAAGCCAAGGGTTGGTTAGACACTACATATATATTTGTCGCAATCTGGAAATCTCCGTATATCAAAAGGAAACAAGGTAACTATTCACATAAATATATCCATCAACTCAGGTCACTCCTCTTGCTTTTCCATTGTCGTAATATGAGCACTTCCATATATGAATCAGTAAAAAATTACTCAAATTTCCTTTTAGTATGTGACCTGCTAAATATTAAGAACCCCCAGCTATGTCGCTGTAGTATAGGGCACCACATTTGTGCTGCAAAAGACCACTGAACCCAGGCAAATATTGCTTTCATCGATTTCCACTGATACAAAAGTGAGAAAAGTAAGTCATTGCTCCTTTCTTGTTGGAATAAGTAAGCTTGGCCCCAAGTGTGGGGATTGAATCAAGAACCTTGAGATTCTTCCTACAAGGATTCTTCCATTTCTCCAGCCTTTGGGGTTAAGAAATGTAAGTTCTTAAAACCTGCAATACATCAAAAAGGATATCTCTATCTGTCTTACATGTTTTTGCTATAGCCTTTGTTTACTGACTTTCACATGCTCAAATTTGTTCCATAAGTTGTATTGTGCTGATGATGCAGAAGAAAATAAGTCAGGAGTTGAAGAAGCTCAAGGATTATTATTGCATGAAGAAGTAATGAAGGGAGAAAATCATACAAATTCTGAAGGTGAAGAAAGAGGTTTTCATGAAAAAATTGGAGATTATCATGTCGAAAAACAGAACTTGGATGAAAAAGGTTAGTAATCTCTTATTTTTATCTGACCAACAAACTCTTTTCTTGTGTTATGGAAATCAATCATTTATGTTCATGCAGAGGATATTGAAGGGGAAGCAATATAAAACCAATAGCAGAAGATAAAGACTTCCATGAAGCAGTGTTTCCTTCTGACACTCCCTTGGGAACTGGTGAACTAAATGTGGAAAAGCAGACGTCAGATGAAAATGGTTAGTAATGTTTAATTGTTGCAACATCTTTCTCTCTCGGGTTAGTTTCCTTTGTTCATATGTTGCTATGGATTTCACCTACAGATGAAAATGACTCTGAGCTTAAGCCTCCTACCCAAACTTTCGAAATTCCGACAGAATCAAATGATGCACCCAGTCTAGGCAGTGGAGTCCTAAATGCTTCATCTGACATATCCGACGACAAAGATGAAAAGACTCCTGAGAAGCCAAATTTGGAGAAGGATTTGATAGAAACAAATGAGAATCATATTCAGACAGAAGTCCCTGTTGAAAGAGGTTAGTTCAATAATCTCTCAACTTCAAGAATTCATTTACTTTTTTACCATGTGTTATAGCTAGCTAATAAAACATTATTCTCATACTTGTATTCAAGATGATGATTTTGAACAAATTATATATGTTTGTATGTATGTATATATACACAGGCGCGATTTGCTTGACATTTCACCCACCCTAACCGAGGCATTTAGGGAACTATTATTGATGTAACCATTTCCTTCTTCCCTCTTTTTCTTCTCCATTATTGAATTTATTAGCCTTGCTTATGTTTTCATTCATGATTTCAACATCATCACCACCAAAATTTCTCCTTTATGTACCATATTATGAATCCAACCCAGATTACATTTGCATGAGATATAGCAATCATCAATCATTATAGTTAATCCTGGTCTAAATAACCTAATTAACATTCTTTGCAAAACAGATTGAATTAGGATTTGGTATATTCCTTTTCCTTTAAACCCAATAAGGCTTAAGGTTGTATCAGTAACCCTCCCCGAAAGCATACTGTTTTCAACAGCAGCATCACCTTCCTAAGAACATTTACCTTTTTAAAATAAAATAAAAAGTCTTTGGAACTTGGAGGAAAGGAAAACAAATATAAAATAAAACTAAATGTGAGGGAAAAAGTAATCTTACTGAACATGTCTGATTATCAACACTTCTGAAAAATCTCATTCTCCATCTCACTTTAGTTGCTATGCCTTTTCTTTGGGCGCTTGTGGCACGAATTTTAATAGAAAGTGTTTGTCAAGGGAAAATAATTTCTTTTCTACCTATTGACTATAGAACAGTTGGACTGGTTTTGGACTTTTTGGTCATGGTAGATGTTTGCCATTTACGTTTCCTTCTAAATGGTGGTGATCTGTGTAACAAGTTCATGCAACTTTTCATGTGTTCGTTTTCAATATTAATCACTATAGCATACGAAAATGTGTAGCTTATGCTGTTTGATCTGCCCTTCCCTTTTTAAGTTAACTGTGATCTCCATTCGTATTACCCTTATCCCTACTGTTCTAGAGTCCAGCCGAAAGAAATATCTCGTAATGATCTTCAATTTTTGATCCAACTTTTTTAGGTCTGAGCAGGATTCTTTCACGATATGTTTCGAGTCTAATCCTCCAGAACCTTGGAACTGTATTGTTTATTTGTTTCCAATGTGGTGTTTGGGGTTGGTAATTAGAATTAGGATTCTTTCCCCCCATAAGGTTAGCATTTCTAGCATTTTGATATTAACGACAAACACTACAATTGATGACCATTAGATGTTTTTACAAAATAGTTAATTTGCTCGAAATTGTTATATCAATGGTTGGATTTTCTAGATTTTATTGTTTTGAAAGATTGAGCTTCCGGCAGTGTGTGCATCCTAATATTTAAGTTGTTCGTATTTCTGCTCTAGCATTAAATATATCTTGTTTATACTGCAGGGTTCTAGTACTAATGATAGGATGCATAATATTCCTTTCACTATCTGAGAAACAAATTAGTAAATGGTTAGAGGAGGATTGTTATTTAGAGAAGCGGATTAGAGCCTTAGAGGAATTAAAGTGTTGTCTATCCTGTTGATGTTTAATAGAATTGAAGTGCATGCAACTTTAATTTCTGCATGAGCATTGTAATTCTCCTTCTTTTAGTAAAGTTGAGTACTACATTAGTAAATCTTTGTGCTTCTTGTCTTGGGGTGTAGCCTTTGTCTTGTAATGCAAAAGCGGAATTTATACTGAGTGAGTGACTGAGTGAGATCTGCTACATTGTTGGAGAGGGTCAAAATTGTTTTCTCATTTTTTGTTTTGTAGTTTCAGGGCTTCCTTCTTCTGTTGCTCAATTGACTTCAAGTATATCTGATCTGGCTTCCTTTTATCTCTAAGGAGATTCTTGGCTTCAGCAGTGATGGTGGAAATCTTTTCAAACAATTCTGTTAGTCTGTTAGATTTGATGATGACTACTGTGATTGTGTAAATATATGATAAATGTGATTATGTGCTTGTGAGGATGAAATAGTTGTACTTATTATTAGTGTTGGAGCCATCCCAACTCTTACAAGTGTAAGTTGTAATTAAAAGGGTTTGCTATGTTTTGTTTGGATTACTACTTATATCCTAATAATTAATTAATCTATATATAGCTTTTGATCCATACAAAAATCCATGTTGATTTTTAGTCATTTCAGTTGTATTTGTTTAAGTCAATTCAATCCGAAAGAACTAAGAGAGAAGACTTATTTCAAGCAAATTAGAATTAAAGATGGAGAATTAATTAACTATAATTAAATTAATTAGAATATAGAAATTAATAATAAGAAATTAATCTAAGAATCTGAATCTATTAAACAATAAACATAATAAATAATTTAATCTCTTCTATTTTTTATAACTTAATTATGGTGTTAATTTCTCTTTCTTTTAATTTAGTAATTTTATAATTAACACGGGCAAGCATAGACTATGAAAATTGAAGGATTAATTATAACACATCACAACTTTTTCGAGCAAGCATGCATTATGAAAAACTCATATCTTAACAATAATAGATCAAGATTCAAAACCTCTTAATTAATTTAAAATCACATAAGAACTACAAAACGAATGTATTTTAATAACGAAACATAAATGCGAAATCAATTAAATATAAAAATATAAATAATAGTAGAGATGAAAAATATTATTTTTAATTTGAAAATAAAGATGAGGACATGTTACAAATATTATTTCTAATGCCTGAAGACACGTTACAATGAGATGAAGACATGTTAATATATTTTGGGCACTTTGTGTCGATGATTCGTTTCGGTTTGACATGTACATATTAGAATTATTTGTGTTGAAATTTTTGTCGTATGTGTTGTGACATTATATATTTGATAGAATATATTGTAGGGTATAATCAAGCTATAATCACTTGTGATGGTACTACATACATGTTCTCTTGACATCAAAACATGATACCTTTTGTGGCGTTGTGATTAGTCAACATCTCTATTTTGTGCCTCTGTGATAGTTGGGCATATGATGATTTTGTTGTGGAAGACATCGACTAATTTTTTGTTCTGTTCTGCAGATTGGTGATGTTTGTGCCGAACACACATTTCGATTTTGCATGCATTTGGATTGCAGTCCGATGTGTGATTGTCTGTGTGACATTATTTTGACTTACTTGTGTGGCAATATACAACAACAACAACAAAATAATAACAATAATAATAATAATAATAATAATAGCAATAATAATAATAATAATAATAATAATAATTACAATAATAACAATAATAATAATAATAATAATAATCATAGTAATAATAATAATAATAATAATAAATAATAATAATAATGATAATAATAATAATAATAATAATAATAATAATAATAATAATAACAATAATAATAATAATAATAATAATAATAATAATAATAATAATAATATAAACAATAACAATAATAATAATAATAATTACAATAATAACAATAATAACAACAACAACAACAACAACAACAATAATAATAATAATAATAATAATAATAATAATAATAATAATAATAATAATAATAATAATAATAATAATAATAATAATAATAATAATAATAAAAATAAATAAATAATAATAACAACAACAACAACAACAACAACAACAACAACAACAACAACAACAACAACAACAAAATAATAATAATAATAATAATAATAATAATATACATGTCAGCTGTGATACCCCATTTTGAGTCACTAAAATACATGGTACAAGATCCAAATACAAATCTTCATATATACAACTATTAAATTATCGTGTAAAATACAACAACACATTAGTTGTGAGTTTGAATACAAATATTATACCGTAGATAATACGACAATATCCAAACTCAAATTAAGTCCCCATTATAATTATTGTCACACTCTTTTACAACATAATGAAGACTGCTATAGTGACTATCTCGGACCATTACTCCACTCTCCGACTAGTTCTATCTACACTTTCATTTTTTGAGAAGAATAATGGAACAAAAAGAAAAAGGGTGAGCTCAAATAGCTCAGTAAAGAATATTATGACTAAGATAATGAAGAATAAATTATCTTTAGCATTTAACAATGATAAATCAGATAAAATATAATGGACAACAAGTTTTAGATCAATAAGTGCAATAACAATCCATTAGAAGAGTCAAGTAGAGCATGGTGTCTACTATCTTCTATGATTTAAAAATTTATCATCAGTATTTTATCCTTGTAACACCAATCAATAATTATTTCCGATCAACGAATTATATATGCACTACGAGTAAAAGGTATTCGTTTGTATCACCAGAAGTCATGATCATGCCAAACACATGTCTATCTATGCACTACGGGCCAAATAGGACTTTCACCACAAACCTTTATCTATAACATTAAAGGTCATGATTATATCAATACACAATTCATGGTCATAATCATATCAATCAACAGTCCATCTTTGCACTACGGGCCAAAGATGACTTTCACCACAATATAAGCATGAGGATGATGACAATGATATAAAGAATGAATCAAGTGAGATCAATGATAAATATTAAAGATTTATAATTTAATTTATTTAGAGTTCAAAAATATCCAAATTGTCAACATGTTAACCAATTGTGGAGTAAAATTCAAGAAAGATATTTAAAATTTAAATTTCAAAGATAATTTGGACAAAGAAAAGAAACTAAATTTTATCATGAATAATAGTCATGAATAATACCCTGAATTATAGTACCCCAGATAAATAGTACCCCGAAATGAAAAGATTAAATTTAATAAGATAGTTCTACTAATTTCAGGGATTTTCACCATTTAATAATAAGGTTATGAAAATAAACAATAATTTTGTACCATAAATGGAGAAATATGAAAGAAAACGATATCTCTTGACGAGTTTAAAAGAAATGATATCCCATACGAGTATGAAAGAATATACGAAACTGTAAATGGATTTTCACCCGTTATGCGGTAATCCGCGTAGACAGATCATTTTCATAACTTAATAAATAATGAATACAAAGGGTTATTCACCCGGCATGCAGTAATCCGCGTAGACAGGTAATTCCCACATATTAATAAGAAATAAAATGGCAACCCTTATGAGTTTAAAGAAAATAACATCCTTTACCTTAGTAGGAGGCTAAATCTGATTGGTATAACAGAGATTATCTTGATGAAATCTTGCTCTACACTTAAAGTATTCTTATACTAGAAAGAAATACACACAATATTATAGAAGAAGAATTCTCTGATTCTGGTGTGAGTTTCATTGCTTAACTAAGCAACCTATTTATAGGAGAATGGACTAAATAATAACTGATTCACAGACAGTTCATATTGATTTACTGTTAAAACTTCAACCGACAGTACATATTGATTTGCTATTAAAACTTCAAATGACGGTTTAAAAAATTAGTACGTCCCCCATGGAATAATAAGTCAAACTTACAACCAACGCCTCATGACAAACCTCTCTATTTATATAAAAAATTGAATAAATATTTACCATAAATAACTTATCTTTAATCAAACCATTTTTTTCAATAATTACTCATCATTAATATTATAACTCACAATATTGACAATCAGATCGTTCACAGGAAAGAGGGGGCTTTCCGATAAGGATTTGTCCTTATTGACGCGCAATTAAAGAACCTAATCCCTTTCTTCGACAGAACTTTTTAGACATTGTCAATAATGCTAATAATAATATAAGTAACTGTGTCGTGTCAATTATTGATTTAATAATATAAAATATTGTGCAGATGTTACTGTAACAATTATTAAATCAATAGTATGAGATACTATGCAGCAACTACTGTGACAATTATTGAATAAAATACTGAGTGACTTCTAACGTAAGAATCAATAATCAGAGATACTATGCAATACCGTGTGCTACTGTGCAACAACACGTATTACTGTACTTTTATCACTGAGTATTTCAATAGTTTAACGGTAAAAAATTCTCCATTATTTTTATAAAAGGTTATTTCTGTCGCTTTCTATACCCGACAGTTATTCCATTGTGGGGTTCATTAATGAATGCGTCATCGTACGAATATTCCTCGATAAAAAGAATATTCCCTGACCAAATGAATATTCCCCGATAAAACAAATATTTATTACAACTTGTTTACTTTATAAAATTTGCACATATCATCATGTGGGCCCAAGTGCAAATTAGGATTCATGTGACCTAATTGAACTAAATGCATAATTAGGGTTCCATGGTCTTATTAAATGTATAAATTAGGGTTTGCATGACCTAATTAAATGAGGACAGAAAAGCCAAAAAATAAATGTGCTAGAACCGAGAGAAGCCTCCACGTGTCCCGAGGCAAAAGGCTCGTTTTGGGAATTAATTGAGGGATTGGATTTGTGGCTAGAAGGACATGGAGATATGGGCATTATTCTAATGACCAAAGGGTATTTCTGGAATTTCCCTAAAGACATGTGCCTGACATGTGACTACTTAAGTTCCAAAAAACTCTATAAATACCCCTTCCATTCTAGTAAGGGGGGGGGGGGGGAACTCTTTGGTGACTTAAGACTTGGACATTCTCTCAACTCGAAGTACTCAAGAAGGCTCTTGGAATCCCTGCTACCCTAACACGGTTTTTAAATTCTAGGAGTTCTGCCATGTGTCATTGGAGTAATCGCCCACCTATTCTTCTCCCCTCTTCAATCAATCAATCAATCATTTCCATGTTCTTCGTGGATTTCTCTCCTCCTCAGCCAACATGAAACCCTAACTATCAAGACACGATTTCCTTGCCCATATTTCTTTGGCGACTCTACTAGGGAGGTGTAGAATTCGTGAAGGGTATGCCCACAACTTGAAGTGGGAGAACTACCAAAAGAGTTTTACTGACAACAAGCATTACTTCACCGGATCCAGTTCTAAGGCAAGCAAATCAAGCTTTCCAGGGCGTGAATCTAGATCTCGATTAACCCATCCTTGAAGATGCCTTGGAAGGAAGTTCAACAGCACCATACGTGGCTGGTCAACACCCAACAAATGTCAGGCAGATAGGCGTGAGAAGGCAAGACGAGGAAAAAAGTGGAGAGCAGGCAAATGCTATGCACCTGGAGATGCTCAAGGCATTGAAGGAAGCACGGGAATGACAAGGGATGATGATGGCTATGATGCTGAAGATGCAGAGGAAGCAAGAGGAAATAGGGAATTTCCGCTAGCAGTTGATGCAGATCCCCGCTTTCAAGGCCATGTTCCCAGACAATTCACAGGGAGAACAAGCAGGAGTGGAGGACAACAACAACGATAGCAACAATAAGGAGAATTAGACTGCACCTCCATTGACGGAGAATCAGCCCATTCCAATCATCCACTTGGAACCTCAGAACAGTGGTGACGTGCCACAACCAAGACTGGAAGTCATCCAGCCTCAGAAAAACATCATTCCGACCACTATCCCCACATTTTCATAAGTGCAAATACCAACCATCCCAAGACTCGTTCATCAAACCAACCTATAAGTACAACTGATACAAAATTTACATGATGCCAATGTCCATCAGCCAATTTCTGTACCATAAACATGGCCAATACAACCATACATCATAACACCATAGAGAGTCCATACCACGAGTCAATATATAACAAATGATGATATAATCGATGTGATCAATTAACTTCACAGGCAGACATCCCGACCTTTAGAGTTAGACTTTACTCCACCTTACCCGACACATATTTGGAGACAACCTTACCCGACAGGGTTTATCGAGCATCCCCCATAATTTCTAAAATATAATGGGGAGAAAGGAAATGCCAAGGAACACGTTGCCAGGTTCGTGGAGTCGATGTCTCCATGGTTAGGATATGATGAAATGAACAATCATAATTTGTTGATGAGGGAATTCAACAAGACTTTGACGGATAATGCCTTCAGTTGGTACTACAACTTGGAGAAGGGATCAGTCCATGATTGGGATGATTTAAAATTGCAATTTTTTAAGAAATTTTTCTATGTGCAGAAATAGGTAACCATCGTTAGGGCTGAGCAAGTAACCAAATTGGAACTGAAACTGCACCAAAAACTGCACAAACCGCACCAATTAAAACCGCACCAACGGTTCCGGCGTATGTCGCGATTTTAGGTTGGTTGAATAACCAAATTTATGGTTCCGGTTTGGTTACTAGCCAAAACTGCAACCATAAAACCGAAATCGCACCATATGTGTGTATGTATGTATGAAGGGATGGATCGAGTACAAGGGAAGCTTATGCTCAATTTTTTTTAATAGGTAAACTCAATAGGGGCAAAATTTATAAGTTAGTAAAGTCAAAGGGCAAGATTAATAAACAAATTGAACTTGCTGGGGCAAAAGAAAAAACATCCATTCTAATCTAAATATCTAATTCTTCAAAGTTCAAAGCAACTAAAGGCCAAAGGCTACTGCTAAACAGCTGAAGTGCTAACTACTAAGTACGCTTAGTCGCTTACTACATACAAGGCTGCAAGCTTCAAGCCTTCAACCACCGCTCACTCCATCAAAGCCACCGCGATCTCAAGCAATCGCGATCATGACCATCGATCACTGTGCCACGGCGGCGACCGCGACGCCGTGATCGCGATCTCACCATCCACCCCACTGTGCCACATTGCGATGTTGTGATGTTGTGGCTAAGCATCGCGATGTTGCGCGATCGCGACCACCGTCCACCAGGCCACCGCGAGTCTGCGACTTCTCCTTTTCTCGCGACCTTGTCTTCTCTTCTCATTCTATTGCAGTCTTTTCTTGTGCATATGAGATTTACAAGGTAACAAAATTAGGGCTTTTTATTCTTATGTTTTTCTCTGTTGATTTATGTATTATGTTATTATGATTTTCATACTTAGACCTTTGAAATTATTAGGATACTTTGTTAATGTGTTTGGTTGATTTCAATGGTGGTTCATAGTTCTAATCAAGATCTCCTCAAATTCCAGTTACCAGGTGAAAAGTTGAACTAGCCCCAAATTATGTCTTCTACCCCTCAAATTCCTTCAAATGAACATATTGAAAAACAAAATCAACAAGCTGCTAATGAGGTATAAAATCAACACTTTTAGTCTTTTGTTATGCTAGTGCTATGTATTTCTAAGTAGTAGTTAATTATCATTTTATATACTTTTTATTTTCAGAATTATCATGTATCATCTAATGTTGCCAATCCTATCAACATAGACGATGATAAAAAGGAAGATAAGGATGAATGTAAGAGTAAAAAGCGTTCGATTGCTTGGGAACATTTTGAGGTATTAGAGGGTTGTGAAGTGGGTAAAGAGAAGGCAAAATGTAAATATTGTAAGGTTATAGTGGGATGTAACATTAGAAAGAATGGCACGGGCTCAATGGTTAATCATTTGTATAAATTTTGTGTTAAATCCCCCCTCCGAATCAATAAAGATAAAAAACAAAAGACTTTAGAATTTATTGCTTTGACAAAGGAAGAGAGAGAGAAAAGTACGAGCGCAACTCATAACCTTGAAAGTCATACATTTAACCAAGAGAGGTTAAGGAAAAGAATTGCGATAATGTGTATTAAAGATAACCAACCTTTTAGTATTGTGGAACATGAGGGGTTTAGAGAATTCACGAGTGATGCGGAACCAAAGTTTAAGATGCCATCTCATTGGACAGTTGCAAGAGATTGTCTAAAAATTTATAAGGAAGAAGTGAAGAAATTGAAGCAAATTGTCACCTCACAACGAGTCTCCCTCACAACGGATACTTGGACATCCGTTCAAAATGTTAATTATATGTGTCTAAACTACTCATTGGGTTAAAGATGATTGGAAGCTTTGTAAAAGAATTCTAAACTTTTGTCAAATTGAAAGTCATAAAGGGGTTGCAATTGGGAAATTAGTACATGCTTTGTTGACAAAGTGGGGGATAGATTGTGTATTTACTATCACGGTAGATAATACATCTTCGAATGACACCACTATCTCATACTTGAAAAAATTTCTTCGTGGCCCGGAAGAAATATTAGAGAATAAATATATACATTTGAGATGTTGTTCTCATATTTCGAACTTGGTTGTGAAGGATGGCTTAAAAGATCAACATGTGTCTATTTCTAGGATACGAAATACGACGAGGTATGTTAGATCCTCTCCGGCAAGGCTTGCAAAATTTAAGACTTGTGTGGAAAGAGAGAAAATAAAGTGTGAGAAATTGGTGTGTCTTGATGTTGAGACTAGGTGGAACTCCACATATACGATGTTGGAGATTGTCGTAAAGTATGAAGGGGATTTTGATAGGATGCTTATTGAGGATCTTAATTATGAGATATTCTTTAAGCACGAGGAAGAGGAGGCTTGGGAGAATAATTCTAGGAGAAGAAAGAGTAACAAGAAAATGGTTGAAGGATATCCGGAGTGGATTGATTTTGAAAATATTAAGTGTTTCATTCAATTTTTGAAAATCTTTTATGATGTCACGATGAAAATATCCGGTTCCAAATATTGCACTTCAAATCTTTTTTTCATTGAACTTGTAAAAATGCAAGAGGCAATAGTGAAATTGTGTTCAAGTGGGGATCTTTTGATGAGAGATATGGCTAAAAGGATGAAAGAAAAATATGACAAGTATTGGGACAATCTGGATAATTCTAATTTCTTGTTATATGTCTCTGGTGCTTTAGATCCAAGATATAAGATGCATTATTTGGAATTTTGCTTTGCTAGATTTTATGGAAAAGGATCTTCAAAAACTACATTAATGTGTGAAAAGTGGTGAAGACTCTAGAAGAAATGTTTGACTATTATAAAGATAATATGGGAGGTGACATTTTTTCTTCTTCTTCTGCTGTTGTAAACATGGAAGGGGATTTAGATGATGACTTTGCAAAGTACATGCAAGAACAAGTTGAAGGGGTTAGGGAAAAACAGAGATTGATATATATTTGGTGGATGGTAGAGAGAAGAAAGATGAAAACTTTAATGTTTTGGGTTGGTGGAAAATGTCTTTCAAAAATTGCTAGGCATATATTGGGTATGCCTATTTCTATAGTTGCTTCGGAGTCCGCCTTTAGCACCGAGGGAAGGACTATTGATGCATATAGGAGTTCACTCTCTCCTAGGACGGCCGAAGCATTGATTTGTACTCAAGATTGATTACGCAATTCACAAACTTTTGTCGACATTCGAGAACAATCGGAAGAACTTCAACAATTCGAGAATATTGAAAAAGTATATGTTTATTGTATTTTTTAATTCTTTATTAGATTTTATTGTACTTTTCAAATATTCTTACATATAATTTTTTTTGGTATGCTTCATAGATGAATTCAATTCGTTTGAGCAATGTGTGGTCGATGAGCAATATTGAAGGGTATCAAAGGGGCAGAGATAACACCGTAAGTCATGATAATAACTCAAGTAGAAGTAAACCTGATTCAATGATCATTTTCATTATCCATTTAATTGACTAAAAATATTATTTTTAACAATGTATAAACCCTATATGCCTATATGCCTTGGTTGATCTTTTTACATTGGATGTTATTCGGAATTATAGAAAATATCATTCCTTTATAATGGGTTTGTATAAAAGAGTTCATTTTTTATTAAATTGTATATGGAAATATTGATTACATGTTTTACAGGTTTGTAGTGTTGATTGTTGAATGTTGGAAATATTGAATAATAGGTTTCCTTACCCCTTTTCCTGTAACATTTTAACCTATAATGTGCTTTTACTATCTCTGGTGCAGCTGATTGATGCTCCTTTTTAATTCTTTAGTTGCTTTTATCCTATCTATTTGTATCCCTCTTTACTGAATTTAAAGTTAAAAGTGATTCCTTTTGTGAGAGGAGACTTTTATAGCATAGTAGCATACTTCTTCTATTTGAAGAGTTTCATGTACTTAAGAAAAATGTATGAGTGAAAAATGTATTGCAGACTTTTATAGTATTGCTTGTCTCAATATTGTAGAGTTTCATGTACTTAGAAAAATGTATGAGTGAACTGATTTGTGGCTCTGCAGGGTTTGAATCACATTTTACATGTTGCTTTAGGTTTTATGGGGGCAAGAAAGAGATGTACTGATAATGGTATTACAAACTCTGGGTGGACCCACTGCTTAAATGGGAGATTTATTACACCTTACTAACTTAAATCAGGGGAGGATGGCTAGGAAAGGGTTCTGTTGCACACTTGCAGGCTTGCAGCATTGCTATAAAAATAGGGGAAGATGGTTTTGTTGGATGATTATGCATGTTCTTGTGAATTTATGTCTTCGTGTGGTCGGTATACGGTTTTAGTTTTTAGTACAGCTACAGAAAACATGGCTAGTAAATTCACCGCGTATGCTGCTGATAAGACTGAGAAAAGTCCTTCACCTACTCCTGCATTCAAGAAATTAAAAGACATGCACAGAGGTTAATTGCTCAATTTGTATTTTGATTTAGAAAATATTCCACCGTTTCCATGTAATGAAGAAGTTGTTGCAGAAAAAATTTACATTTTAGATTTGTATTCGTCTACATTAATGAACTTATATCAATTTCGAAAACAGAGAGCTTATTTTATATCAATTGTTGTTTCAATTGGTTTTGGAACTGAAATCGCACCGCAATTTTAAAACTGCACCGCACCAATCACAAGCAGTTTCATGTGCGGTTTTGGATTTATCAAACCGCACCTAAGCGGTTTCGGGTGCGGTTTTGGCTTCTAACCGCACCATGCTCACCCCTAACCATCGTAGAACTCATGCGATTCAAGCAGTAGCCAAATGAGGAGCTATCATATTACATAGATAGGTTCAGGGCCCAAGCACAGAAGTGTGCAGAGACAATTGAAGAAAAGAACTTGGTTAGCATATGCAACAATGTTTCTTTAGACGCTTTCAAGCCCCACCTCATTACTAAGGCTTGTGATTCATTTGCGAACCTCTCAGTTTGTTATTTTCAGTACCAGTTCAGTTTTTTACCGATGAACACCCCTAACGGTGCGTAGCGATTTAAACAATTTAAAATTACACCGTTTTGGTTGCATCAAAATCACATTATAACGCTCTTAATTTGATAGTTTTGGTGTGCTCCGATGATAACGGTTTGTAGAGGTTTTAATTTATAAACAATTTAAACTTACATCATTTTAAATGAAAACTATATCATTATCGCATCATTTTAATCTTAATTTTAAAATTTATGGTATTAAAATTTTATTGGTAGATTTATTATTTGAACAGTATCGCACTTCAAGAATTAAAAACTACAAAATTAATTACAACAATTAAATTTCAATATAGCATTTGGAAATATAACGGAATAGAATAAAATAAAATAGTTTACATTACTCTATAATAACAATTTTTTAGTAGCGGTAGACCCCAAAATTTTCGTAATATTTAATCATAATTATTATTTATTATTTGGGAAATATGATCATATACAGTTGTGTATGTTTTATTTGTGCGCAGTCTGCAAAAACTACGTCGTTTTAGCAGATTTGTTTTAAAAAAAACTTCTCTTCTCCCAAATCATATGTAAGACCCCAACTTTTTATGAATACAGATTTAATTTTCTCTAAATATTATTTTGAATAGTAAGATGTTGATTTGATATAATGCTATAGTTATAGGTGATATGTGCAAATTTGCAAAGTAAGCAACTTGTCATAAAATATTTATTTGGTCAGAAAATATTCTTTTTTTCGGAGAATATTCATAGGACGGCGCAATCATTGGTGAACCTCACAACGAAATAACTGTCGGATATAGAAAGTGTGACGCCCCCAAAATAGGTATACATCACCCATTCTGAGTCGCCAAATACATGGTACAGAATACAAATACAAACTTAAATATACAAAGATGAAATGTGAGTTTTAATACAAATATTGTCTTCTAGACAATATTCAAACTCAAAATAAGTCCTCAATACATTTATTATCACACTATTTCACGTAATAGTGAAGACTACTAATGCAAACATCCGACCGGCTACTCCATTCCCCGACTAGTCCCAAATATATTCTCATTTTCTCAAGAGAACAATGAAAGCAAAGGGTGAGATCAACTAGCCCAAAGAAGAAATATTATGAATAAGATAATGCGAATAAATTATAGTTAGCCTTCAACAAAGGTTAAACCGATAAAATATAATAAACATCAAGTTTAATCAAGAACTAACAAGCAATCCATTAGAAGAGTCAAGTAGAGCATGATATCTACTATCTTCAATGATTTAAAAGATTTATCATCGATTTTATCGCTGAGACTCAGCTTAATAAATAATCCACATCACTGAATTATCCATGCACTACGGGCCAAAGATATTCATTATTATCACAATTGGTCATGTTCATCTCAACAACTGTCCATCAATGCACTACGGGCCAATGAGGACTTTTACCACATCATATGTAACATTACAAGTCATGATTATACCGAATGATTCATGGTCATAACCATACCAATCAACAGTCCATCTATGCACTACGGGCCAAAGATGACTTTCATAACCATATAAACATGAGGATGATGACAATGATATAAGAATTCAATAAAGTCCAAATTGTCAACATGATACTACTTTGTGGAGTAAAATTCAAGAATAATATCGTATCAAAAATGATTTGGACATAAAAGAAATCAATTTTTTTCATCAATAGTACCCCGGTATGAAAAGGTTAAAACTTATCAAGACTTCTCAGAATAATATTTCCATGAAAAGATACTAGATGAAACGCAAATATCAAAGAATTTATGATCATTTTAGGAATTATAGAAGCAATACTTACCATAATAAGTTTAGAGTTAGGAATCTGAAATGAACAATATACGAAACTGCAAATGGATTTTCAACTGTTATACGGTAGTTCGCGTAGATAGGTTATTCCCACAGGATAATAAAGAATGGAATAACAACAAGATTTCACCATGCATGCGGTAGTCCGCGTAGACAGGTTATTCCAACAAAATGATAAAGAATGGAATAACAACCCTTATGAGTATTGAAAGAAATAACTCTCTTCATGAATACGAAAGAAATAATACCCCTTACCTTAGTAGGAGATTGGATACTGCAATAGTGTAGTAACAGAATACTCTTCTTCTTTCTGTCTTATTATCTCTATACTTTCTCTCTCTATAGCTTGAATGAATTGGTGAAAAATAATGAAGAAATAGGCTTCTATTTATAGAAGATTTCTAGCTTAGCTCTTGCAATGTGAGAAGGAAAGTGGCTTGACGACTGGTGATGTGAAAAGATAAGTGGTTTGACGCCTGTAATGTGAAACAACAAGTGGTTTAACGCCTGTAATGTGAAACGATAATTGGTTTGACGCCTGTAATGTGAAACGACAATTGATTCGACGCCTGTAATATGAAATGACAAGTGGTTCGATGCCTGTAATATGAAATAACAAGTGGTTCGATGCCTGTAATATGAAACGACATGTGGTTCGACGCTTGTAATATGAAATGACAAGTGGTTCGACGTCTGGAAAATGTAATTACTATTGGCGAAAGTGACTTTTAGATGATGACATATGGGCCCCCATAGAATAAACCAAACTTACCACAAACGTCTCATAACAGACTTCTTATTTATATCAAAGATTGAATAAATATTATCACAAATCATTTTATCTTCAATCAACACATTTAATCTTTCAACAATTATTCATCATTAATATTATAACTCACAATATTTAACAACCAGATCATTCTCAGGAAAGAGGGTGCTTTCCAATAAGGATTTCTCCCTATTGACGCGCAATTAGGTGACCAAACCTCTCATCGACAGAACTTTCTAGACATCGTTAATATTGCAAATAATAATATGAATAACTATATCGTCTTAATTATTGATTTAATAATATATAAAATATCGACAATAATTGAATCAAATAACGTGAGATACTATGCAAAGAATTATCAGAGCAATAATTGAACAAAACCGGAGTGACTTCTTACGTAAAGCATCAATAATTAATACCGTATGCTACTATGCAACCACGCGTATTACTATACTTTTATCACCGGGTATTTCAATAGTTAATTCAGAAAACTTTCGTCGTTATTTTTATAAAAGATAATTTTGTTATTTTCTAACTCCGACAATAATTTCATTAGGGGTCCACCAATGATTGTGTCATCGCATTTAATATTCCCCTAAAAGAATATTCCCCACCAAACAAATATTTTATAACAACTTGCTTTACTTTGCAAAATTTTCACATATCACCCTTAACTTTAATCCTTTTATCAATTTAACCATTTACTAAATGAAATAATAATTATAAGAAAATTGAATACTTTCATTTCATAAAATTTGGGGTCTTACAATCTCCCCTCCTTATGAAATTTCGCCCTCGAAATTAGGGTACGTACCTGGTATGTCGAAGAGGTGAGGATACCTTGACTTCATTTCAGATTTTAACTCCCAGGTTATTTCCTCAACAGCGTGGTTTCTCCACAAAACTTTGACTTGAGGTATAACTTTGGAGCGTAGAATATGTTCTTTCTTATCCAAGATTTTAACAGGAACCTCTTTATACGTTAAATCTTCCGCTATTTCATCAGGTTCTAACTCAATAATGTGGTTCGGGTCTTCCACATATTTTCGTAACATGGATATGTGAAAAATGTTATGAACATGATACATACTTGGCAGTAAAGCGAGTCTATAGGCCACAGTTCCTACTCGGTCAAGGATTTCAAATGGGCTAATAAAATCGATGGTTGAGATTTCCTTTCTTCGTTGATTCTTGATTCTAGAATAACGCCCTCTTGAACATTCTTCTTCACATTTATCGACTCTGAGTCTGTAGCTTGAGCGACTTTAACTTTATCGATTAAAGTCAGTTCTACTAGTATTTTTGCCATCATCACGTGGGTCCCTGGATTCTTTATCTCTATCTCCATCCTTTGCAAGTCATACAAAATGGGTCTTTGTGTTGATAATATCGCACTCGTTCCCACATATGATATTCTACTCAATGCGTCAGCTACTACGTTTGCTTTTCCAAGATAGTATTGAATGGTATGGTCGTACGTAATCTTTTAACAGCTCGAGCCAACGTCTTTGGTGCATAATGCGTTCGTTTTAGGTGAAAAAAATATTTGAGGGTTTTGTATCAGGTTCAAGGTCGATACAAAATTCAATTTCACGCTCTGGGTAGGCTAGAAATTCTTCGTGAATACGTCAGAAATTTATTAGCAATAGAAATATCATTCAAATCTGACGTATTTTTGTTTAAATCTGTGATATTAGCTAAGAAAGCTTGACATTTATTTTTCAATAAATGAATAACTTTATGGCTTGAGATGACAGTGATTGACTTTAATGGTTTGGTTGCTTGAATTCTCATAATAGGTTGATTAGGAATATGAAAGCTAACAACCTTACGAAAATAATCAATTTTAGCATGATGAGTGGTTAACCAATAAATCCCTAAAATCACATTGAATGCAAGTATTTTCAAAGAGATAAGATCGACAGGTAACGTGCGGTTGCCGATTTGAATCAAACAAGACTTATAAATAGTGGATGTGATAAAGGTTTCCCTAACAGAGTTTCAATAGATAAGTCAAAGTCTAATTTCTCTGGAGTCAAATTTAAACGTTGAGTGCAAGTAGGAGAAATAAAAGAATGGGTAGAACCGGTATCAAATAAGGTATAGACTTCGCTAGAGTTTATGATTAGCTTACCCGTGATCGCCTCGTTCAGATTCTTCGCTTTTTGGGAGGTTACGACAAACGCTCTCCCTTGAACTACTGGATTTGTCTTGTCTGGGACGGCCTTTGATTCTTCCATCCTAGCTGGACTTGACTTCAGTGCACGACAAAATCGGGCTAGGTGACCTTCTCTTCCACAATTGTAACATGCTTTGACCGTCAGCATAATTTGACCGATGTGTCCCTCCTCAAGATTTATAACATACGACCGGCAATGCTCTCCTTCCTTAACAACAAAATTTGATGGCGACGCCTTTCCATCATTATTGAATCTCCTCTTCTTGAAATTTCCACTTCTATTATCTAAGCCATGATTACCACCGAAGTGGTTACCATTTCTAGCATGTTGATTCCCTTCACGTTTGTTATCACCGCTTCGATGACTGCTACCACTAGTATTATCGACTTACTGGCTACTTTCTCTTGGTTGATTGACTCATTATCGCGCTCCAATAATCGAGCCCTATTTATAACATCTAAATACAAACACAACAGAGAGATAAGGTATCATGTATCTTGGGTTTCAAACCTCTTAGAAACATCTGCGTCATTCTTTCCTCGTTATCAACTAAGTGGGACGTAAACTGGGACAACTCGGTAAACTTGGCTTCGTACAGCGACACGGTCATGTTGTTTTGCTCCGCTTAATGAACTCTACCTCTTTCATGTGACGAATACTTTCGAAAGTACTTGTCGTTGAATGCTTCTTGAACTTCTCCCAAGATATTTTGAGTGTGGCAGTGTCAGTACGCTTTTACGTATTCCCACCAAGAATCGCCTCTCCCTCGCAACATACGAAGGTGGCAAAGGAACCTTTTTCTCCTTGGAGCATCCCAAAACATCAAATATCTCTTGATCTCGCTTTATCCACGCCTCCGCTTTTAAGTGGTTTTGGCTCTCCAATAAACTCGTGGTCCCAGCTCCTTGAATCATTAATGGGTGACCGTCCGAGAGTTGTCGTTGTTTCCACTCGTATTTTGGACAGAGAGTCGCCTTGCGATCTCGCATGAATTGCATAAAGCTTCAACATCTCATTGTTCGTCATTTGATCGATATTGTTGTTTACCTGAGGATTATTGTCTTTTTGATGCACATTATCCTGGGTATTGATCGTTGGTGACTCAACGGACTCATGTGCTCCATTGCTTATCTCAACATTCTCGGATGTCATTTTCAAACACTGCCACAAAATAAGGGTTAATTTATATGCCACATATTATCCCTATACTCTGACCGACCAATTAAATAACAAATAAGCTTAGGTAGGTCATATTAGCGAATGAATTACCCGCCTCTCCCCTCCTAGTTCTAGTCTCACATCTTAGCCAGGGATCATATCCCTAAGCTTTGATACCAACTGTGACGCCCCCAAAATAGGTATACATCACCCATTCTGAGTTTCCAAATATATAGTACAGAATACAAATACAAACTTAAATATACAGCATGAGTTGTGAGTTTTAATACAAATATTATCTTCTAGACAGTATTCAAACTCAAAATAAGTCCTCAATACATTTATTATCACACTATTTCACAGAATAGTGAGGACTACTAATGCAAACATATGGACTATCACTCCGTTCCCCGACTAGTCCCAGCTATATTCTCATTTCCTGAAGAGAATAATGAAGGCAAAGGGTTGAGCTCAACTAGCCCAGTGAGAAATATTATGACTAAGATAATGCAGAATAAATTATCGTTAGCCTTTAATAGTGTTAAACTGATAAAATATAATAAACATCAAGTTTAACTGCACTTAATAAATAATCCACATCACTGAATTATCCACGCACTACGGGCCAAGGATATTCATTATTATCACAATTGGTCATGTTCATCTCAACAACTGTCCATCAATGCACTACGGGCCAATGAGGACTTTTACCACATCATATGTAACATTACAAGTCATGATTATACCGAATGATTCATGGTCATAACCATACCAATCAACAGTCCATCTATGCACTACGGGCCAAAGATGACTTTCATAACCATATAAACATGAGGATGATGACAATGATATAAGAATTCAATAAAGTCCAAATTGTCAACATGATACTACTTTGTGGAGTAAAATTCAAGAATAATATCGTATCAAAAATGATTTGGACATAAAAGAAATCAATTTTTTTCATCAATAGTACCCCGGTATGAAAAGGTTAAAACTTATCAAGACTTCTCAGAATAATATTTCCATGAAAAGATACTAGATGAAACGCAAATATCAAAGAATTTATGATCATTTTAGGAATTATAGAAGCAATACTTACCATAGTAAGTTTAGAGTTAGGAATCTGAAATGAACAATATACGAAACTGCAAATGGATTTTCAACTGTCATACGGTAGTTCGCGTAGATAGGTTATTCCCACAGGATAATAAAGAATGGAATAACAACAAGATTTCACCATGCATGCGGTAGTCCGCGTAGACAGGTTATTCCAACAAAATGATAAAGAATGGAATAACAACAGGATTTTACCATGCATGCGGTAGTTCACGTAGACAGGTTATTCCAACAGAATGATAAAGAATGGAATAACAACCCTTACGAGTATTGAAAGAAATAACTCTCTTCATGAATACGAAAGAAATAATACCCCTTACCTTAGTAGGAGATTGATACTGCAATAGTGTAGTAACATAATACTCTTCTTCTTTCTGTCTTATTATCTCTATACTTTCTCTCTCTATAGCTTGAATGAATTGGTGAAAAATAATGAAGAAATAGGCTTCTATTTATAGAAGATTTCTAGCTTAGCTCTTGCAATGTGAAAAGGCAAGTGGCTTGACGACTGGTGATGTGAAAAGAAAAGTGGTTTGACGCCTGTAATGTGAAACAACAAATGGTTTGACGCCTTTAATGTGAAACGACAATTGGTTCGACGCCTGTAATGTGAAATGACAATTGATTCGACGCCTGTAATATGAAACGACAAATGGTTCGACGCCTGTAATATGAAACGACAAGTGGTTCGACTCCTGTAATATGAAACGTCAAGTGGTTCGATGCCTGTAATATGAAACGGCAAGTGGTTCGACGTCTGGTAAAGGCAATTACTATGGGAGAAAGTGACTCTTAGATGATGACATATTGGCCCCCATAGAATAAACCAAACTTACCACAAACGTCTTATAACATACTTCTTATTTATATAAAAGATTGAATAAATATTCCCACAAATCATTTTATCTTCAATCAACACATATTTAATCTTTCAACAATTATTCATCATTAATATTATAACTCACAATATTTAACAACCTGATCATTCCCAAGAAAGAGGGGGCTTTCCAATAAGGATTCCTCCCTATCATGCCGCAATTAGGTGACCAAACCTCTCCTCGATGTAACTTTCTGAGACAACGCCAATATTGCAAATAATAATATGAATAATCAGATCGTCTCAATTATTGATTTAATAATATATAAAATATCGACAATAATTGAATCAAATAACATGAGATACTATGCAGCAATTACTGTAGCAATAATTGAACAAAACTGAGTGACTTCTTACGTAAGCATCAATAATTAATACCGCGTGCTACTATGCAACCACGCGTATTACTATACTTTTATCACCGGGTATTTCAACAGTTACTTTCGCCGTTATTTTTATAAGAAGATAATTTTATCGTTTTTTAACTCCGACAATAATTCTGTTGTGGGGTCCACCAATGATTGTGTCATCGTACGAATATTCCCCGACAAAAAGAATATTCCCTAACCAAACGAATATTTTATAATAACTTGCTTTACTTTGCAAAATTTTCACATATCATCCTTGACTTTAATCCTTTTATCAATTTAACCTTTACTAAATGAAATAATAATTATAAGAAAATTGAATACTTTCATTTCATAAAATTCGGGGTCTTACAAAAAGTGACAAAAATAACCTTTTAATAAAATAACGACATGACTTTTACCGTTAAACTGTTGAAATACCCTGTGATATAAGTACTTTAATACACGTTATTACATAGTAGCACACGGTATTGCACAATATCTTTGATTATTGATGTTTACGTAAGAAGTCACTCAGTTTCATTCAATAATTACCACTGTAGTTGCTGCATAGTATCTCATATTATTGATTCAATTATTATCACAATATCGTCTGCACAATATTTTATATTATTAAATCAATAATTAAGACGACACAGTTATTCATATTATTATTTGCATTATTGACAATGTATAGAAAGTTCTGTCAAGGAAAGGGATGTGATTATTTAATTGCGTGCCAGTAAGGAGAAATCCTTATCGGAAAGCCCCATCTTTCTTAGGAACGATCTGGTTGTCAATATTGTGAGTTATAATATTAATGATGAATAATTGTTGAAAGATTAAAAATGTGTTGATTGAAAATAAGTGATTTGTGATAAATATTTATTCAATTTTTGATATAAATAGAGGAGTTTGTCATGAGGCGTTTTTTGTAAGTTTGACTTATTATTCCATGGGGAGATGTGCTAATTTTTTAGACCGTCGGTTGAAGTTTTAATATTAAATCAATATGGACCGTTGGTTGAAGTTTTAATAGTAAATCAACATGGACTGTCGGTTGAAGTTTTAATAGTAAATCAATATGGACCGTCATTAAAGTTTTAATAGTAAATCAATATGGACTGTCCGTTTTAATAGTAAATCAATCTGGATCGTCCGTGAATCAGTTACTATTTAGTCCATTCTTCTATAAATAGAAGCTCATTTCTTCTTTCTTTCTCACCAATTCATTAAAACTCTAGAGAGAGAATGTAAGACCCCAAATTTTATGAAATGGAAGTATTAAATTTTCTTATAATTATTATTCTATTTAGTAAATGGTTAAATTGATAAAAGGTTAAAGTTAAGGGTGATATGTGAAAATTTTACAAAGTAAGTAAGTTGATATAAAATATTCGTTGTGTCGGGAAATATTCTTTTGGTCGGGGAATATCCGTACAACGACATAATCATTAGTGGACCCCACAACAGAATAACTGTTTGATATAGAAAGCGACAGAAACAACCTTTTTATAAAAATAACGGAAAAACTTTTACCGTTAAACTGTTAAAATATCCGGTGATAAAAGTATAGTAATACGCGTGGTTGCACAATAGCACACGGTATTGCACAGTATCTCTGATTATTGATGCTTACGTAAGAAGTCACTCAGTTTTATTCAATTATTACAACAATAGTTGTTGCATAGTATCTTAAATTATTGATTCAATTATTGTTACATTATCATCTGCATAATATTTTATATTATTAAATTAATAATTGAGACGACACAGTTATTCATATTATTATTTGCATTATTGACAATGTCTAGAAAGTTCTGTCAAGGAAAGGGGTTAGGTTATTTAATTGCGCACCAATAAGGAGAAATCCTTATCGAAAAACCCCCTCTTTCCTGGGAATGATCTGGTTGTCAATATAGTGAGTTATAATATTAATAATGAATAATTGTTGAAATATTAAAAATGCGTTTATTGAAGATAAGTGAATTACAAAAGTTAAAGGAGAATAATACAAACTTAGAAAACTTTAGGGGTACCAAAGTGTAATAAGTTAACCAATTCATGTGAACTTGAATCAACCAATCAAAGAAGAGATGATGCAAGCATGATGTAAGCATGGAATCATCCTTAAAGAAACACAAAGATGATGTAAGGATGATATCATCATGATGTCATCATGATGTCACATGGACTAAGGTGAAATTAATGAGGTACTAAACTGTAATAAGTTGAGCCCCTAACGTGTACTTATCGAAACTATGTTTTCCTATAAACTAATTCACTAAGACTCACAAGAGAAACTGTAGAGAGAGAAACTACAGAGAGAAAAAAGAAGAGTATTCTGCTACTTCACTATTGCAGTATCCAATCTTCTACTAAAGTAAGGGATATTATTTCTTTCGTATTTGTAAGAGATATTATTTTTTGTATTCATTCTTTGTTTGTGGAAAAGATCTGTCTATGCGAATTACCGAATGATAGGTGAAAATCTATTTGCAGTTTCGTATATTATTTCTTTTCATATTCTTAAATCTAAACTTACTATGGTAAGTATTGCTTATATAATCCCTAAAATTAGTAGAATATCCTTGAGTTTTGCGCTTCATCTAGTATCGTTTTATTGGAATATTGGTCTGAACTTTCTTATTAAATTTCAATATTTTTACTCGGGGTACTATTTACGGGTTACTATTCACTCGGGTATTATTCAATCAGGAATTAGGGGTACTTTGCATGACGGGGTACTATTCATTTAGGTACTATTCATGGGGTACTATTCACGAAAAAAATGATTTCTTTTTTGTCCAAATTATTTTTAATACATGAATATCATTCTTAAATTTTATTCCACAAATAGTTATCATGTTGACAATTTGGACATTCTTGAACTCTAGATAAATTGAATTATAAATCTGTAATATTTATCCTTGATTAATTTCTTATATCATTATCATCATCGTCATGCTTATATTGTGGTAAAAAAACATCTTTGGCCGTCGTGCATAGATGGACTGTTGATTGGTATGATTATGACTAGGAAAGTTTGTATTGGTATAATCATTACCTGTAATGTTACAGACAAATGATGTGGTGAAAGTCCTCTTTGGCCCTTAGTGCATAGGTGAACAATTGTTTGGCATGATCATGACCGCTGGTGATACTAACGAATATCCTTGGCTCGTAGTGTATGGATAATTCGATAATGTGAAATGTTTATTGATTGGTATTACAGGGATAAAATATTGATGATGGATTTTTTAATCACAGAAGATAGTAGACATCATTCTCTACTTGACTTTTCTAATGGATTGTTGTTTCCGCTGCAGTTGTTTATCTATAACTTGTTGTCTATTGTATTTTATCAATTTTTTCCTTGTTGAGGACTAAGGATAATTTGTTTATATTATCTTAGACATAATATTCTTTACTTGGCTAGTTGTGCTCACCCTTTTCCTTTTGGTTCCATTATTCTTCTCAGGAGGCGAGAATATAGCTGGGATTAGTCGGGGAGTGGAGTAATGGTTCAATATGGTTTTTATAGCAGTCCTCACTATTTTGTAAAATAGTGTAACAATAATTGTAATGAGGAATTTATTTGAGTTTGGATATTATCTAAGAGACAATATTTGTTTTGAAACTCAGCTATTGTGCTGTCGTATTTTGTACGACAGTTGTATAAATGAAATTTGTATTTAAATTTTGTACCATTAATTTGGCGAATTTGAATGGGTTTTATGGACCTATTCTGGGGGCGTCACAGTTGGTATCAGAGCTTAGGGATATGATCTCTAGCGGATATCTGAGATTAGAACTAGGAGGGGAGAGACGAGTAAAATCTTCGCTAGTGTGTCCTACCTAAGCTTATTTGTTATTTAATTGGTCGGTCAGAATATAGGGATAATATGTGGCATGTTAATTTCTTTAATTAACCCTTGTTTTGTGGCAGTATTTGAGAATGACATCTGAAAATTTTGAAATAAGGAATGGAGCACATGCGACCATTGAGACACCGCCAACTAATAATCAGGATAATGTGCATCAAGAAGGTAATAATCCTCTTGTAAACAACAACACTAGCCAAATGATAAATGATGGGATATTTAGGAGCTTTCTACAATTTATGCGACACCAAACGAGAGACTCCTATTCAAAATGCAGGTGGAAGCAACGGTAACTCGTGGTTGGTCACTGCTAAGCAATTCAAGGAGTTGGGACCACCGGAGTTTTTGGGAAAACCAGAGCCACTTAAGGCAGAGGCATGGATTAAGCAGATTACCAAGATATTTGATGTCTTGGGATGCACTGAAGAGAAATAGGTTCCCTTCGCCACCTTTATGTTGCGCGGAGAGGCAGATTATGGGTGGGAATCTGTAAAACGTACTCATCTGTCCACCCTTAATATGTCTTGGGAGATGGTCCAAGAATTGTTCAATTACAAGTACTTTCCAGAAACTATTCGTCACATGAATGAGGTGGAATTCATCAAGCTGGAGCAGAATAATATGACCGTATCATAATACGAGGCAAAGTTTATGGACATATCACGGTTTTTATCCCATTTGGTAGATAATGAGGAGCATATGACGCAAATGTTTCTGCGAGGTTTGAAGCCCGAAATTCGTCAATACCTCATTTCTCACAAACTTTGTTTATATTTAGATGTTGTAAATAGAGCTCAATTATTGGAGCGCGATAATGAGTCAGCCTAACTAAAGGATAACAGCCGACAAAACGATAGTGGTCATTCCAGTGGCAGCAGTCATCGAAGTAGTGATAACAAATGTGGAGGAAATCATTATGCCAGAAATGGTAACCACTTCGGTGGTAATCCTGGCCAAGATAATAAAAGCAATTAGTCAAGTGGAAATTTCAAAAAGAGAAGGTTCACTAATTATGGAAAGACAGAAGCACCATCACCCATTTTTAAGGAAGGAGAACGACCACCGGTCGTATGCTACAAATGCGGACAGGAGGGACACATCAGTCCAAACTGTACGCAACAACCTTAAGTGTGTTTCAATTACGGAAAGGAAGGTCATTTAGCTCGATTTTTCATACAAATAAGTCAAGTCCAAATTGGGACAACAGAGTAAAAAGTTGTCTGGACAAGTCAAAACCGGTAGTTCAAGGGAGAGCGTTTGTCGTGATCTACTAAAGAGCGTGGAACCCTAACAAAGTTAACACGGGTAAGCTAATCATAAACTCTTGAGAAGTCTATACCTTATTAGATACCGGTTTTACCCATTCTTTTATTTCACCTGCTTGTGCACAACGTTTAAATTTGACTCCAGAGAAATTAGACTTTGACTTATCTGTTGAAACTCCGTTGGGAGAAACCTTCGTTACATCCACCATTTATAAATCTTGTTTAATTCAAATTGATACTTTCACATTACCTGTTGATCTCATTTCTTTGAAAATACTTGCATTTGATGTGATTTTAGGGATTGATTGGTTAAATACTCATTATACTAAAATTGATTTTTTTCGCAAGGTCGTTAGTTTTCATATTCCTAACCAACCTATTATGCAAATTCAAGCAACCAAACCACTAAAGTCAGTCACTGTTATATCAAGTCATAAAGCCATTCGTTTATTGAAAAATGGATGTCAAGCTTTCTTAGCCCATGTCATGGATTTAAACAAAAATACGTCAGATTTGAATGATATTTCTATTATTAATAAATTTCCTGACATATTTCCCGAAGAACTTCTTGGACTACCCCCAAAGCGTGAAATCGAATTTTGTATTGACCTTGAAATTGGTACAAAACCCATTTCCAAAACTCCATATTGAATGGCTTCTATTGAACTTCAGGAGTTAAAAACCCAACTGCAGGAACTGTTAGACATCAGTTTCATTCGTCCTAGTACATCTCCTTGGGGTGCTCCTGTTCTATTTATAAAGAAGAAAGATGGGAGTATGCGACTTTGCATTGACTATCGAGAGTTAAATCACGTCACCATCAAAAATAGGTACCCATAACCTCGTATTGATGACCTGTTAGACCAGTTGCAAGGTGCTAAATTCTCTTCAAAGATTGATCTTCGTTCCGGATATCATCATTTAAAGATTAAAACTGATGACATTCCAAAGATTGCTTTCAGAACTCGGTACGGGCCTTACGAATTCCTAGTCATGTCTTTTGGATTAACTAATGCTCCTGCTGCCTTCATGGATATGATGAATCGAGTATTCAAGAAATATTTGGAACATTTTGTAATTGTCTTTATTGATGACATCCTCATTTACTCCAAAAGCCGTGAAGATCATGACAACACTTGAGGAAGTAGCATTCCTTGGGCACGTGATATCGAAACATGGAATATCAGTTAACCCAGCGAAGATTGAAGCAATACAAAGTTGGGAGCAACCCAAGTTAGTAACCAAAATACGTAGCTTTCTAAGCTTAGCTGGTTATTATCGGAGATTCGTGGAAGGATTTTCTCGAATCGCTACTCCATTAACTCAGCTGACTCGAAAAGATACAAAGTTTAGATGGAGTGAAGAATATGAGAAGAGTTTCCAAGAACTCAAGAGGAGATTCATTTCAACACCTATTCTAACAATACCATCAGGTTCGGAGGGATTTGTTATCTACAACGATGCTTCAGGCAGAGGTTTAGAATGTGTTCTCATGCAACATGTGAAAGTCATAGTGTAACACCCCCTTTCCCTAATAGAAAGAGAGGTTACGCACAAAACATAACAAAAATGATAAATTTAATAACAAGGCTCAAATTAAAGCAACAAAAGGATAGTCTTAATAACTAATAGATACCACAAGTTAACCACAATAAATATTAAACTGTCTCGAACCATAATCTAAAATAATTATTACAATTTCGATCAAACTAATGTATCACAACCTAAACATAATATATCTAAATCATTTGGATAAAAGGGAGCTCTCATCACACTTGCCCTTGATTCCCCTGATTACCTGCCGAAAGAAAAACACAGCATGAGCCAAATGCCCAGTACGGATATAGAATACACATAATGAACCGAAATAACTAACTCAATTAAATGAAAAGAGATGAAATGAAACGAACAAAACTAACACAACGAAATAATAGGCTGAATCAAATGGCTGGGTGTTATTTCATACCGAGCTCAAAATAAATAGTAATATACCTTGCCACACAGGCAAGTCAAATAATGCCACACAGGCAATCAAAATAATGCCACACAGGCAATCACACATCGGACTGCGCAATCCAGATGCATGCAAAATTGGAAGGCGTGTTTGGCACAAACATCACCACTTCGCAGAACAGAACAAAACAGAAAAACTAGGGTTGACCCATACGCCTCCCACAACGAAACACCAAATGGCCAACTCCCACTAGAGCACAAAATGGAGACGCCGTGGACTGATCACATCGCCACGAAAGGTGTCATGCCTCGGTGCCAAGAGGACATACCTTTGGTACCCCCATAGGTGGTTATAGCTCGGTATACCCTATGATATTCTAACAAAAATATCATGTCACAACACATGAGACACAATATCAACACAAAGGGGTTCTAACGTGTACATGTTAGATCGAACGAATCATCAACACAAGTCTCCAAAAATATACTAACATGTTGTACATCACTACAAAAATCAAAATAAATATTAAACATGATAACCAAGTTCAAAGAGTAGAAACATGAGTTCTAAATATCAATGCCCCAAAATGAAACTATCACATGGATTTCAGAAGGAACAGACATGCGAAACAATAACTAACTTCTAAACGAAAATAAAATGAACAAATTAAAATTAAAAGGATTATCGCTGAAGGAGTACGGAATCCGTACCTGGAATCGATAATGCAATATCCAAATTTATATTCCAAATATACTTCTTAAATTCCCTCCATCCGATCTAATCACCAAAATAATACATTTATTATAAAATATTTTTTTTTTGATTATTAATCTTTTACATTAAGCTATAACTAAATAATTTATTAAATAATATGAAAATACCTAATTTTATAACATTTGGTTAAAATTAATTCTTTTAAAACAATTTATTAATCAAATACCACACATACTTGACCAAGATGCTTACAATAAGACAATTTTCCAGAATTCATAAAAAAATTATGAAACTTCCACATCTCAGTAATCTGCCTAATCATTAATATATAACTATATATATATATATATTCAAGTAATATGTACCAGCAATCATGTAATATATATACATATATATCACCCAAAAGGAATCCAAAAAGGAACAGTAATGAAATTAAAGTTTGGTGGAAGAAATATTAAATCATATATAGCTGCACGGAATTTAAAGTCAGAGTCTTTCTTTAATTGTACTGATCTAATATGGTTTACATATCTTACCCAAAAAAAATCCAATATGCTCGACAAAATAATTCAATAAAAGGTTTAATTTACCTTTGCAACAACACTTAACTTGTCAATTCCTTTTTCCTTTTTATTAATGTTACCGCCGCTTCTCTTCTTCTTTTCCCTCAATTTGTATCAGACGTGATGTTGAGTAAATTAGGTTTTAGACATTTATTCACTTAAAAACAAATTTTATTAATTAATATATTTATTAACTCTCCAAATTTTAATAGGATTTTAAAATTACAAAATTATAAATTAGATCCACTTAGTTTTAAAGCCCAATTTTACCAATTTAATTTACCCAACACTTATTAATACATTAGCCCACAAAAATTAAATGACTATTTTGACCCAAAATAAATGACAAAGTCCAATAAATATGTTTTAAAACAAGGTAATTTTTATTATTTAATATTTTTTTCCCGGGTATTACATCACCTACCCCTTAAAAAGGATTTCGTCCCCGGAATCAAAAGAATTGAACGCAGCTAATTTTCAAAGAGATGCGGATACTCCGCTCGAATAGATTCCTCCATCTCCCAAGTGGCTTCCCGCTCCGAATGATTCCTCCACAAAACCTTAACAAACGGAATAGTCTTCCTCCTCATAATTCTTTCTTGACGATCCAAAATTGCCTTAGCTTGCTCCTCACAAGTAAGATCCTCCCGAATCTTATCGAACAAATATTGTACCACATGCAATGGATGATAATTGTAACTTATCAACACCAACACATGGAACACATTGTGCACATGAGCTAGCTGTGGAGGCAAAGCTAACCGATATGCAACCTCACCAACCCTCTACAGAATCTCAAATGGGCCAATATAACGCGGACTAAGCTTTCCTTTCAACCCAAATCGCCGAATGCCCTTCCAAGGAGAAACTTTTAGAAACACATGCTCGCCAGGTTCAAACTCTAAAGTCCTCATATGCTTATCAGCATAACACTTCTGTCGTGATCGAGCCGACTTCAATTTCTCCTTAGCCACCGCTACCTTTTTCATAGTATTTAGACTAACCCAGGCCCTTCTATGGTCCTTTCACCAACCTCATCCCAACAAGTTGGTGCCCGACACTTTCTACCATACAATGCCTCAAAAGGTGCCATCCCAATACTTGCATGCCAGCTATTATTGTAAGCAAACTCAACTAGGCTCAAGTAATCATCCCAATTACCCGACCACTCAAGTGCACAAGACCTCAACATGTCCTCTAATGTTTGAATAGTCCGTTCAGATTGCCCATCAGTTTGTGGATGAAAAGAAGTACTAAAGTTGAGCCGAGTGCCCCAAGCTCGTTGAAACCCTTTCCAGAACCATGGGTCCCAATCTGAAACAATAGACACTGGAGTATCACGAAGTCTAACAATCTCCTGCTGAAAGATATGTGCCAACCTATCCACCGAGTAACCCTCATGGATAGCCAAAAAGTGTGCCGATTTGGTCAGTCGATCCACCACTACCCAAATGGCATTATTCTTCTTGAAAGTCTTTGGCAAACCAGTCACAAAATCCATCGTAATATCCTCCCACTTCCACACTGGAATGTCTAACTGTTGCAGCAGACCACTAGCTCGTTGATGTTCTATCTTCACTTGTTGACAAGTGAGGCACTTCCCAACATATTCAACCACGTCTCGTTTCATCCCATTCCACCAAAAAATCTTCTTCAAATCCCTATACATCTTCGTAGAACCTGGATGAATAGAAAATGGCGAACTATGAGCCTCAGCCAACACCGCCTCCCGAATGATCGGATCGAACAGTACACACAATAGCTAACCCAACCAAATCACAGCATGGTCATCAATACAAAACTCGGGGCTGCTTGCCCTCCTCTAGATTTTGCGTCAGACCCCACAACTCTCCATCGTCCTTTTGAGCTTCATTGACCCGCGAGATAAGAGAGGGCTCCACTCTCATACCCGCCAAATGCCCATCTGAACCTCTTACATACAACTCCAACTCAAGCCGCTCCATATCAGAAATAAGCTGAGGTTGTGTAATAAGAGCTGCTACACTCCCTGAACTCTTTCGGCTAAGAGCATCTGCAACCACATTTGCCTTCCCTGGGTGATACTGAATTCTAGCATCATAATTCTTTAGAAGCTCCAACCAACGCCTCTGCCTCATATTGAGCTCTTTCTGAGTGAAGATGTATTTAAGACTTTTGTGATCGGTGAAGATATTAAAAGTCTTTCCATACAAATAATGCCTCCAAATCTTTAAGGCAAAGATCACCGCTGCCAACTCCAAATCATGTGTGGGGTAGTTCACCTCGTAAGGTTTAAGCTGCCTAGAAGCATAAGCAATCACCTTACCGTGTTGCATCAAAACACACCCCAAACCCTTCTTAGAAGCATCACTATAAATCTGGTAACCCCCAGTCCCCGACGACAATGCAAGTATAGGAGCTGTCACAAGTCGTCTCTTCAACTCCTCGAAACTCTTCTCACACTCCTCATTCCACACAAACTTCGTGCCCTTTCTCATCAACTGAGTCAATGGTAAGGCAAGCAAGGAAAACCCTTCCACAAACAGCCTATAATACCCTGCCAAACCCAAGAAACTCCTAATCTCTGTCACCGTAGTAGGTCTAGGCCATTTAGTGATAGCCTTAACCTTCGCAGGATCCACCTTAATGCCTTCAGCAGAAATAACATGGCCCAAAAATGTAACCTGCTCCAACCAGAACTCGCATTTAGAGAATTTAGCATACAACTTCTCTTTCTACAAAATCCCTAACACTATGCGAAGATGCTCCTCATGTTCTTCCTTAGACTTGGAGTAAACCAAAATGTCATCAATAAAGATAATAACAAATTCGTCCAAGTACTCCCTGAAAACCCAATTCATTAAATCCATAAACACCAGCGGAGCATTAGTCAACCCGAATGGCATCACAAGAAACTCGTAATGCCCATATCGAGTGCGAAAAGCTGTCTTAGGGATATCCTCATCCCTCACCCTCAACTGATGATAGCCCGACCTCAAGTCTATCTTTAAAAAATACTTCACCCCCTGAATTTGGTCAAACAAGTCATCAATCCTTGGCAATTGATACCGATTCCTGATGGTAATCTTGTTCAACTCCCTGTAGTCTATACACAGCCTCATAGACCCATCCTTCTTCTTCACAAATAAGACTGGAGCACCCCACGACAAAATACTCGGCCGAATCACACCACAATCTAAAAGCTCCTGCAACTGCTCCTTTAGCTCCTAAAACTCCAACGGTGCCATCCGATACGACGCCTTAGAGATAGGCTCCGCACTAGGACAAGCTCAATAGCAAACTCCACTTCCCGCTGCAGTGGCAACCCTGACAACTCCTCAGGAAACACATCAGAAAAATCACGAACAATTGGAACATCCTCAATATGGGACTCACCCTTAGAGGTATCCTTCACAAACGCCAAATACCCCTCACAACCCTTTGCTACCAACTTCCCAGCCTTCAAAGCTAAAATCAACTTCAACACCCTACTCGGCTGTGAACCTTGAAACACGAACTCCGGAGACTTCACATCTCCAAATATAACCTTCTTCGCCTAACAATCGATAGTGGCTTGGTGTTTATCCAACCAGTCCATCCCAAGAATGACATCAAAATTATGCATACACATCGAAAGAAGATTAGCCCTACGAATCTTATCCCCAAAACTGATCGAACACCCTCGATACAAATCAAAAATAATAACCGAAGTACCCATCGGGGTAGCAATAGAGATATCAGAATCTAATAACTGAGATGACACACCCAGGTACCGAACAAAAGAATGAGCAACAATGAAATGAGTAGAATCCGTATCAAATAAAATAGATGCCAAGAGTGCCAGAAACAGTACCTGGTGCACCTGCCGCCTGGTTATACGTCAAAGCAAAAACTTGACCACCTTGACGCTGACCTCCATTGCCACCATTATCACCACCTTCACCATTTCCACGTGGCCCGGTACAATCTCTAGCCATATGACCCATCTGTCCACACAAGAAGCATGCACCGGTGAGTCTGTGGCACTGCCTCCCCGGATGATTAGCCCCACAAGTAGCACAAGGAGCTATCGGAATGAGATTTGGGTTACCCCCACCAGCTGGTCCCGGATAACGACCTTGATTTTTCCCTGCTAACGATTCTAACCATGCCAAGGTAGCTAAAGTTGGCGATTCTGCCCTTGCTGAGGCATTTGATGATAACCCCTATTTTGATTTTGGCCACGCCACTGCCCCTGCTGACCGCCATGATTTCTATTCCACTGACCACCCTGACTTCTCCCATGCTGAACTGAAGCTTGACCCTGCTGGTCATCTTTGTCCCTCTTTTGACTCCCCTTCGATTTAGAAGACCGAAAGTCCTGTCGCTCCATCTCAATATTCTTGGAAGCATTGGCCACTGCTGACACATCTGCAAACTTGGTGTTAATGAGATGCTGCCGATACCTATAATGAATCCGCCACTTGAACTTCTCCGCCTGTTCCGCTGCAGTCCCTGCAGAAGTTCCCATAAATCCTGCCAACCAAGTTAACCTCGTCATGAAATCCATGATGGACTCATCATCTTTTTATCGAATGGACAGATAGTCTCTAGCATAGGCCTCTTTATCAGCAGCTGAGAAGAACTGCTGATAACCATTACCTTTTGTTACTTTCATCGCCTTCCACCACCTCTGTGCATCCCCTTCCAGCGTGTAAGCAGCAAGTAATACTCTTTGATTATCTAAGCACCCCAACGCATCAAAAATCTTCTCCAGGTGGGCAATCCAATTCTCTGCATCAATTGGAGTTGGAGCAGAACTAAATGACTGTGGTTTCTGCTTCTGGAACCTCTCCAACCATACATACATCGCAACCCCTTGCTGATCATGACCATCTACATTTCCTTCCCCTTTGTTTGCATGTTGACCATTATTTCCCGGGTTCTCCTGCTCAGGAATTTCTGGCGGCGGCTGCTGCATTGCTTGTACAACCTATGCCACCAACTGAGGTAAAGCCTGATTCATCGCCTGATTCATTAAGGTAGCCAATTAAGCTTTTATCTGATCGTTAGATTGCTCATTGGGCTGACCCTCACCTCTTCCCTTATTATTGCCTCGCCTCCCAGCAACTCTGGAGGATCTAACAAAGAAATCAACGAATAGATAATAAAGCAGATTAGAGATGATTCAATATAGGCCGATATGATAACCGAATGTAAAATCAAATGAACAAAAACTTAACCCATAAGTCTACCCATAACTCATAGGTCAAACCTAAGTAGGTTTTCTACAAGAAAGAACCTAAGCTCTGATAGCAACTCTGTAACACCCCCTTTTCCTAATAGAAAGAGAGGTTACGCACAAAACATAACAAAACTATTGAATTTAATAACAAGGCTCAAATTAAAACCACAAAAGGATAGTCTTAATATTTGATAGATACCACAAGTTAACCACAATAAATATCAAACTGTCTCGAACCACAATATAAAATAATTATTACAATGCTGATCAAACTAATGTATCACAACCTAAACATAATATATCTAAATCATTTGGATAAAAGGGAGCTCTCGTCACACTTGCCATTGATTCCCCTGATTACCTGCCAGAAGAAAAACATAGCATGAGCCAAATGCCCAGTACGGATATAGAATACAAATAATGAAGTGAAATAACTAACTCAATTAAATGAAAAGAGACGAAATGAAACGAACAAAACTAACACAACGAAATAATAGGCTGAATCAAATGGCTGGGTGTTATTTCATATCGAGCTCAAAATAAATAGTAATATACCTTGCCACACAGGCAAGTCAAATAATGTCACACATGCAATCACATATTGGACTGCGCAATCCAGATGCATGCAAAATCGGAAGGCCTGTTTGGCACAAACATCACTACTCCGCAGAACAGAACAGAACAGAACAGAAAAACTAGGGTCGACCCATACGCCTCCCACAACAAAACACCAAATGGCCAACTCCCACTGGAGCACAAAACGGAGACGCCGTGGACTGATCACACCGCCATGGAAGGTGTCATGCCTCGGTGCCAAGAGGACATGCCTGTGGTACCCCCACATGTGGTTATAGCTCAGGTATACCCTACGGTATTCTAACAAAAATATCATGTCACAACACATGCGACACAATATCAACACAAAGGGGTTCTAACGTGTATATGTTAGATCGAACGAATCATCAACACAAGTCTCCAAAAATATACTAACATGTACATCACTACAAAAATTAAAATAAATATTAAACATGATAACCAAGTTCAAAGAGTAGAAACATGAGTTCTAAATATCAATGCCCCAAAATGAGACTATCACATGGATTTGAGAAGGAACAGACATGCGAAACAATAACTAACTTCTAAACGAAAACAAAACGAACAAATTAAAATTAAAAGGATTATCGCTGAAGGAGTACGAAATCCGTACCTGGAATCTATAATTCAATACCCAAATTTATATTCCAAATATACTTCTTAAATTCCCTCCATCCGATCTAATCACCAAAATAATACATTTATTATAAAATATTTTTTTTTTGATTATTAATCTTTTACATTAAGCTATAACTAAATAATTTATTAAATAATATGAAAATACCTAATTTTATAACATTTGGTTAAAATTAATTCTTTTAAAATAATTTATTAATCAAATACCACACATACTTGACCAAGCTGCTTACAATAAGACACTTTTCCAGAAATCATAAAGAAATTATGAAACTTCCACATCTTAGTAATCACTTAATCATTAATATATATATATATATATATATATATATATATATATATATATATATATATATATATATATATTATTCAAGTAATATGTATCAAAGAATCATGTAATATATATACATATATATCACCCAAAAGGAATCCAAAAAGGAACAATAATGAAATTAAAGTTTGGTGGAAGAAATATTAAATCATATATAGCTGCACATAATTCAAAGTCAGAGTCTTTCTTTAATTGTACTGATCTAATATGGTTTACATATCTTACCCAAAAAAAAATTCAAATAGATCCTGCTCATTGTAACCTATATGCTCGGCAAAACAATTCAATAAAATTACCTTTGCAACAACACTTAACTTGTCAATTCCCTTTTCCTTTCTATTAATGCTGCCACCGCTTCTCTTCATTTTTTCCCTCAATTTGTATCGGATGTGATGTTGAGTAAATTAGGTTTTAGACATTTATTCACTTAAAAACAAATTTTATTAATTAATATATTTATTAACTCTCCAGATTTTAATAGGATTTTAAAATTACAAAATTATAAATTTGATCCACTTAGTTTTAAAGCCCAATTTTACTAATTTAATTTACCCAACACTTATTAATACATTAGCCCACAAAAATTAAATGACTATTTTGATCCAAAAATAAATGACAAAGTCCAATAAATATGTTTTAAAACAAGGTAATTTTTATTATTTAATATTTTTTTTCTGGGTATTACACATAGCTCATGCCTCACGACAACTCAAAGAATATGAGATAAATTATCCTACTCATGATCTAGAGTTGGCTGCAGTTGTTTTCGCGCTAAAGATCTGGAGACATTACCTCTATGGGGAAAAGAGTGGAGATCTATACAGATCATAAAAGTCTCAATTATTTCTTCACACAAAAGGAACTCAACATGCTAAACGAAGTTGACTTGAGCTGTTGAAAGATTACGATCATACCATTCAATACCATCCTGGAAAAGAGAACGTAGTAGTGACGCTCCCAAAATAGGTATACATCACCCATTTTGAGTCGCCAAATACATGGTACAGAAACAACTACAACTTTTATTATTACAATTGTCGTGCAAAATATGACCACACACATGCTATGAGTTTAAATACAAATATTGTCTTATAGAAAATATCCACACTCAAATAAGTCCTCATTACATTTATTGATACACTATTTTACAAAATAGTGAGGACTGCTAAAACAACTGTCTAGGACCATCACTCTATACCCCGAATGGTTCCTGTTATAGTCTCACCTCCTGAGAAGAAAAATGGAACAAAAAGGAAAAGGGTGTGCTCAACTAGCCCAGTAAAGAATATTATGACTAAGATAAAGAATAACAATTTATCGTTAGCCTTCAACAAATCAGATAAAATATAATGGACAACCAGTTTTAGATCAATATTCGCAGCGGAAATAATAATTCATTAGAAGAGTTAGATCAATATTTTTTTCTTTTGTGAAACAAAGCACTGTGTGAAAGAATCGTGAACAAAAGACTCATGAACAATGACCCGTGAATAAGAATATGAATAGTACCCATGAATAGTACTCGGTCATGAAAAGTTCCAAATTTGATTAAAAAGTTCAGATCAATATTCCTATGAAATGATATTAGATGAAGCGAAATTTCTAATCATTTCAGGAATTATAGAAGCAATACTTACCATAATAAGTTCAAATTTAGGAATACGAGATGAAATAATATTGCTTACGTAATATGGAGTATTAAAGAAAATAATATTTCTAACGAGTATTGCAATAAAATAATATCCTTTACCTTCGTAGAACTAGATTTGACTGGAATATCGGATATTATTCTGAGAAAATCTTGCAGAAAAACTACACTCAATGTATCCTTGTACTCAAGAAAAATACTCACAATACTATAGAATAAGAATTTTTAAATTTTGAAATGGTGTGATGAGGAAGGAGGGGTTAACCCCTATTTATAGCAACGGAAGGAGAAAAGTTAAGCAGAGTTGCCTAACTTTTCTTTCCCTTCACGCCTAACTTCTCTGCCTAATTTTTCTTTCATTTCAATGGTTGGGGCCACACTATAGCTTTGCAGACAATTCAATTCCTAACTTCCTAACTCTTATTGGTTGAGGGCCCATGACATAGGAAATATGTAAAGAGTTTGCAGGAGAAACAAATGAAATCAGTACATGGTTTTGAAAAGGAAAAAATGTAATACACCAGTTTCTGAAAAACAAGGAGATCAAAGCCAAGCTTCTCACCTCCTTAACATACTCACGTGCTTATATATATATATATATATATATATATATATATATATATATATATATATATATAGCATTTGGAGCCATAGGTGAGCCCCTCTTTATAACATATAGCATTTGGAGCCGCAGGTGAGCCGCAGGCTCACGGTTGGCCCCTCTTTTGGAGCCGCAGGTGAGCCTGCGGCCAACCATGCCTATGTATTGGCGAATGGTTGCTTTCATAAGCCATTTTCAAGTTACACAGCGAAGGAAATTTGAGAGCTCTTTTTCAGATCTGCTGAGTTCAGGCAACCTTCTGCATATTCTGCCACCGTACAAGCGTTCTTCAACATCACAGTAGCGTGTGCATGTATTTTTCCAATTTCTATCCTTTGGAAAATGACTTATCACATGAAATGCATTTAGACACATAATAGTGAATATGCATGCCGATATGACTTGATAAAAATATTCAACATAACAAATGTTAGTATTAAACCATCTTTGAACATAATGATGTAAAAAATTTGACTTTTAAAAGCAATCAAATTGGCACCTTTTCTAATGTCATTTGTTATCCTATCTGAGGACAAATGAGTAAAGGTAGAAAAGTAAAATAATCCTGGTAATTAGACTACACTTATGGATTTTTACTGTGATGTGATTAATGCATGTAGGATGTATATAACTATGTACAGGTGTGCTACTGAATGGCCACCTAGTCATGCCTATGTGCATGTGGATAGTCCCATTTATAAAGGGGGCTATGGAAAAATTTCCCAAAATGTAGGTATTGGGTAGTCATGCATTTTTAACTGTATTGTAGATGTATGTTAAAACAATGCATTTTGAAAAGCTCCATGTAAGAAATTACCACACCCTTTCTGAGGTGATTTAGAGACTTGTTGTCCAGATATTATGGATCCGGATCAACCGAGCAGTTCCCGCAGGACCACTTCTGGTGTACGAAGGAGAGCTTCTGAAGAGCCTCAACGCCGTTCTGTTAGATAGCCTCGTCATTTAGTGGAGGCGGTGATACATCCTATTCGGGTTGAAGTGTCGAATGTCGAGGACGAGGAGGAGGATGTAGCGATCAAGGTTCCTGCTCCTGCTGTACGTGTTCCAATTAGGGAATTGCCAGGTATTCAAGTGGCGAACCCAAATCTTCTAGGTGACTTGAGTAGGCATCCTTCAGTATACTTGTACGCAAACGAGGTATGAAGTTAGATCTTTAATCTTCCTTATTTCCTATTGATGAGGAGTCAAGGATTCTGATGTTGATATGCATTTGATGTAGGTTCCGGCTTCACACGACCTCGAGGGGAACCGGTTTAGCATCCACTCTATGTATCGGGCTTTGCATGATGACTACTGAATCGATCGTCCATGGTTTGAGGATTTGGGATGTTCTTCTCCATTCTACCCGTCATATGTCCACAGGGGTTACCTCGGGGCATTGTGCAAGTGTTGGTTTCACGGACTTAATCACTCCATTTCTTTGGAGTGTGAGGTGATGATGACGCCGATGGATTGGCGATTTATCACAGGTATGGAGTTTGGAGGGGAGTCGGTAACTTGCACAACGGATATCACCCCTACTTCTGTCAGATCCTTGTTGGGAGTTCTGGCGGAGGCGCTTCGAAGCGAGGACTGATTAAATGCTGGTCCTTTGAGCATAGATGCTATATGCGAAATGGTTGTTGAGTGAGCCCATGCAGATGATGATGAGATTCAAGGATCTCATTCTTCGGCGATTGTTCCTGATGATCATTAGGGGCTACTTCATAGCAGATAATTCCTCTACGGTGTCCTTCGCTTTGATCAGCGCCACTCGACACGTGGACCGTATAGGATAGTATGATTGGGGTTCTTACACCTTTGCCTACTTCTTCAGGGGAATGCACATGTGATCGCAGGGCTTGATTGAGGCGTGGTTAGGATTCTACCCATTTCTACTGGTGAGTATTTCTCTTATCTTTTCCCACGTATAGGTTAAGAGCATTGACTGATAGCAGATGTTTGCCTTTGTGTTGGCAGTTTTGGGCCTATAAGAGGCTTCCTTGTTTGCGTCCTGTGAGCGTGTTAGGTTTAGACACCTATCCACGAGGATGGAGATGGCATCATTCCATACTGGCAAAGGTCCTGTTCTTTGAGGTTTCACTCATTGTCGCCTATAATTTGGAGTTGTTGATAGCCGATATCATCACATGGATTCCCTACTCTGGAGAGCATTTGGGAGTTGGTTTTGAGGATGGGTACCCGACTAGAGTAGAGTACGTCATTTCTACCCGCATGATTCCTCTCTTCACAGATGGAGGATGAGAACTCTATTTAGGAGAGCGTGCTAATAGAAGCACTACAGGAGAGATCCGTATGTCGATCTTGCCTCCTGCTAGGCGTTATTGGCCTGTTTCACAGTCACCCATCATTGACATCCCATTAATGGGGATTGACGGTTTTACATTTCCAGAGGGCCCCTGGTCTTAGGGGATGTTCCAGCATTGGTGGATCCCTCGTACCATTGGAGCTCAGACCCGCGCCATACAATTTATGGGGGATATGGTTCCAGGATCCGTGATGATGACGGATTGGCTAGCCTATGTCAGAGATTCGACTCATGTGACACAGATTGAAAGATTGACTCGACAGCTGGACCGGTCACATCTTTTCATTCGGCATCTGGGCAGAGATCCTTTAGAGGTAGATACTTCTGATCCTTCCAACTCTGGCGTTGGCCCCTCGGGTGACCCATATAAACTTTCTTGGTGAAGATCCTCCATTGTATCGGCTGACATCCACAGTAGATAGAGATCCGATGACTCGGGAGGAGTTACATCAATGGACGATGTCGATGATGTGGACATCGACACTCTTTACTTTTTCTGATGTATTTCTTGCTAGCTCTTTGATAGGCCTCTATTAGCATCTAGGTAGCTTCGCCCCATTCTCGTTATATCTTTTGATAGGCCTCTGTTAGTTGTTGGGTAGCTTACCCCATTTCCTGTATTTTAGCTTGTCTGAGAGATGTATTAGATGATGATATACTTAGGAATGTATGTACGCTTTTCCATTCCTATATCATATTGCCATCTATTGTATCATGTATGTTATTATGTTATGCATATGTATGTATGTCGAGAGATATTCAAAGATTGACCCTGGATGGTCTTATGACACGACCCACACAGATGTCTTCTTGACGATTAAGCCGTATTGATCATACCCCACCATTTTGGTGGTATCTCGGTATCGTTCATCGTATGATAGTATATCACCATCGAGACATGGTGATCGTAGATGATTCTTTGCAGACATACTATGACCTGATGATGTTTGAGTTCCCATATGATTTGTAGAGGTATGCTCGAGTACTTTGGGTATCGGAGGCGATTTTTCCGATTGGGACCCGAGGAGTTGACTCTACTTTGGAGGAGTATGCACGGTTGGCGATCTTTGCTGCATTGGGCCGGACCTTGCGTGCATATATGGCTATCGGAGACATGAGCGAGACGATTCATGATCCTCACCGGATTGAGGCGTAGGGTGGTCGGGGCGAGATTACATCCGCCACGTGATATCCAGGCGTTTCTGTTTGATGAGTTTGGCTTTGAGGATAGCTATACATGACATTACGAGGATTTCACCACACGGAGGAGGACCATTGGCGTTGACCCGAGTGGATGTCTTTGCTTCTATGTGTATTGTCATACGTCTTCATGTCGCGGTACATGGATGAAATGGATATCGGCGTCATTATGGCGATGAGAGCTCTTAGGGAGGGGTCATACCATTGTCTGGAATGATCATTGCGAGAGACTACGAGGTCGACTACATCTTCTTTGCACTTATCTGGTGGGAGTGTTTATGAGTAGCTTCGGTCATGTTTGTATGTGTGGTTTATGTCACACTTGAGGCCGATTAGCACATTTAGGCGGCGGGGGTTTTGTTTCACCCATGATATAGCCATGTCGTACTCCTTTTCGACTGCGGAGTGTCTGAGATCTTTGCATCGTGGTCGACTTTTTCTGGCGAGGATTAGAGACCCGTTTGCTATATTGTGCGTGTTCAAGGCTTAGCTCACCCTACATCTTCATTACTCATACTCGGGGCATGGATTATCTCCCTCTAGCTAGTTTGAGGGTATGATTACTTACCACCCATTGGCCGTGATGTGTCGGTTTGACCAATTTTAGATTTTTTCCTTTTGAGGGGCGATGAGTCGGTAACTTCACTTCTGCCGTTTATTAGCGAATAGATAGATCCGGGTTGTATACTGTTGGGATCGGCGAGAGCTGATGAGTTTTGTCGATCATCCAGTTGTTACTGCGAGTATTTTGCATGGATGGAGACAGAGCGCATCATTGTTGCGGCGGTATCCACGGTCTGAGGATTGATTTTGATGATGAGGAGCCTATAGAGGAGGCTATTATTCCCATCGATGATTTGACTGCTGGGTTGCCAGCATTTGTGATGGATTCTCCCACCCCGAGTGCCACTGTTACTCGATTATTGGCACACATTTGGAAGCGAGCTTACATCGATGACCTATGATAGAGATCGAGGCTAGGGCGCGATGTTGTGACTCTTGATGAGAGAGACATCGCTCTGTTAGAGAGGATGAGGCTAGATCGACCGAGGATGCATTAATTGCGGGCGGGGATGCCGCATTATCTGCTAGAGATGTGGCCATTGCGAGATAGCACTTGATTAGATCCCGGATGGTTGTCGGTCTTGCCGACATGAGTGCCTACATTGATGAGCATTATGCCACCATGCGATTAGCCTCGATCTGCTGGCTTCGTGTAGATACCCTTGGGCGGGAGCTTGCGGCGTTATCTCCGTCTTGAGAGAGGATGCTATGTTAGATCGATAGTCGCATACATACGAGATCTGTAGATAGCTTTGTATTTTCTGCCTGCAGACTAAACAGCCATTTTTCATGTACATCACATATGTATATATCAAAACGATTATTATGTATGGCGGGGAAATATATTTTGATTCACTTCCCTTTTAGTTATGCCTTGATACTTGCTTGATATTTGCCGTTTCTTGAGGGCCTTGTGATCTTGATGCATTACGAACTTATCCTTGATAGATGGACATTGAGGCGTTGCAAGATCTCTCGAGCGGATCATTGATTTTTGTATATCCTACCATCTTTGGTGTCTTGGGGCTGATATCTGTATGGAAAAGTGGAGAGGAGGGTAGTTTCTTCCTCTCTGAGATTGACCTCACCACAGATGGTCGCCAGTACTTCTATTTGTGAGAAGCCTAGTTAATTCCATCTCCTATAGGTTGGTATTGCTCTTTGAGGCACGATTGACTTAGATGGTCACCGAATCTTCTATTTGTGAGAAGAGGTTGGGTAATTCCATCCCTTTGATCTGAAACCAATGAAATGTGGCGAATTGAAGGTTGATCCCGATGCAGTGTGATAAAATTTTTTTTTACGGTAGGGGTTAGGCCCGAACCATAAATGGCTACCTACGTACTCTATTGAAGAGGAGATCAAATCTGCGTGAGTTCGAACACAGTGTAAGAGGTCCAACGTTTGAATGTGAAAGCGGATAGGTGTAGAAATGTTTTTGTTGTTTTTGTTTTTGTAGAAAGGGAAAATGTTTTTGGTTGTTTTTTTATTGCGGCCAAGGGCCATATAGCATATGGTTTGCTACGTACTCTATTGAAGAGGAGATTAGGTCGATGTAGTTAAGCCCTCGGGGACGAATCGCGGTGAAGAAAAAGCGTGAATCCCATGTGCGAGGCTATCTTTGCGGGGAGAAAAAGTTTGATCCCATAATGGGGACAAAGCTGCGGTGTGTAAGTTTAATCCGTCTTGAGGATAAACTATAAGCGTAGAAAAGTTTAATCCGTCTTGAGGATAAAAACTGCGGCATAGAAAAGTTCAATCCGTCTTGAGGATAACCAAAATTGTGAAAAGTTAAATCCGTCTTCAGGATAACTGAAATTGTATGGAAGGTTTGAAATGAAGTGATACCATTGCTTTGGTTTGAAGTGTATGTTTCCACGAGGGAAGAGTATGTAGAAAGGAAAGGGTTCAAAAGCGGAATGGTGGTGATTTGATGATCAAAACCGGGATGTTTGTTTGATGGTAACCGGACATAGTACCATTTCACGGTGTTGAGTTGATAAGCTATGGAAATTCATCGCCATCCATTTCCTGCAATCTGAGAGCACCTCTTGTCAATACCTCCTTGACAACAAATGGGCCTTCCCAGTTAGGAGCGAATTTTCCCTTAGATTGATCTTGGTTGTCAATGATCTTCTTCAAAACCAAGTCATGTTGTTTGAAGCTGCCGTAGTCGGACTTTTTACATTTGTAGGATCGTGCGATCCTTTCTTGATATAATTGACCATGGAAGATAGCCTTGGATCGCCTTTAAATCTATTAGAGACAATTGGTGATACTGTCTTGTACCCATTGGTCTTCATCTAACGAGCATCCATCAATACTACGAGGGATTCCATTTCCACCTCTATAGGGAACCTTTGCTTCCATCCATAGACTAATGGTGGGGGTTGCCCCAGTGGAAGCACATGGAAGTTCTGTAGGCTAATAAAGTCAGAGGCAAGAGGTCAGGCCATCCTTTGTGATTGGCGGACATTTTCTGCATGATCTTTTTGATGTTCTTATTAGCCGCTTCAACAGCACCATTCATCTTTGGACGGTAGATGATGGAGTTGAGGTGTTTGATGTGGAATTTTCTGCATAACTCCTCCATCATTTTGTTGTTGAGGTTCTTAGCATTGTCTAACACAATGACCTCTGGTTGTCCATATCGACAAACAACATTGTTTCTGATGAAAGCAATGATGACTTCTTTAGTAACCCTGGGGAAGGATGCTGCTTCTACCCATTTGGTGAAGTAGTCGATCATGGTGAATATGAATCGATGTCCATTATTGGCTTTGGGCTCGATGGGCCCGATCACGTCCATTCCCCACATTGAGAAGGGCCATGGCGAACTCATATTGTGGAGTTCCCTTGGAGGCGTGGATAGCATTCCCATGAATCGGCATTGATAGCACCTCTTGGCGTGATCATCACGATCGACTTTGAGTGTAAGCCCGATAATGCCCCGTTCTAAGGATCTTCTTGACAAGTAGGGGTCCGCTCATGTGAGGGCCACATACTCCACCATGGATCTCATCCATGAGTCTTTGAGCTTGGTCTTTATCCAGACATCTGAGGAGACCTAATCCAGCATCTCTTTTGTAGAGTGCATCTCTGCTCAGGTAGAATTTCATAGCAAGTCGATGAATCCGCCTCTTCTCAGTTAGGCTCGCCTCAGCGGGTGTAAATCCATCTCACAGATACTCCTTGATATGCTGATACCAAGGGTGGTGGATGGGAGGTAGTTCATCCGATACTTCTCCAACGTAATTCCCATAGACTGGGGCTTTTTGCAGAGTAAACGTGATGCTTGGCATGTTTTCCTTGTCAGGTATGTAAACCAAGGAGGCCAACGTTGCTAATGCATCTGCAAAATCATTCCTATTACGAGGAATGTGTAGAAAGGAGATTTCTTCGAACTCCGAAGCCATCTGTAAAACTTGCCAATGGTAAGGCAGCAAATGTAATTCTTTGGTTTGATAGATTCCGTGGGATGTTTGATTACCATTTGAAATCCCCAAAGGCGATTAACGCTTTGATGCCCATTGAGCGGGCAAGTTTTAGCCCCATGATCTGACCTTCATACTCAATTTGTGTTGTTGGTGCTGACAAAGCGCAATTTGGCGGCGACGGATCTTTGCTCCCCGTCTGGGATATTAGAAGCTGCTCCGACTCGAGGCCTTACGTATTAACAGCTCCATCAAAATACATTCTCCGCTTACGGCATGTATCGTACTGATGTTGCAGCTGAATTGTCATTATCCCTTCATCGGGGAAGTATATTTCCAAGGGTTTGTAGTCCCCTGCAGGTGCGGCGGCCAGTTGATCCGCAATTCCTTGACCTTTGACAGACTTTTGCATCACATAGACGATGTCAAATTGCTGTAGGATCAACTTCCATCTGGACAGTCGATAATTTAGTATGGGCTTACTGAACACATACTTGAGAGGATCCATTCGGGATATGAGATGGGTTGTGTGACCATGGAGGTAATGCTGTAACCTCATGGAAGCCCATGCTAAAGCACAACAAGTCTTCTCAATCGAGTGTACTTGTGTTCACGATCTTTGAATCTTTTCTTTGAGGTAATAGATAGCTCGTTCTTGGCCTCTATTGTCTTTTTTTGCCCAGACATCTGACCCATGGCATTGTCATTTATGGGCAATTACATGAACAGGGGAACATCATCCACAGGAGGTACCAAAATAGGGCGTTAATCAGGTTGCTCTTTGATTGTAAGGAAGGCTTTCGACACTCATCGTTCCATTTCATGGAGGAGTTCTTCCTATGACTTGAAGATAGGCTCACGAGGTTGATGTGAGTTGAGAAATGAATCTGCTAATGAAGTTGATTCTTCCCAAAATCCCGTATTTCCTTCTACATGTCGAGGAATGGGCATTTCCTTGATGGCTTTTGGATTTTGGTAGGATCGATTCAATCCTTTTGTGGTGACTAGAAAACCTAGCAACTTGCGACTTAACACCAAAGGCGCACTTGGCGGGATTCAATTTCAAGTTGTACTTACACAACTGTTGAAAAGTTTTGTGAGATGGTCTAAGTGGTCATCCTCCTTTCGGGGATTTGATGATGATGTCATCCACGTAGATCTCTATCTCTTTGTGCATTAAATCATGGAAAAGAGCCATCATAGCTTCGATGATAGGTAGCCCGGCATTGATGAGGCTAATGACAACCGTCTATAGCAAAAGGTTCCCCAGGTGTGATGAAAGCGGTTTTCTCACGATCTTCCTCGGCGACCATAATTTGATGGTACCCATAAAAAGCAATCGAAAAAGAGTACATGCCGTATTGAGTAGTATTATCAATAAGAATGTGGATAAATGGTATGGGAAAGCTATCTTTAAGGCAAGCTTTGTTCAAATCCGGTAATCCACATGAGACTCGCACCTTTCCCCTGGTTTGAAGGCACAGGAACAATGTTGGATATCCACTCTCAGATATGTAGACACCATGATAATGCCGACTTGAAATTGTTTCACATTTTCTTCTTTGACCTTTAAACTCCACTCAGGTTTCAATCGCCTGGAGCTTTTGCCTAACGGCTTGAATCTTTCTTTGATGGGAAGGTGATGAAGAACAATATCCGTGGACAAACCCACCATGTCTTCATAAGACCATGCAAACACATCTTGGAATTGGGTTAATAGTGAAACCATGTCATTCCATTGATTTGTGGTAAGGTCTGAACCAATTTGGATTAGCTTAGGGTTGTCTAAGGTTCCAAGATTGAAAGAAGTGGTTTGATCAAGATTGGGTTTTGGTTTGTCTGCGACCCATTCCTTAATCTCCTGAGGTATTTCAATGTCCTTTTGGATGTCCATCAAGTCTGAGTCCAACTTTTCATCAAAGTTACAACCCTTGTGGAGAGAAGACACCTCATCAACAAGTACATGCACATCTAAATTCAGAGTCCTAAAACAAAAGATGCTTTCACTTAATATATGCAACTGTTTGATCATACAAAAGTGTTAGCATGTACTTGATAAAATAACTGCTAGTACTGTAAAGGAAAGCAAGCAATTAAAGTTATCTACAGGCGGAGGATTTTTTGCTCCCATTTTACCCTCGTCGACCATGCATGGAGTCTTTGCTCCAATTATCGAGGCAAAGTCTGATGATGGACTTTGTAATGATGGAAGGATCGTCATTGTCCTCCTTTTCTAGAATGATAACCATGACATCTGGGCAATCATCGTCTGGGTGTATCTGTTTGTATGTTCATCATGAACAATGGCGCGTATACTGCCATCATCAAAGGCAAGGTCATGTTTACGTTTCCGTTCCCTTTCTTCCACTTCGGGATCAGGAATCTGCACCTCTTTTGCTTTGATTGGTACTGGCTTCGAAAACAGCATAGCCACAACATGGGCTGGCACCTTTACTGGAGACTGTATCAACTCATAAGGTAAAGGTATAGAAAATCGTAAATGCGGTGGAAGCTTGAGGAACTTGCTTGTGCTTATGAGGATTCTATATGGTGGGCGGCGAATATCCTAGCAATTTGTTCCAATTTATTGGACATTTGAATAGGGTGCTTAATACCACCTTATCTTTACCAAGCCCTTGTCGGTTGATGACCCAATGACATCATTTCTTGAGTGGTAAGCATAACCTCGGCGAAATCTTGGGTATGGGAAGTGGCGCTCCAATAGAATGGTATTGCGTGTTACTCACTTCCAAAGTATGGAAGCTGGTAGGTTCAACTTCGAATTGAAGGCGATAATTGGTAGAGTTCCTTGTTAGGGACATTACGGCTCGGCGTTGACGATGACTAGACTATTGTTGATAATGTATTTGAGTTGTTGATGTGGCGTGGAGGAGCGGCTCCGACCATGTGTATCCATGGTCTCCCCAATAGCGAGTTGTATCTTGAGTCTATTTTGAGGGCGTGGAAGGATACATTGAATGTATTTGGACCAATCTCAATTGGCAACTCAATCTTTACGATGGCATTCGTCGGGGATCCGTCAAAAGCTCGATAACCGTATGGTTTGCTTTGGATCCTTTGAGATTGACATTCATCTTCACCAAGGTGGCATAAGGACAAATATTTAGAGATGAGCCTCCATCTATCAAAACTCCGGCTAGCATGTACCCGGAAGACAAAACTGTAATATGCAATGGCTTACGATGGCCGGTCCCTTGGGGAGGTATGTCATCATCGATGAAGGATATCACATTGTTGTTGAAAATGTGATCAACCAAATGTTGAAATTTTTCCACATCCACTTGATTTTGGCAAGTAGGCTTCTTCCAAAACCTTGATAAAATCTTAGATGATCCTCGAAAAGAAAACCAAATCCGATATAGATATCGGTGTGGAGCTTCTCATGAAGCTTAAAACCACTTTGGCTTCATTGTGGCCCATAGTGCGGAGGAATTTTTCAATCTTCTCCATGGGCAACTTCCCTTTACTTCACAAGTAGGTTTAATAACCCGTTGAGGAAGATCGATGGATTTTCCTTCAACACTTTATGTGATGTATATGAGGCGTGGATCCTTGACTTCTCCATAATTCCATGGAACCTTGTGTGGCGACAACGAGGATATTATGATGCATAAGATAAAGAAATTGGCTCTGAGTGCGGCCACTTTCAAAGGATTGTCGACTCCTTTGAGTTGAATTGGTTGTATGGGAAATACTTTGTGATCTCATCATCCACTTGGATATGGCTACTCTCTGATCCCTTCCATTTGGTAGGACATGCATTCCCACCCTTGAGTTGTACAAGTGTAATCATCTGCTATTTGCGGACACCGCTATCAATAAGATTCTAAATAAGATGGCGGAGTGCCCAACATTCTTCTGTACTGTGACCGCGATAATGTGAATGATATTAACATATTTCATCAGAATTGAACCGTCTTGAACGGGGATTGATTGGAGGGAGAAGGAAGGTAATTCTTCCTTCGTTGATCAACATCTGTAGTATCTCCTCCATAGATTGGCCCAAATAGGTGAATTCCCTTTGATTGGCAAAATCCCGACGGGCTTTAGCATTTGCTCTCTTATGACCTTATCCTCCATAACTTCACTTTACGAAGGTGGTGAGGAGGCATTCATAACAAAAAAGGAAGGAGATAGGCATGCTCTTTTGATTAATTGGCGTGTGACTTGATGATGGTGGGTCACCGATTACGCGATTACTTTCAATTTGTTTGCAAAGAGCTTTCATCTTTCATTCCATAGTAAACTGGAACTTTGCATAATCCCATTTATCAACACCATCTTTGATGGTTTGGGATGATTCACCGATTAAATTGGAACCTTGTCCAATGCTCAAACCGATCATGTTGACCTCTTCTTCTTTGTGTTGAGGAAGAGGGTTGTCTTGCGTGAGAGGTTGATCGGCTTTGTGACCACGATCTCACCGTTGTCTATTAGATCTTGAATCTTGTGTTTCAAGGCCCAACAATCTTGAGTATCATGTCCAGGTGCTCCGGCATGATAAGCACACTTCCGAGTAGCATTAAAACCCCTCCCATTAGGGTTGGCTGGTGGAAGAAGATGTGTAATTTTCTTTTGAGCAGTCAGAAGGAGCAAAATATTCTCGAGCGAGTCCCCTAAGGGTGTGAACGTTCGAGGTAAACTTTTCTTCTCCACTTTTAGGCAATGGAGGGTTTGAAGATTGTGCTGGAAAAGGGGAGTAGTTTCTCCTCTGCATAGGCATGCTTTGATTGCCTTTTTGTCCTTGTAGTACCAAGGAAACATCCTCCTCTTTCTTTTTATGGACCCTCCCGGGGTTGTTTCCATAAGATCCGGACTGGATGTGCTTTCGATGCGGCTTTAAGAAGCGGCTAGGTCTTGAATTTTACCGGACTTGAATCCCATTTCACCCATTTCTCCGTGCTTGATCATTTGGAGAATGGTTTGCCAATACCATTAGAACTCTTTCATAGAAAGGAGCTTCTGTACATCTATGAAAGTCATGACCATTTTGATTACATCATGGAAGGAATAACTTGAAGTAGCAAGGCGCCCACCTTTGAGCGTACTCTCTAAATGACTCATTAGGCATTTTCTTGACTTTGGTAATTTGGTGCAGGTCGAGGAGCCATCTGAGATTGAAAACTATATTGAGTGAGGAAGGCGTGAGCTAGACTCTTCCCGACTATGGATCTTTGAGTTGTCTAATCTGGTATACCATGAGCGAACTTCTCGGTCGGACTTTTTAAAAAAAAATTTGCATTACGAGCTTTTCATTTTCTGCATAAGACCTAAGTTCTCCAATGAACACCTTTAAATGTGTATAAGGATCCCCTAATCCATCATATTTCTCAAAATCAGGGGTCTTGAATTTCTTTGGATAATGAACACTAGGAAATATGCAAAGGTCTGCATATGAAACACTTTCATGCGTTCCAATCCCTTTGAGAACACGAATAGTTTCCTCCATTTGAAGGACCTTCTTCCTGAAATCATCGGTGTCTGGATCTCCTTTGAGATGGGTGTTTTCAGGGTCTTTGTTGGTTATATCCAACTGAGGTTCTAGAATTGTTTTTTCCAGACCTTGAATTCCTCCTTGTGTAGAGGATTCTGTATGTGTAGGTATCTTCATACCCTGTGTTGACTGGTGCAATTCTTTTAGTAGAACAGCCAAGTCTGTAATTTTTTTACTCAATCCGTCAAATTCTTCTCGGGAAACAGCATTAGACTGGTCAGAAGAAGACATGATTGGTTGTAGGCTCGTGGACTTTTTGGATTTTGAGCAGGTAACATGCCCAATTGTTTCCCTACAAAAGACTTACATAGTTTAGTCTTAGGGTAATGTAAATGTTATCATAACATGTCCGTTTAGGAATTTTGTCCTGCAAAACTGGTTGTTAATTGATAACATGTTGTCATGCATGCACGAGATATTCTTCATATTTTCCATTACATATGGATGAACATGGAATAAAATTACAAGTAAATCGTTTACAAGTAATTGAAAATGGAAAGTATGAAGAGACTTTCCTCGCGTTTGGTTTATCAAGAGGTTGACCTATCTTAGGGTTACTCTCGCGGCTTTTTGGCATGAAGGTTCCCGATCATCGCAATCTACTTGGCGGGAAGTTAATCCAATTAGATTCAATTGGAGGCGAATCTGAGTGGTGCCTTTCACGAGCCTCAGGAATTATTCTTCCCACGAGTCCGATAATCAAACAAGATGGGATAGCCTCTGGTGGAGGGACCACACAACATACATTCACATCTGACGTGTCTCACCGCGTTTATGCAAAATGATGACATGTCGCGAAGCACTAATATCAGAGATAGATATTTAGCGGTGCGATAATTAAGATGCATTCGTACACATTCATCATAAATGTAAATGCAACATTCACACACAAGCATATAACAATTTTGAAAAGCTTGTAATAGCGGCTTAAGCCCTCTTCTTTGGAGTCCCAATGAGTCGCCACTTGTCGACGTCGGGATTTTTGAGTGTCCCTTTTCGTTACTTGTTCTTTGGTGTTCTCATGTTAATGTGAGATTTGTTTGAAAAAACAAGTGAAAAAGGTCCAACATGTATAATGTCGACGATTTGACTTTAAGAGTCGCCGGTTGGTGTATTTTAATTTGGTTGCACCAATGCAATAGAAAAAGTTTTACACATTGACCCGATGATTTGACAACTTGCTAGGCAGATGCAATGAAAGAGATTCATTTTGGGTCCGGGGGCTTGATTATGCGGAGGGAAGGTGTTAGGCACCCCCCGACATCCGTGTTACCACGGTGACCGCCACTTTTTAAAGAAACTGTTATATGAATGTGTGTGTGTGTGTGTGTGTGGATCAATGTGCAATTATTTGGAAGTAGTGCAGTACCTCGTTCGTACCTATATACATAGGGTTTGAATTTATAGAAAAATTCAGTTTTAAACAAGATATAGCAATGTCGTTTTGTAAAAGAGGTTTTTCAAACCACATGCTCGATAGTAATTGAGGCCTTTGATGCTTCCATTTTATTATTAAATGTTAAACTTGTTTGCTTTTATTTTTTGAGATCTGAAGCATTCTCGAAAAAATAATATCTGACGATCTTAGAACTCCTCATGGGCATGACATCCATCCAAGGAAATTGAGACCTTTGTAAAAATAATGTACAAGATGCTTACAATTTGAAAAATATCCATCATAGGAACCGAATCTAGATTGATGGTGAATCTGTGATCACATGATTCCTAAGCTCACGTGATCACATCTTTGCAATTTATATGGAAAGCGATGGCGATTATATATATAAAAGGCAGTAATATATATATATCTGAGACATGATCAACCACCACGAAAACAACTCCATGGGGATCGAAAATATAAATATATAAAAGCGGTAAATATATATATATATATATATATATATATATATATATATGGACATGATCAACCACCACGAAAGTAAACTCAGGTGGGACGAAATGTAAATAAAAGGCTATAAAAGCGATCAACGCCACAAAGTAAACTCGAGGCGGGGATGAAAATATAAATATATATATATAAGCTCCGGATGCATAAACTATATATGTAAATCCAAGCTCATATATATATGTCCGATATATATAATATATATATATATATATATATATATATATATATATATATATATATATATATATATATATATATATATATATAAGCGAGTAAATGCATGGATGTAAAATCCGGGCTCATCGAGATATATATATAATAATAATTATATATATAAGTATATATATATATATATATATATATATATATATATATATATAAAAGCAATAAACGCTCGGATCAAAGTCTAGGCTCAATCGAGGCATAACTCGATAATGTTAGTCCATATATAAAATATATACATATATATAAGTATATATATATCTGAGACAGAAATGAAAACCACGGATATGAAATCCGGGCAACGCGCCTACAACCACGACTCTCAATGTGTATAAAAGTGTGTGCTAATATGAGAAGAAGGCTTTATATAATGTGAGAAGGCTTATAGTGGGCTGCCAATGTAGACTTTTATGACTTTAAATGGATAAATACTCAGCTCCCGCTGGATAAAAGATAGTTATATGTGACCTAACAAGTGTTTAAAGATAAGGAAACACTCAAAAGATGTATATGCAGAGTAAAATGGACAGGGTTTCCTCGCCTTTTTCTCTTTCTCTCTCTCTCTCTCAAATGGCTGACCCCAAGGCTTGTATATATAGACGGATGGCAGCGGTACACTGCGGCGTAGATATTGATTACACTATGGCGTGTAGTGGTTACCTACTTGATGCAGCATTGTAGTTACTGAGCCTGACTACATGGTTACACTATGGCGGCATGTTATACCGAGGCTAGTCATGGTGCATCCGAGCCTTATGGGTCCCGTCGTCTCGTAGTACGTGCACTCATGCACTGTAATGTCCGCTCGAACTTGCAGAACTTCAATCCGAGCATCCAAATGAGGTATATCTGACCTTCTACGGACTGCTTGTGTCGAGAGTTACACAATGACATGGATTAGAGGTTGTACGAAGTCAAGAAGAGGGGTCTATGCCCATGGTCTTCAAGCATCAAATTCTATCCAAAGTACTGCCACGCGTAATAGTCACTCGGGATTGTTACTCCTCGGTTCTTGTGGAACATTGTTGTATATATGTATGTATGAAGTGTTGAGACGACGCACAGGTGTTGAAAGGGGCAAGATGATGTTTGACTCTTCGTCGGGGTTATCGTTGGTTTGAGTTGAAAGTAGACGATGCTCAGGGTTACATTTGAGATTGGATTACTTGTTGGTATGTCGCGATATCATCTTATGAGAGGAAGTGGCAAGATAACGTTTGACTCCTCACCGGGGTTACCGCCGGTTTGAGTGGAAAGCAGATGTTGCTCAGGGTTACTTCTGAGATTGGACTGCTGTAAGTGTTTAAATGTCGTGAGGTCATCTTGGGGATGTACCTGTCTGCCCGTTGTTAGCTCCGGGTCTGAGGTATGAGTGCCTCAACAGGAGGTCTGAGCTTGAAGCTGATCGCATGTATTTGGAACAAACAATTCCAGAGTTATCACCGGAACTACAAAAGCATCCCTTGGGGTTATCACAAAGGATGGAGTCGCTATTGCGATTAGTTAGTTTGGGCTGAACCGAAGGTCGCGGTGTTATCGCCAAGACAGGCTGTCTCTCTCGGTGTTGTTCTTGGGTCTTTTGATCTGCATACCTCGGGGTTATCTCCGAGATTGGAAATGACATTCCCGGTGTGTGTTCCGGGGTTTGGAATGACGTTCCCGGTTTGTGTTCCGGGTTGGAACTAATGTTCCCGATTTGTGTTCCGGGTTGGAACTGAACTTCCGGTAGTATTCGGAATGGATATAAACTGTCTTCCAAGGTTATCTCCGAAAGACGAATCTGCCCTCTTGCAATGTTAGTAACAGGCATGCAGAAAATTTTGAGTGTCTACAAAGTTCTTTAGGAAATACCTCAGGAAATTCACTAACAACAGAAATATTATTCAAATCTGACGTGTTTTTGTTCAAGTCCATAATATGGGCTAAGAAAGCTTGACATCCGTTTTTCAATAAACGAATAGCTTTATGGCTTGATATGACAGTGACTGATTTTAGTGTTTAGTTGCTTGAATTCGTATAATAGGTTGGTTAGGAATATGAAAACTAACAACCTTACGAAAATAATCAATTTTGGCATGATGAGTGGTTAACTAATCAATCCCTAAAATCACATCAAATGCAAGTATCTTTAAAGAGATAAGATCAACAAGTAATGTGATTGTGCCAACTTGGATCAAGCAAAATTTATAAACAGTGGATGTGATAAAGGTTTCTCCTAACGGAGTCTCCACAGATAAGTCAAAGTCTAATTTCTCTGCAGTTAAGTTTAAACGTTGAGCACAAGCAGGAAAGATAAAAGAATGGGTAAAATCAATATCTAGTAAGGTATAAACTTCACAAGAGTTCAAGATTAGCTTACCCGTGATCACCTCGTTCGGGTTTCTCACGTTTTGGCTAGTCACGACAAATACCGTCCCTTGAACCACCGACTTTGTTTTGTCCGTATTCGCCTTTGGTGCCGCTATCCCAGTTGGACTTGATTTATTCTAGGACAAAATAGGGCTATATATGACGCTTTTTTCCACAATTGAAACACACCTTGGAAGGCTGTGAATAGTTTGGACTTATGTGTCCCTCCTCTCCGCATTTGTAGCATCTAACTGGCGGTCGTTCTCCTCCCCTAAAATTTGTTGTTGGTGCTGGTGCTGATGTATTCCCATCATTGTTGAATCTCCTTTTTTTTGAAATTTCCACTTGACTCACCTCTCCTATTATCATGGCCACGATGACCACCCGAGTGGTTATCGCTTTTGTCCATATTTTTCCCTCCTTGCTGATTATCATCACTCCGATGATTGCTGTCATCGGTATGACCCTGGTTGTGGTCCCTTAGTTGAACATACTCATTATCTCGCTCTAATAATTGAGCCCTGTTGACAACATCTGAATACAGAGAAAATTTGTGAGAGATAAGGTATTGACGAATCTCAGGTTTTAGACCTCTTAGAAACATCCGCGTCATACGTTCCTCATTCTCTACCAAATTAGGTGTAAACCTGGATAACTCTACGAACTTCGCCTCGTACTGGGACACCGTCATATTGTTCTGTTCCAATCTAATAAACTTTACCTCCTTCATATGACGAATACTTTCAGGAAAGTACTTGACATTGAACAATTTCTGAAATCTTTCCCAAGACATGTTGAGTGAGGCTGGTTGGGTACGCTTCACAGATTCCCACCAGTAATCTGCCTCACCACGGAACATAAAGGTGGTGAATAGAACCTTTTGTTCTTCCGTGCATCCCAAGACATCGAATATCTTGGTAATTTGCTTGACCCATGTTTCTGCCTTAATCAGATCTGGCTTTCCCCAGAAATCTGGTGGTCCCAACTCCTTGAACTGCTTGGCCGTGACAAACCATGCGTTGCTATCATTTCTACCCGTATTTTGTACACGAGTCTCCCTCGTCTAATTTTGCATGAATAACAAAAAGCTTCTAAACATTCCATCATTCATTGTTTGCTCCATAGTGTTGTTTATAGGAGGAATATTGCCTTCCTGTTGCACGTTCTCTTGGTTGGTGATTGAAGGTTGTTCCACAGTCTCATACACTCCATTGTTAACGTTCTCAGCTGCCATTCTTAAAAACTGCCATAAAACAAGGGTTAAATACACAAATTAACATATCACATAATATGACCGACCAACAGATAAGCTTAGGTAGGACACACTAGCGAAAGATTTACTCGTCTCTCCCCTCCTAGTTCTATTCCCAATCTCCTGCAGAGACCATATCCCTAAGCTTTGATACCAACTGTGATGCCCCCAAAATAGGTATACATCACCCATTTTGAGTCGCCAAATACATGGTACAGAAACAACTACAACTTTTATTATTACAATTATCGTGCAAAATACGACAACACACATGCTGTGAGTTTAAATACAAATATTGTCTTATAGACAGTATCCACACTCAAATAAGTCCTCATTACATTTATTGATACATTATTTTACAAAATAGTGAGGACTGTTAAAACAACTGTCTAGGACCATCACTCTATACCCCGACTGGTTCTTGCTATATTCTCACCTCCTGAGAAGAAAAATGGAACAAAAAGGAAAAGGGTGAACTCAACTACCCCAGTAAAGAATATTATGACTAAGATAAAGAACAACAATTTATCGTTAGCCTTCAACAAATCAGATAAAATATAATGGACAACTAGTTTTAGATCAATATTCGCAGTGGAAATAACAATTCATTAGAAGAGTTAAGTAAATAATGAAATCTACTATCATCTATGAATTTAAAAGTCCATCATTAATATTTTATCCCTGTAACATCAATCAATATACATCTTGCATCAAATATTCATCTTTGCACTACGGGCCAAAGATATTCATTTGTATCACCAGTTGGTCATGTTTATCTCAACACCTATTCATCTTTGTACTACGGGCCAAAGATATTCATCAGGTAATCATTCATCTTTGCACTACAGGCCAAAGATATTCATCAAGTATCACCATTAAAGACTGAGGATGATGAAAAACATTTTAGAAACGAATCGAGTGAGATAAAATGACAAAGATTAGAGATTCGTACTTCAGATCATTTAAGTTTAAAAATACTCCATAATAAACCATAATGGAGTAAAATTCAAGAATGAAGATCAAAACATGGATTCAATTTCAAGAATAAGGGTCACAACAGATAACTTGGAAGGAAGAAAAATATTTTTTTCTTTTGTGAACAGTAACTGTGAACAGTACTCATGAATAGTACCCGTGAACAATAACTATGAATAGTACCCATGAATAGTACTCAGTCATGAAAAGTTCCAAATTTGATTAAAAAGTTCAGATCAATATTCCTATGAAATGATATTAGATGAATCAAAATTTCTAATCATTTCAGGAATTATAGAAGCAATACTTACCATAATAAGTTCAAATTTAGGAATACGAGATGAAATAATATTGCTTACGTAATATGGAGTATTAAAGAAAATAATATTTCTAACGAGTATTGCAATAAAATAATATCCTTTACCTTCGTAGAACTAGATTTGACTGGAATATCGGATATTATTCTGAGAAAATCTTGCAGAAAAACTACACTCAATGTATCCTTGTACTCAAGAAAAATACTCACAATACTATAGAATAAGAATTTCTAAATTTTGAAATGGTGTGATGAGGAAGGAGGGGTTACCCCCTATTTATAGCAACGGAAGGAGAAAAGTTAAGCAGAGTTGCCTAACTTTTCTTTCTCTTCACGCCTAACTTCTCTGCCTAATTTTTCTCTTATTTCAATGGTTGGGGCCACACTATAACTTTGCAGACAATTCAATTCCTAACTTCTTAACTCTTATTGGTTGAGGGCCCATGACATAGGAAATATGTAAAGAGTTTGCAGGAGAAATAAATGAAATCAGTACATGGTTTTGAAAAGGAAGAAATGTAATACACCGGTTTTTGAAAAACAAGGAGATCAAAGCCAAGCTTTTCACCTCCTTAACATATTCACGTTCTTATATATATATATATATATATATATATATATATATATATTATTTAAACAATTATAATATATTATAATAATATATATGAATGAATATTTTATCAGAGAAATAATTGTAATTCCACAAAAATATGTCAAACTTTCAACAATTATTTCGTACTAAAATTCCTTCATTTATATCAACATAAAAATAAATATATCCATCATTTATATCTACATAAAATAAATATTTCCTTATCATATAAATCAATAATTAATTATTCACAAATAATATTACAAAATCACAATAATGACAATCATGCTGTTCCCAGGAAAGAGGGGGCTTTCCGATAAGGATTTCTCCTTACTGGCGCGCAATTAGGTAACCAAACCTCTCCTTGACAGAACTTTCTAGACGACATTGCCAATAATGCTATCTAATAATATTATTCAAATAATGTGAATTATTGATCTGATAATAGGAAATACTGTGCAGTGACAACTATTAAAACAACAATAATATAAAATATCAACGCAACAATTATTGAATCAATAAAATAAAATATTAAACAGTAATTACTGTAACAATTATTGAGTAGTGCCTTCTTACATAAGAATCAATAATTCAAAAATATTGTGCAATACCGTGTGCCATTGTGTAACCACGCGTATTACTGTATTTTAATCACCGGGTATTCTAACAGTGTTAACGGTAACAACTACGCCGTTATTTATAAATACTCAAACTTGTCGTTTTCTTCATCCGACAATTATTTTGTTATGGGGCCCACAAATGGTTGCGCCGTCATACGAATATTCCGTGACAACAAGAATATTCTACGACCAAACGAATATTCCCCAACAAAAATGAATATTTTATAACCACTTGCTTATTTTACAAAATTTGCACATTTCACCCATAACCTAAGCATTATATCAAATTAATTCCTTATTATTTCAAGATAATGAATATACGAAATTTAATTTTATTTATAATAAGTTGGGGTCTTACATTAGTAGCTGACGTGTTAAGTAGAAAATCATATGCGGGTACGAGTGCGATATTGTCAACACAAAGGCCCATTTTATATGACTTACAAATGATAGAGATAGAGTTAAAGACTCCAAGTACCCACGTGATAATGTTGAATATACGAGTAGAACCGACTTTAATCAAGAAAGTTAAAGCTACTCAAGATACAGACCCAGAGCTGATGCGTATGAAGAAGAAAGTAAAAGAAGGTGCTATTCCAGAAGCAAGGATCGACGAAGAAGGAATAATTTGAGTCAACTTTTGTGTACCTAACTTATTGGATAAAATCATGGTGGAGGCACACAATTTTATAATCCATATGCCCATCTCAAGTACATTTTAGTGTGTTTTTTATCTCAAGGTTTTGTTATCATTTTCAAGCATTCTATTGTAACCAATTGAAATTCCATAATGGAAGTGGGACTCCTTTTATTCTTGTAAGAAAGTACTTATTGGAAATGGAATTATGCCCATCTCGGCGTTTAGTGTTTTTTTAATTACATTTTGTGTTAAGCTAATGGAACTCCTTTGGTGTGAAAGTACGAGGAATGGCATAGTGGAGATAAGGGGAGGTTGACGAGAAACAAGTGATGATAAGGACAAAGCAATGAAGGAACAAGCAACAGCGGTGGAGCAACATGAAGCGGCAACGAAACACAAGATTACAGATTGCGAGGCCTTGCCGCGGCAGCATGGCCATGTAATGAATAAAATGGGACACGCGTGCCCACACCATCAACCAGACAGAGCTGATTTTACACACGTGCGCCCGCGCCATATTAACGAAGGGATCTCGCATGCGCGCGTCGTCGTTATTTATTGATATTTGACTTTATTTTATTTTTGAAATTTTAAGAGTTTGAGTTGGTTAAAACTATTCTGGTTGGTACCAGACGCGATGATCTACTATTTTTACGAGTTTTTCATAATAATGAACTAGGGTTCTACGCTTGGAGAGTTTTTCCAACGTGGAGCCAAGCATAGACTTAATATTTTATAATTCTTCTTTGGAATTCAATCGTTGTTTTATGAACTACTTTTATGTTGTTGGAGAATATTGCGGATTTGAACATCACGTTTGGATTATAATCAGCAATTGGGTTTGATCAATTCTATCTTGTCTCTCAATTATTTTTAGTTATTTTCCATGTGTTGCTTTAATCCCATAATGGCTTTCAGTTCAGTGATGAACTAAACTCCAAACTCCATTATGGGATTCTAACGGATTTTAATATGTAGTCTAATTGATTGCTTGACTGCTGGACTATTTGTGTATCATCAGAAATTTCTATTATGGTTGATTTGGATGCATGAATGATTGATCACCATTCATTTTATGTGCTTGTATGGATTTGAAAAATAACATGCGAGTATGGTTGTATTCATGATAGCATGCATATATGGGGCTGATTTTCTTAGCTTTATATTTCGTGAACCAGATAGAAATATACTGTTTCACCGTGTGAGTTATATAAGGGCTTGTGCTTAAATTCAATATGGCTGCAATTTCACATAGAAATATAGTGAGGTTGGTTTTATTGATGATTACAGGATATCTATTGAATGTGGATGTTATTTAAGTAGGTCATAATACATTGAAAAATGGTTATGTCTACATTCGTGCTCTTGGCTAATTTTCTGTGATACGTGAATAATCTTGCATGATGGTGGTGACTAGATGAATTATTAAATGAAGTTAGGATCCCATTATTTCCAGATTTGATTTATTACATTAATATTCTTCTTTTATTTATTATTTGAGTTTTGAGTAATTCACAATCATAAGCATTCGTTTAAGCATATAAAAATAGTGATACAGTTGATGCATAATAAGTTAATTTAGAAACCTTTCTCTGTGGATCGATACTTTACTTACTCTGTATTACTTGTTAGCCCATGTATGCTTGCATGCGTTAGAGGTCTTTTGTTAGAACTAAAAAAAAAGAGGCAACAAGTTTTTGGCGCCGTTGTCGGGGAAAGGCATTTAAATTTATTATTATTATCATCAGTTTTATGCTATATTGTATGACTTAAACAAATCTAATCTTGTCTCATCTCTATTGTTATTTTTGCTTTTGTTTCAGGTACTTGTTTATATTTTATGCACACGCGATCATCCAATTCCGAGTTGATACCAGCACAGGACAACATTAACAGGAGAGGTTGGAAAGTAAGGGTACGTAGAAATTTACAAGCGGAGTTAGAAGGAACAACATCTAATATGGCAGCCGAGGGACAAAGAGAAGAGCAAAAAGAGGATCATCGGGCTTTGAGGGAATATTCGATGCTGAACATTAATGGACTACAATCGAGCATAGTCAGACCAAATGATAGCAAATTGACACCTTTGAAATAAAGCCATGCACTTTATTCGGATGGTGCAAAATTGATCTGATTTTGGGGTCTCTTTTCTACGGATGATCCTAATGAACACTGTTGAGTTTCATCGAAATATGTGATACTTTCGGATACAACGGGGTGACGGAGGATGCTATCGGACTTAGGCTATTTCCATTCTCATTGAGGGATAAAAGCGAGAAGTTGGCTTCATTCTTTGCCTTGGGATCAATTACTACATGGGAGGACCTAGCACATAAGTTCTTAGCCAAGTTTTTCCCAATGGCTAAGGCTGCGAAAATGAGGACATCAATCTCTCGATTTGAACAAGAATAAGGGTGAATCTTTATATGAAGCACAGGAGAGATACAAAGAAATGCTAAGGAAGTGTCCACACCATGGTATGCAGTTGGATGGTGATCAACACATTTTATAATGGATTGGGATGGCGGTCGAGACCGATTGTAGATGCATTGCGGGAGGAGAGTTATAGGCAAAGAGTTATGAGGAAGCTTATAACCTTATTGAGACAATGACAGTGAATGATTTTCAAAACCCTACAGCCAGGATGCCACAACCCAAAGTTACAGGTTTGTTGGAAGTGGATGATATTACTTTCGAGTTATCGTCTGAGATGGCATCCATGGCGAAGAAAATAGATTCATTGATGAGAGAGCAAGGCGAAAAGAAAGTTGCCTTTGTGTGTGAAATTTTGTGCGAGGTCACACTCAATGGATCAATGTGCTTTATTTGCTCGAAGTTGATGCAATATGTGAGCAATTATAGGAAGGATCGAGGGACAATTTGAGAACACATACAACTCAACAACCACAACCATCCTAACTTTAGTTGGTCAAATAATCAAGAAATCAACAAAATCGGTTTAAGCCAAATCACCAATTTCGATCACGACCATCTCAACCACAGTTTACACAGAAGACCACCTTTTCCACAGATTTTTTCAACAACAACAACATCACACTCCATTTTGCACCTCGGCAAGAAAAGAAATCGAAATGGAGGAGATGATGATGAAGTACATATGCGAAACACAAGGGTGATGATTAAAAAGCCAGCGGTGGCTATTAAAAATCTGGAAACTCAAATGGGGCAAATGGCGAGCATGCTTAACAACGAGGCCCCGGGGTTCATTGCCAAGTACTACGAGGCAAATCCAAGAAGAGAAAGGAAGGAACAGTGTCAGGCTATAACACTCAGGTCTTGGAAACGATGTGCAGGAAATCCACCGGTAGCGCCCGCGCCATGTTTACAAGGAGGAGATCCAGCAGCGTTGCGAGGAGAAAATGTGTCTCGAAAAGAAAGAAAATAAGGAAGATTACGAGTTTGCGACAAGTAGAGAAGGATAATAAAGCGAGTTCAGTTGAGAAGCCCATGAGTAAAACACCACTAGTTCACCCTCCAGTTCCGTATCCACAGAGATTGAATAAGCAGAGGGAAGACAGGCAGTTTAGTAATTTTTTGGAGGTCTTTAAAAAGCTACAGATTAACATACCCTTCGCTGAGGCATTGGAACAAATTTCTAGTTATGCAAAGTTTATGAAGGGTATATTATCAAGGAAGAGGAGATTAGAAGAGTTTGAGACAGTGGCCTTGACAGAGGAATGTAGTGTAGTGCTTCAGCGCACACTACCTCCAAAGCTGAAGGATCCGGGTAGTTTCACAATTCTATGCACGATCGGAAAGATGAACTTTAGTAAATGTACATGTGATCTTGGGGAAAGTATCAATTTGATGCCCTTATCGATTATTCAACGGTTGGGATTCTTTGGCTCCAAAGTAAACAAATATTTCTTCTGATTGGCAGACGGATCCATCACTTATCCACGGGGAATTGTTGAAGATGTATTGGTGAAAGTGGATAAATTCATCTTTCCGGTTGACTTCATCATTTTGGATTACGAGGAAGATAAGAGTATACCAATCATACTGGGGAGACCATTCCTAGCTACAGGAAGGACCTTGATAGACATTCAAAAAGGGGAACTCACTATGCGTGTTTATGATCAGAAGGTTACCTTTAATGTATTCAAGGAAATGAAGTTTCCGATAGATGAAGAAGAATGCTTCAGGGTTGATTTGGTGGATCAGGTCTTAAATGATGAAGTAGAGAGTTTGATGGGTCATGAACCGTTGAGAAGTGTCATTACTGAAAATTCAGAATTAGAGGATGAGGAATTTGAAGAACTTGTGCAATTTCTTGATACTACTCCACAATTCAGAAAATTCAAAACACACGTATGAGCCATTGAAGAAAGCTGGAGAAACGTCGGTAAAATTAAAGCCATCTCTTGAGACACCTCGAACTTGAATTGAAACCACTTCGGATCATCTACGGTATGCATTTTTAAAAAAGATTCAAAGCTACATGTGATTATTTCTTACGCTTTAACATCTTTTTAGGAAGAAAAAAACTACGAGTCCTTAGAGAGTTCAAATCGGCTATTGGATGGACTATAGCGAGATATAAAGGGATCGACCCTTCTTTTTTGCATGCATAAAATCCTGTTGGAAGATGATAGTAAGCCATCGGTGGAACAACAAAAAAGACTTAATCCGATAATGAAAAAGTGGTCAAGAAAGAAGTATTGAAATGGCTAGATGCAAGGGCATAATCTATCCGATTTCGAAAGGTTCATGGGTGAGCCCAGTCAATGTGTCTAGAAGAAGGGTGGTATATGGTAGTGGTTTTAAAATGAAAATAATGAGTTGATTCCAACACGAACGATGATGGGGTGGATAAGTGCATGGATTACTGCATGAGTTTAACAAAGCTACTGAGGAAAGATCACTTCCTTTACCATTTATCGATCGGATGTTGGATAGACTAGCGGGTCATGAGTATTATTGCCTTACGGGCGGTTATTGAGCTACAATCAGTTGTGATAGCTCTAGAAGACCAGGAAAAGACAACCTTCACATGTCCATACGGTACTTTTACTTTCAGAAGGATGTCCGTCAGGTTGTGCAATGCTCCAGCCACATTTTAGAGGTGCATGATGGCTATTTTTTCTGATATGGTGGAACAAAATGTAGAGGTATTTATGGACAATTTCTTGGTATTTGGGGATTCTTTTGATTTATGCCTTGAGAATTTGGTGATAGTTTTGAAGGTGTGTTGAAACGAATTTAGTACTGAACTGGGAAAAGTGCCATTTTATGGTACAAAAAGGAATAATTCTGGGACACAAGGTTTGAAGAAGGGACTTGAGGTGGATGCGGGGCTAAGCTAGAAACTATTGAGAACTTGCCACCACCTACTTGATAAAAAGGTGTTCATGAGTTTTCTTGGACATGCGAGTTCTACCGCAGATTCATCAGGACTTCTCCAAATAACTAAACCACTATGCATTTTATTGGAGAAGGATGCACAATTTAAATTTGATGAGGCTTGCGTGTTAGCATTTGAGCACTTGAAGGGAAATTAACTTGACACAGTTATTCTTGCTCAGTTAGGATTTGCCATTTGAGTTGATGTGTGATGCCGGATGATTATTACGTTGTGGGGCTACTTTGGGTGCGGAGAAAGGAAAATATTTTCATGTGATCTATTATGCCAAGCAAGACCCTTACGGATGCTGCAGGTTGAACTACACCACCACAGAGAAAGAGTTATTGGCAGTGGTGTATGCCTTTGATAAATTTGAGCATATCTGATTGGTACAAAGGTGATAGTGTACACGGATCACGCGACAATTTGACACTTAGTGGCAAAGAAGGATGACAAACCTCGATTTGATCGGATGGATATTATTATTGCGAGAATTTGATTTGGAGATCAAGGACGAAAGGGCACTTTGAAAACCAAGTGGCGGACCACTTATCTCGACTAGAGAATCCGGAAAGGGGAGCAGACGACAATGTTGTAATCAATGAATCCTTTCCAGATGAGCAGTTGTTTGTGGTGAAAGGGGAAGTGCCATGGTTTGCGAGACTACACGAATTATTTGGTGAGTAAGATGGTACCTTCTGACTTGGTGGGTCATCAAAAGAAATTATTTTTGCATGATGTCAAATGGTTTATATGGGATGAGCCATATTTGTTTAAATAGTGTGCTAATCAAATGATAAGAAGTTGTATCCTGTATAGCGAGACCGAGGGGATTTTGCAGGATTGTCACTCTTCTTTGTATGGAGGTCACTATGGTGGAGAACGAACAACAGCTAGAGTGCTACAAGAAGGATTCTACTGGCCGACAATTTTCAAGGATGCGTACAATTTCATCCAGAGATGTGATAGATGTCAGAGAGTTGGGAACATTTCGAAAAGAAATGAAATGCCACTGAATAAGATCCTCGAAGTAGAAATTTTTGATGTGTGGGGGATCGATTTCATGGGCCCTTTTGTTTTTTCTTGTGGAAATCTTTACATCTTACTCGCAGTGGATTATGTGTCGAAGTGGGTAGAAAATGGTAGCTCTTCCAACAAATGATGCCAAAGTAGTTCTCAGATTTTTGCAGAAGAGTATTTTCACGAGGTTTGGGACTCCTAGGGCCATCATTAGTGATGAAGGCAGTCATTTCTGCAACAGGCAATTTACAACTTTGTTGACTAAGTATGGGGTGAACCATCGCATTACTACAGCTTATCACCCACAAACGAATGGCCAAGCAGAAGTGTCAAATCGGGAGTTAAAAGAATTCTGGAAAAAGTTGTGAATCCCACTAAAAAAGATTGGTCTTTAAAGCTTGATGATGTTGTTTGGGCATATAGGACTGCATACAAAACTCCATTGGGCATGTCACCTTTCCATCTAGTCTATGGCAAAGCATGTCACCTTCCTATGGAGCTAGAGCATAAAGCATATTGGGCGATTTGGAAGCTGAATTTTGATTTGAAAGCTGGAGGGGAGAAACGCCTACTCCAACTCAACGAGTTGGATGAATTCTGATTACAGGCCTATGAAAATTCTAAGCTGTACAAGGAGAAGGTGAGGAAATGGCATGATCACAAGATCATAGAGAGAACATTTGATCCGGGAGAAAGATTTTTGCTTTTTAACTCCAGACTTAAACTTTTTCCCAGGAAGCTAAAATCAAGATGGTCAGGGCCATTTACAGTGAAGACTGTCTTCCCGCATGGTGCGATAGAAGTATTTGATAAGTTTCCGGACAAGCCTTTTAAAGTGAATGGACAGCGATTGAAGCATTACTTTGGTGGTGAGGTGGACAGACAGAAAGTCACCTCAATTCTTTCTTCGACGTGATTGAGTCAGAGATAGTCAAGCTAATTAACTATAACTTAGCGCTTGATGGGAGGCAACCCATTGTTTCCATCTCTACTTTTTATTTATTCAGTTTAGGTTGTTTTTGTTAGTTCATCTTCATTTTTAATTGTGATAGATTAATGTGTTTTATATACGTGAGTATGTAGATGAATTGGCATTAGACTGTGTTTAAGATTAGTATAGCGAGTCTGATAATTAGATGGTCATTGTTGCATATTCATTAGTTAAAGCATAAACATGGTTAATTGGTGTTTATACAGGTGCATTGAAACAAAGTAATCATTGTGTGTTGTATTGGAAGATGTAATTGGAATTACAGGATTTAGGGTCGCGCGGCTACACTATGTTAGTAGTACAAAACCGCGCGCCCGTGCTACATGTCTGCAAGAGAAAAAATTCCACTCGCGCCTAGGCACTCTACACGCCCAACAGATTCTGCAAAGTCGTGCCCCAAGCGCCTAAGAGCCGCAACCTAAGACAAATCAAGCTCTGGGCACTCTACCCATCAATTACGCTTCCAACCGCCTAAAGGTCCAACCTATCTGATGTCAAGCGCCTAGGCGCCCATGCTATGACCTAAAATTACGTGTTTCCATACATCTCTTCCTCATTTGAAATAATAGAAGTTGTGTTCCTTTGGTCTCTACACCTCGCACGATTTATATTCTCCCAACAGTTATAAATTAAAGTACCACGTCTCCATCCGTTCATCTCATCCCACGTCGTGAGCATCAATTATTGTACCCACGTCACACACCTCACTGATAAAACTAGGGTTTTGGTGTGTGCAACTCAAGTTTGGGGGTGGTCCATTCACCAATTATTATTCTTCTAATTCCATCCGACAGATTTCTACTATTAGTCATTCAGAGCAATGGGTTCGAAGAGAGCACGTTCTATCACTTCATCTTCATCATCTTCCTCTAGTAACGACGAAGATGTTGTAGACCACACAAAATTTCTAAGTTTGGAAGCACAAATGGAGTATTACAGAATCGTGGCAAAGACATTTGTGAAGGAGCACGGCTTCAAACCTGAGAAGCAAGATGGCTAACTGTGGGATATGATTCGAGAAAGGGGATGGATTGGACTGACTGCAACCCCTATGCCTGTTCCAATGAGTATCGTGCGTGAATTCTATGCTAACGCTAAAGAGACAATGAGTGGTCTATCTGTGGTTCGAGGGTTTCAAATAGATTACAGACCACCAGCAATCAGAGAAATTTTCAGGATAGTTGACACACCACCGACTGGGTACGACAATTGGGTTTAGGCTGCCCGCTTTGAAACGGATTTGGACGTAGTCATTACTAATTTGTGCGCTCGAGGGCATGAAAATAGATTTATAGGCGGTCTGAATCACCGAGAACTTTCCTAGCCTCAGCCTTGAATCGGTATGCTAAAGCGTGGAATCTGTTTATATGTCCAAAGCGTGTTCTGTCGTCTCATCAGCACGAAATCACAACTGAGAGGGCTATCATTCTGTGGGGAATAGTCACCAGCAAGTACTGTGACAACCGATATTTTGTAATTTAATTTTAATATTTATTGGATTAAATAAATATTTTTCGATGAATTAATTATTAGATTAAATAATTAATTGATGAATTGTGGTAGATTAATTTAATTATATGTGTTATATTTATTAAATTAATGTGAAGAATTTTATTATTCGAAGTATGTATTTATGTGAGCTTATTGAATTAAAAGAAATATTTAATAAGCCTAATGTTATTTTAATTAATTTAATAATTAATTAGAGAATTAATAAATTGGACATAATTAACAAATAAGAAATTTAATTATGTGACTATGTGAATTAATGAGAAATTATTAGATTTAAAATAAATTAAATAAGATATTGGATTTATTTTATAAAGGGGTGTGACATTATTAAACTATATTATAAAGGATTAATTAAATTAAATGGGTATAAGCCTTTTAAGGCTAGCCAAACATGGCCTTAGTGGGGGTTGAGGGTAGTTAACCCATGATAGGATTAACTGACCACGCCGCGTCAGTTCCTTTATTATATACGTCTTCCTTCTTTTATTTGCTAAGTCTAGAAAAACAAATCAGAGAGAGAGTTTTGAGAATCAGTGAGATTAAAAGAGAAGATGTGTGGGAAATTGGAAGTTGTTATCACCTTGTGTAATCCAAGCAGAGCAATCAAGGGTAAACCCTTAAATTCAAATTTAATTTACGTCATTGAAATTTTCATGAAAATGGCTTGCTAGTTCTGATAAATCTCTGTAGTGATTATGTGGGTATATATGTAATGATATGCTAACATAACATGTTTTTTTGTTATATATTGTATGGTTCCATAACATCAGTTGCATAAGTTATGCCGTATATTATTGCTACAAAATTATAGAGTATAGAAATATGGCCATATGGCCCTTATACATAAATTTAATATGTCAAACATATATTGTCTCGTAAATTTCACCCTCGTATATAATTATGTATGTTCAAACGAAGAAAACGAACTTCGAATGGACGGATTTGGTGTTATAACGAACCCGTGATGTTAAATTTTATGTTTTGTGTTCAAAACCTTCAAGAACATCAAAAACAGTGAAATTATGTGTTTTGGTTTTGTAAATTATGTGTTTTAACTTGTTAAAATCATGCTAGAAGGGTTGAGTATTAGTTATTTGTGTATTACAATGTTTGGGTATGTCTAAATTCGTGTAAAAATAAATTAATTGGAGGTTTTGGCCATGTTCTGCAATTTTTTGCGAATTGCAGAATCGACATCGTTCATTCACATGCCATGACACCAGTCCCATGCCTTAAGTCCATGTACAGCACTAAAGCCCTAAGCCACAGCGCCACCGCGCCGAGATTAAGCTTGATAGTGGTGCAGCAGCGCCACTTAGCAGATTGTCCAAAAATGAAAAACTTTAAGTGTTCAAGTCCAGAAATGTGATAGTAACCAAATCTAAGGAACATAAAATTATGTTAGACGTATAATGAGACGTTAAGACAAATCCTTAACATATTAATAACACAATTATGTGTGAATTGAATTATTGAATGCATAATTAGCTTATTATTCGTGTAGTGTGATATTATGTGAAAATAAGCGTGATAATTGGACTAGGTATAGTCATAACCAGAGTTTAGACCAAAGAATGAACATTTGATGATTAGTTACGTTATAATTGACTGGTATTGTGAATGTAAATGGTATGTAGGATTAAATTAAGGAACGAGTATAATTAACGTGTAATCTATGCACAAGGCAAGTTTCCTAACCCTACTCGTTATCATTATATGAGTTTATAAGTTTATCTCTTTACATCGAGCAAATTCTCGTTATTATTGATCAAGTCCGTTTTGTTATATTAAAGTATATTAATCTTTCAAAGTATAATTCTGTTATACAATATTTATTCTATTGTATACCTCTTGAGATTGCTATTCGATTTAAATTATCAGTTACTGTTGAACCTTGTTAGACTAGCGAACCCTTAATGATTCGACTAGTCCATAGTTGATGAGCGTTCTAAATTTCAGAATCCTTGTTGAATTATCCAAACCAGACTTCCTTTGGTGTGGACTCTAATGTCAAACTAAGATGAACAACCCTGTATGGGGATTACTTATGCGTTAGCGTTAAGATATTGTGCACAGTATGGTACTAAGGGCTGATCCCCCTAAGTACGAGAAGAAGAGTCCATAGTCTTATGATTGTTAAAGGTTTTAAGTATAAACACTTGACAACCTAGGACATAGTTCAAGGTCCTATAACCATCAGAAGTTCTTTTGATTCTTGTTATTCATTCTTGATTCAAAATCTGTGTTTTCCTATTTTAGAAGTCCTTGATTTATTCGCATGTTATTATTCATCTATTATATTGTTATACTTGTGGGCAATTGTGCTCACTCTTGCGTAATAATAACATCGCAGTTAAGAACGAAAGATCTACGAGCCTTCCACCAGTAAAGGCATGGGCAAGGTTAACAAATGAAGAAGACTTGTTGTTATTATGTATTTATATTCAGACTTGAGGTTGTTTAAGACTTGTTATTTGTTTATAATTCCGCACAAATGTTTAAGGTTAGAGTGACCTGGGATTGTATTTTTATGCAGATGGTGTAACCCCATAAGGGGAAGATTTATTTATTTATTTCTATCTATTACATGGTTGGCATTTATTTATGGGTAGATAGATAGATGATATTTGTATAGTGAACACCAAATCCTGCGGAAATGGAAGTACCCGAATTTGGGGGTGTCACAAGTACATTGATGTGGGCCACCTCATCCATCAAAATAAGTTACATTATATGTGGGGGAGCACTACGGGGAGTATTCCACACGCGTCTGTTGTCGCCAGCTTGTGTGCCCATCAAGGCTGTCATTGGGATAATGAACAAATGCAGAACCCGAGCCAAGATATCACTCATGCAACCATCGCCAAATTCGAGGATTGGGCTGGAGGTACACCGCACCTGAGAGGAAAAAGGCTTTATCATTCAACCCACATTCTCAGTGCCTCCACCATAGCGCACACAAGAAACTGAAGCGGGAACGTCGGCTCAAACAACTGCTGCGATTGGAGATCGACAGCTCCGACGGTTGGAGCGTAAGGTCGATGCTATGTATGATAACTTTGCCGCATTTGCTAAGGGGTTGACAAGATCATTGGCGGAGGCGTTTGCACAGCAAGGGAAGATGCTTGAGTGGCCACAGTTCGGGACCGCTGTACCATTTCCACCACCGGATTCACAACCCGAAGAGGGTGGTGCGGTTGAGCAGTAGGGGAGTTTTCTTTAACCTTTACCTTCATTCATTGAGACAATGAATATGTTCAGTTTGGGGGTATTGGGTAGTAGTTGCATATTACATATAGTGTTTGCATGATTAGTTTATATTTCACCTGTTTATGTGTTAGATAACAATTTTAGAAAAATTTTCTATTTTTTAGCCATTATTATGTGTGTTAGTTTGTGTTTAGTTGCATTTGTTGTTTAGTGCATGTCTCACAAATTCTAGCTTTGTGGAAGTTATGTCCAGCCAATGATGAGTTTGAATCTTGAAGGATTTTTTAATTTAATGGATAGCTTAAGCTTAGCTATAGTGTTTTACATGATATGATCCATGATGTTGTTTAGATGCTTTCGATTTGCACTGCCGTGTTCACAATTGCTTGTAAGAATAAGAATTATGTGTTGGATTGCTTGATAGAAAATATGGTTTTAAAAAACAGAATTATGTGGAAGATGGATTTAGATTGTACAAAACATTGATAATTAAACTTTGGGAACACATGGGTATACTATATAAAAAAAATAGCAATAACGTGGCTAGTCTTATTTTGGGGCCCTTGTTACTTAAGTAAGTACGCCCGTAGGGGTGTCTTAACACCTAGTACGCTAAGGTCTTTGATGGTCTGGGAGTCGTTGGTTGAAAGCTTGCTAAGGGGTAGCATTGTTAGCCTAATGGAATGAGGCATTGCACAGTCATGAGAAAAAAAATAGCAATAAACACCGCGGGAAAGAGCGGAAATAGCCCTCGTGAGTAGAAATAAAGCAGTTAAACCCATTGTTGAACCTTAGTTTGTTTGATATGTTGGAACAGTCTTTGTTGCATAAGTATACATGAATCTTGATTTGGACTATAATTTTCTATGTTGAGCAGTTAAGCATGTGTATTCTTGCCTTAGTCAAGTTTTGGTGAACACAACACACACACACAACATTTTTATAGCATGTATGGATTACTTGAGTGTATGATATTATGTCTATGGCTTAGTTTGAAGTTTCAATTTTGACTCTGAATAATTCATTGAGGCATGTTGGATTGAAATTCTGTTATAGCTAGAAGAATGTGAGACTAGTTTGCATCATGATATAGTTGCATAGTATGTAGTTGCATTTTAGTGTTTATGTAGTATGCATTGCTTGAGGGCAAGCAATAGTTCAAGTTTGGGGGTATTTGATAAGTAGGTTTTATACCTACTTATTGGATATCAATTCACGAGAATTATGCCCATCTCAAGTACAGTTTAGTGTGTTTTAGTTGCATTTTGTGTTATTTTGCATTGCATATACTGAGAACTCCTTTGGTATGAAAGTGCAGGAAATGGCATAGCTCGGCGTTGGTTGGAGGAAATGAAGCTAATGGAGGTATGGCACGAGGAACAAGTGCAGATAAGGGATTGAACTGTGATGAAGGAATAAGCAACAAGCAGTGGAGCAACATGAAGCAGCAGCGGAACACAAGATTGCAGATTGCAGGAGCCACGCGGCCGCGCAGCTGAATAGGATGGGACACGCGTGCCCGCGCCATCAACCGAATAGAGCTGATTTTACACACGCGCGCCCGTGCCATGTTAACAAAGGGATCATACATGGTACAGACACGCGTCGTCGTTGGTCGCTGTTCTTGACTTTATTTTATTTTTGAAATTTTAAGAGTTTGAGTTGGTTAAAACTATTCTAGTTGGTACCAGACACAATGATCTACTGTTTTATGAGTTTTTCATAATAGAGAACTAGGGTTCTATGCTTGGAGAGTTTTTACAACGTGGAGCCAAGCATAGACTTAATATTTTATAATTCTTCTTTGGAATTCAATCGTTGTTTTATGAACTAATTTTATGTTGCTGGAGAATATTGCTGATTTGAACATCACGTTTGGGTTATAATCAGCAATTGGGTTTGATCAATTCTATCTTGTCTCTCAATTGTTTTTAGTATTTTCTATGTGTTGCTTTAATCCCATAATGGCTTTCGGTTCAGCGATGAACTAAACTCCATTATGGGATTCTAACGAATTTTAATATGTAGTCTAATTGATTGCTTGATTGTTGGACTGTTTGTGTATCATCAGAAATTTCTATTATGGTTGATTTGGATGCATGAATGATTGATCACCATTCATTTTATGTGCTTGTATGGAGTTAAAAATAACATGCGAGTATGGTTGTAATCATGATAGCATGCGTATATGGGGCTTATTTGCTTAGCTTTATATTTCGTGAACCAGATTGAAATATACTGTTTCACCGTGTGAGTTATATAAGGGCTTGTGCTTAAATTCAATATGGCTGCAATTTCACATAGAAATATAGTGAGGTCGGTTTTATTGATGATTACAAGATGTCTATTGAATGTGGATATTATGTAAGTAGGTCGTAATACATTGAAAAATGGTTATGTCTATATTCGTACTCTTGGCTAATTTTCCGTGATACATGAATAATCTTGCATGATGGTGGTGACTAGATGAATTATTAAATGAAGTTAGGATCCCATTATTTCCAAATTTGATTTATTACATTAATATTCTTCTTTTATTTATTATTTGAGTTTTGAGTAATTCATAATCATAAGCATTCGTTTAAGCATATAAAAATAGTGATACAGTTGATGCGTAATAAGTTAATTTAGAAACCTTTCTCCGTGGATCGATACTTTACTTACTCTGTATTAGCTGTTGGCCCATGTATGCTTGCATGAGTTAGAGCTCTTTTGTTAGAACTAAAAAAAAAGAGGCAACAATTACTAGTCTTCCTAAGGTTTCTCAAGGCGTAGATGCAATTTGGGTCATTATTAATAGATTAACCAAGTCTGCTCATTTCTTACCTATACAAGAAATATATTCACTTGCACGTCTTGCTCGTATATACATAGATGAGATTGTGAGATTGCATGGTAGGCCAATATCCATAGTTTCTGATCGAGACCCAAGATTCACTTCTCGATTTTGGGTCAGCTTACATAAAGCTATGGGCACTGATTTACGATTCAGTTCTGCATATCATCCTCAAACAAACGGGCAGTCGGAGAGGACTATTCAAACTCTTGAAGATATATTAAGACTATGTGTCCTAGACTTCAAAGGAAGTTAGGACAAATACTTACCATTGGTGGAATTCTCCTACAACAACAGTTATCAAGCAAGTATAGGCATGGCTCCATTCAAGGCGTTGTATGGACGAAAGTGTCATTCTCCAGTATACTGGGACGAGGTGGGTGAAGTAACATTGTTGGGACCAGAATTGGTGCACATGACTACGGAAATGATTCAAATGATCCGACAACGTATACAAACCTCACAAGATTGACAAAAGAGTTATGTTGATCTTCATCAAAGGGACGTGGAATTCAATGTTGGAGATCATGTATTGTTACGTGTTGCTCCATGGAAAGGAGTTACGAGATTTGGATAGAGAGGAAAGCTCAACCCTTGATTCATTGGTCCATTTAAAATCCTCGATCGAGAGTAGGGCGTGGCCTATAGACTACTTCTGCTTGAGTATGTCTCAAATTCATAATGTTTTTTATATATCTATGTTACGTAAATATGTGGAAGACCCGAATCACATTATTGAATTAGAACCAGAAGAGATAGCCGAAGATTTAACATATGAGGAGGTACCTGTCAAGATCTTGGATAAAAAGGAACATATTCTACGCTCAAAGGTTATACCTCAAGTTAAAGTTTTGTGGAGAAACCATGATATTGAGGAAATGACATGAGAGTTAGAATCTGAAATGAAAACAAGGTATCCTCACCTCTTCGACATACCTAGTACGTACATCAATTTCGAGAACAAAATTTCATAAGGAGGGGAGATTGTAAAACCCCGAATTTTATGAAATGGAAGTATTCAATTTTCTTATAATTATTATTCTACTTAGTAAATGGTTAAATTGATAAAAGGTTAAAATTAAGGGTGATATGTGAAAATTTTACAAAGTAAGCAAGTTGATATAAAATATTCGTTGTGCCGGGGAATATTCTTTTGGTCGGAGAATATTCGTATGATGACACAATCATTGGTGGACCCCACAACGAAATAACTGTCGAATATAGAAAGCGACAGAAATAACCTTTTTATAAAAATAACGACAAAACTTTTACCGTTAAACTATTGAAATATTCAGTGATAAAAGTACAGTAATACGTGTGGTTGCACAGTAGCACACGATATTGCACAGTATCTCATATTATTGATTCAATTATTGTCACATTATCATCTGCATAATATTTTATATTATTAAATCAATAATTGAGACGACACAGTTATTCATATTATTATTTGCATTATTGACAATGTTTAGAAAGTTCTGTCGAGGAAAGGGGTTGGGTTATTTAATTGTGCGCTAATAAGGAGAAATCCTTATCGGAAAGCCCACTCTTTCCTGGGAATGATCTGGTTGTCAATATTGTGAGTTATAATATTAATAATGAATAACTGTTGAAATATTAAAAATGTATTTATTGAATATAAGTGAATTACAAAAGTTAAAGGGGGATAATGCAAACTTGGAAAACTTTAGGGGTACCAAAGTGTAATAAGTTAACCAATCCATGTGAACTTGAATTAATCAATCAGAGAAGAGATGATGCAAGCATGATGTAAGAATGACATCATCCTTAAAAAACACAAAGATGATGTAAGGATGTCATCATCATGATGTCATCATGATGTCACCTAGACTAAGGTGCAATTAATGAGGTACTAAACTGTAATAAGTCAAGCCCCTGACGTGTAATTATCAAAACTATATTTTCCTACAAATAGAAGTCTATTTCTTCTTTCATTCTCACCAATTCACTAAGACTCACAAGAGAAACTGTAGAGAGAGAAACTATAGAGAGAAAGAAGAAGAGTATTCTGCTACTTCACTATTGCAGTATCCAATCTTCTACTAAGGTAAGGGGTATTATTTCTTTCATATTCGTAAGGGATATTATTTTTCGTATTCATTCTTTATTTGTGGAAAAAATCTATCTACGCGAATTACCACATGATAGGTGAAAATATATTTGCAGTTTTGTATATTATTTCTTTTCATATTCTTAAATCTAAACTTACTATGGTAAGTATTGCTTCTATAATCCCTGAAATTAGTAGAATATCTTTGAGTTTTGCGCTTCATCTAGTATCGTTTCATTGGAATATTGGTCTGAACTTTCTTATTAAATTTTAATATTTTCACTCGGGGTACTATTCACGGGTTACTATTCACTCAGGTACTATTCACTCGGGTATTATTCAATCGGGGATTCGGGATACTTTGCATGGCGGGGTACTATTCATTTGGTATTATTCATTTGGGTACTATTCACGGGGTATTATTCATGACAAAAATGATTTCTTTTCTGTCCAAATTATTTTTGATACATGAATATCATTCTTGAATTTTATTCCACAAATAATTATCATGTTGACAATTTGGACATTCTTGAACTCTGGATAAATTGAATTATAAATCTCTAATATTTATTCTTGATCTCAATTGATTAATTCCTTATATCATTGTCATCATCGCCATGCTTATATTATGGTAAAGTCATCTTTGGTCGTAGTGCATAGATGGACTGTTGATTGGTATGATTATGACCAGGAAAGTTTGTATTGGTATAATCATAACCTGTAATGTTACAGACAAATAATGTGGTGAAAGTCCTCTTTGGCCCGTAGTGCATAGATGGACAGTTGTTTGGCATGATCATGACCGCTGGTGATACTAACGAATATCATTGGCCCGTAATGTAACGAACGAGAATTTTTATGTAATTTAAAAAATTTTATTAAATTAAATAAATATTTTTATTAATTTATTTATTGAGATAAATAAATAGTTGATGAAATTATGGTGTAATAATTTAGTTAAGTGTGTATGTTAACTAAATTAATGAATGGTAATTTTATTATTTGAAGATTTAATTTAATGAAATAATTAAATTAAATGAATTGTTTAATATTTAAGGAGATAATTAAATTAAATGGATTATTAAATAATTATAATGTTGTTCTAATTTAATTTAATAATTAAATTAGAGATTTATTAGTTGTGGAATAAAATTATAATTTATAATGGAAATTATAATTATAAGGCACGTGTTAGTTTAAATTATAAATTTAATTAAATTAGTTGTATAATGGGTGTGACATAAAAACTATATAATATAAGTGTTATAAAAATAAATTAAAAAAAGGGGGGGTTTAGTGTGTAGCTAAATATGGCCTTGTGGCCTTTGGCATATTACAACTAACGTAGCTTTTGGTTTTTGTACCTGATGCGTAATGGCTATATCAGTTTATTTTATATTACGTATTATTCCTAAAGCTAAGAAAGAACAAAGTGTTAGAGAGAAACAGAGGAAGCAATTGACAGAGAGTTGGAGAGGAAATTGAGAAAGTGGAGAAGAATTGGAGTATCAGGAGAAAGAGGGGGAAACATTAGCAAGCAATCCTCTATCATTTTGTTTACAGCAATCAAGGATTGAAGGTATAAAAACCTAAATTCATGTTTTTAATTTCTAGTGTAGAATTGTGTGAATTTGAATTATAAGTGTTAATGAGTTTATGTAATCAATTGGTTATCATCTATAAATGGTTTTTAGTAAGAAAATTCATGAAAATTATGTTTGAGTTCTTGAGTTTTCTTGGTAAAAAGGGAAAATTTAGTTTATGAATTGTTAGAATAGTTGATATTTGTGTTGAAGATGGTTTATAATATGTTATATGTTGTTTTCAAACGATTTTGGAGTATCAAATTCATGGGTAGTCATGTTTGAGAAGAAGGAATTGGTTTTGATTGAATATGTATAATATGTTATATTTTGATTCAAAAATTTAAAGTTCAATTCATGTAGGAACCTGTTAATTGTTATTGTTAGTATATTGAGATACGAAAAACATATTGTTGGAATGAATTAATTTGGTGAATTAGCGAAGTAGTAGTTGTATGATTCGCTAAGCATGTCAAATTTAAGTTATAATCATGAACATGGGTTGAATCCTCTAAAATGTGGCCGTTGTGTTGTTTTAAGTGTATATGATTGATGATATATATTATCTGGGTTGGTTAATTTGGTGTTGGGTGAAGAAGTTGGAATTTTTTTTTAGAAGAGTCTAAATTGTGTTTACGGAAAACTCGAGTGCAGGTTCGAGTCTTGGCGTTACCGGGTCCAGGTAGCGAGTAGCGGCCAAGCAAATGGTCAAAACAGACCCGATGAGGAAATTAATAATAGTATAGTTAGGGAATGTTAACTTAACTTATTTTCATGATTGTTGAGGAACTTAAAATATGTTATAAGACATAATAACATATCATAATCACAACGTTGAAACTATAAGTTATGAATTAATAAGTTGTGAAGGTCCGTAATGAGATGTTATGAGAATTTGAGTTGTTTTTCAATCAACATTTTATGTACTATAATATAATTGAGAGTTCAGTTTCATGGTACGTGAATGATTAGGATAATCAGATCTTAAGTTAAAGATTATAGACTTGACTAAAATGAGAAGTAAACCAATGAAGTTAATGTTAATATAACTAATTGGTATTGTGATCCTAATGATATATGTAGGGTATTTGATGAACGTTTGTAATAACTGTGTAGCTTACACACGAGGTAAGTTTCCTAAATATTATTCTTATGTTAAGCAAGTTTCTTGTCTCTAGTTTGTTTACGATTATGCAAGCTCTTGTAGTCTAATTCTTTTACATTGAGCAAGTTTCATATTCCTAACTTGATATCGTTATGCAAGTTCCTAAACCTTTAATCTTTTATTGAGCAAGTTCCTAACTTTTGTTTCTTGCCATTCAAAGCATAAATTGTTCAAGTTCATTGTCCCAAATGAGTTTTCCTAACTCTTTTGGATGTAATATTTCGTATATACAATGTCTATTCAATTGTATATTATTGACACTAAATCCTTGACTTAAGTATCATTGTTCAATCTTATATTATCATGTTGAACCTTCGAATAGCTAATACACCTTTATTGATTGGACTAATCAATAATTGATGAGTGTTCTAAAATTCTAGAATCATTGTTAAGTTATTCCAAACCAAACTTTCTTTAGTGCGAAAATCCTAAAGTTAAACTAAGATGAACAACCCTAATATACGGGATTTTGTACGTTTTAGCGTTTAGATATTTGTGCACAATACATGGTACGAAGGGCTGATCCCTAAGTACGAAAGAAAAGGTCTGTATAGTCTAATGACTGTTAAAGGTTGAAGTAGAAATACTTATTAACCTTGGGACATAGTTCATGGTCTTAAAGACCCTCAAATATAAACCTCGAACTTGTTTACTAATCTTGACTCGAAGAACAAGTTCTTAATTATTCAGTATTCATTGCTTACTCCTATGATATTGCTTTTGTCATCAATATTTTAATGAGCAATTGTTTTCTCACTCTTGCATTTAACACTGTAGCTAAAGTTGAGAAAGTTGATGAACCGTCTTCTAGCAAAGGCAAGGGCAAGATGTCCAAATGATGAAGATCTATTTGGTTTTATTTAGAATTATGTTATGAGACTTATTATATTTTGTGATGTATTCCGCAGACTTATGTAATAGTTAATGTTAGATTACCTGGGATTTGTTTTAAGTTGATGTAACCTTATAAAGGGAAAGATTATTATTTAAGCTGTTTAATTTATGTATTTATCCTTGAATATGGGTAGTTAGAAGTTGTAAGACCCCGAATTTTATGAAATGAAAGTATTCAATTTTCTTATAATTATTATTTTATTTAGTAAATGGTTAAATTGGTAAAAGGATTAAAGTTAAGGGTGATATGTGAAAATTTTGCAAAGTAAAGCAAGTTGTTATAAAATATTCGTTTGGTCGAAGAATATTCTTTTTGTCGGGGAATATTCTTTTTATCAGTGAATATTCGTACGACGACACAATCATTGGTGGACCCCACAACAGAATTTTTTTAGGAGTTAGAAAACGACAAAATTATCTTTTTATAAAAAATAACGACGAAAGTTTTACCGTTAACTGTTAAAATACCCGGTGATAAAAGTACGATGTCTGGCGTGGTTGCATAGTAGCAATACCACCAGTATTGATTATTGATGCTTACGTGAGAAGTCACTCGGTTTTGTTCAATTATTGCTACTGATAATTCTTTGCGTAGTATCTCACATTATTTGATTCAATTATTGTCGATATTTTATATATTATTAAATCAATAATTGAGATGATACAATTATTCATATTATTATTTGCAATATTGACGATGTTTAGAAAGTTCTGTCGAGGAGAGGTTTGGTCACCTAATTGCGCGTCAATAAGAAAAAATCCTTATTGGAAAGCCCCCTCTTTCCTGGGAATGATCTGGTTGTCAATATTGTGAGTTATAATATTAATGATGAATAATTGTTGAAAGATTAAAAAAATGTGTTGATTGAAGATAAAATGATTTGTAGTAAATATTTATTCAATCTTTGATATAAATAAGAAGTCTGTTATGAGACGTTTGTTATAAATTTAGTTTATTTTATGGGGCCCATATGTCATCATCTAAGAGTCACTTTCGCCAATAGTACTTGCCTTTACCAGACGTCAAACCACTTGTTGTTTCACATTATAGGCGTCGAACCACTTTTTGTTTCATATTAAAGGCGTCGAACCACTTGTCGTTTTACATTACAGGCGTCGAACCACTTGTCGTTTCACGTTCTGAAAGTCCAAACCACTTTTCTTTTCACATCACTCAAATCGAAGCCACTTGCCTCTTTCCATTGCAAGGGCTAAGCTAGAAATCTTCTATAAATAGAAGCTTATTTCTTCTTTCATTCTCACCAATTCACTATGACTCACAAGAGAATTCTATAGAGAGAGAATCAGATAGAAAGAAGAAGAGTATTATCTTACTACACTATTGCAGTATCCAATCTCCTACTAAGGTAAGGGGTATTATTTATTTCATATTCTGAAGAGATATTATTTTTTGTATTCGTATGAATATTATTTTCGTTCAATATTCGTAAGGAATATCATCTTCGTTCAATATTCGTAGGAATATTATTTTTGTTCAATAGTCGTAAGGGGTATTATTTTTTTCGTATTCGTAAGGGGTATTATTTCTTTCATATTCGTAAGTGATATTATTCTGGTTCAATATTCGTAAGAAATAATATTTTCTTCCATACTCTGTAGCATGTAAGTAATATTATTTCGTTTCATATTCCTAATTCTACACTTATATTGATAAGTATCGCTTCTATACTTCATGAAATTAGTAGAATATCCTTGATATTTGCGCTTCATCCAGCATCTTTTCATGAAAATATTATTCTGAGCCTTCTTGATAAGTTTTAACCTTTTCATGTCGGCATGGGGTTACTATTCCTGAAGTTACTATCCACGAGGTACTATTCACTCAGTTACTATTCACCCGGGGTACTATTCATGACAAAATTGATTCCTTTTCGGTCCAAATTATTTTTGATACAATATTATTCTTGAATTTTACTCCACAAAGCAGCATCATGTTGACAATTTGGACATTATTGAATTCTGGATAAATTAAATTATAAATCTTTAAAATTTATCCTTTAATTTCATTTAATTGAATTCTTATATCATTATCATCCTCATGCTTATATTGTTATGAAAGTCATCTTTGGCCCGTAGTGCATAGATGGACCTGGTATGATTATGACCAGGGATTATTCAGTATAATCATGACCGTAATGTTATAAATGATGTGGTAAAAGTTCTCATTGGCCCGTAGTGCATTGATGGACAGTTATTGGCATGATCATGACCATTGATGAAAACACGAATATCCTTGGCTCGTAGTGCATAGATAATTTGTGGTCGTGATACTAATGAATATCCTTGGCCGTAGTGCAGGGGTGATTCAATGATGTGGATTATTTATTAATTTGAGTCTCAGCAATAAAATTGATGATAAATTCTTTTAAATCATAGAAGATAGTAGATATCATGCTCTACATGACTCTTCTAATAGATTGCTTGTTCCGCTGCAGTTGTTGATCTAAAACTTATTGTCTATTATATTCTATCAGTTTTTATACTATTGAAGGCTAAGGATAATTTATTTTGCATTATCTTATTCATAATATTTCTTACTAGGCTAGTTGAGCTCACCCTTTTCTTTTTTGTTCCATTTCTCTTCTCAGGAAGTGAGAATTTAGTAGGAACTAGCCGGGGTATGGAGTGATGGTTCAAGATAGTGGTTTATAGCAGTCCTCACTATTTTATAAAATAGTGCATCAATAATTGTAATGAGGACTTTATCTGAATGTGGATATTGTCTAGAAGACAATATTTGTATTTAAACTCACAGTATTTGTGTTGTCGTATTTTGTACTATAATTGTATTAATGAAGTTGTAGTTGTTTCTGTACCATGTATTTGGCGACTCAGAATGGGTGATGTATACCTATTTTGGGGGAGTCATAGAAGTAATTGTTTTAGAAAGTGAGCACCAAATCTTGTGGGAATGAAGTACCCGGATTTGGCGGTGTCACACGTAGTGCATGGATAATTCGATGGCGTGAAATGTTTATTTATTGGTATTATAGAGATAAAATATTGATGATGGATTTTTAAATTATAGAAGATAGTAGACATCATTCTCTACTTGACTCTTCTAATAGATTGGTGTTTCCGCTGCAGTTGTTGATCTATAACTTGTTGTCTATTGTATTCTATTAGATTTTTCCCTGTTGAGGACTAAGGGTAATTTGTTTATATTATCTTACTCATAATATTCTTTACTGGGCTAATTGTGCTCACACTTTTTCTTTTGGTTCCATTGTTCTTCTCAGTAGGCGAGAATATAGCTAGGACTAGTCGGGGAGTGTAGTAATGGTTCAAGATGGTTTTTATAATTGTCCTCGCTATTTTGTAAAATAGTGTAACAATAATTATAATGAGGACTTTATTTGAGTTTGGATATTGTCTACGAGACAATATTTGTTTTGAAACTCAGCTATTGTGTTGTTGTATTTTGCACGATAGTTGTATAAATGAAGTTTGTATTTAAATTATGTACCATGTATTTGGCGACTTAGAATAGGTTGAATGGACCTATTCTGGGGGCGTCACAGAGAAACTATAAATAGAATAAGAGAGAAAGAAGAAGAGTATTTTGCTACTACACTATTGCAGTATCCAATTTTCTACTAAGATAAGGGGTATTATTTCTTTCGTATTCGTAAAGGATGTTATTTTCTTTCATATTCATACGTGATATTGTTTTATACTCATAAGGGTTGTCCTTCGTATTCATTTTTTATTAATCTGTGGTTATAACATGTCTACGCGGATTACCGCATGCATGGTGAATAATTCTTCGTATTCATCCATTATTAATTTGTTGGTATAACCTGTCTATGCGGATTACCGCATGCATGGTGAATAAACCTCCGTATTCATCCTTTATTAATCTGTTGGTATAACCTATCTATGCGGATTACCGTATGCCTGGTGAATAACTCTTTGTATTCATTCTTTATTTGTGGAAATGATCTGTCTACACGGATTATCACATGACGGGTGAAAATCCATTTGCAGTTCGTATATTCTTTCATACTCGTATGAGATATCATTTCTTTTGTACTCATAAAGGGATATCATCTTCTTTCATATTTCTCTATTTATGATACGAATTTATTGTTTGTTTCCATAACCTTATTATTAAATGGTGAAAACTCTTGAAATTAGTGGAATATTCTTAATAGTTTGTGTTTCATCTAGTATCATTTCACTATTGGTTTGAACTTTCTTATTGAAATTTTAATCTTTTCATGGCAGGGTACTATTTATGTTGGGGTACTTTTCATTTGAGTAATATTCATCTGAGGTACTATTCAAGCCGGGTTAGTATTTATGCCGGAGTACTATTCACGATAGAATTTGATTTTTTTTCTGTCTAAATAATTTTTGATACATGAATATAATTCTTGAATTTTACTCCATAATTAGGTGTCATGTTGACAATTTGGACATTCTTGAACTCTAAATAAATTGAATTATAAATCTCCAATATTTATCCTTGATTTCACTTGATTAATTCTTTATATCATTTTCATCATCATGATGCTTATATTGTGGTGAAAGTCATATTTAACCCGTAGTACATAGATAGACTATTGATTGGTATGATTATGACCAGGAATTGTGTATTGGTATAATCATGACTTGTAATGTTACAGACAAATGTTATGGTGAAAGTCCTCTTTGGCCCGTAGTGCATAAATGGACATGTGTTTGGCATGATCATGACCACTGGTGATACAAACGAATATCCTTGGCCCGTAGTGCATGGATAATTCTTTGATGTGAAATATTTATTGATTGGTGTTACAGGGATAAAATATTGATGATGAACTTTTAAATCATAGAAGATAGTAGACATCATACTCTACTTGACTCTTCTAATTGATTGTTATTTCCGCTGCAGTTGTTGATCTAAAATTTGTTGTCTAGTGTGACAATAATTGTAATGAGGACTTTATTTGAGTTTGGATATTATCTACGAGATAATATTTGTATTGAAACTCACAACTTATGTTTGTCATACTTTACATGACAATTAATAGTTGTATAAATGAAGTTTGTATTTGAATTCTGTACCATGTATTTGGCGACTCAGAATGGGTTGTGTGGGCCTATTTTGGAGGCGTCACATCAGAAATCAAAAATAAATCGATATCTATTCCGATGAGTTATAATATTAATGATGAATAAGTTCGTGTTGATAAAAGATGAATTTGATAGCTCCATTGTGTTGGGATTATTAGTTTTAGTGGAAATCGATATCTATTCCGATGATAATTGATGTCTGGGGGTTATATTGATAAATTGGGTAATTAATCGGATAAATGAGCAATTAATTGCTACTAATTCACATGCTTATATAACTATTTGTTCACATGTGTGTACTATTGAATCACATTCATGTACTATTAGAGGAGTTGGTGTAAGATTGATAATACTTGCATGACTAAGTTAAAGATGGAGGTATAGATGGAGGTACTATACTGTTATTCGTATTTTCACATGATTATAACTATTGAATCACATGATTGAACTATTGATTCATATTATTTACTATTAGGGGAGGTGGTGCTAGTTTGATAATACTTGCAACTAAATTAAAAATGAAAGAAAAGTTGGAGGTATTGTACTGTAATTTTTCGAGCCCCAAAACGTGCAATTATCGAAACTATATTTTTCTATAAATAGAAGCTCATTCTTCCTTCATTTCTCACCAATTCACTAAAGCTATAGAGCAATTATTATAGAGAGAAATTATAGAAAGAGAAGAAGAGAAGTCTGCTACCTCACTATTCCAAAGATCGACTTTATTCTAAGTGTGGGGTATTATTTCTTTCAGATTCATGAAGAGAGCTTATGTTATTCCATTCTTTATTATTATGTTGGAATAACCTGTCTATGCAAAGTACCGCATACATGGTGAAATCCTTCTATTATTCCATTCTTTATTATTCTATTGGAATATCCTGTCTGTGCGAATTACGCTAAACCTGGTTCCATTCTTTATTATTCTGTTGGAATAACCAGTCTGTGTGGTCTATCGCATGCATGGTGAATTCTTTTTTATTCCATTATTTATTATTCTATTGGAATATCCTGTCTGTGCGGATTACGCTAGACCTGGTTCTATTCTTTATTATTCTATTGGAATAACTTTTCTGCATGCGATGCATCTCATGCATGGTGAATTCTTTGTTATTCCATTTTTATTATTACATTTGGAATATTACATGCATGCGGTTTACGCATGACCGGAGTTCCATTCTCTATTATTACGTTGGAATATCACATGCATGCAATTCTACGCGTGACTGGTTTCATTCTTTATTATTCTATTGGAATATCCTGTCTGTGCAGTTTATGCATGACCTGGTTCCATTCCTTATTATTCTGTTGAGAATAACCTGTCTGTGCGGTCTATCGCATGCATAGTGAATTCTTCTATTATTCCATTCTTTATTATTCTGTTGGAATAACCTGTCTATGTGGATTACCGCATGCATGGTGAATAATCCTTTGTATTCATATGAATAGTATTTTCATTCAAAAGGGGTTTCTGCCAGGGGCAGTTTCGTAATTTTTTTTACCATAAAAAATTCTGGAAAAATTTGAGATGATAATTTGATGAGTTTTCTAGATTGTGTCCAAAAATGGCAATTTTTGAATGTATAGATTAAGAGTTATGTATTTTATGGGAAAAGACTATTTTAAAAGTAAACCCTTATAACTCTTTGTGGTTAATTCCAAAATTGGTGAAATTTTTATTGGGAGTACATGTATATAACAGGAGTATACTCTGTAAATTTTGGAATTTTTGGATAAAAGTACAATTAATGATAAATGTCTAAATATTCGGCAGTTTTGGCCATATGAAAAATAGTAAATGAATTTTAAAAATTCTGAGAAAAATATATGTTCAATATAGGACTATATTCTGCTAAATCTCAAAAAAGAAATATTTTTGGGACTGATTTAGTATTTTTCATGAAAATAAACTAGTTATGAGTAAATGAATTAAATATGTTATGTGAAGTAACAAAATTAGAAAATGGGATTTTATGGCTTGGAAATCCTATATAGGGTATATGCAGATTTTTTATTAGGGATTTGATCATTAGTGATGAAATCTTATGGGTATGGCATTTTTAAATGATTAAAATGCATTATTTGGTAAAGTGTAAACAATTGAAATAAATTATTTATAAGTTTAAGAAGTGATTAAAATATTATTATAATATTAATAATATTAGATTATGAGTTTATTAAGTGATTGATAATATTTGGATAAATTTAAAGTTTTTAATATTTATCCTTGATTTCGTTTGATTATTGCTTATATCATTGTCATCATCCTCATGATTATATTGTGATGAAAGTCATTTTTGGCTTACGTGCATAGATGGACTTGGTATGATTATGACCAGGGATTATTCGGTATAATCATGACCGTAATGTAATGAATGATGTGGTAAAAGTCCTCATTGGCCGGTAGTGCATTGATAGACAATTTTTGGTATAATTATGACCAGGGATTATTCGATATAGTCATGACCATTGATGATTTAATGAATATCTTTGGCCCGTAGTGCAGGGATGATTCGATGATGTGGTTTATTTATAAAGCTGAGTCTCAGCGATAAAAATTGATGAAAATATTTTAAATCATAGAAGATAGTAGATATCATGCTCTACTTGACTCTTCTAATGGATTGCTTATTCCGCTGCAGTTAAACTTGATGTCTATTGTATTTTATCAATTTAACATTATTAAAGGCTAATTATAATTTATTCTGCATTATCTTAGTCATAATATTTCTTACTGGGCTAGTTGAGCTCACCCTTTCTTTCACTGTTCTCTTCAGGAAATGAGAATATAGCCGGGACTAGTCGGGGAACGGAGTGACGGTCCAGAAGATAGCATTAGTAGTCCTCACTATTCTGTTAAATAGTGTGACAATATATGTAATGAGGACTCCATTGAGTGTGAATATTGTCTAGATGATAATATTCTTATTAAAACTCTTAGATTATGTTTTGTCGTATTTTACACGACTGTTGTATAATTAAGTTGTATTTAAATTTTGTACCATGTATTTGGCAACTCAAGATGGGTGATGTATAGCTATTTTAGGGGCGTCACATTAGGGATTGTAATTTAATTTATCCACGATTAAAGGATGTCTAAATTGTCAACAAGATCACCAATTTTGGAGTAATAATTCAAGAATGATATTTAAGATTCATATTTCAACGATAATTTGGACAAAGAAAAGAAAATTAAATTCCGTCATGAATAGTACTCCGGTATGAATAGTACCCCAGATGAATAGTACTCCGGTATGAATAGCACCCTGGATGAATAGTACCCTGGATAAATAGTACCCCGACATGAAAAGATTAAAATTTAATAAGAAAGTTCAGACCAATATTCCAGTGAAATAATATTAGATAAAGCGCAACCTCAAGTAATTACTAATCATTTCAAGAATTATAGAAGCAATACTTACCATAGTAAGTTTTAGATTTAGGAATATGAAATGAAATAATATCACTTACATAATATGGAGTATGAAAGAATATACGAAATTGCAAATGGATTTTCACCCATCATGCGGTAATCCGCGTAGACAGATCATTTCCACAACTTAATAAAGAATGAATACGAAGGGTTATTCACCAAGTGTTGGGTGTAAATCTAGTTACGCACGGCACGCAAGTATACGTGATCAACAAGTAATATAGTGTAAGTAGAGTATCATTCCCACGAGGAATTATTAATACAAATTAACAAATACTAATCCTTGACCAAACTAATTTTATTTAAACAATCAATTTAAGGTTATGAATTAAATTATTTATTTAAACTAATTCTAATTACCACTAGTTAAAAATCAGATTATGGAGATTTAAGATCACAACTTCACTTATTGTTTCACTTAAATTAATACACTTCTTATCAATTATGCCTACTATTTTGTATTGTTAATTAAGAACACACAAGTAAATATGATCATCTCTCAATGCATCATACTCAAATCAACTTAAATCCATAAATGATAGAATTAAGAAGAACGCCCTAATTAACTAATTCACTATATCTCTATGTGAATTACAATTAAACAGGATTTAAAGCACAAGTTCTCTATCAGATTACATGCGATGTATAGGTATATCTCTATCCTAGACATAAATTATGAATTCCAACGCCATGCAGAAAACACAATCACATGTTATTATGAACAGATCTTAATCTATAATTCATCTCTCGATTTCATATAGATTATCACTGTGACGCCCCCAAAATAGGTATACACGACCCATTCTGAGTCGCCAAATACATGGTACAGAATTTAAATACAAACTTCATTTATACAATACGATAAAACGTAGCTGAGCGTTTTAACAAGAATATTATCTCATAGACAATATCCAAACTCAAATGAAGTCCTCATTACATTTATTATCACACTATTTCATAGAATAATGAGGACTAATATAGCCACCATCTTGGACCATCACTCCATTCTCCGACTAGTCCCAGCTATATTCTCATTTCCTGAAGAGAACAATGAAAGAAAAGGGTGAGCTCAACTAGCCCATTAAATAATATTATGACCAAGATAATGCAGAATAAATTATCGTTAGCCTTCAACAATATAAACTTATAGATTACAATAGACAACAAGTTTAACTGCAGCGGAACAAGAAATCCATTAGAAGAGTCAAGTAGAGCATGATATCTACTATCTTCTATGATTTAAAAGTTCATCATCAATATTTTATCACTGTAACACAGCTCAATAAATAATCCACATGATCAATTTATTCATGCACTACAGGCCAATGATATTCATTAGTATCACATCCACGAATCATCCATGCACTACGGGCCAAGGATATTCGTTATTATCACCAGTGGTCATGATCATTCCAACAATTGTTCATCAATGCACTACGGACCAATGAGGACTTTTACCACATCATTTGTAACATTACAGGTCATGATTATACCGATACATAATTCCTAGTCATAATCATACTAATTAACAGTCCATCTATGCACTACGAGCCAAAGATAACTTTAATCACAATATAAGCATGAGGATGATGACAATGATATAAGCATCAATCAAACGAAATCAAGAATAAATATTAAAGATTTTTAATTTATTCAGAGTTTAAAAATGTCCAAATTGTCAACATAATAACTGCTTTGTGGAGTAAAATTCAAGAATAATATTCATGTATCAAAAATAATTTGGACAGAAAAGAAATCAATTTTTATCGTGAATAGTACCCCGGGTGAATAGTACTCCAGCATGAAAAGATTAAAATTTAACAAAAATGTTCAGAAAAATATTCCCGTGAAAAGATACTCGATTAAGCGCAAATTTCAAGGATATTCTACTAATTTCAAGGAGTATGGAAGCAATACTTATCAAAATAAGTGTAGAATTAGGAATATGAAACGAAATAATATTACTTATATTCTACAGAGTATGGAAGAAAATATTATTTCTTACGAGTATTGAACAAAAATAATATCCCTTACCTTAAAAGGAGAGTATTTCTGACTGGTAGGGTGGGCATATTCTTGAAGAAAACTTATATTATTTTCTACGCTCAAAGCTTCTTTAAACTCAAAAGAAATACGCTCAATATTATAGAAGAAGAATTCTTTGATTCTGGTGCGATTTTCAATTCTAAACTAAGCATTCTATTTATAGGAGAATGACGTGATACTATTTAGGAAGTAATCACGAAACGCACAGTAGAAATTTTCACAGACGCAGTCACGGGAATTCGATTTTTTATTTTATTTTACTATGTTTCACTATGCAGCACTATACAAACACTATGCAACACTATGAAAACACTATGCAGTACTATGCAATCAAATAAAATATAATATATTCTATTTATAAAAAGTATTCTATTATAAAAAGTATTCTGTTTTATTACTATAAAACAAAAACTGAGATAACTTTCTCCTGATGATTTTGAAAAATGAGAAAGTGGGGGTCCATGTATTAAGTCAAACTTACAACAAATACTTCATCAAAACTCCTCTATTTATCACAACTCACTTGGCTTCTCAAAAAATATTTTTAATAACATTTATTCATCATTAATATTATAACTCGCAATATTAACAACTAGATCATTCCCAGGAAAGAGATGGCTTTCCGATAAAGACTTCTCCTTATTAGCGTGCAATTAAATGACCAAACCCCTTTACTCGACAGAACTTTCTAGACATTGTCAATAATGCAAATAATAATATGAATAATTGTGTCATCTCAATTATTGATTTAATAATATAAAATATTATGCAGATGATACTGTGATAATAATTGAATCAATAATATGAGATACTATGCATCAACTACTGTTGTAATAATTAAATAAAATTGAGTGACTTCTCACGTAAGCATCAATAATCAAAGATATTGTACAATACCGTGTACTACTGTGCAACCACTCTTATTACTTTACTTTTTTCACCGGGTATTTCAACAGTTAACGGTAAAAGCCTTGCCATTATTTTTATAAAAAGGTTATTTCTATCGCTTTTTATATCCGACAGTAATTCTGTTGTGGGGTCCACCAATGATTGTGTCGTCGTACGAATATTCCCTGATAAAACGAATATTCCCCGATCAAACAAATATTTTATGACAACTTATTTATTTTGCAAAATTTATAAATATTACCTACAACTATAACATTATATCAAATCCACACCTTATTATTCAAAAATAATATTTAGAGAAAATTAATCTTTATTCATAAAAGTTGGGGTCTTACAATCACGGTAATTGTTAGCTAGGCAATTAAGCAATAAACACAAATCATATTAGACAATCCAAGAATAATCACAATAATTAATAGAGAAGCATACTAAAAATAAACTATGTAGTAAGCTCCATTGTAATCTTAAACAAGAATTTAGTTCATTGTTATTGAATTAAAACCAAGAATCCACAATTGAATAAACATTAAAAAGACAAAAAAAAAAAGAAGAGAAGAAGATAGAATCTGTTGTCTGCAGATTTGATGCTCCCTCTTTGCGCCTACTTTGAATCTTCAATGGTCTCCAAGTTGTTTCAATTTCTAAATCTAATAAAAACTAGGGTTTTATCCTAATCTACTCTACTCTAATCTAATGGATTCCTCTCTCTTAACCCTTGTGATTCTTGTCCTTTTATATGCATCTTCATGTGTCTTTTAAAGTCCTTAAAGTTCTTGAAACAAGCAGCTCGAACCAATCATTCGTGAACTCAAATTCTGAAAACTCCTTGTTCTTCATCTCGACATGCCCATCCCGGCGAGCTTTTTACACTAGGAAACCCCCGCCCCGGCAGGGGTACTTTTCCAAAAATTATGAAAATGCCACTAAGCTCCCTTTTTCATGTTTTGACCTTCCGAAGCCGTTTCCTACAACACAAACATAAAAACAAGTAACAAAACACTAAAAATACTTAAAGTTAACAAATAATTAAGCCTAAACGATGTCCAATTCATAAGCATAAACTCACTCATCACCAGGCATGCGGTAATCCGCATAGACAGGTTATTCCCACAGTTTAATAAGGAATAGAATGACAACCCTTATGAGTATGAAAAAAATAACATATTTTACCTTAATAAAAGATTAGATATTGCACTAGTGTAGTAGCAGAACTCTGTGTTGGTGGTGTGTGCTTGCTTCTTGAATACTCTTCTTCTTTATCTATTATTCTCTTTTTATAACTTTAGTGAATTGGTGAGAATGAAGGAAGAAATGAGCTTCTATTTATAGAAGAATTCTAGCTTGGCTCTTGCAATGTGAAGAGGCAAGTGGCTTAACGCCTGGTAATGTGAAAAGGCAAGTGATTTGACGCCAATAATGTGAAAAGGCAAGTGGTTTGACGCTTGTAATGTGAAAAGGAAAGTGGTTTGATGTCTGATAAAGGAATGTACTATTAGCGAAAGTGACTCTTAGATGATGACATATTGGTCCCATAGAATAAGTCAAACTTACAACAAACGTCTCATGACAAACCCCTCTATTTATATCAAAAATTAAATAAATATTTACCACAATTCACTTATCTTCTATCAACACATTTTTAATCTTTCAACAATTATTCATCATTAATATTATAACTCACAATATTGACAATCAGGTCGTTTCTAGGAAAAGGGAGGTTTTCCGATAAGAATTTCTCCTTACTGGCACGCAATTAAATAACCTAACCCTTTTTTCTCGATAGAACTTTCTAGACAATGTTAATAATGCTAATAATAATATGAGTAACTATATCGTGTCAATTATGGATTTAATAATATAAAATATTATGCAGATGCTACTGTAATAATTATTGAATCAATAATATGAGATACTATGCAGCAACTACTGTGGCAATTATTGAATACTAAGTGACTTCTTACGTAATAATCAATAATCAGAGATACTATGTAATACTGTGTGCTATCGTGCAATATCGTGTACCACTGTGGAACAACGCGTATTACTGTACTTTTGTCACCGGATATTTTAACAGTTTAACGGTAAAAGTTTGCCGTTAATTTTTAGAAAACTTATTTTTTTGTCGTTATCTTCATCCGACAGTTATTCCGTTATGGGGTCCACCAATGATTGTGTCACCGTACGAATATTCTCCGAAAAAAAGAATATTTCTCGACAAAACGAATATTTTATGACAACTTGTTTACTTTGTAAAATTTGCATATATCACCCATAACTATAACATATATTAAATTATCATCTTACTATTTAGAATAATATTTAGAAAAAATTAAATATTTATTCATAAAAAATTGAGATCTTACAAATAAAATATACACAACTGTGTATGACAATTATTCCCTTATTATTTTATAGCAAACAAAATACTAATTTTTGTCAAAAATAAAGACTGAATTGTTATAAATAAGAAAAAAAAGGCCAAAGTAAAATATCAAATCCAACTAAAAAGAACAAAAAATGATAGACTTATTCGACCCGGATAAAGTTGAAGTTGGGTTAGCACGGATCGGATTGCTCCGGTATAGAACATACTTCCTCCGTTTCTTTTTATGTGATATTTTAATGTTATACACATATTAAAAAATATAATTAATATTTTATTTGATTGATTGAATTGAGAATAAAATTTTAATATTAATCTCTAAAATTCATTGCAAAGATGAGTGAAAAATAAATTACTTGTTATAAAACTTTAGCAAAGTATAGAAATATACTCTTATAATTGCTGCATAAATTTACAGAGAATAAGTAAGAGAAAAAGGAGAGAAACCTTCAGAGGAATTTCTTATATATTTCCTTCTGATTCATCCCATTATATAGAGAAGGAAAAAGGAGTCACGGGAGAGGGGAATGGTTCATGGAAGAAGGAAGGAAAGGAGAGGGGAGGGAGATCACGGACTGAAAGAAGAAAAGAAGGGTTGCCCACATGAGTAGGCAATCATGGTTATAACACTTCCCCTGATTTCCTACGATAGAAGATTATGTCTTATTAAAATCCTTGTTAAGAAAACCCAGTGGGAAAAACTTAACGAAGGAAAAAAGAATACATATCTTTTACATAAATATCTTTTAATTGACTGTCTCGTTAAAACTTTGTCAGGAAAAACCCATTGGGATAAAAACCGTGACTAAGGAAAAAGAGTACAGTCTTCCCCTCAAAAGGAATTCATTACTCCTTGATGAAATGTTGTCATAAGTCTTTCAGTTGACACATTTCGATCTTTTTCTGAAGTTTTGCAAACATTGCATGTGGTAGCGACTTTGTGAATAAGTCGGCTAGATTATCACCTGATCGAATTTGATGCACATTTATATCACACTTCTTTTGTGGCTCATATGTGAAGAAGAATTTAGGTGAAATGTGTTTTGTTCTATCTCCCTTAATGTACCCTCCTTTAAGTTGAGCAATGCATGCAGCGTTATCTTCATACAGAATTGTAGGAATGTCTTTGATTGATAGTAATCCACATGACTTTTGAATATGCTGAATAATTGATCTCAACCAAACACACTCTCTGCTTGCTTCATGTATAGTGAGAATCTCGGAGTGATTTGAAGATGTAGATGTAATGGTTTGCTTTGTGGATATCCAGGATATAGCCGTGTCACAATATGTAAATACATAACCTATTTGTGATCTTCCATTGTGTAGATCTGATAAATATCCTACATCGACATATCCAACCAATTGCGATGTTGAGTTTCTTGGATAAAATAACCCAAGATCTATACTTCCACAGAGGTATCTCAAAATGTGTTTGATCCCATCCCAATGTCTCTTGGTAGGAGAAGAACTGTATCTTGCTAACAAGTTGACAGCAAAAGTAATATCAGGTCGTGTACAGTTTGTAAGATACATAAAAGCACATATTGCACTTAGGTATGGAACTTCAGGTCCAAGAACTTTTTCCCCACTTTTTAGAGGCCAAAATGGATCTTTATCAACTTCTAAAGATCGAACAACCATCGGGGTAGTTAAAGGATGAGCTTTATCTATATAAAAATGACTGAGAATCTTTTCAGCATATGTGGATTGATGAACAAAAATTCCAGATGCTAAATACTCCACTTGTATTCCCAAACAGAATTTTGTCTTTCCAAGATCTTTTATTTCAAATTCATCTTTTAAATAAGTAGTAGTTCTTGTGAGTTCTTCAGGAGTACCTACAAGATTCAAATCATCCACATATACAACAATGATGGAAAATCCACTTTATGATTTCTTAATAAAAACACATGGACATACTTGATCATTTATATATCCATCTTTTATTAAATAATCACTAAGTCGATTATACCACATACGACCAGACTGTTTTAACCCATACAATGAGCGTTGTAACTTGATTGAATATATGTGACGGGGCCTTTGTGATTCAGCCATTTTCAATCCTTAGGGATTTTCATGTAAAACTCACTGTCAAGTGAGCCATATAGGTATGCAGTTACAATATCCATCAGACGTGTTTCCAAACCTTCCATGGTTGCCATACCTATCAGAAAGCGAAAAGTAACTCCATCCATTACTGGAGAGTATGTATCCTGATAATCAATACCAGGTTTTTGTGAAAACCCTTAAGTTACAAGTCGAGCTTTGTATCTCACAATTTCATTTTTCTCATTTTGCTTTCGTACAAATACCCATTTGTTTCCAACCGGGAATACACCCAGCGGTGTTTGGACTACTGGTCCAAATACTTCTCTTTTCAATAGAGATTGTAGCTCAGTTTGAATAACATCTTTCTATTTTGGCCAATCTTTTCTTTTCCGACATTCTTCCACGTTTTGTGGTTCAGGATCCATGTCAGGAATCAAAGTAATAACTTATGTTATAAAGAAAGAAAATATATCGTCAATCATGACTTTGCTTCGATCTCATATTTTCTCATCATGTACATAATTTATTGAGATCTCTTGGTGTTCATCTTTTATCCCTTTAGTGAGATTTTGAACCTCTTCTAGGGCTATTCCCACTCTTGGAATATGTGCTATTTCTGGAGCGAGTATTCCTGTTGGGATTCCCTTATTTGCTATTGATTTTCGTGGTACACTGTCTTTTGTACCAACCGGTCTTCCATGCTTCTAGCGTGGTTTAGATTATTTTATTACCTTATTTGTCAATTCTCCAGGAATTGATTTTTCAATAGGTATTTCTATCCTTGCTGGAGTATTCACTGCAAGTGTATGTGACTCTAGCATCATTAAATGCATCTGGCATTTGATTTATAATATTTTGTAAATAAATAATTCATTGAACTTCAATTTCACATTGTCCTGTACGAGGATCAAATGAATTTAATTCTGGTGCATTCCATGATATGTCAGAGGGTTTTTTATTTAAAACTTTCCCTCCTCCTATAGGTGGAAATACAAATTCATCAAAATGACAATCTACATAACATGCAGTAAAAACATCTCCAGTTAAAGGCTCAAGATATTTGTAAATAGAAGGAGAATCAAAACCAACATAAATACCTATTCTTCGTTGGGCTCCCATTTTAGTTCTTTGTGGAGGTGCAATTGGAACATATACTACACTTCCAAAAACTCGAAAGTGTGATATGTTGGGTATCTCCCAAGAACGAATATGAGGATAAAATTTATGAAGAGTCGCTTGGTCTTACTCAATGATGGTCATGCAGACATGAAGAATTGCATGACCCCAAACCGAGGTAGCTAAGTTAGCCCTTAACATTAATGGTCGTGCAATTAGTTGAAGTCTTTTTATTAAAGATTCAGCTAAACCATTCTGTGTATGAATATGAGGAACAGAATGCTCAATGGACATTCCAATAGTCATACAAAATCATTAATAGTCATTGATGAAAATTCAGCTGCGTTATCAAGTCGTATTGACTTGATTGGATGATCTGAGAACTGAGCCCGTAACTTGATTATTTGAGCAAAAAGTTTTGAGAAGGCAAAATTTTGAGAAGAGAGAAGACAAACATGAGACCATCTAGTTGAAACATCTATTAAAACCATGAAATATCGAAATGGGCCAGATAATGGGTGAATAGGTCCACAAATGTCTCCTTGAATTCTCTCTAGAAATTTTGGGGCTTCTTTATAAACTTTTACTAGTGATGGTCGAACAATTAATTTTCCTCGAGAACACGCAACACAAGAAAATTCACTACTAGGAAAAACCTTCTTATCTTTGAGAGGATGACCAGTAAAATTTTCAATAATACAACACATCATAGAAGTACTTGGATGACCGAGTGTTTCATGCCAAAGCATAAAGGATTTGGGATCTATGATTTTTGGAATCATAACATTATGAGACTCAATTGCTCTAATTTTCATAGTATATAATCCAGAAGAATTTGAATGAAGTTTTCCTAGGATATTCTTTTTTCCAAAAAAAGTAGAAGTGATGAGAAGATATTCATTATCATTTTCATTAGTTGTTTCAATATGAAAACCATTCAATCGAATATCTTTAAAACTAAGCAAATTTCTTCTTGATTTACTAGAATATAGAGCATCTTTGATAAAAACTTGTGTCTCATTTGGTAGCAAGAAACTAGTTTTTCCAAATCCCTCAATTAAATTTGATGTGCTAGAGATAGTTCCTACATTTCCCTTAGCTTTGATTAGTTGTAAAAAATATTTCTCACTTTGAAGGATTGTATGAGTTGTTGCACTGTGTGCTAAACATATATCCTCCATATCCATTAAAAATGGTCTGACACATATAAAAACATAAATAAGAAAAATTACATTTCATATATAATTTTATTCATGATAAACACATACCACGTATAGAACAAAAACTAATAATATTATACATACAGGATGTTTAATTAAAATAAGAAATTAAATGATATCCCAAAAGATACTTTCAGAAGGTTCAGTAATATTAACAATCTTTTCCTTATTGTTGGCCATTGGTGGATCATCAACAATATTCAATTGATGATTAACAAAGTTTGTTTCTGCCTCCATTACTTTGTTCTTTTGAGACTCCTGGAATAAATTAGCCAGATGCCTCGCTGCATTTACGAGTGCACGCCGATCAATGCCCTTTCATCCCACACCTAAAACAAACATCTGATTTGTTCTTTATCGGTGCTGCATTTTCTTTATTTTTACTCGACCCAGACACTTGCCACTTCTGGTGGCCTGAATTATCGCAGTTCTGGAATTTGTTGTTATGATGGCCTCATTTATTCTTTCATCCCCAAGACTTCTTATTGTATGACCATCTCTTGTCACATTTATTCTGCTGGAATGATGTGCTGTTAATATCTGGCAATGGAGTAGCACCTGCTTGGTCAGATTTCTGATGGTTTTTCAACAACAATTCATTATTCTTTTCTCCAACAAGGAGGAAAGACAACAAGTCACTGAATTTTGTGAACTTAATCTGTCTATATTGTTATGATAGAATCATGTTGGTGGGATGAAAAGTTGAGAGCGTTTTCTCTAACATTTGGGTTTCATAAACTGGATCTCCGCACAAAGCTAAAGTAGAGGTTATTCTATAAACATTAGAACTATATTTCATAATTGATTTGTAATCTTGTAGCCTTAAATTAAGCCACTCAAATTTGGAATTAGGGAGAACAACCAATTTTTGGTGGTCAAATCTTTTCTTCAATTATGTCCATAAAGACAAAGGATCTTTGACTGTTAAATACTCAGTCTTTAATCCTTCATCAATTTGGTGACGAAGAAAAATTATGGCTTTTGCATTTTGTGCCGAAGTTGCTGTATTTCCTAATTCAATGGTCTTTTCTAACTCATTTGCACTTAGGTGCAATTCTGCATCAAGTGCCCAAGCCAAATAGTTGTCTCCAGAGATTTTCAAAATAATAAAATCTATTTTTTGCCAAGTTTGCCATCTATTCTGGGTTAAAACACAATTATTATTTATTAAACCAATAAATAATTTCATGTATGATATATATATATATATATATATATATATATATATATATATATATAAATAAACTAAATCACGACTTCAAGTGGTGATAAAGTGCAAATATAAATAATATAAATATTCTTATATTTATGTTATTAGCATATTATCTTAGTAAAAAGAATATGCAATCGTTAATGTATATATACAATTACAATATATATATATATATATATATATATATATATATATATATATATACATACAAAATCGCCAATGGATCTTCACCCGACATGTGGTAGTTCAGATAGATGTATTATTCCAACTAATAATAAAGAATGGAACTGTGTCATGCGTAATCCGCATGCATGTGATATTCCAATGTAATAATAAAGAATCTAAACCGTGTCATGCGTAATCCGCATGCATGCGGATATTCCAAATGTAATAATAAAGAATGAAATAATGTAAGAATTTCACCAAGTATGCAGATATCCATATATACAAAAGTTATTCCCACAATTTAATAAGAAATGAATACAAAGGATATTCATCAGGTGTGCGGTAGTCCGTATATACAGGTTATTCCCACAAATTAATAAGCGGTAAAAAGGTTCTCACCAAGTCTTGTAAGATCAACAAGTATAGATGGTACCATTGTAAATAACAGAATTTAATGGCAAAAAAGGTTCCCACCAAGTCTTGTAAGATCAACAAGGATAGATGGTACCTCTGTAAATAACATAATTTAAAATGAACAATAAAACATAAATATATCTTGACAGTTAAAGAATATAATAGGCGACAAAGCCAGGCTAATTGCATGTAAGAATAACATTATACTATTGGTGGCATAGCCAAACCGGTAGTATAATAATAAATTACAAGAATTTAAAGGCAATTATAAGGATAAAATTATATTATTGGTGGCATAGCCAAACCGGTAATATAATAATAAATTGCAAGAATTTAATTTTACCGTCTCAGTTGATTAGAGCTTCGTGCTGATAACGTGTTATAAAACTTTAGCAAAGTATAGAAATATACTCTTATAATTACTGCATAAATTTAGAGAGAATAAGTAAGAGAAAAAGGAGAGAAACCTTCAGAGGAATTTCTTATATATTTCCTTCTGATTCATCCCTTTATATAAAGAAGGAAAAAGGAGTCACAGGAGAGGAGAATGGTTCACGGAAGAACGAAGGAAAGGAGAGGGGAGGGAGATCACGGACTCAAAGAAAGAAAAAAAGGGTTGCCCAACATGAGTAGACAATCATGATTATAACATTATTCTTTAATTACAAGGGATAATATAAAAAATTAAATATTTAATTTTTTTATTAAACTTAAAACGAAAAGTTAAAAAAAAATGAAAGGAGTACAGAATATATGATTATTGATTTTAATTCGATTATTATTGCATGCTAATAAGTTATATGAGTCCATATTATCCTTGATTTGATTGTTGTTACTTGTGTTTTAAATTTTAATTGAGATAAAGCAGTTTCCACTCGGACCCATCTTTAGCTAAATTTTGTTTGATATAAGGAAAACACTATTTTCATATTTAATTTTGATATTTTTATATAATCTTTTTTTATTACAAAATAGAATGGGATCCATTTTTATGTGAGAGGAGGATCTAGTTACTAACTTTATGATAAATTGGTCAATTAATCAATACAGTGCTGACACACAATTACTTTCTTTTTCGAATTAGTATAAAATAGAAATTGTCATGTCTCATTCATCATTTCTACAAACAAGTCTATCTCTTCTTTTCTTTTCTTTTTATTTGCTAAAAAAAAAAATCTGACTTTATTAACTTCTTTTAAATTTATAGGATGCTCTTTTGAGGTTTATAATAAAAAATTGATATTTTCTCATAATTTTTTGATATTTTTATATAAAAAGTGTCGTTATAGACGACGGTAAAAACCGTTATTATAATATTTAGCGACGATTTTTATATAAAAATATCAAAAAATCATGTAAAAATATTAATTTCCCTTATAATATTTTTAAAGTGCTTCCGTACATGTGTGAAGTCAACACATAATCTGGCCTATAATAAGACTTGTAAATTGCATATTGATATTTCTACTTAATATATCTCTTACTATTAAGAGAAAAAAAAAAGATAAAAAAAGAGGTCTAATACATATAGTAGCCCATATATGATGATTGGTAATTAAGTAATGGAAAACGATGTTTAACGCCATTAACATGACGAAATCTTGAATTTATTTATTTATTTTTTTCCCGAGAATCTCTAATATAATGTAACATATTTAAATATAATATAATGTAACATATTTAAATACAAAATAATTCGATTAATCAAATTAATATAATTTTTTTAATTAATAAATTAAATTTTATTTAATAAAACTAATGATAATATATTAAACATTGATATTTTTCATCATTCTTTCTATATATTATTAATTTTTATCAAAAATCTTGAAGGGTAAAGAAAAATATAAAAATTTAAAGGGTCAATTTTTTTTAAAGAAAACCCAAGGTAGCCATGGGCACCCTAGATCCCTTAATGCCTCCGTCCCTACATGCATGACACATAGTACAATTTTATATATATATATATATATGATGTTTTACTGCATTCCCAATAATTTTTTTATTTTTATCTTTATTTTGTAGTGTTATTGAGTCATTTTGTAAAATAAAAATTTAATTTTTTCAATTTGTACCCACAAAATTCCTTATATTTATTCCTTAAATAATAAAATTTGAAATTTAAAAGTTCCGACAGTTAAAGTATGTTTTGATCGTTGTAACTATTTGACATTTGTATTGGTTTCATAGCTTATATGATATATGTAATATACTACAACCTCTTGTTTTTAATTATAAAATCGCTATTAATTTATTAATCTTTTTTGAAGCAAGTATGTGATATTTTTAAATTTAAAATTAATATAAATTTAATCAATACATATTGGAACTTATTTAGAAAAAAAATATTGCTACTTATAAAATTTATTATTTTTACAATTCTTAGCAAAATTATTAAATTCGAGAATGCATCAAATTGACTTATAAAAATTAATAAGGGATAAGGTTCAAAAATACCTCTGACTTTTACCTCGAGGTCTACCGAACACCCTAAACTATTTTTTTTTTCAAAAATGCTCTTGACGTTATAAATTTTAGGTCAAACATGCCCCTTCTGTGAGACCCCAAATTTTATGAATAAAGATTTAAATTTTTTGAAATATTTTTTTGAATATTATTGTGTGAATTTGATATAATGTTATAGTTGTGGGTAATATTTATAAATTTTGTAAAGTATGCAAGTTGTTATAAAATATTCGTTTGGTCGAGGAATATTCTTTTTGTCAGAGAATATCAGTATGACGGCACAATCATTGGTGGACCCCACAACGGAATTATTATCGTAGTAAGAAAATGACATAATTATTATTTTATAAAAATAACGGCGAAAGTGTTACAAATTAAAACCGTTGAACTACCCTAAAAAAGTATAGTGTCTGGCGTGGTTGCATAGTAGCACACGGTATTGATTATTGATGCTTACGTAAAAAGTCACTCAGTTATGCTCAATTATTGCTACAGTAATTGCTGCATCATATCTCTCATATTATTAATTCAATTATTATCACAATATCATCTTTATAATATGTTATATTATTAAATCAATAATTGAGACAACAAAGTTATTCATATTATTATTTGTAATATTGACAATGTCTAGAAGTTCTGTCAATGAGAGGTTTGGTCACCTAATTGCGAGCCAATAAGGAGAAATCCTTATCGAAAATCCCCTTTTTTCTTGAGAACGACCTGGTTGTTAAATATTATGAGTTATAATATTAATGATAAATAAGTTCGTGTTGATTAAAGATAAAATTAATAGTTCCATTGTGTGAGACCCCAAATTTTATGAATAAAGATTTAAATTTTCTCAAAATATTTTTTTTAATATTATGAAGTAAATTTGATATAATGTAATAGTTGTGGATAATATTTATAAATTTTGCAAAGTACGCAAGTTGTTATATAATATTCGATTGGTCGGGGAATATTCGTTTTAACAGAGAATATTCGTACGACAACACAATCATTGGTGGACCCCACAACATAATTATTGTCGGATTGAGAAAACGATAAAAATATTTTTATGAAAATAACGGCGGAAGTTTTACCGTTAAAACTGTTGAACTACTCAGTAGTAAAAGTACAGTAATACGCGTGGTTGCATAGTAACACACGGTATTGATTATTGATGCTTACGTGAGAAGTCACTCAGTTTTGTTCAATTATTGCTACAGTATTTGTTGCATAGTATCTCACGTTATTTAATTCAATTATTGTCGATATTTTATATATTATTAAATCAATAATTGAGATGACAGAGTTATTAATATTATTATTTGCGATATTAACGATGTCTAGAAGTTCTACCAATGAGAGATTTGGTTACCTAATTACGCGCCAATAGGGAAAAATCCTTATTGGAAGCCCCCTCTTTCCTAAGAATGACCTGGTCGATTAATATTGTGAATTATAATAATGATGATAAATGTTGTTAAACATATTGAGGTGTCTTTTTATGAAGTCACGAATATATATATATATATATATATAAATTTTGTTTTATTACTATTATTAATGTAATAAAAGCGAAATTTTTTATAAAAATGAATACTTTTATAAAGTTATTTATTTTATTAGACTATAAATAGAATATATTATATTCTATTATGCATAGTGTTTTGCATAGTAAATTTTTTAATATAAAATGTAATACTTTTATAAAGTTATTTATTTTATTAGACAATAATTAGAATATATTATATTTTATTATGCATAGTATTTGCATAGTATTTGTATAGTAAAATCTTTTTATATAAAATCAAATACTTTTATAAAGTTATTTGTTTTATTAGACAATAATTAGAATATATTATATTTTATTATGCATAGTATTTGCATAGTGCTCGCATAGTATTTACATAGTAAAATCTTTTTATATAAAACATAATACTTTTATAAAGTTATTCGTTTTATTAGATTATAAATATAATATATTATAGTTTATTTAAAAGATTTTGTTCTATTAGAATATTTTATAGTAAATTAATATGGATCGTCCATTTAAAAGTAAATCAATCAGACCGTTTCATGAATTAGTTATTATTCACCATTCTCCTATAAATAGAAGCTCATTCCTTCATTATTTCTAACTTAATTCACTTTGAAACTCTAGAGAAAACTATAGATAGAAAGAAGAAAAGTATTACGCTACTTCACTACTCCTATATCCAGCTTTCTTAAGGTAAGGGTATTATTTCTTTCATATTCATGAAGAGAACTTATGTTATTCCATTCTTTATTATTTTGTTGGAATAACTCAGATATCGCTGAGCTACCCTATACTTTGTGAAATTATTACATTATTCCATTCTTTATCATTATGTTGGAATAACTTTGTCATCTGATCTGCATACATGGTGAAATTCTTCTCATTATTCCATTATTTATTATTCATTGGAACATCCTCGCATACATGCGTTTACGCACGACCGAATTCCGTTATTTATTATTCTGTTGGAATATCCCGTCGGTCGCGATTACGCTTTGACTCAGTTCCATTAATTATTATTCATTGGAATAACTCGTCATGCGGGATTATCGCATGCATGGTGATTTCATTTGTTATTCCATTCTTTATTATTCATTTGGAATATCATGTCGGTCTTGAATTTACTTAACTCCGGTTCCGTTATTTATTATTACATTGGAATAACCTATCTGCAATGGCTTCATCGCATGCCCGTGATTTCTTTTGTTATTCCATTCTTTATTATACTCGGTTAAGTTAAAGTTTTGATTTCTATACTCCATGAAATTAGTGGAATATCCTTGATATTTAAAGCTTCATTCAAAGTCTTTTCATGAAAATATTCTTCCGAGCATTCTTGAATTTTACTCTACAAAGCAGTATCATGTTGACAATTTGGACGTTATTGAATTCTGGATAAATTAATTCTTGAACTTGTTTTATTGAATTCTTATATTATTGTCATCATCCTCATGTTTATATTATGTATAAAGTCATATGTGGCATGTAGTTCATAGATGGACTTGGTATGATTATGACCAGGGATTAATCGGTATAATCATGACCGTAATGTTACATGATGTGGTAAAAGTCCTCATTGGCCCGTAGTGCATTGATAGATAGTTGTTGGCATGATCATGATCATTGATGAATACACAAATATCATTGGCCCATAGTGCATGGATAATTTTTGGACGTGATATAATTGATTATCCTTGGCCGTAGTGCAGGGATGATGTGGATTATTTATTAAGCTGAGTCTCAGCTATAAAAGTGATGAAAAACCTTTTTAAATCATTAAAAATAGTAGATTTATTCTTTACTTGTCTCTTTTAATGGATTGCTTGTTCCGCTGCAGTTAAATTTGATGTTTGTTATATTGTATCAGTTTAACACTGTTAAAGACTAACGATAATTTATTCTGCATTATCTTAGTCATAATATTTCTTACTGGGCTAGTTGAGCTCACCCTTTTGCTTTCATTGTTCTCTTCAGGAAATGAGAACGTAGCAGGGACTAGTCGGGGAACAGAGTGACGGTCCAGATGATAGCATTAGTAGTCCTCGCTATTCTATGAAATAGTGTGATAATAAATATATTGAGGACTTATTTTGAGTTTGAATCTTTATCCTGTAAGACAATATTTGTATTAAAACTCACGATTTATGTTGTATATTTAAGATTGTATTTGTATTACATACCATGTATTTGGCGACTCGTAATAGGTGATGTATACCTATTTTGGGGCGTCACAATTGTATCAAAGCTTGAGGATATGATCCCCGGCCGAGATGTGAGACAAGAACTAAGAGGGAGAGACGGGGAATTCCTTCGCTAGTATGACCTACCTAAGTTTATTTGGTATTTAATTATTCTACAAAGTATAGGATAATATGTGATATGTCAATTAACCCTTGTTTTTCTAACGGTGTTAAATTTATGAGTTATCCCGTTTGCATCTCATTTGGTCGATAATGAGGAGCGAATGACGCGAATGTTTCTAAGAGGTTTGAAACCCGATATCGTCAATACCTCATTTCTCATAAACTTTGTTTATATTCAGATGTTGTGAATAGGGCTCAGTTATTAGAGCGCGATAATGAGTTAGCACAACCAAAAGGTAACGATCAACAACAGGATAATAATCGTCATTTAAGTGGCAACAATATCGGAACAATGATGACCATCGTGGGGGAAATTATCATGCCAAGAATGGTAACCATTTCAGTGGTAATCATGGCCAAGATAATAGAAGTGGAAATTTCAAGAAGAGAAGGTCATTTAGCTCGATTTTGTCATATAGTGAAGTCAAGTTCAGCTAGGACGGCGGCACCAAAGGCGGATACGGACAAAACAAAGTCGGTGGTTTCAGGAAGAGCGTTTTTCGTGACTTCTCAAAAAGCGAGTAACCCAAACGAAGTTGGCACAGGTTAGTTAATTATAAATTCTTACGAAATCTATACCTTATTAGATACCGGTTCTACCCATTCTTTTATCTCTCTTGGTTGTGCTCAACGTTTAAATTTGACCCCAGAGAAGTTAGACTTTGACTTATTGGTTAAAACTTCGTTAGTAGAAACCTTCGTTACCTCCACTGTTTATAAATCTTGTTTGATTCAAATCGGCACTTTCACGTTACCTGTCGATCTTATCTCTTTGAAAATACTTGCCTTTGATGTAATTTTAGGAATCGATTGGTTAACTACTCATCATGCTTTTCGTAAGGTTGTTAGCTTTCGTATTCTTAATCAACCTATTATGCGAATTCAAGAAACCAAACCACTAAAGTCAATCATTGTCATATCAAGCCATAAGTAAAGAGCCCCGAGCCTTTCGCTGGTGACTTCCTTGTGTGGAAGGCACCGAAGCCAAACTATCCGTAGGGGACGTTGTGAATGACGATGGCAAGTTAATAGGTATCAATGTGACGTACTATCCAAGTCTTGGATGAGAGTCACAGTTTTGAATGATATTTCTATTATTAATAAATTTCCTTACGTATTCTCTGAAGACTTCCTAGCCTACCCCTAGAGCGTAAAATCGAATTTTGTATTGACCTCAGAACAAAACCCATTTCTTAAACCCTCAAATATTTCTTCAACCAAAATGAACGTAACATGCGCCAAAGACGTTGGCTCGAGCTGTTGAAGATTACGATCGTACCATTCAATACCATCGTGGAAAAGCGAACGTGGTAGTAGACGACGTTGAGTAGAAGATCGTGTCTTGATTCACGAGTGTGACGTTGTTAACACAAAGACCCATTTTGTATAACTTACAAATGATGAAGATAGAGCTAAAGACTCTAGGGACCCACGTGAAGATAACAAATATACGATTAGAATCGACTTTAATTGATAGAGTTAAAGGCCGCTCAAGCTACATACTCAGAGCTGATGAATGTGAAGAAGAAGGTTCAAGAGGGCGTTATTCTAGAAATAAGAATCGATGAAGAGAGGAAATCTCAACCCTCGATTTAATTGGTCCATTTGAAATCCGCGATTAAGTAGGAACTGTGGCTTATAGACTCGTTTTACCGCCAAGTATGTCGCATGTTCATAACGTTTTTCACGTATCGATGTTACGTAAATATATGGACGACCCGAACCACATTATTGAATTAGAACTAGACGAGATAGCAGAAGATTTAACGTATGAGGAGATACGTGTTAAAAATCTTGGATAAGAAGGATCGTATTCAACACTCAAGGTTATACCTCAAGAGTTAGAATCGAAATGAAGTCAAGATATCCTCACCTCTTGACGTACCAGTGCGTGCATAAAAATTTCGAGGGCAAAATTTCATAAGGAGGGGAGATTGTGAGACCCCAAATTTTATGAATAAAGATTTAAATTTTCTCAAAATATTTTTTTTAATATTATGTAGTAAATTTGATATAATTTTACAGTTGTGGGTAATATTTATAAATTTTGCAAAAGTACGCAAGTCGTTATATAATATTCGATTGGTCGGGGAATATTCGTTTTAACGGGGAATATTCGATGACTCACAATCATTATCAGGACCCCACAATGAAATTATTGTCGGATTGAGAAAATGACAAAATATTTTTATAAAAATAACGACAAAAGTTTTCTTTATTAAAAACCGTTGAACTACTCGGTAGTAAAAGTACGAGTAATATGCGTTAGTTGCATAGTAGCACGCATATGGTATTGATTATTGATGCTTACGTGAGAAGTCACTCGGTTTTGTTCAATTATTTCTACGATAATTGTTGCATAGTATCTCACGTTATTTGATTCAATTATTGTCGATATTTTATATATTATTAAATCAATAATTGAGATGACAGAGTTATTAATATTATTATTTGCAATATTAACGATGTCTAGAGTTACGCCAAGAGAGGTTTGGTCACCTAATTACGGCCAATAGGAAGAAATCCTTATTGAAAGCCCCTCTTTTCTAGGAATGACTGGGTCGATTAATATTGTGAATTATAATAATGATGATAAATGTTGTTAAATATATTGAGGTGTCTTTTTATGAAGTCACGAAAGTTTATATATATATATATATATATATATATATATATATATATATATATATATATATATAAATTTTGTTTTATTAGTATTATTAATGTAATAAAATAGAAAAGCTTTTTATATAAAAATGAATACTTTTATAAAGTTATTTATTTTATTAGACTATAAATAGAATATATTATATTCTATTATGCATAGTATTTTGCATAGTAAAATCTTTTTATATAAAATAGAATACTTATAAAGTTATTTGTTTTATTAGACAATAATTAGAATATATTATATTTTATTATGCATAGTATTTGCATAGTGCATGCATAGTGTTTGTATAGTAAAATCTTTTATATAAAATGTAATACTTTTATAAAGTTATTTATTTTATTAGATAATAATTAGAATATATTATATTTTATTATGAATAATATTTGCATAATTATGTACATATAGTGTTTGTATAGTAAAATTTTTTTATATAAAAATGTAATACTTTTATAAAGTTATTTGTTTTATTAGATTATAAATAGAATATATTATATTTTATTTAAAAGATTTTGTTTTATTAGAATATTTTATAGTAAATTAATATGGACCGTCCGTTTAAAAGTAAATTAATCTGGACCGTTCATGAATTAGTTACTATTCAGTCCATTCTCCTATAAATAGAAGCTCATTCCTTCATTATTTCTTACTTAATTCAATTTGAAACTCTAGAGAGAAACTATAAAGAGAAGAAAGAAAGTATTACGCTACTTCACTACTCCTATATCCATTTTCTTCTAAGGTAAGAGGTATTATTTCTTTCATATTCATGAAGAGAACTTCATTATTCCATTCTTTATTATTGTGTTGGAATAACTTTTTATCACGCAATACCCTATACTTAGTGAAATTATTACATTATTCCATTCTTTATCATTATGTTGGAATAACTTTGCCTACATCTCAAGCACCGCATACATGGTGAAATTCTTTTGTTATTCCATTCTTTATTATTACATTTGGAACATCTTGTCTGTCGTTCTGCGTGACTTTAATTCGTTATTTATTATTATTCTGTTGGAATATCTTGTCGGTGCGTATTACATTACGCTGACCTAGTTCCATTAATTATTATTCATTAGAATAACTTTTATGCAAGCGATCTATATCGCATGCATGGTGATTTCATTGTTATTCCATCTTTATTATTACATTGGAATATCCTATCGGTCTTGCATTTACGCTGACTTTAGTTCCGTTATTTATTATTCATTGGAATAACTTTTATCTGCATGCGATCTATCGCATGCACAGTGATTTCTTTTGTTATTCCATTCTTTATTATACTCGGTTTGGTTAAAGTTTTGATTTCTATACTCCATGAAATTAGTGGAATATCCACGATATTTGCGCTTCATCCAATGTCTTTTCATGAAAATATTCTTCTGAGCATTCTTGAATTTTACTCTATAAAAGCGAAGTATCATGTTGACAATTTGGGCGTTATTGAATTACGGATAAATTAATTCTTGAACTTGTTTTATTGAATTCTTATATCATTGTCATCATCCTCATGTTTATATTATGTTGAAAGTTATCTGTGGCCTGTAGTGCATAGATGGACTTGGTATGATTATGACCAGGGATTAATCGATATAATCATGACCGTAATGTTACAAATGATGTGGTAAAAGTCCTCATTGGCCCATAGTGCATTGATGGACAGTTGTTGGCATGATCATGACCTTTGATGAATACACGAATATCCTTGGCCCGTAGTGCATGGATAATTTGTGGTCGTGATACTATTGATTATCCTTGGCCGTAGTGCAGGGATGATGTGGATTATTTATTAAGCTGAGTCTCAGCTATAAAAGTGATGAAAAACCTTTTTAAATCATAAAAAATAGTAGATTTTATTCTCTACTTGACTCTTTTAATGAATTGCTTGTTCCGCTGCAGTTAAACTTGATGTTTGTTTTATTGTATCAGTTTAACACTATTAAAGGTCGCATTTATAATTTATTCGCATTATCTTAGTCATAATATTTCTTACTGGGCTAGTTGAGCTCACCCTTTTTCTTTCATTGTTCTCTTCAGGAAATGAGAACGTAGCAGGGACTAGTCGGGGAATAGAGTGACGGTCCAGATGATAGCATTAGTAGTCCTCACTATTCTATGAAATAGTGTGATAATAAATATATTGAGGACTTATTTTGAGTTTGAATACTGTCTAGAAGACAATATTTGTATTAAAACTCTAAGTTTATGTTGTATATTTAAGATTATATTTGTATTCTGTACCATGTATTTGGCGACTCAGAATATGTGATGTATACCTGTTTTGGGGGCGTCACACATTGTGTTGGGATTATTAGTGTTAGTGGAAATTGACATCTATTTTGATAATAATTGATGTCTGGAGGTTATATTGACCAATTGGGTAATTAATCGGATAAATTAGCAATTAATTGCTATTAATTCACATGCTCATAACTATGTGTTCACATATGTGTACTATTGATTCACATAATTTACTATTAGGAGAGTTGGTGTAAAATTGATAATACTTGCATGACTAAATTAAAAATGGAGGTATAGTTGAAGGTATTATACTATAATTAATTTTTTCACATGTTTAGAACTATTGAGTCACATGATTTACTATTAGGGGAGGTGGTGAAAGTTTGATAATACTTGTATGACTAAATTAAAAATGAAGAAAAAGAGGAAAGTATTATACTGTAATATTTCGAGCCCCAAAATGTGCAATTATTGAAACTATATTTTCTCATAAATAGAAGCTCATTCTTCCTTCATTTCTCACCAATTCACTAAAGCTATAGAGCAATTATTATAGAGAGAAATTATAGAGAGAAAGAAGAAGAGAAGTCTGCTACCTCACTATTCCAGTATCCAGTTTTCTTCTGAGATAAGGGGTATTATTCTTTCGTATTCATGAAGAGAGTTATGTTCTTTCAATACTCGTAAGGGTTGTTATTCCATTCTTTATTATTATGTTGGAATAACTTTGTCTCATGCTGATACCGCATACATGGTGAAATTCTTCTGCTATTCCATTCTTTATTATTCTGTTGGAATATCCTGTCTGTGCGGATTATGCATGACCTGGTTCTATTATTTATTATTCTATTGGAATAACCTATCTGTGCGGTCTATTACATGTCTGGTGAATTCTGTTGTTATTCCATTCTTTATTATTCTGTTGGAATATCCTGTCTGTGGATTACGCATGACCTGGTTCTATTCTTTATTATTCTGCATTGGAATCCTCACATGCATCGGATTACGCATGACTTGGTTCCATTCTTTATTATTCTGTTGGAATAACCTGTCTGTGCGGTCTATAGCATGCCTGGTGAATTCTTTTGTTATTCCATTCTTTATTATTTTGTTGAAATAACCTGTCTGTGTGGACTACCGTATGCATGGTGAAAGATCATGCGTATTCATTCCTTATTAAATTTTGGAAATGATCTGTCTACGTGGATTACCGCATGGCGGGTGAAAATCCATTTACAGTTTCGTATATTCTATTATACTCGTCTGAGATATCATTTCTTTTGTACTTTCATGGAATATCATTTTCTTTGGTATTTTTTTACGAATTACTATTCATAGGTTACTATTCACCCGGTTACTATTCACTCTAGTATTATTCATTCGGGTATTCGGGGCACTTTTCATGCTGGAGTACTATTCACGAGTTACTATTCATAGGTTACTATTCACCCGATTACTATTCACTCTAGTATCATTCACTCGGGTATTCGGGATACTTTTTGTGTCGGGGTACTATGCACGGGGTACTATTCCCGAAGTACTATTCACGGGGTACTATTCACCCGAAAAATATATTTCTTTTCTGTCCAAATTATTTTTGGTACATGAATATTATTCTTGAATTTTACTCTACAAAGAAATATCATGTTGACAATTTGGACGTTATTGATTTCTGGATAAATTAAATTATAAATCTTTAAAATTTATCCTTGAACTTGTTTTATTGAATTATTATGTCATTGTCATCATCCTCATGCTTATATGGTGATTAAAGTCATCTTTGGCTTACGTGCATAGATGGACTTGTATATGATTATGACCGAGGATTATTCGGTATAATCATGACCGTAATGTGACGAATGATGTGGTAAAAGTCCTCATTGGCCTGTAGTTCATTGATGGACAATTGTTGGTATGATTATGACCAGGGATTATTCGGTATAATCATGACCATTGATGATTACATGAAATTCCTTGGTCGTGGTGCAGGGATGATTCGATTTTATTTATTAAGCTGAGTCTGAGCGATAAAGTTGATAAAAACTTTTTAAATCATAGAAGATAGTAGATTTTATGCTCTACTTGACTCTTCTAATGGATTGCTTATTTTCGATGCAGTTGTTGATCTAAAACTTGTTGTCTATTGTATTCTATCAGTTGTTATCTTTGTTGAAGGCTAAGGATAATTTATTACGCATTATCTTAGTCATAATATTTCTTCTTGGGCTAGTTGAGCTCACCCTTTCTTTCACCGTTCTCTTGAAATGAGAATATAGGCGGGATGAGTCGGGGAATGGAGTGATGGTCCAAGATAAATGGCTTTAGTAGTCCTCACTATTCTACTAATAATGTGATAATAATTATAATGAGAACACCATTGAGTGTGGATATTGTCTAGATGACAATATTCTTGTTTAAACTCTCGGCTATGTTTTGTCGTATTTTACACATTTGTTGTATAGATAATAAGTTATATTTGAATTTATGTACCATGTATCTGGCGACTCAAGATGGGTGATGTATACTGTTTTTGGGGGCGTCACGCGTTGTTGGTATCAAAGCTTAGGGATATGATCCATGGTAGAGATGTGTGACAAGAACTAGAGGGGAGAGAGGGGAATTCCTTCATAGTATGACCTACCTAAGTTTATTAGGTATTTAATTGGTTGGTCAGAGTATAGGGATAATATGTGACATGTTAATTAACCCTTGTTTTGTGACAGTGTTTGAAAATGGCATCTGAAAATGTTGAGATCAGCAATGAAACACATGAGACCGTTGAGTCACCAACGATCAATACCCAGGATAATGTGGAACAGGAAGAAAATAATCCTCAGGTAAATAACAACACTGATCAAATGATGAACGATGGGATGTCCAGAGGATTTATGAAATTCATGCAACATCAGGTAAGAGAGACTCCTGTTCAAAATATAGGTGAAAATATTGCCAATCCACGGTCGGTCACCGCTAAGCAGTTCAAGGAGCTGGGACCACCGGAGTTTTTGGGAAAGCCAGAACCACTTAAGGCGGAGACGTGGTTAAAACAGATCACCAAGATATTTGACGTCTTGGGATGCTCCGAGGAGAAAAAGGTTCCCTTTGCCACCTTTATGTTGCGTGAAGAGGCAGATTACTGGTGGGAATCGGTAAAACGTACCTAGCCTGACGCACTCAAGATGTCTTGGAAGAAGTTCCAAGAGATGTTTAACGAAAAGTATTTTCCCGAAAGTATTCGTCACATGAAGGTGGTGGAATTCATCAAGTTGGAGCAAAAAAATATGACTGTGTCGCAATACGAGGTTAAATTTACGGAGTTATCCCGGTTTTCATCCCATTTGGTCGATAATGAGGAGCAAATGACGCGAATGTTTCTAAGATGTTTGAAACCCGATATACGTCAATACCTCATTTCTCACAAACTTTGTTTATATTCAGATGTTGTGAATAGGGCTCAGTTATTGGAGCGTGATAATGAGTCAGCACAACCAAAAGGCAACGACCAATAACACGATAATAATCGTGCGGCAAATTGCCCATCTAACAATGATAACCATCATGGGGAAAATTATCATGCCAAGAATGGTAACCACTTCGGTGGTAATCATGGCCAAGATAATAGGAGTGGAAATTTCAAGAAGAAAATGTTCAACAACGATGGAAAGATAACAACACCAACACCCATTTTCAAGGAAGGAGAACGACCACCAATTGTATGCTTCAAATGCGGAGAGGAGGGACATATAAGTCCAAGCTGCACGATACAGTCCAAAGCATGTTACAATTATGGAAAAGAAGGTCACCTAGCCCGATTTTATCGTGCACCAAAGTCAAGTCCAGCTGGGACGATGACACCAAAGGCGGATACAGACAAAACAAAGTCGGTGGTTTCAGGGAGAACATTTTTTGTGACTTTTCAAAAAGCCAGTAACCCGAATGAAGTTAGCACGGGTTAGTTGATTATAAATTCTTGCGAAGTCTATACCTTATTAGATACCGGTTCTACTCATTATTTTATCCCTCTTGCTTGCGCTCAACGTTTAAATTTGACTTCGGAGAAATTAGACTTTGACTTATCGGTTGAAACTCCGTTAGTAGAAACCTTCATTTCATGTGTTATCCAAGTCTTGGATAAGAGTCACAGTTTTTAAATGATATCTATCGTTAATAAATTTCCTAACGTATTCTCTAAAGACTTCCCGGCCTACCCCCAGAGCGTGAAATTGAATTTTGTATTGACCCCAGTACAAAACCCATTTCTAAAACCCTCAAATATTTTTCAACTAAAATGAACGTAACATGCGCCAAAGATGTTGGCTCGAGCTGTTGAAGATTATGACTATGACATTCAATATCATCGTAGAAGAGCGAACGTGGTAGCTGACGCGTTGAGTAGAAGATCGTATGCGTTTACGAGTGCGATGTTGTTAACACAAAAACCCATTTCGTATAACTTAAAAATGATGAAGATAGAGTTAAAGACTCTAAGGACCCACGTGGTGATATCAAATATACTAGTAGAATCAACTTTAATCGATAAAGTTAAAGCCGTGCAAGCTACATACTCAGAGCTGATGAATGTGAAGAAGAAGGTTCAAGAGGGCGTTATTCTAGAAGCAAGAATCGATGAAGAGAGGAAATCTCAACCCTTAATTTTATTGGCCCATTTTAAATCCTTGATCGAGTAGGAACTGTGGCCTATAGACTCGTTTTAACGCCAAGTATGTCGCGTGTTCATAACGTTTTTTTTTACGTATCGATGTTACGTAAATATGTAGATGACCCGAACCACGTTATTAAATTAGAATTAGACGAGATAGCAGAAAATTTAACGTATGAGGAGATACGTGTTAAAATCTTGGATAAGAAGGATCGTATTCAACACTCAAGGTTGTACCTCAAGAGTTAGAATCTGAAATGAAGTCAAGGTATCCTTACCTCTTCGGCATACCAGGTACGTACGTAAATTTCGAGGGCGAAATTGCATAAGGAGGGGAGATTGTGAGACCCCAAATTTTATGAATTAAGATTTAAATTTCTCGAAATATTTTTTTGAATATTATGGTGTGGATTTGATATAATGTTATAGTTGTGGGTAATATTTATTAATTTTGCAAAGTATGCAAATTGTTATAAAATATTCGTTTGGTCGAGGAATATTCTTTTTGGTGGAGAATATCCGTACGACGTCACAATCATTGGTGGACCCCACAACAGAAGTATTGTCGTAGTAAGAAAACGATAGAATTATCATTTTATAAAAATAACTACGAAAGTGTTCTTTATTAAAAAGCGCTGAACTACCCGTAGTAAAGTAATACGATGTCTGGCGTGGTTGCATAAGTAGTACACACGGTATTGATTATTGATGCTTACGTAAGAAGTCACTCAGTTATGCTCAATTATTGCTACAATAATTATTGCATCATATCTCTCATATTATTGATTCAATTATTGTCACAGTATCATCTTTATAATATGTTATATTATTAAATCAATAATTGAGACAGCAAAGTTATTCATATTATTATTTGCAATATTGATAATGTCTAGAAATTCTGTCAAGGAGAGGTTTGGTCACCTAATTGCGCGCCAATAAGGAGAAATCCTTATCGGAAAGCCCCCTCTTTCCTGGGAACGACCTAGTTATTAAATAGTGTGAGTTATAATATTAATGATGAATAAGTTCGTGTTGATTAAAGATGAAATTGATAGTTCCATTGTGTTGGGATTATTAGTATTAGTGGAAATTGACATCTATTTCGATAATAATTGATGTCTGGAGGTTATATTGACCAATCGTGTAATTAATCGGATAAATTAGCAATTAATTGTTATTAATTCACATGTTTATAACTATGAGTTCACATGTGTGTACTATTGATTCACATGATTTACTATTAAGAGAGTTGGTGCAAGATTGATAATACTTGCATGACTAAATTAAAAATGGAGGTATAGTTGAAGGTACTATGCTATAATTAATTTTTTCACATGTTTAGAACTATTGAGTCACATGATTTACTATTGATTCACATAATTTACTATTAGGGGAGGTGGTGCAAGATTAATAATACTTGCAGGACTAAATTAAAAATGAAGAAAAAGTGGAAGATATTATACTGTAATATTTTGAGCCCCAAAATGTGCAATTATTGAAACTATATTTTTCTATAAATAGAAGCTCATTCTTTCTTCATTTCTCACCAATTCACTAAAGCTATAGAGCAATTATTATAAAGAGAAATTATAGAGAGAGAGAAGAAGAGATGCATTACACTCACTATTCCAAAGATATCCGCCTTCTCTTACGAGGTAAGGGGTTTATTCTTTCGTATTCATGAAGAGTTATTTTCTTTCAATACTGTAAGGTTGTTATTCCATTCTTTATTATTATGTTGGAATAACTTTGCCTATGTAAAGTCACCGCATACATGGTGAAATTCTTACATTATTCCATTCTTTATTATTCATTGGAACATCTTGTGCGTGCGTTTACGCATAACCCGGTTCTATTATTTATTATTCTCGTTGGAATATCCTCGTGTATGCGCTTACGCATGACACGTTCCATTATTTATTATTACATTGGAATAACTCGTCTGCATGCGATTACATCGCATGCCCGGTGAATTCTGTTGTTATTCCATTCTTTATTATTCTCATTGGAATATCCCGTCATGCGCGATTCGCATGACTGGTTCCATTCTTTATTATTCTGCTGAAATATCCCGTCTGCATTTGGATTCGCATGACTGGTTCCATTCTTTATTATTACATTTGGAATAACCATCTCATGCGATCTATCGTATGCTCGGTGAATTCTTTTGTTATTCCATTCTTTATTATTCTCTTGGAATAACCTATCTCGTGTGGACTCACCGCATGCATGGTGAAAGATCATGCGTATTCATTCCTTACTAAATTGTGGAAATGATCTCGCTATCACGTGGATTACGCATGGCGTGTGAAAATCCATTTCTGCGTTTAGTATATTCTATTATACTAAATGCGAGATATCATTTTTTTGTATTCGCCATGGAATATCATTTTCTTTGGTATTTTTTTATGAGTTACTATTTACAGGTTACTATTCACCTGGTTACTTGATAAGTGGGTTTTATACCTACTTATTGGATATCAATTCACACGAACTATGCTCATCTCAAGTACATTTTAGTGTGTTTTTAGTTGCATTTCATGTTATTTTGCATTGCTTGTACTGAGAACTCCCTTTGATGTAAAAGTGCAGGATATGGCATAAATTAGCGATAGTAGATGGAATATGATTAATAAAGCCATAACATGAGATTGAGTGGAGCAAAGAAACCAAGCATTGGTGGACAAAAGAATGAGCAGTAAGACAAAGCAGAAGCAGCAGCAGAAGCAGAATCAACACTGCAGAAGCCGCGTGGCCGCACGGCTGATTAGGCTTACACACACGCGCCCACATGATCGCCCGGCTAGACCAGAACTTACACTTGCGCGCCCGTGCAAGGAATACAAAGGAGGAGCGCGCGCCCGCGCGTGATGTCTGAAGTTGCTGATCTATTTTATTTTAATTTTTAATTTGGAAGAGTTGTAATTAATTAAAACAATTACGATCGTGTCGACGTTTATCATTCAAGAGAGTTTTACGTGTGTTTTATATTGGAACTAGGGTTTTACACTTTGAGAGATTTCCAACGTAGAACTAAGCAAAAACTTAATATCTTCTACTTCTTCTTTGGATTTTCAATCATTGTGGATAAACAACTGTTCTTTTGCTAGATTTTAATGAGGATTTGAACGTTACTATTGGATTGTAATCAGTAATTGGGTTTGATCGATTCTATCCTTTCTCTTTCAATTTTTTGTTTATTATCCATGTATTGCTTTGATCCCATAATGGCTTTTGGTTCAGTCATGAACTAAACTCCATTATGGGATTCTAACGGATTTTAATATGTAGTTTAATTGCATACTTGACTGCTGGACTGTTTTACATATCATAAGGAATTTCTATCATGGTTGATTTGCATGCATGAATGATTTATCACCATTCGTTTTAGGTACTTGTATGAAATTGAAAAATAACATACGGGTATGGATTGTTATCATGATAGCATGCGTATATGGGCTGTTTTGTGTAGCTTTGTATTTCGTGAATCAGATAGACATATAATGTTTCACCGTATGAGTTAAATAAGGGCTTGTGCTTAAATTCAATATGGTTGCAATTTCACATAGACATATAGTGATTTTGGTTATGTTGATGATTACATGGTGTCTATTGCATGTGGATGTTGTGTAAGTAGGTCATAATGCATTGAAAAATGGTTATGTCTACATTAGTGCTCTTGGCTACTTTCCTGTGATATGTGAACGATCTTGCATGATGGTGGTAATTAGATGAATTATTAAATGAAGTTAGGATCCCATTATTTCCAGATTTGATTTATTTCGTTATTATTCTTATTTTAGTTGTTATTTGATTTTATAGTAATTTGTAATCATAATCATAATTATTGGTTTAAGCATATAGAAATAGTGATAGAGTTGATGCATAATAATTTGATTTAGCAACTTTCTCCGTGGATCGATACTCGACTTACTCTGTATTACTTGTTGACACATGTATACTTGCATGAGTTAGAGCTCTTTTATTAGAACTAAAAAAAAGGCAACAAGTTTTTGGCGCCATTGCATGGGAAAGACGTTTAAATTTAAATAATTATCATCAGTTTTAAGCTATATTGTATGACTTAGACAGATCTAATCTTATCTCATTTCTATTTTTTTGCTTTTGTTTTTAGTTTCAGGTACTTGTAGGATTTTTATGCACACGCGATCATCGAATTCTGAATTGACACCAGCACAGGGTAATATTAACGGAAGAGGTTGGAAAGCGAGTGTGCGGAGAAATTTGCAATCACAATTAGAGGGTACTACATCTGGTATGGCAGAAGAACAAAGAATCGAGCAAAGAGAAGAGCACCGGGCTCTAAGGGACTATTCCATGCTGAATATTAATGGACTGCAGTATAACATAGTCAAACCGACGATAGCAGCAAATACTTTCGAGATTAAACCGGGCATTATTCAGATGGTGGAGAATTCGGTACAGTTTGGGGGTGCTGCTACGGATGATCCGAATGAACACCTGTTGAGTTTTATTGAGATTTGTGATACATTCAGATACAATGGTGTGACGGAGGATGCTATCAGACTTAGGTTGTTCCAATTCTCATTGAGGGATAAGGCGAGAAGTTGGCTGCATTCTTTGTCGTCAGGGTCAATCACTACATGGGAGGACTTAGCACAGAAGTTCTTAGCCAAGTTTTTCCCAATGGCTAAGACTGCGAAGATGAGGAAAGCTATCTCTCAGTTTGAGTAACAACAGGGTGAGTCCTTATATGAAGCATGTGAGAGATATAAAGAGATGCTAAGGAAGTGTCCACATCACGGTATGCCAGATTGGATGGTGATCAACACGTTTTACAATGGATTGGGATGGCAGTCGAGACCTATTGTAGATGCAGCTGCAGGAGGGGCATTATGGAAAAAGAGTTATGAAGAGGCCTATAACCTTATCGAAACTATAGCAGCAAATGACTTTCAAAATCCTACATCTCGGATGCCACAGCCCAAGGTTGCAGGTTTGTTAGAGGTGGATGCTATTACTCAGTTGTCGGCACAGATGGCAGCTATGGTGAAGAAAATAGATACATTAGCAGAGAGCAAAGTGAAAACAGTTGCCTTCGTATATGAGATTTGTGCGGGGTCGCACTCGACAGATCAATGTCTATCAGCTCGGAGTCGGTACAGTATGTGAACAATTACAGGAAAGACCAAGGACAATTTTAGAACACATACAACCCCAACAACCACAATCATCCAAACTTCAGTTGGTCTAATAACCAAGGGAATCGTGAGAATCGATTTTAAGCCAAATCAAAAATTTCGGTCTCGGCCAAATAGCGAGAATAGTTTTACACCAAAACCACCATTTCCACCGGAATTTTCTCAATAACAACAACTTCATCACACTCCAGCTGCACCTCAGCAAGAGAAGAAATCAGAAATGGAGGAGATGATGTTGAAGTACATGGCAAACACGGAGGTTATGATCAAAAGCCAAGTAGTGGCTATTAAAAATCTAGAAACTCAGATGGGACAAATGGCGAGCATGCTTAACAACAGGCCCCAGGGTTCATTGCCAAGTAATACAGAGACAAATCCACGAAGAGACGGGAAGGAATAGTGTCAAGCGATCACATTGAGGTCTGGGAAAAACATTGCGAATCGCGAGAGTCAGCAGGCCTGCCACCATTATCTTATATCGAGGAGCCTGCGGTGCATGGTAGGTAGAAAGCAATTGACTGATGAGAAAGAAAATTTGGAAAATTCTAAGGTATGGCATGAAGAGAAAGATAAAGCAGGTTCAGTTGAGAAGCCTATGAGTTCAGTACCACCAGTTCACCCTCCAGTTTCGTATCCGTAGAGATTGACTAAGCAGAGGGAAGATAAGCGATTCAACAAGTTTCTGGAGGTCTTTAAAAAGCTGCAGATCAACATACCTTTCGCTGAGGCATTGGAACAGATGCCAAGTTATGCAAAGTTCATGAAGGGTATATTGTCAAGAAAGAGGAGATTAGACGAGTTTGAGATGGTGGCCTTGACAGAGGAATGCAGTGCAATGTTTCAGCAGAAATTACCTCCAAAGTTGAAGGATCCGGGCAGTTTCACAATTCCATGCACGATCGGGAAACTGAGTTTCAGTAAGTGTTTATGTGATCTTGGGGCAAGCATCAATTTGATGCCCTTGTCAGTATTCAACAAGTTGGGATTGCCGGCTCCAAGGCTGACAAATATTTCTTTGCATTTAGCTAACAGATCCATCACATATCCACGGGAAATTGTTGAAGATGTATTGGTGAAAGTGGACAAATTTATCTTTCCGGATAACTTCATCATTTTGGATTACGAGGAAGATAAAAGTATACCAATCATACTGGGGAGACCATTCTTAGCCACAGGAAGGACTTCGATAGATGTGCAGAAGGGGGAACTCACTATGCATGTTCATGATCAAGAGGTCACCTTTAATGTCTTCAAAGCCATAAAGTTCCCAACAAATGAAGAAGAATGTTTTCGGGTTGATTTGGTGGATCGGGTCATAAAGGATGAGGTACAGAATCTGAACTATGAACCTTTGAGAAGTATCATTGCCAAAAATTCAGAATTGGAGGATGAGGAATTCGATGAACTTGTGCAATATCTGGATACAACTCCACAATTCAGGAAATTCAGAACATCGGTCGAGCCATTGACGAAAGCTGGAGAGTCATCGGTAAAATTAAAACCATCTCTTGAGACACCTCCAGAACTTGAAATAAAACCACTTCCAGAACATCTCAGGTACGCATTTTTAAATAAAAATTCAAAATTATATGTGATTATTTCTTTTTCACTAACATCTTTTCAAGAAGAAAAACTACTACGAGTGCTTCAAGAGTTTAAATCAGCTATTGGATGGACCATAGCAGATATCAAAGGGATCAGCCCTTCATATTGCATGCACAAGATCCTGATGGAAGATGGTAGTAAGCCGTCAGTTGAGCAACAAAGAAGACTTAATCCGATAATGAAAGAAGTGGTCAAGAAAGAGGTACTGAAATGGTTGGATGCAGGAATAATTTATCTGATCTCAGACAGCTCATGGGATGAGCCTTATTTGTTTAAATAGTGTTCTGATCAAATGATAAGAAGGTGTATTCCGTATATAGCGAGGCGAGGGGATTCTACAGATTGTCACTCTCATCAGTATATGGAGGTCACTATGGTGGAGAAAGAACAATGGCTGGAAGTACTACTACAAGCGAGATTCTCTTGGTAGACAATTTTCAAGGATGCATCTGATTTAAATCCGGCGGTGTGATAGATGTCAGAGAGTTGGGAATATTTCAAAAAGAAATGAAATGCCATTGAATACTATCCTCGAAGTAGAAATTTTTGATGTGTGGGGAATTGATTTCATGGGACCATTCGTTTCTTCCTGCAAAAATCTCTACATCTTGCTCGCAGTTGATTATGTCTCGAAATGGGTAGAAGTGGCAGCTCTTCCGACAAATGATGCCAAGGTAGTCCTCAAGTTTTTAAACAGAAGTATCTTCACTAGGTTTGGGACTCCAAGGGCCATCATCAGTGACGAAGGCAGTCATTTCTGCAACAGGCAGTTCACAGCTTTGTTGGCTAAGTATGGGATGAACAATCGCATTGCTGCAGCTTATCACCCCCAAACGAATGGCCAAGCTGAAGTATCGAATCGAGAAGTCAAAAGAATTCTTGAAAAAGTTATGAATCCCACGAGGAATGACTGGTCGTTAAAGTTAGATGATGCAGTATGGGCCTATAGGACTGCATACAAAACTCCGTTGAGCATGTCACCTTTTCAGCTGGTGTATGGAAAAGCCTGTCACCTTCCTATGGAGCTAGAGCATAAGGCATATTGGGCAATTTGGAAGCTTAATTTTGATTTAAAAGCTGCAGCGGAGAAACGCCTACTCCAACTCAATGAGTTGGATGAATTCAGATTACAGGCATATGAGAATTCAAAGATGTACAAGGAGAAGGTGAATAAATGGTATGACCGAAGGATCATTGAGAGGACATTAGAACCGGGACAAAGAGTTTTGCTTTATAACTCCAAACTTAATCTTTTTCCCGGAAGCTGAAATCCAGATGGTCAGGGCCATTTACAGTGAAGACTGTCTTTCCGCATGGTGCAATTGAAGTATTCGATAAGTTTTCGGACAGGCCTTTTAAGGTGAATGGACAGATATTGAAGCATTACCTTGGTGGTGAGGTGGACAGATAGAAAGTCACCTCAATTCTTTCTTCGACATGAGAGTCAGAGACAGTCAAGCTAATTGACTATAACTTAGCGCTTGATGGGAGGCAACCCATTATTTCTATCTCCATTTTTCTTTTTATTTATTCAGTTTAGGTCGCTTTAGCTAGTTCATCTTTATTTCATTTTTGATAGATTGTTATGTTTGTATAAGTAAATGTGAAGCTGAATTTGCATTGGGCAGCGTTTGATTGTTATGTGATCATTTATGCTTACACCACAGTTCACACTCTGACATGAGTATTGGTGTTATGCAGGTGAATAAAAAAATTGCGATCTTGCTTTTACTGAGATGAAAATTAATAATGCGCTTTCGATCCCAAGCATTTACAGATGAATATATACTATATAAATCATACCACAAGATTACCAATCTCTGTCTTTGAAAGCAAGTCACTCATACATGCTGCAAGACGCGCCTAAATTCCATTGAAAACTCACGCGGCCGCGACGTCTGAGTCATGAAAAAAAATTTAAGTCTTTAAAATGTTCTTTGACCCATCACTTCCTCAGTTGAAATAAAAGAAGTTGGGTGCCTTTGGTCTCTTCACCTCGCACGTCTCTTCCTCTCTATCAGTACTAAATTGAAGTCGTGCATCTCTCCTCGATTACCCACGATTCTCTCCACGTTCAAAGCTCAGACCCCAGATTGATTGCTACATTATAACACCTAGGGTTTCAGAGTGGGCGTGTAAGGCAGTTTGCGGGTTATTCATTTTTTGGCTAGCACTCATCCTCAAGAAAATTTTCATCTTCAACATTCAAATCAATGGGGCCAAAGTGAGCACATTCTAGTTCGTCTTCATCATCGTCTTCCTCTAGCAGTCAAGGGGAGGATATTATCGATCATACCAAATTCCTGGATTTGGAAGCCCAACAAGAGTACTATAGAATTGTGACCAAAACATTTGTCAAGGAGCGCGGTTTCAAACCTGAAGGGCAAGACGGTCAGCTATGTGACATGATTCGAGAAAGAGGATGGGGAGGATTGACTGCCACTCCTATGCCTATTCCGATGAGTATAGTCCGAGAGTTCTATGTCAATGCTAAAGTCACCATGAGCGGTCTATCTGTGGTTCGCGGAGTTAAAATCAATTACAGACCACCTGCAATAAGGGAAATTTTCAGGATCACTGCCACACCACCAACAGGGGCTGCCAATTGGGTCAAAGGTGCACATTTGGAAACGGACTTGGAATTGGTTATTGCTGAGTTGTGCGTGCCAGGCATGAAGTGGACATATAAAACCGGCAAGAATCAGCCTCGCATATTGCCAACCGCAGCCCTGAATCGATATGCAAAGGTGTGGAATTTGTTCATATATGCAAAACTAGTTCCGTCTTCGCATCAGCATGAAATCACAGCGAAGAGGGCAATCATTCTGTGGGGTATTATTACCGGTAAATACATTGATGTGGGCCACCTGATTCACCAAAATATGCTACATTATCTGCGAGGAAGTACTACAGGTAGTATTCCACATGCGTCGGTTGTGGCTATGTTGTGTGCTCATCAAGGCTGCCATTGGGACAATGAACAGATGCAAAACCCGAGCCAAGATATCACTCAAGTAAAAATTGAAAATTTTGAGGATTGGGCAGGCGGTGTACCGCATCCGAGAGGACGAGGGTTCATCATACAACCTACATTCGCAGCACCTCCACCACAGCCCTCCCAGACAGATAAGGCGGGCCTGTCAACTCGCGCAGATGCAGCCACTGGGGATCGATAGCTCTGAAGGTTGGAACAAAAATTTGATGCCATGTACGATAATTTTTTAGCGTTTGCAACGGGGTTGACGAGGTCCTTAGCAGAGGCTTTTTCACAGCAGGGGACGATGCTCGAATGGCCTCAGTTCGGGACAGCCGTGCCATATCCACCACCGGATTCACCACCCAAGGAGGGTGGTACAGCTGAGCATTAGGGGAGTTTTCTTTAACCCTTTACCTTCATTCATTGGGACATTGAATATTATAAGTTTGGGGGTATTGGGGTAGTAGTATAGTTGCATTTAGTATCTGCATGTTTAGTTTAAAGTTTCATGTTTAGTTTAAAAGTTCGCATGTTTTTGTGTTAGATAAAATTTGTTGAAATTTTTTTAGTTTTTAGTCATTATTACTTGTGTTAGTATATTTTTAGTTTGCATGCCTCACAGTTCTAGCTTTATGGAAATTTTGTCTAGCCAATGATGGTAGTGAATTTTGAAGGATTTGTGAGTATTTTGGATATCATGAACCTAGTTATAATGTTTTACACGATGAAATTCATGTTGTTGTTTATATGCTTTCGGTTTGCACGAACGTGTCCACAATTGCTTGTAGGCATAAGAATGATGTGTTGCATTGCTTAATAGAAAATGTGGTTTTAAAAAAAAAGAGAAATATGTAGAACATGGATTTAAACTGTGCAAAACATTGATATTCAAATTTTGGGAAAACATGGGTATGCTATGTATAAAAAATAAAATAAATATATAGTAATAACGTGGCTAGTCTTATTTCGGGGCCCTGGCTACTTGAGTAAAATACGCAGTCAGACGGTGTCTTAACACCTAAGCGCCTAAGGTCTTTCATGGTCTAGAGTCGTTGGTTGAAAGCTCATTAAGGGTAGCAAAGCAGTGTTGCCTAATGGAATAAGGCAATTGCATACCATGTGAAAAAAAAAGAGAAAAAAAATAGCAATAAACACCGCGGAAAAGAGCAAAAATCGCCCTCATGAGTAGCAATAAAGCAGTTAAGCCTATTGTTGAACCTTAGTTTGTTTTAGTATGTTGGAACAGTCTTCGTTAAATAAGTATACATGAGTCTTGATTTAGACTATAATTTTCTGTTTTGAGCAGTTTAGCATGTGTATTCTTTGCTTAAATCAAGTTTTGGTGAACACAACACACACACACAGCATCTCTATAACATATATGAATCATCTGAGTGTATGATATTAGGCCTAAAGTTTGGTTTGAAGTTATATTCTTGAATCTTGATAATTCGCTGAGGCATTTTGGACTGAAATTTTGTTATAGTTGGAACAATGTGAGACTCGTTTGCATTATAAGTTAGTTGCATAGTAATGTAGTTGCATTTTCATTGTTTATGTTGTATGCATTGCTTGAGGGCAAGCAATAGTTCAAGTTTAGTAGTATTTGATAAGTGGGTTTTATACCTACTTATTAGATATCAATTCACGTGAACTATGCTCATCTTAAGTACATTTTAGTGTGTTTTTAGTTGCATTTCATGTTATTTTGCATTACTTGTACTGAGAACTCCCTTTGATATAAAACTGCAGGATATGGCATAAGTTGGCGATAGTAGATGGCATATGATTAATGAAGGCATAACATGAGATCGAGTGGAGCAAAGAAACCAAGCATTGGTGGACAAAAGAATGAGCAAGCAGGGATAAAGCGTAAGCGAAGCGAGAATCAACATCGCAGGTTGCCAGCACCGATTAAGTTTACACACGCTGCCCGCATGCGATCACCCATTAGACCAGAACTTACACTTAAGGCTACCGCCGAGAATAAAAAGAGGAACGAACGCGCATGGCGCCGTCTCAAGTCACCGATCTATTTTATTTTAATTTTTAATTTGGAAGAGTTGAAATTAATTAAAACAATTCTGACTGGTGTCAGACGTATCATTCAGTAGTTTTACATGTGTTTCATATTGGAACTAGGGTTTTACACTTTGAGAGATTTCCAACGTAGACCTAAGCAAAAACTTAATATCTTCTACTTCTTCTTTGGATTTTCAATCATTATGGATAAACAACTGTTCTTTTTCTGGATTTTAATGAGGATTTGAACGTTACTATTGGATTGTAATCAACAATTGGGTTTGATCGATTCTATCCTTTCTCTTTTAATTGTTTGTTTATTATCCATGTATTGCTTTGATCCCATAATGGTTTTTGGTTCAGTCATGAACTAAACTCCATTATGGGATTCTAAAGGATTTTAATATGTAGTTTAATTGCATACTTGACTGCTGGACTGTTTTACATATCATAAGGAATTTCTATCATGGTTGATTTGCATGCATGAATGATTGATCACCATTCATTTTAGGTACTTGTATGGAATTGAAAAATAACATGCAGGTATGGATTGTAATTATGATAGCATGCGTATATGTGTTGTTTTATGTAGCTTTGTATTTCGTGAATCAGATAGACATATATTGTTTCACCGTATGAGTTAAATAAGGGCTTGTGCTTAAATTCAATATGGTTGCAATTTCACATAGACATATAGTGATTTTGGTTATGTTGATGATTACATGGTGTCTATTGCATGTGGATCTTTGTGTAAGTAGGTCATAATGCATTAAAAATGGTTATGTCTACATTAGTGCTCTTGCTACTTTCCTGATATGTGAACGATCTTGCATGATGGTGGTAATTAGATGAATTATTAAATGAAGTTAGGATCCCATTATTTCCAGATTTGATTTATTTCGTTATTATACTTATTTTAGTTGTTATTTGATTTTATAGTAATTTGTAATCATAATCATAATTATTGGTTTAAGCATATAAAAATAGTGATAGAGTTGATGCATAATAATTTGATTTAGCAACTTTCTCCATGGATCGATACTCGACTTACTCTGTATTGCTTGTTGACACATGTATACTTGCATGAGTTAGAGCTCTTTTGTTAGAACTAAAAAAGAGGCAACATTACTATTCACTATAGTATTATTTACTCGGGTATTCGGGGCACTTTTCATGTCGGAGTACTATTCATGAGTTACTATTCACGGGTTACTATTCACCCGATTACTATTCACTCTAGTATCCTTCACTCGGGTATTCGGGACACTTTTCGTGTCGAGGTACTATTCCCGAAGTACTATTCACGGGGTACTATTCACCCGAAAAATATATTTTTTTTCTGTCCAAATTTTATTTATTAAGCTGAGTCTGAGCGATAAAGTTGATGAAAAACTTTTTAAATCATAGAAGATAGTAGATTTTATGCTCTACTTGACTCTTCTAATAGATTGCTTATTTTCGCTGCAGTTGTTGATCTAAAACTTGTTGTCTATTGTATTCTATCAGTTGTTATACTGTTGAAGGCTAAGGATAATTTATTCTACATTATCTTAGTCATAATATTTCTTACTGGGCTAGTTGAGCTTACCCTTTCTTTCATTGTTCTCTTCAGGAAATGAGAATATAGCTGGGACGAGTCGGGGAATAGAGTGATGGTCCAGGATAAATGGCTTTAGTAGTCCTCACTATTCTACGGAATAATGTGATAATAATTGTAATGAGGACACCATTGAGTGTGGATATTTTCTAGATGACAATATTCTTGTTTAAACTCTCAGCTATGTTTTGTCGTATTTTACACGACTGTTGTATAATTAAGTTGTATTTGAATTTATGTACCATGTATCTGGCGACTCAAGATGGGTGATGTATACCTATTTTGGGGGCGTCACACCTTTCGTTAACGAATCTGCCACCTTGACAAATGGGTGTTAAACCCTCTATGATGTGGCTGACACGTGGCAATATTTGCTGACGTGTACAAAAATTCATTAACACAAATAATTAAAAAATCCAATTTTTATTAATTATTTATTTTATTTTTCTTTAAAATATAATAAATAATTAATAAACAAAATAAATATTTATATTTAATTCATTAACAACTAATAGGTCCTCAGAATCATCATTCCCAAATTTCTGATGGTAATTATTTGAAACATTATAATCATCAAAGTTCGTGCTTGAATGAGAACGAGAGGAACTGGTGCTATGTTGCTTTTCGATTTTTGCTCCTCCAAATTGATCAACATTTTCAGATTTGAAACCATCTTGCCATCTACTCACATTTTCAACCTTGGGATCCACAGTCTGTTTCTTCGTATCCATTTTGGAATATAATGGCTCCTTATCTGCTTTAATGGTCTCTTTATATAAGCTCTTTTCAGAGTATCCATCTGTCTTTTGCACACTATTCACAAACGTGTCATCATCAACTGAAGCTTTTCTAGATCTCAGAGAAGCTGAGTGACTAGATCTAGATTTCTGGTGTAAATTTGTAAATTTGTAAGTGACTAGATCTCAGATAAGCTTTTCTGGCTTTTGTAAATTTGTTTTTCAAAAATAAAATTTTTCTCAATCTAGATCTACATTTCTGGTGTACTCAAGATTTTTTGATTTGAGATTACTGCTTGTGCTTCGAGCCTTCGATGGTTCGGGATGCTCTGACGCAACCGGTAGGACCGTTTGTGGGTTTGAGGCCGAGTCGTGGGAATGGATCGGTGGTACGGACGAGTCAACGGTGGTGGAGTGGAAGTTGGTGGTGTTGTGGTGGGTCGACGGTGGCGGATGTTGGTTGGTGGTGTTAGGATTCATCAAGAGGAAGAAGACTGTATTAATTTTTGTATTAATTAATTTAGGGTTATTAGTATTAATTAATTCAAGAGGATGAATTTTTGTTATTTGTGTTAATGAATTAAATATAAATATAAATATTTATTTTGTTTATTAAATATAAATATTTATTTTATTTATTAATTATTTATTTTATTTTAAAGAAAAATAAAATAAATAATTAATAAAAATTGGATTTTTTAATTATTTGTGTTAATGAATTTTTGTACAAGTCAGCAAATATTGCCACGTGCCAGCCACATCATAGAGGGTTTAACACTCGTTTGTCAAGGTGGCAAATTCGTTAACGGAAGGGGCACGTTTGACCTGAAATTTGTAACGTCAAAAGCATTTTTGGAAGAAAAAAAAATAGTTTAAGGTGTTCGGTATACCTCGGGGTAAAAGTCAAGGGTATTTTTGAACTTTATCCCAAATTAATAATAATCTTATAATTTATAAAAAAATAATTTATAAAAAGGAGTACAATTTATAAATTGTATTCCACTGTAAAAAATAACTTTTATTTTATTTTAAATTTTAAGTAATTTATGGAGTGGGTATTGAATGTATTGTAGCTGCAAATGTACATAAGATCAATATTAACTTTCAAAAATTTAATTTGTGATATTTTTAAATTTAAAACTAATATGATTCATTTAAATTTTGAAAATAATAAATTTTGTAATTAATAGTACTTTTATAATATTTATAATTATATTGACATGAATTAAATAAATTTATATCAATTTTAAATTTGAATATGTTTGAAATTAATTTTTTAAAAATAAATCAATATTAATTTTATAATTTGAAAATGAAGATGAGTTGGATAATGATTGATGAGTTGTCCACTTAGATGAGAGTGTGAAATGTAATTTTGCATACATGGAGAACGGTCTTTTGACTCTCTCATCCTGAGGAGTAAAATCTTATATAGAGATTATGTAACACTCCCAAATCCGAATCCCTTGAACCTCAGACTTGGTGCATTACGATACAACCTTCATATGAATATTTATAACCTTTATTCATAAAATAATGAATACAACATTGCTTTAATACTAATTAATACATTAATTCCTTCTATTTTCAGAATTCGCAACCTTTACAGCCTGGTGTTATACTTTTAAATCATATTGATTTAAATTATACATTTTAAGTTATAAATAATATTTTTCACTTGGATATATTGATTTTAAGTATCCATGAACTTACAACTAGACTTAACTATTCTTCTATACAATGTTCTTTGACTATGTAATTACAATATGTCATATGAACGTTATCTAGCATAGTTAGAGCTATATGAACAACTTCAATAAGTACTTCTTCCTTTTTTCTTTGTCTATCCCGAATCCTTCGATCCGCTCTGATTTAGCTGAAAATAATTATTTGTAGCAAGGGTGAGCAACTACGTTGCCCAACAAGTTTAACAGTTATCACATAACACATTTTTAACATTTTAACCACAACTTAAATTATTTATGCTTCGCAGTTTATACATAATTCATATTTCTTATACATTGTGTTTATTCAGACATCATAATGCTCATACTCAGCAATTATACTTGCTTCATACTTATCATATACCTTATATCATGAATATAGTAAGTTTTCATAACTCAATCCACATCAATCATTAACTTGATTCAATAGATTTATATCACATTATAACACATAATGCACATCTCAATTTATTCACAAGGAGTACATATAATACAGGGACTATATACACATTACAAGTAACAAGTTTTGAAAAACTTGCATGTACCGGCGTTTTACCATTAACTTGTCATGATCCTTTGCATAACCTACATAGTATATGAGATTGATAATAAATATCGTCAATACTTGATATCATGATTAACATTACTTTAATAACCTACTTTAACTATATATTGTCCTTATACCATTTTTATGCTCAACTTCGTTATTTATATAACTTAGTTTTATTTCCCTTTCATCACTACATGTGCTAGCTTATCGCACTTATAATTTACTGTGTGTGTATCACAACATTACCACATACCACACGGTTAAACATTGCTCATCTAAGTTCTTAGACTTAGATCATGCATATAGCCTCCGTTCATCACTTTGTGAGCATACACATATATTATACATTACATACACAGTTCTTGTACAAATTTATTTTGGTCCCATCCTAACATGATACAAATCATTGGTCATTATACACTTCAAATATCATCTTATGTTATGCTATATCATTTCATAGAATCAAATCTCAACATTCCATCATAGCTTAAAAAAATAGAAAATATGAGTTTCTAGGGTACTTTTGGGATTTTATGAATCTTGTACTGAACTTTTAACTTCCAAGTCTTGAACAAGCTTTTAGACCATACATCATAATATTTTACAACATAGTTAGTCAACTGAAACAACCTTTTATGGCTTCTCAAGATAGTGCCTCAAAAATGGGTGTTTTACATTTCCACTCTACTACCCACTCTAGTACCAACTCCAGCAGAAGTGAATTTTTAGGCCACTTTGATGATGTTTTTGAACTTTATGGGTTAGCCCAGTTGATGTCATGTTTGTGCAAGCATTTAGATCATATATCATATTATTTTTCCATGGGTTTTGTTTCTTGAATTCAGTTATGGAAGTTAACCAAAACTGAGCACAAACTAGGGTGTTTACCCATTTTTACTCTACTATCTTCACTCTACGATTTGCACTCTACGATTTCGAGAGTCATTATACGATTGATGGAACCACTCTACGTTGGTAGGGTTCATTCTACGATTTTCTGAATTCATTCTACAATTGAAGAGTTCACTCTACGATTTTCAGAGTTCACTCTACGATTTGTAGAGTTAACTCTACGATTGCATAGTTCACTCTATAATTTACAGAGTTCACTCTATGATTTACACTCTACTACCCAACTGTGACGCCCCCAAAACAGGTATACATCACCCATCTTGAGTCGCCAGATACATGGTACAAAATTCAAATACAACTTAATAATACAACTGTCGTGTAAAATACGACAAAACATAAACTGAGAGTTTTAATAAGAATATTGTCATCTAGACAATATCCACACTCAATGGAGTCCTAATTACATTTATTGTCACACTATTTAACAGAATAGTGAGGGACTACTAATGCTATCATCCGGACCGTAACTCTGCTCCCCAGACTCATCCCAAATTATATTCTCATTTCACAGAAGAGAACAATGAAAGAAAGGGTGAGCTCAACTAGCCCAAAGAAGAAATATTATGACTAAGATAATGCGAGAATAAATTATCCTTAGCCTTCAACATGATAACAACCGATAGAATACAATAGATAACAAGTTTTAGATCAACAAGCTGCACGAAAATAAGCAATCCATTAGAAGAGTCAGTAGAGCATAAAATCTACTATCTTCTATGATTTAAAAAATTTTCATCAACTTTATCATTTGAGACTCGACAATAAATAAAATCGAATCATCCCAAAGCACTACGTACCAGGATATTCATGTAATCATCAATGGTCATGATTATACTGAATAATCCCTAGTCATAATCATATCAACAACTGTCCATCAATGAACTACAGGCCAATGAGGACTTTTACCACATCATTCGTCACATGGTCATGATTATACCGAATAATCCCTAGTCATAATCATACCAAGTCCATCTTTGCATGTAAGCCAAAGATGACTTTAATCACAATATAAACATGAGGATGATGACAATGACATAATAATTCAATAAAACAAGTTCAATGATAAATTTTAAAGATTTATAATTTAATTTATCCAAGAATCAATAACGTCCAAATTGTAAACATGATACTGCTTTGTAGAGTAAAATTCAAGAATAATATTCATGTACCAAAAATAATTTGGAAAAAAAAGAAATATATTTTTTGGTGAATAGTACCCTGACAGGAAAAGTGTCCCGAATACCCGAGTGAATGATAATAGAGTGAATAGTAATTGGGTGAATAGTAACCCATGAATAGTAACTCGTGAATAGTACTCTGGTACGAAAAGTGCCCCGAATACCCGAGCGAATAATACTAGAGTGAATAGTAATTGGGTGAATAGTAACCCATGAATAGTAACTCGTAAAAGAAAAATACCAAAGAAAATTATATTCCATGACGAGTACAAAAGAAATGATATCTCAAACGAGTATAATAAAATATACGAAACTTCAAATGGTTTTTCACCCACCATACGGTAATCCACGTAGACAGATCGTTTCCACAATTTAATAAGGAATGAATACAAAGGATCATTCACCATGCATTCGGTAATCCACATGCATACGAGTTATTCCAACGAAATAATAAAAATGGAATAACAAAAGAATTCACCATGCATGCGATAGACCACACGTATAGGTTATTCTCAATGAGAATAATAAAGAATGGAACCGTGTCAAATGCGTAATCCGCATGCACATGATATTCCAACGAGAATAATAAAGAATGGAACGAATTCATGCGTAATCCGCATGGTAGGATATTCCAATGTAATAATAAATAATGGAACCGTGTCATGCGTAATCCGACAGCGAGGAGGATATTCCAACGAGAATAATAAAGAATGGAATAACAACGAATGTACCGGGCATGCGATAGAATCGCGCAACGAGTTATTCCAATAGAATAATAAAGAATGGAATAATGTAAGAATTTCACCATGTATGCGGTACTTGGATGATAGACAGGTTATTCCAACATAATAATAAAGAATGGAATAACAACCCTTACAAGTATTGAAAGAAAATAACTCTCTTAATGAATACGAAATAATAATACCCCTTACCTTAGAAGAAACTGGATACTGGAATAGTGAGGTAGCAAACTTCTCTTCTTCTTTCTCTCTATAATTTCTCTCTATAATAATTTCTCTTGTGAGACTTAGTGAATTGGTGAAAAATAATGAAGGAATGAGCTTCTATTTGTAGGAAAATATAGTTTCGATAATTGCACGTTTTGGGGCTCGAAATATTACAGTACAATACCTTCATCTTTTCCTTCATTTTTAATTTAGTCCTACAAGTATTATCAAACTTGCACCACCTCCCCTAATAGTAAATCATGTGAATCAATAGTAAATTATGTGACTCAATAGTTCTAAACATGTGAAAAAATTAATTATAGTATAGTACATTCATCTATACCTCCATTTTTAATTTAGTCATGCAAGTATTATCAATCTTGCACCAACTCCCCTAATAGTAAATCATGTGAATCAATAGTTCTAAACATGTGAAAAAATTAATTGTAGTATAGTACCTTCATCTATACCTCCATTTTTAATTTAGTCATGTAAGTATTATCAATCTTGCACCAACTCCCCTAATAGTAAATCATGTGAATTAATAGTACACACATGTGAACACATAGTTATAAGCATATGAATTAATAGCAATTAATTGCTCATTTATTCGGTGAATTACCCGATTGATCAATATAACTTCCAGACATCAATTATCATCAAAATAAATGTCAATTTCCACTAACACTAATAATTCACACACAATAGAATTATCAATTTCATCTTTAATCAATACGAACTTATTCATCATTAATATTATAACTCACAATATTTAACAACCGTGTTCCCCAGAAAGAGGGGATTTCGATAAGGATTTCTCCTTATTGGCGCGCAATTAGGTGACCAAACCTCTCCTTGATAGAACTTCTAGACATTGTCAATATTGCAAATAATAATATGAATAACTTTGTCGTTCAATTATTGATTTAATAAGATAACATATTATCACGAGATGATCTTTATGACAATAATTGAATCTATAATATGAGAGATATGATGCAAAGAATTCTCGAGTAGCAATAATTGAGTATAAGCGGTGACTTCTTACGTAAGCATCAATAATCAATACCGTGTGCTACTATGCAACCACAGCCAGTATTCTTTGTACTTTTACTACCTGGATAGTTCAAATAGCTTTAACGGTAACACTTTCGCCGTTATTTTTATAAAATGATAATTATGTCGTTTTCTAACAACGACAAAACTTCCGTTGTGGGGTCCACCAATGATTGTGTCGTCGTACGGATATTTCCTGACAAAAAGAATATTCCCCGACCAAACGAATATTTTATAACAACTTGCATACTTTTTAAAATTTATAAATACTACCCACAACTATAACATTATATCAAATCCACACCATAATATTCAAAATTATATTTCGAGAAATTTAAATCTTTATTCATAAAATTTGGGGTCTCACAATCTCCCCTCCTTATAAAATTTTGCCCTCAAAATTTACGTACGTACCTGGTATGCCAAATAGGTGAGGATACCTTGACTTCATTTTAGATTCTAACTCTTGAGGTATAACCTTTGAGTATCGAATGTGATCCTTCTTATCCAAGATTTTAACACGTATCTCCTCATACGTTAAATCTTCTATTATCTCGTCTAGTTCCAATTCAATAATGTGTTTCGGGTCATCCACATATTTACGTAACATCGATACATAAAAAAAACGTTATGAACACGCGACATACTTGGCGGTAAAATGAGTCTATAGACCACAGTTCCTACTCGTTCGAGGATTTCAAATGGGCCAATTAAATTGAGGGTTGAGATTTTCTCTTTTCATCAATTCTTGCTTCTAGAATAACGCCCTCTTGAACCTTCTTCTTCACATTCATCAGCTCCGAGTATGTAGCTTAAGCGGCTTTAACTTTATCGGTTAACGTTGATTCTACTCGTATTATTTGACATCATCACGTGGGTCCTTAGAGTCTTTAACTCTATCTTCATCATTTGTAAGTTATACGAAATGGGTTTTTGTGTTAACAACATCGCACTCGTAAAAAGATACGATCTTCTACTCAACGCGTCAGTTACCACGTTCACTCTTCCACAATGATATTAAATGGTATAGTCGTAATCTTCAACAGCTCGAGCCAACGTCTTTGGCGCATAATACATTCGTACTAGGTGAAGAAATATTGAAGGGTTTTAGAAATGGATTTTGTACTGGGATCAATACAAAATTCGATTTCATGCTCTAGGGATAGGCTAGGAATTCTTCAGAGAATACGTCAGGAAATTTATTAACAATAAAAATGTCATTCAAAACTGTGACTCTCATCCAAGACTTGGATAGCACGTCACATTGATACCTATCAACTTGCCACCATTATTCACGACGTCCCCTACAGATATTCTAGCTTCGGTGTATTCCAAGACTTGGAAGTCACCAAATGAAGGCTCGGGGCTCTTTACTTATGGCTTAATATGATAGTGATTAACTTTAGGGTTTTAGTTGCTTGAATTCGCATAATAGGTTGGTTAGGAATATGAAAGCTAACAACCTTACGAAAAGCATGATGAGTAGTTAACCAATCGATTCCTAAAATCACATCAAAGGCAAGTATTTTCAAAGAGATAAGATCGACAGGTAACGTGAAAGTGTCGATTTAAATTAAACAAGATTTATAAATAGTGGATGTAACGAAAGTTTCTCCTAACAGAGTTTCAACCGATAAGTCAAAGTCTAATTTCTCCGGAGTCAAATTTAAACGTTGAGCGCAAGCAAGAAAGATAAAAGAATGGGTAGAACCGTATCTAATAAGGTATAGACTTCGTAAGAATTTATAATTAACTAACCCGTGTTAACTTCGTTCGAGTTACTCGCTTTTTGAGAAGTCACGAAAAACGCTCTTCCTGAAACCACCGACTTTATTTTGTCCGTATCCGCCTTTGGTGCCACCGTCCCAGCTGGACTTGACTTTGGTGCACGACAAAATTGGGCTAGGTAACCTTCTTTTCCAAAATTGTAACATGCTTTGGACTGCATCATGCATCTTGGACTGATATGTCCCTCCTCTTCGCATTTGAAGCATACAATTAGTGGTCGTTCTCCTTCCTTGAAAACGGGTGTTGGTGCTGCTATCTTTCCATCGTTGTTGAACCTTCTCTTCTTGAAATTTCCACTCCTATTATCTTGGCCATGATTACCACCGAAGTGGTTACCATTCTTGGCATGATAATTTCCCACACGATGGTTATCATTATTCCGATGGTCGTTGCCACTGGTACGATTATTATCGTGCTGTTGGTCGTTGCCTTTTGGTTGTCCTGACTCATTATCGCGCTCTAATAACTGATCCCTATTCACAACATCTGAATATAAACAAAGTTTGTGAGAAATCAGGTATTGACGTATATCAGGTTTCAAACCTCTTAGAAACATTCGCGTCATTCGTTCCTCATTATCGACCAAATGGTGCAAACCGGGATAACTCCGCAAATTTAGCCTCGTATTACGACACGGTCATATTGTTTTGCACCAACTTGATAAACTCCACCTCCTTCATGTGATGAATACTCTCGGGAAAGTACTTGTCATTGAATAGTTCTTAGAACTTCTCCCAAGACATCTTGAGTACGTTAGGCTGGGTACGTTTTACAGATTTCCACCAGTAATCTGCCTCTTCACGCAACATAAAGGTGGAAAAGGGAACCTTTTGCTCCTCGGAGAATCCCAAGACATCAAATATCTTTGTGATCTGCTTTAACCACGTCTCCGCCTTAAGTGGTTCTGGCTTTCCCAAAAACTCTGGCGGTCCCAGCTCCTTGAACTGCTTAACAGTGACCAGTCGTGGGTTGCCATTGTTTCCACCTGTATTTTGAACAGGAGTCTCTCTCGCCTGATGTTGCTTGAATTGCATAAAGCCTCTGAACATCCCATCTTTCATCATCTGATCGGTGTTGTTATTTACCTGAGGATTATTGTCTTCCTGTTGCACATTATCCTGGGTATTGATCGTTGGTGACTCAACGGTCTCATGTGCTTCATTACTTATCTCAACATTTTCAGATGCTATTATCAAACACTGTCACAAAAAAGGGTTAATTAATATGTCACATATTATCCCTATACTCTGATCGACCAAATAAATACCAAATAAACTTAGGTAGGTCATACTAGCGAAGGAATTCCTCGTCTCTCCCCTCCTAGTTCTTGTCTCACATCTCGATCAAAAGGATCATATCCCTAATCTTTGATACCAACTGTGACGCCCCCAAAACAGGTATACATCACCCATCTTGAGTCGCCAGATACATGGTACAAAATTCAAATACAACTTAATAATACAACTGTCGTGTAAAATATGACAAAACATAAACTGAGAGTTTTAATAAGAATATTGTCATCTAGATAAAATCCACACTCAATGGAGTCCTCATAACATTTATTGTCACACTATTTAATAGAATAGTGAGGACTACTAATGCTATCATCTGGACCGTCACTCCGTTCTCCGACTCGTCCCAGCTATATTCTCATTTCCTGAAGAGAACAGTGAAAGAAAGGGTGAGCTCAACTAGCCCAGTAAGAAATATTATGACTAAGATAATGCAAAATAAATTATTCTTAGCCTTCAACAGTATAACAACTAATAGAATACAATAGACAACAAGTTTTAGATCAACAACTGTAGCGGAAATAAGCAATCCATTAGAAGAGTCAAGTAGACCATAAAATCTACTATCTTCTATGATTTAAAAAGTTTGTCATCAACTTTATCGCTCAAACTCAGCTTAATAAATAAAATCAAATCATCCCTGCACCACGGACAAGGATATTCATGTAATCATCAATGGTCATGATTATACCGAATAATCCCTAGTCATAATCATACCAACAACTGTCCATCAATGAACTACAGGCCAATGAGGAATTTTACCACATCATTCGTCACATTACGGTCATGATTATACCGAATAATCCCTGGTCATAATCATACCAAGTCCATCTATGCACGTAAGCCAAATATGACTTTAATCACAATATAAGCAATAGGATGATGACAATAACATAATAATTTAATAAAATAAGTTCAAGGATAAATTTTAAAGATTTATAATTTAATTTATCCAGGAATCAATAACGTCCAAATTGTCAACATGATACTGCTTTGTAGAGTAAAATTCAAGAATAATATTCATGTACCAAAAATAATTTGGACAGAAAAGAAATATATTTTTTTGGTGAATAGTACCCCGTGAATAGTACCCCGACAAGAAAAGTGTCCCGAATACCCGAGTGAATGATACTAGAGTGAATAGTAATTGGGTGAATAGTAACCCGTGAATAGTAACTCGTGAATAGTACTCCGGTATGAAAAGTGCCCCGAATACCCGAGCGAATAATACTAGAGTGAATAGTAATCGGGTGAATAATAACTCATGAATAGTAACTCGTAAAAGAAAAATACCAAAGAAAATTATATTCCATGACGAGTACAGAAGAAATGATATCTCATACGAGTATAATAGAATATACGAAACTGTAAATGGATTTTCACCCACCATACGGTAATCCACGTAGACAGATCATTTCCACAATTTAATAAGGAATGAATACAAAGGATCATTCACCATGCATGCGGTAATCCATATAGACAGGTGGAATAACAAAAGAATTCACCATGCATGCGATAGACCGCACAGACAGGTTATTCCCAATAGAATAATAAAGAATGGAACCAGGTCATGCGTAATCCGCACAGACAGGATATTCCAACAGAATAATAAAGAATGGAACTAGGTCATGCGTAATCCGTACAGACAGGATATTCCAACAGAATAATAAATAATGGAACTAGGTCATGCGTAATCCGCACAAATAGGATATTCCATGAGAATAATAAATAATGGAATAACAACGAATTCATCGGCCATGTGCGATAGACCGCATAGACGAGTTATTCCAACAAAATAATAAAGAATGGAATAACGTAGAATTTCACAATGTATGCGGTACTTGCATGGGCAAGTTATTCCAACATAATAATAAAGAATGGAATAACAACCCTTACGAGTATTGAAAGAAAATAACTCTCTTCATGAATACGAAAGAATAATACCCCTTACCTTAGAAGAAACTGGATACTAGAATAGTGAGGTAACAAACTTCTCTTCTTCTTTCTCTCTATAATTTCTCTCTATAATAATTGCTCTTGTGAGACTTAGTGAATTGGTGAAAAATAATGAAGGAATGAGCTTCTATTTGTAGGAAAATATAGTTTCGATAATTGCACGTTTTGGGGCTCAAAATATTACAGTACAATAGCTTCATCTTTTCCTTCATTTTTAATTTAGTCCTGCAAGTATTATCAAACTTGCACCACCTCCCCTAATAGTAAATCATGTGAATCAATAGTAAATCGTGTGACTCAATAGTTCTAAACATGTGAAAAAATTAATTATAGTATAATACCTTCATCTATACCTCCATTTTTAATTTAGTCATGCAAGTATTATCAATCTTGCAACAACTCCCCTAATATTAAATCATGTGAATCAATAGTTCTAAACATGTGAAAAATTAATTATAGTACAGTACCTTCATCTATACCTCCAATTTTAATTTAGTCATGCAAGTATTATCAATCTTGCACCAACTCCCCTAATAGTAAATCATGTGAATTAATAGTACACACATGTGAACACATAGTTATAAGCATATGAATTAATAGCAATTAATTGCTCATTTATTCGGTGAATTACCCGATTGATCAATATAACTTCCAGACATCAATTATCATCAAAATAAATGTCAATTTCCACTAACACTAATAATTCACACACAATAGAATTATCAATTTCATCTTTAATCAATACGAACTTATTCATTATTAATATTATAACTCACAATATTTAACAACCAGGTCGTTCCCAGGAAAGAGGGGGATTTCCGATAAGGATTTCTCCTTATTGGCGCGCAATTAGGTGACCAAACCTCTCCTTGACAGAACTTCTAGACATTGTCAATATTGCAAATAATAATATGAATAACTTTGTCGTTTCAATTATTGATTTAATAAGATAACATATTATGCAGATGATACTATGACAATAATTGAATCTATAATATGAGAGATATGATGCAGCAATTACTGTAGCAATAATTGAGTATAACTGAGTGACTTCTTACGTAAGCATCAATAATCAATACCGTGTGCATGGTTACAAAGATTAATTCTTTATTCGATTTTTATTTTATTGATTCAATAATTGCGCGCGTTGATATTTTATATTGTTGTTGTTTGATAATTGTCATTACACGATTATTTTTCATTTATCGAACCAATAATTCATATTATCTGAATAATATTATTAGATAACATTATTGGCAATGTCTAGAAAGTTCGCATCTAAGGAGAGGTTTGGTCACCTAATTGCGCCAAGAAGAAAGAGAAATTCTTATTGGAAAGCCCCTCTTTCCTGAACCGCCTGGTTGTCAATATTGTGATTCTGTAATATTATTTGTGAATAATTAATTATTGATTCATATGATGAGGAAAATATTGATTTTATGTGGATATACATGGAGAAAATTTTTAATGTGACAATTGTTAAAAATTAATATTTTATCTTTTTCTGATAAAATAATTCATTTAAATATATATTATTATATTTTAATAATATAAAAACGATGATATTTTTACGATGAATGTGGGATATATGAGTATATGTGGAGGAGGAGTATTTTTGTTACCAAAAATGTTTAAAACATGTTAAACATGTCGGCGGACCCCATTTATTGACTGAAATTTGATTATAGCCTGTAAAATCGCCCGTTTGTGGATTTCGGCCAATTTCTGTTTGGAATTTGGAAAAACTTTCTTCTGCAAAGTTGTAGAGAATTGAATTTCCTATAAAAACTCGAGAGATTTGAATTTTCTGGCAAAAGGGATATTTATTATGAATTATTGAAGTTCCGAAGCTCCGAAATAATTGATTTTTGGAAGTTTAAAATATTTTTATTTACAAAAACGTTTTTTTCATTTGGTTCCCTCATTTAGCATGTGCAAGATGGCTGAGTTCAGATTTTAGAATGTGTGCGTAAAAATTTATATAATATATTAATATTATATTAAATTTTCTGCTTTGGTGTTCTAAGCAATTTCCTATAAATAGGTGCTTAGGTTAGAATTGAAAATCACACGAAAAAACTCAAGTTTTCTCTCTATATATATCGAGCGTATTCTTGTGAGTATTTTGAGTATACTTTGAGTATTGCTATCTACGGTGAAAGTTCAAGTCATAGCCTATATCCAAATTGTTTCAATTTAAATCTTGTGCCTTCGAGGGTAAGGGATGTTATTTTCATCTCAAATGATATTATTTCTTCAATATCATTATCTTTGAAATATTGGTTGGAACTTTTATCAAATTCAAACTTTTTCATGTCAAGTTACTATTCATGAGTTACTATTCATGAGTTACTATTCATGAGTTACTTATTCACGAAGTTTCTTATTCATGAGTTACTATTCACGAGTTACTATTCACGAGTACTATTCACGAAGCGTGAAGATATTTTTTTGTGAAATTTCTATCTTTTGGTGTCGGAGTTACTATTCACGTATCACGGACTATTCACGTGATACTGATCTTATTCACGAATACGGCCTATTCATCGAAAAAATGAAAATTTTCCTTTTAAATGCTAAAATATCTATTACGGATACTAGCTTTGATTGTATCCATGTTTTGATCATTCTTGAATTTTACACCACTATGATTATTTTTGAGGTATTTTTGGGCGTGGATAAAACAAAGTACGAATCCTTAATCCTTAATCCTTGTCATTTTGTTTCCTTTGGATTCGTTTCTTTAAAAATATTTTCATCATCCTCGATCTTAAATGATGATATTATTGAATATCTTTGGCCCAGTAGTGCAAAGATGAATGATTTATGATGAATATCTTTGGCCAATGAAAGCAAAGATGAATGATTTCGATGAATATCTTTGGCTGTAGTGCAAAGATGAATGATTTCGATGAATATCTTTGGCCCGTAGTGCAAAGATGAGCAGTGTTTAGATGAACATGACCAATGGTGAATGTCCTTGGCACCAGTAGTGCAAGGATGAATATTTGATCCCGGATATATATTGATTGATGTTACGGGGATAAAAATAGATTTATGAACTTTAAAATTCATACATAGAAGATAGTAGTTTGCATTCTCTACTTAACTCTTCTAATGAATTATTATTTCATTGCGAATATTGATTTAAAACTTGTTGTCTATTGTATTCTATTATATTTTTCCTGTTGAAGACTAACGATAATTTTGTTGTATATTATCTTAGTCATAATATTCTTTTTTGGGTTAGTCGAGCTCACCCTTTTCCTTTTTGTTCCATTTTTCTTCTCGTGAGGCGCGAGAATATAAGCGAGTACGAAGTCGGGGTATGGAATGAAAGTTCTAGGGAGAGTTGTTTAGTAGTCCTCACCATTGTTGTAAAATAATGTATCAATAATTATGATGAGGATTTATTTGTATGTGGATATTGTCTAGATGGCAATATCTGTATTTAAACTCACAGTTTTACTATTGTAATAATAAAGTTGTAGTTGTTTCTGTACCATGTATTTGGCGACTCAGAATGGGTTGGATGGAATGGACCTATTTTGTAGAACTAGGAGGGGAGAGACGAGTAAATCCTTCGCTAGTGTGTCCTACCTAAGCTTATTTGTTAGTTGGTTAGTATATAGGGATATTATATGATATATTGATTTCCTTAATTAACCCTTGTTTTATGACGATATTTAAGAATGTCGATGAGAATATTAACAATGGAGTGAATGAGACCGTGGAGCGCTTTGTCTTCATCAACGAGGAGAAACGTCAACAAAGTTGGCAATGTACCTCCCGTAAACAACACCAATCGAAAGCGAGACGATGAACGACGGGATGTTTAGAAGCTTTTTGCGAGTTCATGCAAAATCGGGATTTGTGAGACTCGTGTTCAAAACATAGGAGGAAATGATAGCAATTCCACGGTTGTCATAGCTAAGCGATTCAAAGAGTTGGGACCACCAGAATTTAAGGGAAAGCCTGATCCGATCATGGCGGAAACATGGGTCAAGCAAATCACCAAGATATTCGATGTCTTGGGATGCACGGAGGAACAGAAGATTCCATTCGCCACCTTTATGTTCCGTGGCGAGGCAGACTACTGGTGGGAATCTGTGAAGCGTACCCATCCAGCTGCGCTTAGCATGTCTTGGGAAAGATTTTAGAAACTGTTCAATGACAAGTACTTCCTCGAAAGTATTAAATCGTATGAAGGAAGTGGAGTTTATTAGACTCGAATGAACAACATGGCGGTGTCTCGATGACGAGGCAAAGTTCGCAGAGTTATCCAGGTTTGCACCTCATTTGGTGGAGAATGAGGAACGAATGACGCGTATGTTTCTGAGAGGTCTAAAACCCGAGATTCGTCAATACCTTATCTCTCATAAATTTTCTCTATATTCGGATGTTGTAAATGAGGCTCAATTATTAGAGCGAGATAATGAGTCTGCATTCAACCCAAGCGACCAACAACACGATAAAAATCATCTTTGGTGGCAACGGCCATCGGGACAATGATAACCATCGTGAAAGAAATTATTAGGCAAGAAATGGTAACCACTTCGGTGGTAATCATGGCCAAGATAATAGAAGAAATAATTCAAGTGGAAATTTCAAGAAGAGAAGATTAAACGATGGCGGGAAGACGTTACAGCGTGACATCAACACCAAAGAACAAATTCTAGGGAGGAGAACGACCGCCGTTAGATGTTACAAATGTGGAGAGGAGGGACATATAAGTCCAAACTGCTCACAAATTTCTTCAAGGTATGTTTTAGTTGTGGAAAAGAAGATCACATAGCTCGATTTTTGTCCTCAGGCGAAATCAAGTCCAATTTGAACAATTGGCACCAAAAGGCGGATACTGGAAAAGACAAAGTCAATCTGTTCTCGGAAGAGCGTTTGTCATCATGGCCATTAAAATGCGAGGAACCCGAACGAGTTTAGCACGGGTTAGTTAATTATAATTCTTGCGAAGTTTATACCTTACTAGAATCTGGGTTCTACCCATTCTTTTATCTCTCTTGCTTTGCGCTCAACGTTTGAACTTGACTACGGAGAAATTAGACTTTGACTTTATTTATGGAGACTCCGTTAGGAGAAACTTTCATTACATCCGTTGTTTGGAAATCTTGCTTGATTCAGGTTGGCACTATCACATTACCTGTTGATCTTATCTCTTTAAAGATACTTGCTTTTGATGTGATTTTAGGGATTGATTGGTTAACTACTCATCATGCCAAAATTGATTGCTTTCGTAAGGTTGTTAGTTTTCATATTTCTAAGCAACCTGATATTCGAATTCAAGCAACCAAACCATTGAAGTCAAACTCTTTCATATTAAATTATAAAGCCATTTGTTTATTGAAAAACGAATGTCAAGCTTTCTTAGTCCATGTTATGGATTTGAATAAAGACACGTCAGATTTAAATAATATTCCTGTTGTTATTGATTTTTCCTGACGTATTTCTGAAGAATTTCTTGGCCTACTCCCGAGGCGTGATATTGAATTTGTATCGACTTTAAATCCGGTACAAAACCCATTTCTAAAATCTCATATCGAATGGCTCCTATTGAACTTCGAGAGTTAAAAACCCAATCAGAAGTTGATACCCGAGCCTCTATCTGGTGACTTCCTTTGTGGAATGCACCGCCGATTCTCCGTAGGGGACACCATATTCGATGCGATAGTAAACCGATAGGTGTCATTGTAACGTCTTATCCAAGATTGGGATGTGAGTCACATTTGAGAACAACCTAAGTCGGTAATCGAAATATGTAGCTTTCTAGGCTTAGTTGGTTATTATCGGAGATTCGTTGAAGGATATTCTCGAATCGCTATTCCATTAACGCAGCTGACTCGTAGAGATACAAAATTCGAATGGAGCAAAGAATGTGGGAAGAGCTTCGAAGAACTCAAGAGGAGACTCATTTCAGCACATGTTCTGACCATGCCATCCTGGAAAAAACGAACGTGGTAGCTGACGTGTTGAGTAGAAGATCGTATACAAGTACGAGTACGATATTGTCAAAGACTCATTTCATATAATTTACAAATAATAGAGATGGAGATGAAAACTTTAGGTACCCACGTGATGATATACGTGTATAATCGACTTTAATCGATAAAGTTAAAGTTGTTCAAGCTACACACCGGAGCTGATGAATTTGAAGAAGGAGGTGCAAGAAGTTGTTATTTTAAAAGCGAGAATCGACGATGTGAGGAAAGCTCAAACCTTCGATTTATTAATCCATTTGAAATTCTCGATCGAATAGGAACTGTGGCCTATAGACTCGTTTTACCGCCAAGTATGACGCGTGTTCATAACGTTTTTCACGTATCGATGTTACGTAAATATGTGGATGACCCGAACCACGTCATTGAGTTAGAACCGTACGAGATAGCCGAAGACTTAACATACGAGGAGGTATCTGTCAAGATCTTGGATAGGAAAGAACATGTCCTATGTACCGAGGTTATACCACAAGTTAAAGTTTTGTGGAGAAACCATGCTATAGAGGAAATGACCTGAGAGTTGGAAACGGAAATGAAAGCGAGGTATCTTCATCTTTTCGAAACACCAGTGTCGTCACGTCAATTTCGAGGACAAAATTTCATAAGGAGGGAGGTTGTAAGACCAAAAATTTTTTAAATAAAAAGGAATTTCCTTTATTTATTATTTTGAAATAGTAAGGGTGGATTTGATTAATGTGGTTAGTTATGGGTAAAATACGCAAATATTTCGAATAAGCAAGTGGTGATATAATATTCATTATTGTCGGAGAATATTCGTTTGGTCGTGGAATAATATTCGTCTCGCTTCGGGAATATTAAATGCGACGGTAGCGACCATGTGTGGGCCCCATAACGGAAAGCGATTGGAGGAAGAAAGCGACAAATATAAGTTGTTTAAAAATAACGGCGTAATTATTCCGTTTTACCTTTGTTGGAATACCCGTGGTTAAAACACAATAATACGCGTTATTGCGCGATGAAGAACCACCTGGTATTGCACCAATTATTGATTCTTACGTGAAGGCACTACTCAATAATGGTTACGATAATTCTTCGCTCGATATTTTATTTTATTGATTCAATAATTGCTGCGTTGATATTTTATATTGTTGTTGTTTCAATAATTGTCATTACACAAGATTTTTTTTCATTATCGAACCAATAATTCATATTATCTGAATAATATTATTAGATAACATTATTGGCAATGTCTAGAAAGTTACATCTAAGGAGAGGTTTGGTCACCTAATTGCGGCGCGCCAAGAAGGAGAAATTCTTATTGAAAGCCCCTGCTCTCACAGAACCGCACGGTTGTCGATATTGTGATTACGTAATATTATTTGTGAATAATTAATTATTGATTCATATGATGAGGAAAATATTGATTTTATGTGGATATACATGGAGAAAATTTTTAATGTGACAATTGTTGAAAATTAATATTTTATCTTTTTCGATAAAATAATTCATTTAAATATATATTATTATATTTTAATAATATAAAAACAATGATATTTTTACGATGAATGTGGGATATATGAGTATATGTGGAGGAGGAGTATTTTTGTTACCAAAAATGTTTAAAACATGTTAAACATGTCAATAAATGGACCCCATTTATTATTGAAATTTGATTATAGCACAATAAAATCGCCTGGTTTGTGGATTTGACCAATTTACATTTGGAATTTGGAAAAACTTTCTTACTGCAGTTGTAGAAATTGAATTTCCTATAAAAACTCGAGAGATTTGAATTTTACGGCAAAGGGATATTTATTATGAATTATTGAAGTTCAAGCTCAAAATAATTGATTTTTGGAAGTTTAAAATATTTTTATTTACAAAACGTTTTTTCATTTGGTTCCCTCATTTAGCATGTGCAAGATGGCTGAGTTCAGATTTTAGAATGTGTGCGTAAAAATTTATATAATATATTAATATTATATTAAATTTTCGCTTTGAATGTTCTAAGCAATTTCCTATAAATAGGTGCTTAGGTTAGAATTGAAAATCACACCGAAATCAAGTTTTCTCTCTCTATATTATCGGCGTATTCTTGTGAGTATTTTGAGTATACTTTGAGTATTGCTATACGGTGAAAGTTCAAGTCATAGCCTATATCCTGTGTTTAACTAAAATCTTGTCTTTCGAGGTAAGGGATGTTATTTTCTTCTCAAATGATATTATTTCTTCAATATCATTATCTTTGAAATATTGGTTGGAACTTTTTATCAAATTTGGAACTTTTTCATGTGGGGTTACTATTCATGAGTTACTATTCATGAGTTACTATTCACGAGTACTATTCACGAAGCGTGAAGATGTTTTTTTTGTGAAATTTCTATCTTTTGGTGTCGAAGTTACTATTCACGTGTATCAAAGACTATTCACGATATCTGACACTATTCACGATATCTGCAGACTATTCAATAGAAAAATGAAATTTCTTCTTTTCGTCAAAAATATCTATTACGGATACTAGCTTTGATTGTATCCATGTTTTGATCATTCTTGAATTTTACACCACTATGATTATTTTTGAGGTATTTTTGGGCGTGGATAAAACAAAGTACTGAATCCTTAATCCTTAATCCTTGTCATTTTGTTTCAATTGGATTCGTTTCTTTAAAAAATATTTTCATCATCCTCGGTCTTAAATGATGATATTATTGAATATTTTTGGCTAGTAGTGCAAAGATGAATGATTTCGATGAATATCTTTGGCCGTAGTGCAAAGATGAATGATTTCGATGAATATCTTTGGCCCATAGTGCAAAGATGAGCAGTGTTTAGATGAACATGACCAATGGTGAATGTCCTTGGCACAGTAGTGCGAGGATGAATATTTGATCCCGAGATATATATTGATTGATGTTACGAGGGATAAAATAGGCGATGAACTTTAAAATTCATACATAGAAGATAGTAGTTTGCATTCTCTACTTAACTCTTCTAATGAATTATTATTTCATTGCGAATATTGATTTAAAACTTGTTGTCTATTGTATTCTATTATATTTTTCCTGTTGAAGACTAACGATAATTTTGTTGTATATTATCTTAGTCATAATATTCTTTCTTGGGCTAGTCGAGCTCACCCTTTTCCTTTTTGTTCCATTTTTCTTCTCGGGAGGCGAGAATATAAGCGAGTACAGTCGGGTATGGGATGAAAGTTCTAGGGAGAGTTGTTTAGTAGTCCTCACCATTGTTGTAAAATAATGTATCAATAATTATGATGAGGATTTATTTGTATGTGGATATTGTCTAGATGGCAATATCTCGTATTTAAACTCACAGTTTTACTATTGTAATAATAAAGTTGTAGTTGTTTTACGTACCATGTATTTGGCGACTCGAGAATGGGTTGGATGGAATTGACCTATTTTGGGGGCGTCACGGTGTCTACTTCTTATCACGCCAGACGTATTCTTGTACTTTTACTACTAAGGGTAATTCAACGGTTTTAATTCGGTAACACTTTCGCCGTTATTTTTATAAAATAATAATTACATCATTTTTTAACTACGACAATACTTGGTTGTAGGGGTCCACTTTGATTGTGCCATCAGCATGCGGATATTTCCTGACAAAAAGAATATTCTCCGACCAAACGAATATTTTATAACAACTTGCATACTTTGTAAAATTTATAAATACTACCCACAACTATAACATTATATCAAATCCACACCATAATATTCAAAATTATATTTCGAGAAATTTAAATCTTTATTCATAAAATTTAGGGTCTCACACCAACTGTAGCAAAATTGAGTTTACTGCCTACTTTGATGATTTTCTTCAATTTCTTGGTTAAACATTTGGCTCTACTTCTAGACCACATACCAAGATATTTTAATAAGGGTTTAGGTTCCTCATTCATATTAGTTAGGCCAACTTTAACTGAAGCTCAAATTGGACAGTTTAACACTTTTTCCCCAAAATTGTTTTTGACACTTTTTAAATTTCTTTCAGTTTTGTATACTTGAAAAGTCTAGTCATGTGTATTTTAGTTGCCTAAGGTCACTTTTATCATCACCTCACTTTGTTTAGTGGCCTAGACAAATTTGGCCTATTAAAATCACTTTATGCTTATAAGATGCACAAGAACTTAGTCTTCTTGTTAGCTTTGTCTTAGCCATGTTTGGGAATCATTTATAGCATGTATTAGTAACTTTATATAAGCTCATTACAGTCTTACAAATCCAGGTACTAAAAACTATCCAAAACATACCATTTTTTACCTAAAACATGATTGTTAACAAGTCCAATGCTCCAAAACAATTTAGACTTGGTTTCTTTTAGCTTGTTTAGCTTAGTTACGCCATGTTATAGCTATTGAATCTTGTCTACAAGGTTCAGGTGCGGTATTTCTTCATTCAAGTGTTAGATGACACTATAAAGCTTACTTTTCATGACCTTTAAACATGAAAACATAGTAATAATCAATATAGACCTTAACTAAGTTAAGGAACAACTCTTAAATGTTGTTTATGAATAGTTTAGAAACTTCTTACTGAATACTAACTTCGTTTGCCAAAATTAATTATAGCAGATTAAGTTAACGATTTAGGTTCGAATGAATGCATACCTCTTGACTCTCCCTTCTACTGCTAAGATACCTGTAAGACCCCAACTTATTATAAATTAAATTAAATTTTCTCTATTCATTATTCTAAATTAATAAGGTGTTAATTTGATATAATACTTTGATTATGGGTGAAATGTGCAAATTTTACAAAATAAGCAAGTGGTTATAAAATATTCATTATTGTCGGGGAATATTCGTTTGGTCGTGGAATATTCTTGTTGTCGAGGAATATTCGTACGACGGCGCAGCCATTCATGGGCCCCATAACAGGATAATTGTCGGATGAAGAAAATGACAAAGTATGAGTTTTTATAAATAACGGCGTAATTATTACAAGTAACATTTGTTGGGTTACACAGTGGTTAAAATACGATGAATAAACGTGGTGGCACGATAGCACACGGTATTACCTGATATTGTTGAATTATTGATTAAATACATAAGAAGGCACTACTCAATAATTATTACGATGAGTTACTTTTTAATATTTTATTTTATTGATTCAATAATTGTTGCGTTGATAGTTTATATTATTGTTGTTTCAATAATTGTCAACGCATTGATTTCCCATTATCGGATCAATAATTCATATTATTTGAATAATATTATTAGATAGCATTATTGGCAATGTCTAGAAAGTTACATCGAATGAGAGGTTTGGTCGCTTAATTAGGCGTCGATGAGGAGAAATCCTTATTGGAAAGCCCCCTCTTTCCTGGAAATGGCCTGGTTGTCATAATTGTGATTTTGTAATATTATTTGTGAATAATTAATTATTGATTTATATGATAAAGAAATATTTATTTGATGTGGATATAAATGATGGATTTATTTATATGGTTATAAGTGAAGGAATTAATGCTGAGGTATTTTATCAGTATTTTGTCAAAATGGAGGTATTCCGTTTATGGATTTCGGATATTTTCTGTTTGGAATTTGGAAAAACTCAAAGCTACAGAGTTGTAGAGAATTCGATTTCGTGTGGAATGGACATAAAATTCGTATTTTTCTGATAAACAGGCTATTTTCTATGAATTATTGAAGTTTCGGAAAATAAAATAGTTTTTATTAATTTATGGGTGGGACCCACTTTTGTTTTAACACATGAGGGTTGTTGATTTTGGTTCAAAGAAAGCTGCCTAATTGTCAAAAGGGGTGGCGTAGGAAGTTAGAAAAGAAAAAAAATAATATTCTATTATTTTAGTCTCCTTTGGCGTTCTAGCATTTTCCTATAAATAGACGCTTAGGTTAGAATTGAAAATCACACCAGAAACAAGTTTTCTTTCACTCTAGATTATCGAGCGTATTTTTGTGAGTATTTTGATACTTTGAGAGTTGCTATTCTATTTGACAAGTTTCCTTGACTTTATATCCTATATTTCGATCGAAATCTGCAGTTATTTTGAGGTAAGGGATGTTATTTTCTTCTTAAATGATATTATTTTCTTCAATATTATTATGCCAAAATATTGGTTTGAACTTTTTAATCAAATTTGGAACTTTTGTGTCGGGGTTACTATTCACGAATACGGCACTATTCACTGAAAAATGAAAATTTTTCTTTTTGTCCAAGATGTCTATTATGGTTACTATCTTTAATTGTATCCATTTTTTGATCTTTATTTTTGAATTCTGCTTCTCAATTGGTTATTATGAAGTATTATTGATCTTGGATAAGTTTGTTATCTGAATCCCTAATATTTGTCCTTACATCTCCTTGGATTCGTTTTCTTTTTTAAAATATTTTCATCATCCTCAATCTTAAATGATGATATTCTTGAATATCTTTGGCACAGTAGTGTAAAGATGAATGAGTAATCGATGAATATCTTTGGCCGTAGTGCAAAGATGAGCAGTGTTGAGATGAACATGACCAATTTGGTGATACAAATGAATATCTTTGGCCTGTAGTGCAAAGATGAATATTTGATTAAAGATGTCTATTGATTGTTGTTACAGGGATAAAATATTGATGATGAACTTTTAAATCTTAGAAGATAGTAGAATTCATTCTCTACGTGACTCTTCTAATGGATTGTTGTTTTCGCTGCAGTTGTTGATCTAAAACTTATTGTCTATTATATTCTATCAGATTTTTCCCTGTTGAAGACTAATGATAATTTGTTGTATATTATCTTAGTCATAATATTCTTTACTGGGTTAGTTGAGCTCACCCTTTTCCTTTTTGTTCCATTTTTCTTCTCAGGAGGTGAGAACATAGTAGGATCTAGTCGGGGTATGGAGTGATGGTTCTAGAAAGATGTTTTAGCAGTCCTCACTATTTCTGTAAAATAGTGTATGAATAATTGTAATGAGGACTTATTTGAGTATGGATATTGTCTAGAAGACAATATTTGTATTTAAACTCACGATATGTGTTGTCATTATTTTGCATGTGATTTGTATTATTGAAGTTGTAGTTTATTTTCTGTACCATGTATTTGGCGACTCAGAATGGGTGTTGTATACCTATTTTGGGGGCGTCACAATACTGGTGTAAGCTACTGGCTTGCTTCTTCCTCCCATCTCCTCTGCTCACCGAACTATAACAGTTCCTCTTGGTTCTTTAATTCTTAACTCATAGTATCCCTCTATTTATTAAAACTAACAATTTCAGCCAGCTCTGTAAGGTGTATCAGGGTCTCTATTTATAGGGAGACATTTTGTCCAATCATTGGTCATTACTCAAATCTTTGGACTGTCTCCAACTGAATCAATCGTTGGTTAATAAAGGTTTGGTGAATTTTTTTTTACCAACTCATTGCTAGCCATACTAAATCATTTCAGCCGATATGTGATTAATTTAATCTAAAGTAACATAGGGTGGTTGTAGACCATTGGTTTAGTTTAGCTGAGAGCAAGTAATTAGCTGTAAAGTCTCCATGTACATAATTTTAATATCATAAGTGAATAACAACTCACCAAGTTGGTTCCCCTCTTTGGGCTCACTGACCTGAACCCTAGTATCATTGGGTTTGTCTATTACCATCTGCACAATTTGTGGGGCTCAAACAGCCTATTTGCCATATCCATCAATTTGGGCTAGAAGTCAGCTAAATTAACTATTCACTTTGGTTCACTATCTTTATTTCACCATATTATAAATCCTTCCATGACCTGTAATTAACTTGGTAAATCACATATAATGCTAACATAATCAATACTGATTAATTACCAATCAGATACCAACTATCCTTTGGACCTATAAAAACACTTGAGTTAATTCTTTACGAATCATTATGCCACAGAAGGCTCATCATTTTAAGCTTAGTTAATGCATCACTCAAACTTGTCACAGGTTATAGTCTCAGTTTTATTTCTTCTCATGATGAGATTTCATTGCATTCACTAAATTTCGTATACACACATTACCCATAAATGCACACAATTATGACCAAATAATACTTATTTCGTTAATAATAACCTTTCAAATTTCTCGGGTATTACAATTACTCTCTTCTAGTAAAGGAAGAAAATCAATAACACTAAGATTAATGTAGCAGCTTGCAAGAATACTAAGTACCAATTTAATATGGCCCAATAATTACATGCGGACACTCATACATATAAATATTTATACATTTCGTCCATCACATTTATTTAAGCTAGCAAAATAGTTAGCACCTACATCATTAAAAATGATGGTTTCGTGTAATTTAAATAACTCATGGTAGTATCCACCATTCTCCTTATTTGTCACCAAAATATACTTATCAATGAAATAAATTATATTATAAAATAATTACTTCATTGATCTCATAGGTAGATTTATGTCAAAAATATTTCACAATTAAGTCATGTTGGCTTTTCTTTTCATTTTGAATAATAAATGTATATTTTTAACAATACAGTTACTTACTATGTCTCATAAAATTTAGTTAACTCCTCAAATTACTTTCTTTTCATTATGAATGAGTAACACTTATAATGTCTTGTGCATTCTTAATAAACCTGGCAAACATGGCCCAAGCCCGCGGGTCGGGATTTGGGCTGAAGTTTTTTTAGCCCATTAAAATCTGGGCCTTTTTGGCCCTACCATGGTGTGGCAACCCTTGGCGACAATTTTTTATTTTTTTTAAAAAAAAATGTTGCTACTTGTGGGTTATGAGGCTTGAACACAAGACTTGTAATTAAATAAATAAGAATTCAAACCAACTGAGCTACAATAACTGTTTATTTTTAATGCAATCTTCAATATATTGTTTCTTTACTTTTGTTAAAATTTTACTATTCTTAAAAAATAAAACCTAAATCGTGCCTAATTTTACTATTCTACAACTAATTTTTTACTCCTAATAAATGATTAGATTTAAAGAACCCAAACTTAAAATCTTACAATCAATTTAGAGAAAATAGATTTTTTTTTTAGAATTAATTACTAGTTTAATTATCTTAGTTTGAACTTTGAAGAAGGACTTGTATATACCAGTACTACTGTCTACTGGTCTGGTACAAGAGTAAGATATTAATTGTTGGAATTAATTTTTTGGTTTTACACTTTGAAAGTTGTACGTATTTAAGGGCATACATGCATATATACTGTTTTGATGATAATAAATTAAGAGGGCATACATGCATATATACTGTATTGAAAACCTGAAATTAATTAATATCTTACTCTTTTATTCCACTAGAAATCTTCTTTTATTTTGCAAAAAAAAAAAAAAAAAATAGCCGTGGTAGGATTAACCAGTAGATACACGGGCCTCACAAATCGACCTCAAAGAAAACTCTAACCATTTCAACCCGGCCCGACCTCTCCTTTTACCGCTACGCCACTTGCTTGCCGTGTCTAATTCTTAATTTGAGCCTTTTATCTTAAAAGTCTCTTTTCACAATCATTTTATACTATATGGCTTTTTATAACACAGGGAAAAAAAATTTGAATCCACTATTTTCATATTTCCCTTATTATAAAGCAAGTTAAATCTCTAACCTTTTGTGAGACCCCAAATTTTATGAATAAAGATTTAAATTTCTCGAAATATTTTTTTAATATTATGGTATGAATTTGATATAATGTTATAGTTGTGGGTAATATTTATAAATTTTGTAAAGTACGCAAGTTGTTATATAATATTCGATTGGTCAGGGAATATTCGTATGCAACTGAGACAATCATCATTGGACCCCCCCAATGGAATTATTGTCGGATTGAGAAAACGACAAAAATATTTTTATGAAAAAAACGACGGAAGTTTTACCGTTAACTGTTGAAACACCCAGTGTTAAAAGTACAGTAATACGCTTGGTTGCATAGTAGCACACGGTATTGATTATTGATGCTTACATGAGAAACCACTCAGTTTTGTTCAATTATTGCTACAGTAATTGTTGCATAGTATCTCACGTTATTTGATTCAATTATTGTCGATATTTTATATATTATTAAATCAATAATTGAGATGACAAAGTTATTAATATTATTATTTGCAATATTAACGATGTCTGTAAGTTACGCCATGAGAGGTTTGGTCACCTAATTGGGCGCCAAATAGGAGAAATCCTTATTGAAATCCCCTCTTTCACAGGAACGACACAGTCGATTAATATTGTGAATTATAATAAAGGTGATAAGTTTTATTTTATTATTATTATAAATATAATAAAATAGAAAACTTTTTATAAAGTTTTGTTTTATTTTATTATAAATAGAATATATTATATTTTATTATGCATAGTGTTTGTATAGTAAAATCTTTTTATATAAAATGTAATACTTTTATAAAGTTATTTGTTTTATTAGACTATAAATAGAATATATAATATTCTATTATGCATAAGTCTTACATAGTATTTGCATAGTAAAATCTTTTATATATAAAATAGAATACTTTAATAAAGTTATTTATTTTATTAGACTATAAATAGAATATATAATATTCTATTATGCATAAAATATTTGCATAAGTATCTGCGTAGTGTTTGCATAGTAAAATCTTTTTATATAAAAATGAATACTTTTATAAAGTTATTCGTTTTATTAGATTATAAATAGAATATATTATATTTTATTTAAAAGATTTTGTTTTATTAGACTATTTCATTAATCTTTGCATAGTAAATCAATATTAATCATCTGCTTTAAAAGTAAATCAATACGGATCGTTCATGAATTAGTTACTATTCAGGTCCATTCTCCTATAAATAGAAACTCATTCCTTCATTATTTCTTACGAATTCACTAAAACTCTAGAGAGAGAAACTATAGAGAGAAAGAAGAAAAGTATTATGCTACTTCACTACTCCTATATCCGGTTTCTTCTAAGGTAAGGGGTATTATTTCTTTTGTATTCATGAAGAGAACTTACATTATTCCATTATTTATTATTATGTTGGAATAACTTTTATCATCTGAATCTGCATACATGGTGAAATTCTTACATTATTCCATTCTTTATTATTACATTGGAATAACTTTTGTATCACGGACTACCCTATACTTAATGAAATTCTTCTCATTATTCCATTCTTTATTATTATGTTGGAATAACTTTTATACATCTGCAATCTGCATACATGGTGAAATTCTTCATTATTCCATTCTTTATTATTCTCGTTGGAACATCACATGCGTGCGTTTACGCATAACTTTGGTTCCGTTATTTATTATTACATTGGAATATCACATGCAATAAGTTTACGCATGACACGTTTCCATTAATTATTATTACATTGGAATATCACATGCAATGCGTTTACGCATGACTGGTTCTCATTATTTATTATTACATTGGAATAACATATACGTGCGATCTATCGCATGCCTGGTGATTTCTTTTGTTATTCCATTCCTTATTATACTCAGTTGGTTAAAGTTTTGGCTTTTATACTCCATGAAATTAGTGGAATATCCTTGATATTTGCACTTCATCCAGTATCTTTTCATGGAAATATTCTTCTGAGCATTCTTGAGTTTTACCCCACAAAGCAGTATCATATTGACAATTTGGACGTTATTGGTTCCTGGATAAATTAATTTTTGAACTTGTTTTATTGAATTCTTATATCATTGTCATCATCCTCATGTTTATATTATGTTGAAAGTCATTTGTGGCCTGTAATGCATAGATGGACTTGGTATGATTATGACTAGGGATTATTCAGTATAATCATGACCGTAATGTTACAAATGATGTGGTAAAAGTTCTCATTGGCCCGTGCATTGATGGATAGTTGTTGGCATGATCATTACCATTGATGTATACACAAATATCCTTGGCCCGTAGTGCATGGATAATTTGTGGTTGTGATACTAATGAATATCATTGGTCGTAGTACAGGGATGATGTGGATTATATATTAAGTTGAGTCCTAGCGATAAAAGTGATGGAAAAACCTTTTAAATAATAGAAGATAGTAGATTGCAATCTCTACTTGACTCTTTTAATGGGTTGCTTGATCCGCTGCAGTTAAACTTGATGTTTGTTATATTGTATCAGTTTAACACTGTTAAAGGCTAATGATAATTCATTCTGCATTATCTTAGTCATAATATTTCTTACTGGGCTAGTTAAGCTCACCTTTTTGCTTTCATTGTTCTCTTCAGGAAATGAGAACGTAGCAGGGACTAGTCGGAGAACAAAGTGACGGTCCAGATGATAGCATTAGTAGTCCTCACTATTCTATGAAATAGTGTGATAATAAATATATTGAGGACTTATTTTGAGTTTGAATACTATCTAGAAGACAATATTTGTATTAAAACTCACAGTTCATGTTGTATATTTAAGATTGTATTTGTATTTTGTACCATGTATTTGGCGACTCAGAATAGGTGATGTATACCTATTTTGGGGGCGTCACAGTTGGTATCAAAGCTTAGGGATATGATCTCTGGCTGAGATGTGAGACAAGAACTAGGAGGGGAGAAACGGAGAATTCCTTCGCTAGTATGACCTACCTAAATTTATTTGGTATTTAATTGGTCGGTCAGAGTATAGGGATAATATGTGATATGTTAATTAACCCTTTTTTGTGACAGTGTTTGAAAATGGCATCTGAAAATGTTTAGATCAGCAATGAAGCACATGAGACCGCTTGAGTCACCAACGATCAATACCGGGATAATGTGCAACGGAAGACAATAATCCTCGGGTAAATAACAACAACCGTCGGATGATGAGCGATGGGATGTTTAGAGGCTTTATGCAATTTATGCAACATCAAAAAGAGAGACTCTGTTCAAAATATAGGTGGAAATAATGGCAACCCACAGTCGGTCACCGCTAAGCAGTTCAAGGAGCTGGGACCACCGGAGTTTTTGGGAAAGCCAGAACCACTTAAGGCGGAGACGTGGTTAAAGAAGATCACCAAGATATTTAATATCTTGGGATGCACAGAAGAAGCAAAAGGTTCCTTCGCCACCTTTATATTGCGTGAAGAAGGCGATTCTTGGTGGGAATCAGTAAAAGCGTACTCACTTGACTGGCGCACTCAAGATGTCTTGGGAGAAGTTCCAAGAGTTGTTCAACGACAAGTACTTTCCCGAAAGTATTCGTCACATGAAGGAGGTGGAGTTGTTGGAGCAAAACAATATGACCGTGTCACAATACAAGGCTAAATTTGCGGAGTTATCCCGGTTTGCATCCCATTTGGTCGATAATGAGGAGAGAATGACGCGAATGTTTCTAAGAGGTTTGAAACCCGAGATACGTCAATATCTTATCTTTCATAAATTGTGTTTGTATTCAGATGTTGTGAATAGGGCTCAGTTATTGGAGCGCGATAATGAGTCAGCACAATCAAAAGGCAATGACCAACAACACGATAATAATCGTACCTGTGGCAACGGCCATCGGAGCAATGATAACCATCGTGGGAGAAATTATCATGCCAAGAATGGTAACCACTTCGGTGGTAATCATGGCCAAGATAATAGGAGTGGAAATTTCAAGAAGAGAAGGTTCAACAATGATGAAAAGACAGCAGCACCAACACCCATTTTCAAGGAAGGAGAACGACCACCGATCGTATGTTTCAAATGCGGACAGGAGGGACACATCCGTCCAAACTGTACGCAGCAATCCAAAACGTGTTTCAATTGCGGAAGAGAAGGTCACCTAGCTCGATTTTGTCGTGTAGTGAAGTCAAGTCCAGCTGGGATAATGATGTCAAAGGATGTCTCAGACAAGTCAAAGCCAGTAGTTTAAGTGAGAGCGTTTGTCGAGGAACCCGAACGAAGTTATCACGGGTAAGTTAATCATAAACGCTTACGAAGTCTATACCTTATTCAATACCGGTTCTACCCATTCTTTTATCTCTCTTGCTTGCGCTCAACGTTTAAATTTGACTCCGGAGATATTAGACTTTGACTTATCAATTAAAACTTCGTTAGTAGAAACCTTCGTTACCTCCATTGTTTATAAATCTTACTGATTCAAATCGACACTTTCACGTTACCTGTCGATCTTATCTCTTTGAAAATAGAGAGTTAAATAAGGATAATAAAAAAGTTTGATAATAATTTGTTGATATATTCTTCAAAGTTGGGGATAGAGAGTTTATTAGAAAAACTATTGTGAATGTTCTTAGAGTTGTGCACAAAAATTAAGGAAATAATTGTATAATATTAAATATAGTATTAATTATTTATAATATTCTTTACCATATATTTATCTCATACTTTCCATCTCATCTGGAACATTTCTCATGAAGGGTAAATTTGAAAAGATTGTGGTTAATTCTTATAAATTATATAAAATATCAAATAATTTAAAAAAAATAAAATCATCTAAAACGTCATATATTATGGGACGGAGGGAATAATAAATATTTTTGTGTTTTAACATTATATTATCAATATTAGAAATATTTTTATTTCTAAATTATACATATATTAGCCTCATCCAACACACGCTACCAGTATAATTAGTGCGACCATAATAAAATACAGATTTTATGAAATTTAGAAGACAAAGTAAAAAAATATAAATAATTAAATTATAAAAGATAAAATAATACACATGTATAAACTTGCAACACTAAACGGAAAATATATATATATATATATCTTGCGAATTTATGCATTAACTTCTAGTCTGAATTACGTGAATAATTATTAATTATAATTTTTTATTAAATACGTAATGTGATTAAAATAATTATTAATTTACTCTTTTCGACCATTATTCTTAAAATACATAAGTCAATTGGATAAAATTTTATATCCATTAATTTATCTTTTACCCAAATCTACTCAAAAATAAGTTGTAACCCAATTATGCCATTTACCAAAGCGGCGTATGACGGTTATATTGATAGATATAGTGATAAATTACAAAGAATGCATTTAATAAGGATGTCCCAAAAGTTTCATCACTTTTTGAGCTTCCTGTGTGTGCTTGTAATACCTTTGTCGTATAATATATGAGGTTTTAAATTATTTTATTTTTAAAAAATTATTTTATATTTTATATAATTTAGAAGAATTAATAATAATTTTTTTAAAGTTATTCGTCATGAGAAAATATTACAGATGAGATAGGGTATGAGATAAGTACTCTATCCGTCCTTTAATATTAGTCGTTTTAGAATTATGCACAAGTAACAATTGTTTATATTGTCTTTGTATTGAAAAAGATAATATTATTTATTGGGCAAAAAATAGTAACAGAACTAAAGTTATATTTAATATTTGGAGTAATATTGGAAACTAAATAATTAATGCTTACTTGAAATTCTCAAACGACTCAACAAAAATACTTTTCTAAAACGACTTATATTAAGGAACGAAGAGAGTATATGATAAAGAGTATTATAGACAATTAATATTATATTTAATTCTAAAATATCATATATTATAAGAAAGAGGAGTAATGTTATCATAATTCAAATGGTGTGACTTTTTCAAATTTTACTTGAAACTTAATCATATTGTCATGGAAATTATATCCATTTTTTTTCTTATTACATTATATATGAGATGAAATTTCATTAGGCTTCTTAATAAAATGATCATGATTTATATTTATATTATAAAGCGATCATGACTAATTTGGTGTAATCGTGTCACATTATTTTATTTTCTCTCTTTCGCCCCTATAAGTTTAATTATATTATTATATTCTCTTTTTATATTATTTTTTTCTTTTTATTCAGTCCTTTAAATTTTACAAATTTCTATTTTATCCCCCCACATAATTTATAGCATCGCTTGTGTCGTGCTAGGCTGCTAGCATGCATAAAAAAGAGTAATAACTTATATCAAAATAATACCAACCGTTTTTAGGCGATTGATGATTTATTTTAGTTTGTAAATTGTAACGTTTAGACTGCATTCAATTAATGGCTCTAAAAACTATTTCATACAAGTGAACGTTTTGATTTAATATTAATTTCTCATATTAAATTTAAGATTTTAGAATAAATACTTATCTTTTCCGGAGGTAGAGATATTACACCATAATGTCGTCAATAAATGTAATCCACCAAATTCAAATAAATAAATGTAATTAGTTACAAGAGTAAAATACACTGACACCCCCTGTAGATAATCATAATAGCACTCACCACCCTTCTAGTTTTTTAAGTAACGATCGATCTTACAGATACTATATATGTAATATTCACTACTCCTAGTGTGGTTGACCAACTAATATTTAAAAATATTTTTAATATAATGTCTAATACACCCTTCAAGTTATAATATTTAATTTCTCCACTAAATATGAATTTGTATATCATAATTTTTACTTTACTTGATCTAATTAATTAAATTATGAAATTGTGCAATAAATAACATAAAAGTTAAAAAATAATAAATATTCATTTTATAAGGAAAATAAAGTCATACAATTTTACTAATTAAATTTCTCAAATATTAAAATTTACGTGATATATATTCAAATATTTTTTGTAATTAAAAAGTATAATGTTAATACCCATAAAATTATAAATTAACATAAAAAAATAATAAATATTTTTTTCAAATATTAAAATTTATGTAAAACAAACTTATTATTACAATTTAAACGAATCTTATTACTCATATAAAAAAAGGATTAAAAATTATATTAATTATTTTTCTCATATATTAAACTAAACATAAGTAACACTTAAACATAATTATTTACAATAAAAATGACAAATGTTGTTATTCAAAAAAAATGAAAAATATATTAAAAGAATTTTTTTTTTTACAAGATAGAGGTAGTAATAATAAATATAATTATATTTTTTTATTTAACATTACATAAAAACAACGTCAATCAGATACTAAAAAATGTAATCAAAATCATAAACATCCCAATTTTTATATATACTCAATAAAATTTAACATATAAAAATTATAATATGAAACTAAAAATTCAAATAATATTTTTTTGTTGTTAAGCACAAAAAACTAAACTATCAATATACTCAATCACTCTAATTAGAATAGCTTCATTAATAATTTAATTAAATTTTTTTAATATTTGTATCACTTATCCAAAAATATGTGTTAATTAAACTAAATTAGTTTTTTTATAAGTTACCAACAATTTAAATGAGATAGTTTTAATTACAAATAAAACTATAATTAAAATGTATTGTATTAAAAAAAGAATAATTAAACACACACACACACACACATATATATATATATATATATAAGGCTAAATAGATAAAGTTATATATTTACCCTTGTATTTTATCAAATTTTAATTACTAAAAGAATACAATCATTTTAAAATGAAATTAAAAATAAAAAATATGGGAGCGATTAGCATGAAGTTAATTTTGGTCAATTGACCAATACAGTGTAGACACGCAGTTCGGGAGGTGATATATCTCTGCTTGTCAACATTGTATTTGTCAATTGACCAACTTACCATAAAATTAACTTCATTATAATCAGATCTATAAAAGACACTCCCTCTCATATAGGGTACACAATGGTGTGGTTTATTCGGTCACCAGCTTAGTAACGTTTATCGTGATAGAATTTATAGAATTTGAATCTTCAAACGCACCACATAATTTTTTGTACGTTGTGTTTGAGTAGTTCGACTTGAGGGGTGTTTGATAAAAACTGAATGAATCTAAATCTAAATCTGAATCTGAATCTGAATGAAAAAAGTTGTTTGATAATTAACATATTTGAAATATTTGAATGACAAAATTTTATTAGTTTATCCCTCTAAAAAAATTCAAAGTTGTTGTAGATTTATTTAATATTACTTAATATAATAGTTAATATTTTTTTTTAATATTTTTTTACTTTATTCAGTTGCTCATTCAACCATTCAGTCAAAAAAAATTGACTTAGCCATTCAATTCAATCATCTGACCGATTCAGCCATTCAAATAATTTTTTCTCAAAATAAATGTATTTAATGGCTGACCGATTCAACCATTCAACCATTCAGATATATTCAGTCCTAAACAGAGAATCCCTTAATAGACTTACCTTTACTTTAATGATCCAATTATCTTACCCCTAATACTGTGATTTATATTTGGAACAGGTTGCTACTCGACAAATAAGATTTTAAAATAGTATACTCCAACTTAAATGCAAAATAAAAGCCATTAAATGTAAAAGTTTTAAATCCTCAAATTAATCTCTCTGCATTGTACACTGAAAATTAGTACCATCAAAATTTAATTGCTGATTTCAGAGAGAGAAAAAGACTTCATAAGACTTTAAGTACCACCACCACCACCTTTATTTCTCATGGCTATTGATATTTATATCTATCACCTAATTTACAATTTTAAAGGTCAGAATATCAAACACTTTATTTCTCTCCCTCTCCCAAGGTAGGTTTGGATTAGATGCATGCATTAATTTAGGGATTATATGTCTAAAGGAAGAGGTTTTAGTGGCTCAACACATGGACCCACCAAGCTTCACTAATGTACTAGTACTAATATTTAATAAATGCATTTAATTTTGGTTGAATTTTTTTTATTACTTGACCATTTTATATCCTCCTACGTTAGCCATGATTTGAAAGAAATCATGTGAATTTAAATATTATATTTAATAATAAAGGTCAAGAATTCATGCCTAAAAAGAAATATATATAAAATAACTTAATTAGTCTTAAAGGGTCCATATGAGCTCAAATATTTGCAAAAAAATGTCAATATTCTTGTTTTACATGATATATTCTGAGTTTTATTTGGGGTCTTAATTAATTTAGTTTTTTATCTAAAATGCAAAATAATATAATACTAAATAGAATAAATTATATTTTATGACAATACTCAAAAAATATAATTATAATGCCACATTATTTGAGTTTATTTAAGAATTTTTTTTGAGATTTTGTTTAACTCTTAATATCTCTTAACAATTCCACATTTGTTTTGGTAAGATGGTAAAATTGTTTGATAAAACTTTGTTTGTCTCTTATCGTCTCTTAATAGATAAGGAAAAAATATAAATTTAAATCATTAACAGTTGTTTCTTAATAAAAAATTTAAATATATGAAGTCCTAATAAATTGTGTACTCTCTCCATGCCAACCTTTTAAAATTATTATTGATTTTTGAAAATTAATTTGAGATATTTTAAATTTATGTTTTATACTTATAATTAATTACCAAATAATTTTTTAAATTAAGATATTATTTCAGTCAAATAATTTAATTTTATTCAAATATACTAACTATTCAAATCTTAATTACTTAATTTTATAATTTACACATAAATAATTGATATTTGTTAAAATAGTATATTATATATATATATATATATATATATATATATATATATATATCAAATCACCAAACTCCCACTCTCTTTCTAAATTAAATGGCCAATAAAATAACCAACAACCTTGGGCTATCCGTAGGAGTATAAAAGTTAAATAAAGAAAGGGTATTTAAATTGAAGTATACAACGATGGAGTAGTATGGAGTCCTAATTACTAACTAGAGGTCCAAATAATTTTAAATTAAATTATTATTTTTATTCAAAAGTATATATTTATTATTTATTTTTTAATATTAAATTAATATTTTTTGAAATTTAATATAAATTATTTAATTTTAATCACTAGAATGATAAAATTTGTAAAAGATTTTTATTTTAAACACGATTTACGGACCGAGAGATATTATTACTTCAAATTGTTCAAACAATCAAGAAAAGAACACTAGAATGTGCATCTTTAATTTTATTTGTTATACTAATATTTATTGTTTTATAATTTTTAGGAGTAATAAATTAAGTTAATTTAAAATTGTGACGCCCCCAAAATAGGTATACATCACTTATTTTGAATTGTCAATACATGGTACAAAAACAACTACAACTTTATTATTACAACAGTAAAACTGTGAGTTTGAATACAAATATTATCTTCTAGACAATATTTATTCTCAAATAAATTTTCATCACATTTATTGATACATTATTTTACAAAAATGGTGAGGACTACTAAACAACTCTCTCTAAAACCTTCATTCCATACTCCAGGCTCAAATCTTTCTTATATTACTAGCCTCCGAGGAGGAGAAAAATGGAACAAAAAGGAAAAGGGTGAGCTCAATTAGCCCGATAAAAAATATTATGACTAAGATAATATACAACAAATTATCGTTAGTCTCCGAGCGGAAAAAATCTAATAGAATACAATAAACAACAAGTTTTAAATCAATTTTCATGTGAAATAATAATTCATTAGAAGAGTTAAGTAGAGAATGCAACCTACTATCTTACATATATGAATTTAAAAGTTCATCGTCTATCTTTTATCCTGTAACATCAATCAATATATATACGGAATCAAATATTCATCTTTGCACTACAGCCAAAGATATTCATCGATTAATTATGTATTCATCTAAACACTGCTCATCTTTGCACTACTGAGCCAAAGATATTCATCGAAATCATTCATCTTTTGCACTACAGGCCAAAGATATTCCATAATATCATCATTTAAGACTGAGGATGATGAAAAATATTTTTTTAAAGAAACGAATCTAGTGAAACATAATGACAAGGATTAATGATTAAGGATTCATACTTTGTTTTATCCACGTCCAAAAATACCTCAAAAATAATCATAGTGGTGTAAAATTCAAGAATGATCAAAACATGGATACAATCAAAGCTAGTATCCAGAATAGATATTTTGACGAAAAAGAAAAATTTTTATTTTTTCGATGAATAGTCTTAGTATTAAGTAATAATCAGAGTATCGTGAATAGTAACCCAGACACTAAAAATTCTAAATTTGATTAAAAAGTTCAGATCAATACTTGGCATAATGATATTAAAGAAATAATATCATTCTGAAAAAATAATATCCTTACTTGAAAAGACAATGATTAAACTGGAATCTTTGGATATAAAGCTATAACTTGAACTTGCACCGTATAGCAATACTCAAAATACTCACAAGAATACGCTCGATAATATAGAGAGAGAAAATTTTAGTTTCTTGTGTGATTTTTAATTCTAACCTAAGCACCTATTTATGAAAAATGCTTAGAAACCAAAAGCGAAAAATTTAATAAAATATTAATAAATTTATATAAATCATACATAAACTTGAAAATTCTGATTTCACATATTTTTTCAACACATGTGCCCACCAACCAACCACAAAAAACGTTTTTATTATTTTAAACAATTAAAACTTCGAAAAACCAATTATTTCGGAACTCCAGAACTTCAATAATTCACAATAAATAGCTCTTTTGTCAAAAAATTCGAATCTCGTGAGTTTTTATAGGAAATTCAATTCTCTACAACTTTGTAGAAGAAAGTTTTTCTAAATTCCAAATAGAAATTGACCAAAAAATCCATAAGCAGACGATTTTACAAGCTATAATCAAATTTCGGTCGAAATGGGGTCCAATGAAACATGTTTAACATGTTTTAAACATTTATTACAACAAAAATCTCTTTTCTCCTCGTATACTCATATATCACACATTCATTGTAAAAATATCACCATTATTATATTATTAAAAATATAATAATATATTTAAATGAATTATTTTATCAGAAAAAGATAAAATTTTAATTTTCAACAATTGTCACATTAAAAATTTTCTCCATCTATATCCACATAAAATCAATATTTTTCTTATCATATAAATTAATAATTAATTATTCATAAATAATATTACAGAATCACAATATTGACAACCAGGCAGTTCCCAGGAAAGAGGGGGTTTTTCAATAAAAAATTTTCCTTACTAGCGCGCAATTAGGTGACCAAACCTCTCCTTAGACAAAACTTTCTAGACATTGCCAATAATGTTATCCAATAATATTATTCAGATAATATGAATTATTGCTTCGATAATGAAAAATACTGTGTAGTGACAATTATTGAAACAACAGTAATATAAAATATCAACACAACAATTATTGAATCAATAAAATAAAATACTTAACAGTAATTACTGTAACAATTATTGAGTAGTGCCTTCTTACGTAAGAATCAATAATTGGTGCGATCTGGAAATGTCTTCTTGTCTGACAATGCCAGTATTCGTGTTTTTAATCACCGGGTATTCCAACGGTGATTAATTGAGAATAACTACGCCAGTTATTTATAAATAACTTATATTTGTCGCTTTCTTCATCCAATCGCTTTCAATGTATGGGGCCATAAAAGATCAAGCTACCGTGCATTGAATATTCCCCGACAAAGATCTTAATATTCCACGACCAAACGAATATTCCCAAACGATAATGAATATTTTATAACCACTTGCTTATTCAAATATTTATGTATTTTACCCATAACTATCCATATTAATCAAATCAATCCTTACTATTTCAAAATAATAAATAGAAGAAAATAAATTTCATTTATTAATAATTTGGGATCTTACAAAAATTATTCAAATTTATTTTTAAAAGTGGATAAAATATCTTATAATTTGGAAAGGTGATATTGCTGTGTATATTTTATTTATGTATAGTCTGTCAAAATTACGTGATTTTAACCGATTTATTTTGACAAATTAAAAAAAAATAGTTTCTCTTCTTCAAAATCAAAAACAAATCTGATAAAATCACTTAGTTTTGGCAGACTGTACACAAATAAAATATAAATGTATATACACAACTGTGTAGTATACAGTCGCCTATGAAACGGTTTGTTGGGCTATGGAATAGATATTCTGGCCTATAGCGACAGTTGAATCGTCGCTATAATTCAAAAATTGTCTACACACTTGTATATATACGATAGTAGCTTATATATATTTTTAATTCGTTAATGAAAAAGCTATACTACTCAAATTCTAAAATACAGAATAAGACATGAATGTATTTAAATTTTATTTATTTATATTTTTATTTCTATTAAGAGATAAAAATATAAATAGATAAAATTCAAATACATTCCCATCTAATTTTTATGTACGGATAGAGTTTTTGCTTTATTAATGAATTTTGTGTCTTTGTAATAAATCACAGCTGTCCACTAGCAATACCTTCTTCATCATCTTCATTATGCCCATTTAATGCCGCCATTACTGACGGCCCCTCGTCCTCTCTTTCCATTAATTCCCCCAACTCCTCCATAAATACATATACACATACAAATTCCTCAGCCCCTTTACTAGGTACTCCATTTACAAATTATTATTATAATAATTATAATTATAATTATTAGTATATATCTATGTATATAATATATATGTATATATAAGGGGTTGGAGTTGAACCCATCAAATCCTCTCTGTCTTTTAAGTTTTTTGAGTTTTTCTCTGTTTATTTCTCCGTGCAAAGGGATTTTTCTTTATAAGAAAGTGATGGCGGCGGATGTAAGTTATCTTGTTCGGATAATGAATGGCTATAAGGAAGAACAGCAACAGCAGCAGGGTGGAAAAGCGAAATCAACATCCCTGATCACCCGGGATTTACTGGGTGGTTGTTCCGCCATTGATTCCAAGGAATTGGACCTCGATCTGCAGGTCCCTTCTGGGTATGAAAAGCGGCTCGATTTGAAGGTACTAGTAGTATTTCTTAAACTTAATATTATGTGTTATTTATGATCAATGATCTTATGAATTGAATGGAATAGGTTAAGTCTTTTTGGTTTTTGTGGGAATTTTAGAGAACCCATTTGGATATCGATTAATCAACAAAATTGGTTTTTCAGTATTTTGTTGTCATTTTTAGTGTATATATGTGTGTGTGTATTTGTGTGTTCTTTTTTTCAATCAAACAGTACTGAGTTTGATATACGTGGCTTTGTTTTGGATATGACGAATTTGGTATTTCTAATAGAGTCTCATCAATCTATATATTGCTCAAATTTACTCATTGTTTGTATATATACGTTAGTATTTGGAATTTCTATTAATATTTTTTGATTTGTAGTGTACTCTTTTATGTTCATGGGAAATTTGATCAACATTAATTGTTGAAATTGATTAGCAAATGATGTGTTTAATGTATTTAAATGAATTTGATTCATTCATTAATTTTCTGATTCATTCCAATATCTTTAAATGAACCATTGACAGTTAGTTTCATTAAAATCAGTTAATTTTCTGATTCATTCCAATATCTTTTTGTTAGACTATTATGCATGTGTACGTGATTATGTGCATGTAGTTACATTTGTTAAGAGCAGAATCAACAGATTGTTTTCAAGTTTATAAATTTTAAATGTACAAAAAGGTTTGTCAGTACTTTTTTCCTGAGGTAGAAGATTCTTCAGCAGCTTTTAATTTAGTAATCTCTATTCAGTGTTGGAAAGATTAGAATAATATAATATGGTGATTGACTGATGATGTATGAATATTATATAATTTTTTAATCAAAATTTTCATCTTAATTTCTGGTATATAATGTTGTAACATCTGTTTATATCATCATTAACTATTATTCTGTTCTATTTTGAATTGATCTGTGTCTCCATTCCTTAATAACAGAGCATTTAACCCTTTTTGACAATTAATGCTTCACTGAATTAAACTAGTATTATCTTTTTCAAAAAATATTAAAATATTTTCATATGCATTCCACCTTTGATCTTACATTGATATATATTTAAATTATTGCAGTCAGGAAAGGTGTATCTACAGAGATGTAATTCTCAAAATACATCAGCTTCACCATCAGAACGTAAGCACCAAACCAATCAAACAGTTCCAAAGCTTCAAGACTTGAACTTTCCACCGGCATCAAAACAACCTTTGAACCTGTTTGATGACACCAGCTTGGACCTAAAGCTTGTCCAATCATCTTCACCACCAACATCATCCAATTACCAGAGTGTGTGCACTCTTGACAAAGTAAAATCTGCGCTTGAAAGAGCAGAGAAAGAAACTATCAGAAAGCGCTCAATATCCATGTCACAATCATCGTCACCGTCAAATTCATCATCCTCAGTTAAAGATCCTGATCATATGGACTTAGAGGAGAAGTCTTCTGCCTCTTTTGCAGCTGGCTGTCCCAGTTGCCTGCTTTACGTGCTAATATCAAAGAGCAACCCTAAATGCCCTCGCTGCAATATGATTGTTCCATCGCCTATGCCGCTGAAGAAACCTCGAATCGATCTCAATATATCAATATGAGCTTGAATATAACTGTTTTATGGTTAAATCAGCATTTTTGTATATAATAGGAATTATTTTTGTAATTGACAAAATGATGATATATGACTACATTTTGAAGAATGTTCTTACTATTTCTCAGAAACATAAATCTTTGTTGATTTTCTCTCCATTTACTTGTCATCCTCTATTTGTTAGTAGAATATGATGCAAATATTTGTGTAAGAAAATTGCAGAAATAAATCAGTAGCATTTTTAGTTTATTGTCTTGAAGCAATATTTGGCACTAAGGCATTGTTTATTGAAGCATGTTTGGCTTTGTAAATTATTGATGCATAGGATTATCAATAATTAAGTGGCAGCATTTGGCTGTTGGATTTTGTTGCTGTATTTGAACTATATGTTGATGTTGGCTTTCCTTTGACATGCAGTTCTCAACCTATTTACAAGAAAGATGCATTTGCTCCATGTGGACCTTATCTGGGTGAATCTGAATCTTCTTGTACTTGAATTATCAGGTATCCATGCACCAACTCAGCTAAAATATCGTTTTATGTATATAAATGTTTTTTTTTCACTTTCTATTTTGCAATGTTCTTTTATTATTCATAATATGCCCTTGATTGTAACAAAACACTCTTCGATATCAGAAAGGTGCCTTGTATCTTTAAACTTCAGTAATGTAATTGTAGTGCAGTAAAAGTGTCTGAAAAGAAATATCTACCTACTAAATTTGTAAAGGTGATAGACATTTTTGAGGTTGCTTCGTGAACCCAATTATGGCATTTAGTACATTTTACTATACACCTAACATACATTAAATGGGAATTAAATTTTTTGAAAGTGCATATATACCTACCTTCTGATCAAAAGAGTTGAATGCCAACTTATTTTCAACCAATTTTTTCTGAACATATTAATATCAATTGATCATGTTGATCTGTTCTTGTGTGTTGAACTTATCAAAATAAAATATATTTTAAAAAAAAATAATAATATGTTGTTGCGTGTTGATAAAATCTTACTGAATTAGTGATTCCCGCTGTTTTTTCTGGTTAAAGATACTATGCCTGCAACTCAAGTTAGGGGTATTTATTTATTTATTGTAAAGTCAAATTTAGAGATGGCAAAATCGAAGTTTGATACCTTTAATTGTGATCACGTTACTTATTAAACTATATCCTTTACTACTTGAATTATCAACCTCAAACTTGTGGGCACTGTTTGGCCCCAGGACCTAAATGGCCTTGTTTGAAATGATTAAAATTAATTTCAGGTGACATTATTAACGTATAAAGTTGAACATGCAGGATATATATTTTGGTCTGTGAATACATTAAATTTAGTTTAATTTCGTATCTGCAATTAGGCTAGGGTTGATCCCCTGCTGATGGTAGTTTGGAGTTGTCAAGGTTCCTCAGTTGATCAAACAAAACTGTTCCTAGTTAAAATTTGTCTAGTTCTGCTGAAAAGTTACTATAAAATTTAAGGATAAAATTTCTCACTCATTTATTAATGAGTGTTATTATATATGAGATAAATTCATGTCGATACTAAATACCGACGTATGGGCAATAAAGAAGGGACACATGTATTACTGATTTATCTTATCGCTTATAGTTGCACATTAGTCTCAATCATTTGACATAAAAGTCAACATATATCATTTTCCTTTATTAATCGTGGATTTATGCTAAGGTTTGTAGGTAGAGAGTGCCTATATTCTTAAACCTGCTAATTTATGGATGTTGCAATGCATGCGTTATTAAATAAAGTTGAATTTTATGTACCTTATTAAGTTTGATTTTGATTTCAAAAGTCATTAATATTTTCTAAAAAGAAATTCTTGGAACAATTTTATTTTCTGGTGTTTGACTTAGTTGCACACGTGTGTATACAAGTGTCTGTGTGTGTACGTGTGTGTGAGAGATATTTAATTACTATATCATTTATGAGGAGAACAACTTTTGTTGACAAAGTTTTAAGAGTCATGGATCATTAATGAAAGATCCATTAATATCAGAAAGTGACTTGTATCCATGCAGTTAGAGTGCTCATGCAGCAAGATGTCATCCTTTACTAGCTTCAGGAACTTTAACGTTACATAAATAGATCCTGTATTACTCTTTTACTTCTCTGCTGACTCTTTCTAAGATGAAAAGATATTGTGCCTTATTAATATATGATTGAAAAGAGCATCCACCTAAACTTTGTCATAAAAATAAAAATAATACTCCCTTGGTTCAAAAATACTCGTTACAGCAATATTAAAATTTTCAAAATTTATGTGATTAATACTTTTATGAGATATTTTTGTAATGATAATACTTTTGTTTTTAATACTTAGATGAATGAAATGGATTCATATCCGTTTAATTTTAAAAATATTTAAATTGACTTCAAAAATTAAAATAGCTTTTATATTTTGGGAGCCGACAGTTTTATGTTTGATTTGATTTGATTTGTTCATCAAGTTAATTAAATTGTGGTATTTACTGTAGCAATTCATTTATACACTCAACCCTTAATAGATGAGAATTACAGTACTCCTACTTTTATATGTTATGATCCTTTTAAATAGGCACACCTACCATTGCAGTTAATGTATGTTTTTGCCCATTACTATGTATTTATTGGTATATTAAATTTGATTCAGCAACCTCTTGTAGACTTGTCATTTAATCAATTAGATCCAATTCAAATCCAGCTACTCACCTGGATAATGGATTTGATGTTCTGTTATTTCAAATTAAGATTAGTGGTCAAGTCATATTTTATACAGAGATGAAAATACCATTTAATATTTCTGTTAGTACTATGAAAGTTTAATTGCATATAGATTTGAGTGACTCTACAGTTTCATATTTGTTGCATCTATATAATAGCTTACTTGTAGCATCATAAAATAAGTTCATATTAGCTCAGGTTCTTATAACAAAAGGTTTAAGACAAATTTAGTGGTACCTTTTAGTTATCTTGAGCTTGATTAGATATGGATTTAATGCAAACGAAACCGCCTATAAGGACGGTTTTATCCGTCACTATATCATAGAAAGTCGGTTTTCTATGCTAAAGCGACGGACAAAACCGTCGCTATAGCCGGTTCCTTGGATAGAGCTGAGCGGATTTAATGATACTATTATTAAAATTTGTTGCAGCTGATAGTTTGGTTTTAACTATAAATTGTTTTATTTCGGTGCTGTTTTTTATGTGTAGTAGATATGTAATGGTATGGAGACGGTCTAATGAGGCCATAACAAAAAGTTTTAATACAAACCTAGCTTCTATGTGTTATAGGTGGGCAATACAGCATAATCAAGGTAGTATGCCTTTTTCTGGAAAGAAAATACTCCCTCCGTCCCAAAATGAGAGTTACATTTATATTTGTAAACTATAAATTGACATGAAGCTGCCATTACTTGATATTCTTAGTTGATTTGTCAATGTTAGGGATAAGTTTGAAAAAATCAAAAATTAAGCTGCTGTTCCTTATATTCTTTAGCTGATTTGCCAGGGATAAGTTTGTAAAAATAAAAAATTTCTTAAGAATTGTCCTTTTTATAAATATATCTCTAATTTTGAGATGGAAAATTTTTGGGACGGACGGAGTAATAAGTAAATACTCAAGTATGAGATGGGATCACAGTGAGCCCACACGAGACCTGGTCAGTGTACTTGGGTTTTGGAGGCTTGAATGTGGCATATAAAAGGTGAGTACAGAATACTATAAAATAAACTGTAGATGAGATGAAAATCTTTACCTCAATTCTAGTGTTGCAGTTGTAGCTAATCTGAAGATTGTTTACTAAGTTTACAGACTTTTGATGACCTTAGTATGTATTTTGTCTTAGTTCTGTTTTAACTTTTGATTCTTGAGTACTGCTATTTTCTTGAATTCCTTGATCAAATGGCCAATATAGAATATTCCTTGATCAAATGGCTAATATAGAATATGTTAAATTATGATGTTTCAGCCATTTATAAAAACCTTACGGCAGGTCTAGCCTAATTGGTTGGCAGTTCTCCCGGCCATGCGTGGCTAAGCAAACGGCATGTGTGGCTGTGTTCGGAATGACGCTGATGTCAAGTATTTAAGTATCCACATTGAAAAATGTAGGATACTTCGATACATAATATATAAAGTTCTATATAAATAGGACATTCACTTGTGACTTTAGTTAGCCTGTGATGACCCACGAAGACACTATCGAAATAATGGATTAAATCTTGATACATTATGATTTGATTGTAACTTGGAATTTGACCCGGGTTGTTACTGTATGAGTTTCACCACAAGCTGTAATATGCAACAATCATTTTGTTTCCCCCTTTTAAAGTTAAAGAGTAAAGTACATAGTTTTCATTATCAACTTGTTCACTCACTATAAACTTTGTTGTCGGCTACAACTATCTATCGTTATTATTCATATTTTGTTCAAACAGCTGAATCATCATACATCTTGTTGGCTCTTAATTAAGCCATACTTGTGAGATCTCATTCTTTTGCAGCTAAACGGGTACCAGTACTTCTCAAAGAGCCAGCAGAGCAAATGAGGTATTAATATCTCTTCCATAACTTGGTACATGTTAGCATCAGTCAACTAAATCTATTATGAGGGGTATGCTATTCAATTCTTTGTTGGCTAAATCATCATCGTATTATATATTCCTTTGTCTTGAAAATTTGATGCCTAATCGTATTATGTCAATTTTTTTGTATTATAATTTGTTGACATGTCCAATTTTAGCATGAGCATGGCATAAAGTTTCAGTCGGTTCATTATGTGTCATGGGAAAGTTGATACTTGTAGTAGTGATAATTACCAAACTTATAAATTTGCTTAGTACCCCACCCCACTCCACTCCACTCCACTCCACTCCACTCCTCATTTGAGTCCACTTTTTAGGGCTTAAATATACTTTAAACCATTAAATTTGTCGGATTTTAGAACTTAAAACCATAATGTTTCAATTTTAAGATATTGGATCTTAATCCCTTAATTTCTATAAATAATTTTTTTGACAACTAAATTTAGCATTTCACTACACCAATCGTGTCTATAATTTATAGAAAATTTAGGAATAGTAAGATTTAATGTTTTACAACATAAATATTTGGGTTTAAACTCTAAAATGAGAAAAAATTTAAGATTTTGAAATGTATTCAAGTCACTTTTTAGTCATAGTAACATAGAGTAACACAATATTTTTAAATTTGTTATCGTAATTTTATTATTATACCATATTACTAACTAACAACTTATTATGTCAGAGTATAACTGGAATAAAAATATATCATTTTGAAATGAGTAATGCTAGGGGTACCAATTATATACAAAAAATTGTGTACACAGTATAAAAACAAGAAAAAATAGGGAGCGAGATTTACAACCAAATATTTTACACATTTTGATTGGCAAGGAATTTCCTAATTCCTTGTATTAAATTCATGAGGCAAATATATTGGAATATGGTTGAATTTTATTAATGAAAGAAAACAGCATTTAACCAAGTTTTGTGGAAAGGTATGCATTTGTTTATTGTTGGGAGTGTTTTTTCATTAATTTAAACCTAACACATGATAAATGAATTTGTATTAATTAATAAATGTTGTTACATGTGGTTGCCACCTAAATGATTTGATGAGGTGATGGAAATATATTATTTTTAGTTTATTCAATCATATAGAAAGTTAATATATAAATATAAAAAAATTTAAACATCAAGGGCCAGTGAAAGGTATATCATTTATGAATGTAAATGCTTAAAGTTTCTTGCCATTAAAGCACAGTATTATGAATTGATATTTTTACATAAAAATTAATATTTTTATATAATTTTTTTTTTTACATAAATAGTGAATGAGTTTCATTTTCATATGAGAGACTCATGTAAAAATATACGGTAGTGACATAATTATTACATCAAATGTATACTGCATTACTAAATATAATATTATATAAAGTATATTTTAGTTTTAAAAAGTGCTTATGTATATATGATCTACTTATTTTAGAAAAAAAAAATTCTTCAGTGTACTGTGTGGGGGTTATTGAATTTATTTTTTTAGATTTAATACATGGTAGAATAGTGTTTGTGCACATATAATTTCTCATTATTTATAATCTTTTATCTATTTTTTTAATAGGAGTCTCTCCCACATAATCATATAAAGCTATTATTTATATTTTAGATAAAAATATCATTTTCTTAAAATTAAAATCTATATAAGTTAATGATGGCTAGAATGAAAAGCTTAATTATAGTCCTACATAACTTAATTTGTACATATATTAAGGTTTGTCATAGGCACTCAATATAATTTTAAGTAATTTTTTTTCTTTCACGTTTGTTATTCAATTTAAATTAGGAGAATGATCCATAGCATCTATTTGCTATGAATCCTTATAAGATATACACCATCTTTACCATTAAAAAGAAGAAAGAACGATTAGGATTAAAAACTGAAATTATACGTCCGTTAATAATAGTAGGGGATTCTATAATTAGAATAAGGGTTTGATTTATCAATAAATTTTTAGGGTTTATAATTTATTAACTAAGGTTTAGGGTTTATTAACTTTTAGAATTTATTAACCTAAAAATAAATCCTAAACCCTGGTTAATAAAATCTAAACTCACACTAAGTATTTTTTTACCCTTTGCTATTATTAGTAGTGGGAGCTCTTCTACGCAGACATGAATATTGGACATGAAAATTGGACATCAGTGTTTGAATTTCATATATTTATATTTTTACCCATTATTGGGGTCAAAAATATAAATAAGTAAAATTTAAATAGACCCTTGTCCACATAGAGTTTTTGTAGTAGCGGACGTTAATTTTTAGTTTTTAATTCTAATCGTTTTTTTATTCTTTTCAATGATAATGATAATGTATGTCTTATAAGAATCCATAACAAATATATACTATAAATCATTTCCCTTTAAATTATTATGACAATGTATCTTCATATCTTAAATTTTCAATTATGGTTATTCACATCTAAGTTTTTTCTGTTTCTCATGTCACCCTTATTGACATGGGGGTTTAACTATGAATATATTCAATTAGGGGTGTTTAAATTTATCGATTTTTTTGATTTTTTAGTTTTTTAAACAGGACCGAACCGATCGATTCGGTATAAAAAAGAACCGATCCGATTCGGTTTAAAAAAATCGGTATATATTGATTTTTCGGTACCAGTTTTGGTCCGACGTTTTTATGGTTCGATTTTACCGAACCGGCATATACTAGTTTTCTAATTTTTTAATAATAATAATAATAATAATAATAATAATAATAATAATTATAATAATAAAAACAATAATATTATTAATAAAAATCATAATAATATTAATAAAAATAAAATAATAAAAAAATTATTATATTAATTTTCGATAAAAATGGGTACCGAACCAAAATCACGGCTCAGGATTCGATATACTGTCAATAAACGATGCACGTATATCGATATCAAAATTTGGTCAATTTTGATAACAGTTCAATTTGGTACCGATCTGATTTGGATTGGATTTTATCGATTGAACACCCCGACATTCAATATCATTTGATTGGGGTTTGACTATGAATACATTCAATATCATTTGAAATTTTTATGTAATGTTTACCCCATAAATTTTGAACAACTGCTCACCTATTTCAACAACAAATTAAATTAGAAGAAGATGAACCACAATCATTATAACCATAGCTAGTGGAGTAATTTATACTCTATATGTTCCGCAATTAAAAATATATTTTTTCTTTTTAATTCGTTCAAAAATTAGAGATATATTTATATTTTAAAGTTATAAAATTATTCCTAATTTGTCATTACAATTTTATTATCATTTTTAATATCGCACCGCCATAATCGAATTCTTAGTCAGTACTAGAGGCGGAGCCAGGGGGTAATATGACCTCCAATCCAGAAATCTGAAGCCTATGAATATTGTGATGGGTATAATTTAAGAAATCTTATTAATTTGGGATGGGTATTATAGGTGTGTTTAAGGCCTATGAATATTAGAATGGGTATAATTTACTATATTTTTTCTATCAATGTTTATCTTTATTAATTGTTATTTAAATTTTTATACTTAAGAATAATAAAGAAATGATTGTTTAAATATTTACTTAAATAATCGTTTAACAATAAGAATTGAAAGCAAAAAAAAAAGCAGCAATTAATATTATGTTAATGAGCTACTTGCCAACTTTTCCTTCTCCTTTTCAGACAGATGGGGAGCTTTCTCATGTCCTTCCATCTATAATAAATTAACAATATTACTATAAGATAAAATAATGTTAAATAAGTTTGATGATTAATTAATTAATATTGCACTCATTTGTCTTACTGACTTAATCATACCCTGGTATCAATTTTTTGTAAATGAGAATAACATAATTCATTTTCTTACTTTGAGTGGCTCCTCTCTCTCCTTGCAATCGACTCAACCATCTCTTTCTCTTGTTGCTTCCTATCTCGAAAATTCTTCCGTGCCCGTCTCGTGGAGCGTCGATCGATTCACTGCAAGCCGTCTCGAGGAACGTCGATCGATTCACTGCAAGCCATCTCGTGGAGCGTCGATTCACTACAAGGTAACAAAATTTGAAGTGAGTTTCTGGATTTTCTTGCTATTAGTGTTGAATTAGGCTTTAATTTTTAGATTTTGTGTTTTGATTTTCAATAATTGCTTCTTTTTGGGTTAATAATTTTTGAGGCGCAAACCCAAGAATCTGCTAGTAGCTGCTATTCTTGGGTGTTTTAAGATGATGAAATAAATGAATGAATATGTAGATATGTCTGCATTGAAACAAGCTGTAAAGTCCTTAAATAGATAATATGAATATATGTACAAGGACTTAGATTGAAATGATCAAACATGTTAGGTTGATTCTACATGAACAAAACAACTTTGTGAAGTCCTTCAAAAGAAAATGATGTACAAGGAATATATATAGAAAGATCAAGCTTGTTAGGTTGATCTTATATGATGTAATAGATAGGCCTGTCTTATCGTCGAGCACTGCACCAGCTCTCGAAGTTGGCTAGAAGAGACAAGGAACTCATAGATTATCAAGGCAAGATCGTAGTCTGTCGAGCCAGCCGAGGGATTGCAGAAGGCAAGGTAGAATCGTAGAGGATCGAGAATCGTAGTCTGTCTGCTTTGAAGGGTCTCTTCTAGAATCGTAGAGTGGTCCAAACACCTGCCGAGCCAAATCAAGAATCGTAGTCTGCCTTAGAGGGCCTCACTCAAAATCGTAGAGTTGGTCCAAGCGCCTGCCAAGTCAAGAATCGTGTACCACACTTGAAGTCGTGGAGTCTACTGATCATATCAGAGGCAGAAATTGTAGTCAAGCGAAATTAGACAAGGACAACAAGTGTTAAAGAAGAAATCGTAGTCTGGTGTATAATCTGCTCTCGGAGTCGTAGTGTCTGCAGAACAAAGTCTTCGACAAAGCCTATCAATGCTCACAACGCCAAGGAAGAATCGTAGTGTTAACACGATTCTCAACACATGAGCAACTCCCAAAGCATCCAAAGAATGAAGACTCTGGTCAGAACTGTACAAGATGCAATCTACCTGAAGGAAACCAGAGAGTATTCACCAAATGGCTTGTAAGCAAACAGAAGATCGAAACACCAATTCCATCAGCATCTTGATTGAATTGGTAAGCCATTTGAGGGAGGTCTTCCACAAGCAACAATGAGAAGACTTCAGATAATGTGACTGATAAAGAAAGTCAGCAATACAGTAGCTGTCAAGATAAACAAAAGATAACGATCTTGGTATAACCATGATCGTAGTCCTAGCCAGATGAGAAGCAGAAACTGATGCGATCTATACAGAGATACTGGCCAACCTTTGAAGAATAGTCAAAGAAGATTAAGCATGAGTCAGACCATTGATGATATGTGAACGGGAGATCACAAGGAGAAAGAGAGCTGAGCATGGTTAATCAGATGAGTCTTGAATCTCAGGAGAGCCAGAGCATTCAAAAGAGTTATCAGTATTTAATGCAAGTCAAGGCAAGCAGAAGTGTTGAAGTACTGCAAGAGTAAAGGAAGAGAGGTTCCGCATTGCAAATCCAAAGAACACTCGGAATCGTAGAGTTCGATCATCTGCATCAAAATCGTAGAGTTCGGTCATCTAAGTATTAAAGCCTTGGCAACATCTCAATACAAAGACTAACATTCGAACGTTGGACATTGTAAGCATCGATACAGAAGGACAACTCCTGATGTTCTGATCGAGGAGTTAGAAAGAAGAAATAAAGGTGACTACCAGCCTGACACGTCAAAGTGACATTTTTGATGTGGTAGGTGAAATAGTAGACTGTAGTGTCAAAAAAATGAAAAGGGGCTGTCATATCACATCTGCAGTCTGCACCAAATAACTCGAGATTTGTGAATCAATTCAAATAGCTTCCAACGGCTATAATTCAACGGGAAGCTTATGAAAGGCTATTTAACAGGTGAAGCTTAAAAGAAGAATGTTGTTGACTCTACGAGTTCTACAGAGCAAAATTAGAATAAGTCTCAGTGGCAGTGAGGCTACGAAAGTAGAAGTGAAGCAAGATAAGAGAAGAGCTTTAATAGAAAAAGGCTTCACTCAACAACTATGAGAATGCCATTGAAAATGGCAGCTAAGCTGATAGCTGAGAAGGCCAAGAAAATAACATTCAAAAGATTGGCATATCAGAGAAAAGATTCAAAGAGCCAGTCTAAAAATCACCATGAACCATTAAGAGTTGAAGAAGAACAGATACATAACCAAATTTGTATATAAGTTAACCAAGGTTCTAGGGATGCTAAATGCCAGACTGAGTCTACCAAAGATGCAAAGACTTAGCAAACCTCATGTGGTGAAGGAGTGCAAGCTGAGATCAGATAAGAATCAACCATAAGATCAGCTGCACCAAGGAAGGAGTGGCAAACTGCTAAGTAATCAAAGAGATCGAGCTTCATGAACAACTTAGTAGTCAGTCCAATAGCAGAATAAACAAGCTGCTAAGTATCAAACGATGAACAAGCTTAAAGTCATCTTAGCAGCTCAGCACCACCAACAACATCAACAAGAAGCCAGGGCCTGAAGGGTCTTTGTCCAAGGGACCAAACGAAGTTCCAAGGCTGTTGGCCTTGAAGAGTTCTTAGTGAACCGATGTTTCAAGTCTATTGGACTTGAAGAGTTCTTAGTGAACTAGAGTTTCAAGGCTGCTGGCCTTGAAGGAATCCTAGCGATTCAAAGATGTAAAGACTTTTTTAGTGGAATCCCTGCTTGTCGAAGTAGAAGAGTGGATTAGGAGCTTGAGTCTCTGAACCACTTAAAATCCCTTGTGTCTTTTACATACTGTCATTTACATTATGAATCTATAACTGCTATAACTGCTATTAACATGATAACTACTTACATCTAAACTAACTCTAGAATAATGGTCAACATAACATCTATGAAGGGGAACCTTAACTTATTCCATTGTGTTTGAAATAATTCTTAAGTTTGTCATCTGCTATTTACTTAACAATGTAAATTAAAATGGAAAATATTTTTGAAATAAAAAAGGATCTATTCAACCCCCTTTCTAGATCTATTGTGTGCCCTCTGGGAACTAACAATTGGTATCAGAGCAGGTTCTCATATTACATTCTAAAAGCTAACGCTTTGAGTCTGATCCTAGGCACAAACCATGTTCTAAACTTAGTTTAGTAGTAAGTCGCTCGTGATTATTGATGAGCTCACACGTTAGAAATTATGCATACAGTTATATGTGCATATTCACCTGAAGCTACTCAGATTAGTCCCTGTTGTAAATTAATGTAGCAACAAAACCAATCCATGCCTAAAGTAAATCAGCAGTCTGCAGACCAGCGATGGGAAGTCAAAAAGGGCATCAAAAGCAAAGAATCTGTCATCCACTGTTCTAAATGATGAAAGGCCTATACATGCAATGAAATGTCTATCAAGAAAATAAATTTCTTTCAATATGTACTTGGCTAATCAATTGGATTTGAACCTTGAGACTCAAGATTATCAAAAGAACTAAAGCTGCCAAGACTTTCCTATGCTGTCAACTCCAAGACGATGCCTGATTGATTTAAGGTTAAATGGAGCAACAAGCTGTCAGCAATGAATGTAAAAATTTGCACATCAATGCCTATCATCATTCTAGCAAGTCAAATGACTGTCAAGAAACTGACAGTGTAAAGGAACGGTTCTTCATTCACACGTACATGAACATTATGTTGCATCACCTTATGTACTACTGTAAGACCCCAAATTTTATGAATAAAGATTTAATTTCTCGAAATATATTTTTGAATATTATGGTGTGAATTTAATATAATGTTATAGTTGTGGGTAATATTTATAAATTTTGCAAAGTAAGTAAGTTGTTATAAAATATTCGATTGGTCGGGGAATATTCGTACGACGACACAATCATTGGTGGACCCCATAATAGAATTATTGTCGGAGTTAGAAAATAAAAAAAATATATTTTTATAAAAATAACGGCGAGAGTTTTACCGTTAATTGTTGAAATATCCGGTGATAAAAGTACAGTAATACGCATGGTTGCATAGTAGCACACGATATTGTACAATATTTTCGATTATTGGTGCTTACGTGAGAAGTCACTCAGTTTTATTCATTTATTGTCACAGTAATTGCTGCATAGTATCTCACGTTATTGATTTAATTATTGTCACGATATTTTATATTATTAAATCAATAATTGAGACAAAAAAGTTATTCATATTCTTATTTGCATTATTGACGATGTCTAGGAAGTTCTGTCGAGGAAAGGGGTTTGGTCACCTAATTACGCGCCAATATGGAGAAATCCTTATCGGAAAGCCCCCTCTTTCCTGAGAATGATCTAGTTGTTAATATTGTGAGTTATAATATTAATGATAAATGTTGTTAAAAATGTGTTTAGTAAAACCAAGTGAATTGAGATAAATAAATGGGTATTTTATGTAGTATTTGTTATAAATTTTGCTTATAATATGGATCCCACTTATTCATTTTTCAAAATAATCGGTGAAAAGTTATAAAGTGTATATATATATATACACGTATTATATATATATATATATATATATATATATATAATGTGTGTGTGTGTGTGCCGTGTGTGTGAGAGTGTGTGAGTGTGATGGATGAGATGTGGTGGTGGTGGGTGAAAGTGATGGGTAATTATATATATATATATATTATAAGTTTTTATTTTATTAGAATATTTTATTACACAATAATGAATAGTAAAAAATTAGATTTCTCGTCAAATTTCACCCGTGAAATTTTCTTTTGTGCACCCGTGATTTTTATTCAAATAGTGCTCTGCCATTCTCCTATAAATAGGATGCTTAGTTTAGAATTGAAAATCACACCAGAATCAGAGAATTCTTCTTCCATAATATTGAGCGTATTTCTTTTGAGTTTAAGGAAGTTTTGAGCGTAGAAAACAGTATATGTTTTCTTCAAGAATATCCCCGCCTTACCAGTCAGAAATACTCTCCTTTTAAGATAAGGGATATTATTTTTGATCAGTATTCGTAAGAAATAATATTTTCTTTCATACTCTGTAGTATATAAGTGATATTATTTCATTTCAAATTCTAAATTCTATACTCATTTTGTTAAGTATTGCTTCTATACTCCTTGAAATTAGTAGAATATCCTTAAAATTTGCGCTTCATCTAGTATCTTTTCACGAAAATATTATTCTGAACATTCTTGATATTTTTTTAATTTTTTCATACCGGGGTTCTATTCACGTGGTACTATTCACTCGGACACTATTCACCCGGGGTACTATTCATGACAAAAATTGATTTTTCTCTGTCCAAATCATTTTTGATACAATATTATTCTTGAATTTTACTCCACAAAGTAGTATCATGTTAATAATTTGGACATTATTGAATTCTGGATAAATTAAATTATAAATCTTTAAAATTTATCCTTGCTCTCTTTTAATTGAATTCTTATATCATTGTCATCATCCTCATGCTTATATTGTGATAAAGTCATCTTTGGCTCGTAGTGCATAGATGGACTGTTGATTGGTATGATTATGACCAGGGATTATTCGGTATAATCATGACATGTAATGTTACAAATGATGTGGTAAAAGTCCTCATTGGCCCGTAATGCATTGATGGATAGTTGTTGGCATGATCATGACCATTGGTGATAATAACGAATATCTTTGCCCCATAGTGCATGGATAATTCGTGGATGTGATAATAATGAATATCCTTGGCTCGTAGTGCATGGATAATTCAGTGATGTGGATTATTTATTGAGCTGAGTCTCAGCGATAAAATTGATGATAAACTTTTAAATCATAGAATATAGTAGATATTATGCTCTACTTGACTCTTCTAAAGAATTGCTTGTTCCGCTGCAGTTAAACTTGTTGTCTATTGTATTCTGTGAGTTTAACACTGTTGAAGGCTAACAATAATTTATTCTGCATTATCTTAATTATAATATTCTTTACTGGGCTAGTTGAGCTTACCCTTTGCTTTCATTGTTCTCTTCAGGAAATGAGAATATAGCTGGGACTAGTCGGGAATGGAGTGACGGTCCAGATGGTTGTTTTAGTAGTCCTCACTATTCTGTGAAATAGTGTAATAATATTTGTAATGAGGACTTCATTTGAGTTTGGATATTGTCTAGGAGACAATATTCGTGTTAAAACTCTCAGCTACATTGTTGTCGTATTGTATATTGAAGATTGTATTTAAATTCTGTACCATGTATTTGGTGACTCAGAATGGGTGATGTATACCTATTTTGGGGGCGTCACAGTTGGTATCAAAGCTTAAGGATGTGATCCTTGCCTGAGATGTGAGACTAGAACTAGGAGGAGAGAGACGGATAAATCCTTCGCTAGTATGACCTACCTAAATTTATTTGTTATTTAATTGGTCGGTCAGAATATAGGGATAATATATGACATGTCAATTAACCCTTGTTTTGTGGAAGTGTTTGAAAATGACATCCGAAAATATTGAGATATGCAATGGAGCACATGAGACCGTTGAGTCATCGATGATCAATAACTAGGATAATGTGCATCAGGAAGGCAACAATTCTCATGTACACAACAACATCGACCAAATGATGAACGACGAAATGTTTAGGAGCTTTCTGCAATTCGTGTAACATCAAACAAGAGAGACTCATATTTAAAATGCAGGTGGAAACACTGACAACTCTTGGACGGTCACCGCTAAGCAATTCAAGGAGCTAGGACCACCAGAGTTTTTGGGAAAGCCAAAACCACTTAAGGCAGAGACGTGGATAAAGCAGATCAACAAGATATTTGATGTCTTGGGATGCTCCGAGGAGCAAAAGGTTCCTTTTGCCACCTTCATGTTGCGAGAAGAGGCAGATTATTGGTGGGAATTTGCAAAACGTATTTAGCCTGCCGCACTCAAGATGTCTTGAGAGAAGTTCCAAGAATTTTTCAACGACAAGTACTTTTTCGAAAGTATTCATCACATGAAGGAGGTGGAATTCATCAAGCTGGAGCAAAACAATATGACCGTGTCGCAATATGAGGCTAAGTTTACAGAGTTATCCCGGTTTGTATCCCATTTGGTAGATAATGAGGAGCGAATGACGTGAATATTTCTACGATGTTTGAAACCCGAAATACGTCAATACCTCTTTTCTCACAAACTTTGCTTGTATTTAGATGTTGTGAATATGGCTCAGTTATTGGAGCGCGATAATGAGTCAACCCAATCAAGATAGTTTAAAACCCAACTCCAGGAGTTGTTAGACATCGGTTTCATTCGTCCTAGTACGACTCCTTGGGGTGCTCCTATTCTATTCATAAAGAAGAAAGATGAGAGTATGCGACTTTGTATTGATTATCGGGAGTTGAATCATGTTACCGTCAAAATAGGTACCCGTTGCCTCGTATTGACGACCTGTTTGACCAGTTGAAAGGTGCTAAATTCTTTTCAAAGATCGATCTTCGTTCCGGATATCATTAGTTAAAGATGACATTCCAAAGATTGCTTTCAGAACTCGGTACGGGCATTACGAATTCCTAGTCATGTCTTTTGGATTGACTAATGCTCCTGCTGCCTTCATGGATATGATGAACCGATTATTCTAGGAATATTTGGATCATTTTATGGTTATCTTTATTGATGACATCCTCATTTACTCCAAAAGTCGTGAAAATCATGAGCAACACTTAAGGTTGATACTCCAAAAGCTTCGTGAAAACAAGCTATATGCCAAGTTGAAGACATGCGAGTTCTGGCTTGAGGAAGTAGCATTCCTTGGGCATGTGATATCAAATCACGGAATATCTGTTGACCCAACAAAGATTGAAGCAATACAAAGCTAGGAGCAACCTAAGTTAGTGACCGAAGTACATAGCTTTCTCAGCTTAGTTAGTTATTATCGGAGATTCGTAGAAGGGTTTTCTCGAATCACTACTCCATTAACTCAGCTGACTCGAAAAGATACAAAATTCGGTTGGAACGAGGAATATGAGAAGAGTTTTCAAAAACTCAAGAGGAGACTCATTTCAGCACCTGTTCTGACAATACCATCTGGTTCGGAGGGATTTGTCATCTACAACGATGCTTCAGGCAGATGGTTAGGATGTGTTCTCATGCAACATGGAAAAGCCATAGCTTATGCCTCGCGAAAACTCAAAGAATATGAAAGGAATTATCCTACTCATGATCTAGAGTTGGCAACAGTTGTTTTTGCGCTTAAAATTTGGAGGCATTACCTGTATGTGGAGAAAGTGGAGATCTATACGGATCATAAAAGCCTCAAATATTTCTTCACCCAAAAGGAACTCAACATGCGACAACGACGTTGGCTCGAGCTATTGAAAGATTACGATCATACCATTCAATACCATCCTGGAAAAGCGAACGTAGTAGCTGACGCGTTGAGTAGAAGATCATATGCGGGTACGAGTGCGATATTATCAACGCAAAGGCCAATTTTGTATGACTTATAAAGGATGGAGATATAGTTAAAGACTTTGGGGTCCCACGTGATGATGTTAAATATACGAGTAGAACCGACTTTAATCGATAAAGTTAAAGCTGCTCAAGCTACAGACCCAGACCTGATGCGTATGAGGAAGAAAGTACAAGAAGGTGCTATATCGGAAGCAAGAATTGATGAAGAAGGAATACTTCAAGTCAACTCCAGAATTTTTGTTCCTAACAACTCTGATTTGAAGTATAAAATCATGATAGAGGCACACAACACACCGTTTGCAATCCATCCTAGGACTACCAAAATGTATCGTGATCTTTGACATACATTTTGGTGGAGCAATATGAATAGAGAGATAGCGAAGTTTATCTCAAGGTTTTTAACTTGTCAACGTGTTAAGGCGGAGCATCAAGTGCCAAAAGGTCCATTGCAACCACTTGAAATTCCAAAATGGAAGTGGGAGCACATTACCATTGATTTCGTTACTGGTCTTCCCAAGGTTTCTCAATGCATAGATGCAATTTGGGTCATTGTCGATAGATTAACCAAGTCTGCTCATTTCTTACCTATACGAGAATCTTATTCACTTGAACGTCTTGCTCGTATATACATAAATGAGATTGTAAGATCAAGCATGGTATACAAAGATCCATAGTTTTACGATCGAGACCCAAGATTCACTTCACGCTTTTGGGTCGATTTACGTAAAGCTATGGGCGCAATTTGATTGATTCGGCCAAGATATCATCCTCAGACGGACGGGCAGTCGGAGAGGACTATTCAAACTCTTTAAGATCTATTAAGACTATGTGTCCTTGACTTCAAAGGAAGTTGGGACAAGTTCTTGCCATTGGTGGAATTCTCCTACAACAACAGTTATCAAGCAAGCATAGGCATGGCTCCATTCGAGGCATTGTGTGGAAGAAAGTGTCGTTCTCCAGTATGCTGGGATGAGGTAGGTGAAGCAACATTGTTGGGACCAAAATTGGTACGCATGACTACGAAAAAGATTCAAATGATCCGACAACGTATAAAAACCTCACAATATTGACAAAAGAGTTATGCTGATCTTCATCGAAGAGACGTGAAATTCAATGTTGAAGAGCATGTGTTGTTACGTGTTGCTCCATAGAAAGGAGTTATAAGATTTGGAAAGAGAGGAAAGCTCAATCCTCGATTCATCGGCCCATTTGAAATCCTTGATCGAGTAGGAACTGTGGCCTATAGACTCGCTTTACAGCTAAGTATGTCTCATGTTCATAACGTTTTTCACATATCTATGTTATGTAAATATGTGGAAGACCTGAATCACATTATTGAGTTAGAACTAGACGAGATAGCGGAAGATTTAACGCATGAAGAGGTACCTGTTAAAATCTTGGATAAGAAAGAACATATTCTACGCTCCAAGGTTATACCTCAAGTCAAAGTTTTGTGGAGAAACCACGATGTTGAGGAAATGACATGGGAGTTAGAATCTGAAATGCAAATCAAAGTATCCTCACCTCTTCAACATACCAGGTACGTACACCAATTTTGAGGACAAAATTTCATAAGAAAGGGAGGTTGTAAGACCCCAACTTTTTATATAGATTTAATTTCTTGAAATATAATTTTGAATATTATGGTGTGGATTTGATATAATGTTATAGTTGTGGGTAATATTTATAAATTTTACAAAGTAAGTGTCGACGTCGGGATTTTTATTTATCCCTTTTCTGTTCTTGTCTTTTGGTGTTCTCATGTTAGGTGAGATTTGTTTGAAAAAACAAGTTATGAAAAGGTCCGACATTTATATGTCGACGATTTGACTGTAAGAGTCGCCAGTTGGTGTTTTTAAATGGTTGCACCAACGCAACCGAGAAAAGGTTTGCACATTGACCCAATGATGTGACATTGCTAAACGAGTCTATGAAACCGAGATTCATTAGGGTCCGGGGACTTACTTATGCAGAGGGAAAGTGTTAGGCACCCCCCGACATCCGTGTTATCACGGTGGCTGCCACTTTTCAATTAAACTGTTATATGAATGTGTGTGTGTGTGTGTGTGTGGGTCAATGTGCAGTTATTTGAAAGTAGTGCTATGCCTCGTTCGCATCTATATACAAAGGGTTTGAATTTACGTAAAAATTCAGTTTTAAACAAGATATAGCAATGATGTTTTGTAAAAGAGGTTTTTCAAACCCTTATGCTCAATAGTAATTGAGGCCTTTGATACTTCTATTTTATTAAGTGTTCGGCTTGATTGCTTTTATTTTTGAGATGCAAAGCATCTTCGGGAAAATAATATATATAGCAGTGCCGAACTTCTTATGGGCATGAAAGCCATATAAGGAAATTCAAACAATCAGAATAATTTACAAGTTGGTTTCAGCTGAAAATGTCCATCACTGGAACCGAATCTAGATTCAGTAAACTGAATCTATGATCACATGATTCTTATGCTCACATGATGCCGCATAATTTGTATAAAAGCTATAAACAGTTATATATATAAAAGTTGTATATATATATATATATATATATATATATATATATATATATATATATATATAGACATGATTAACCACCACGAACCACCTCCATGGGGGATCAGAAATGTAAATAAAGCAGTAAAAACGATCAACCGCCACGAAGTAAACTCCAGGCGGGACGAAATGTAGAGAAAGCAGTAAAGACGATCAACCGTCACGAAGTAAACTCCAGGCGGGACGAAATGTAAAGAAATCAATAAAAGGCCACGAAGTAAACTCCAGGTCTGACAGAAATGTATATATATACTTATATATATAAATTATTGTCGAACCCTGTTCGATGAGCCTGGATTTTATATATATATATATATATATATATAAGTCAGAAACGCACTCGATATAAAATCCAGGCTCATCGAATAGGGTTCGACAATAATTCATATATATATATATATATATATATATATACACATAGTCCGGTTTTGGTCAAGGAGTCTGGATTTTCTTAAAATTCAGAATTTTTAAGAAATCCTGTTCTTGTCAAGTCTGTACAGTCTGTACAGACTGTTTTGCTATATGTATCAAAATCACGCCCAAAACACTGTATTATGGAAAAATTCCAGTTCCATAAAATATTAAACTTTTTTTTAGTTGTTTTTTTTATAAAAAAAAACAGGGTCCAGATTTTGATCAGGTCCAGGAGTCCGGACCTGATTTGCTGTGTGTGTGTATATATATATATGAACCGTTTACTGCTTATATATATATATATATATATATATATATATATAAAAGCAGTAAACGCTCCGAATATAAAATTCAGGCTCATCAAACAGAGTTCGACAACAGTTCATATATATGTATATATATACAAAAGCAGTAAATGCTCCGGACGTAAGTCCAGGCTCAATCGAGGCATAACTCGATAATGTTAGTCCATATATATATATATATATGCAAAAAATAAAATAAAAAACCACGGACCGAAGTTCGGGCATACACACGCAACACAACTCTCAATGTGAAGAACAATATGTGTAAGATGTGAAGAAAAGACTTTGAAAGGTGTAAGAAGGCTTACAATGGACTGCCAAAGAAGACTTCTATAGCTTTAAATGGATGAACACTCGGCTCCCGCCGGTAAAAATTTGACAATATATGAGCTCACAAGTGTTTAAAATAAGAAAGCACTCAATTTATAGTGTGTACAGAGTAAATTGGACATAGCTTCCTCACCGTTTCTCTTGCAAATATGGCCACCCCAAGCCCCCTATTTATAGAGGGGGGAAGCCGCAGGTGTACCTGCGGTAGCAACAGGTGTACCTGCGGCTGCCCGGGGTGCCCCGGGCAATGCGGGTCCTATTGTCTCGAAGTACGTGCACTCGGACAATGCGCTGTTCGCTCGAACCTTCATCACTTTCAATCTAGGAGTCCGATGGAAGCGTGCCATACCATTCCGGAAAGCTCTTTTCGAGATCTATGCAATTACATAGGATTTGACCTTTTTTGATTCTAGGAAGATAGGTCCATGATCGAAATGGCATTTTCGGGTTACGTTGAGTCGTTTTGCGTAGTTTGCGCTCGGAAGTTAAGATATGGTTCTTGTGGGACTTCTTTTGAATAAGTTTGAGTTGATTTGACTTGAGTTGAGATTGAGGTGGCAAAATAACCATTTTGCCCCTCCCGGGGTTATTTCTGACTTTGGCGTAATTGTAACGGTCTTTTCCTAGGGTTATCTCTGAGATTGTCATGCTGTTGACTCTGAATGTCCTCAGGGTTATCTCTGAGGTTAGCTTGACCTCCTGGGGTTATCTCCAGGTTTTGAACTTGATCCCCCGGGGTTATCTCCGGGGTTGGAACTGATTTTTTCGGGGTTATCTCCGGGGTTGGAAACTGATTTCTTAGAGTTATCTCCGGGGTTGGAAACTGGATTTCCCGGGGCTATCTCCGGGGTTATAATTCATGTTGTGGTCCTCTAGGGTTATCTCTAGAGAGTAAAAAAGACGCTTTTGTCCTCCTGCATAGTTAGTTACAGGAAAATGAAATTTCGAGTGTCTACAGTAAGTAAATTGTTATAACATATTCGATTGGTCGGGGAATATTCATTTTAATAGGGAATATTCGTACGAAGACACAATAATTGGTGGACCCCATAATGGAATTATTGTCGGAGTTAGAAAACGACAGAAATACCTTTTTATAAAAATAACGACAAGAGTTTTACCGTTAACTGTTGAAATACCTGGTGATAAAAGTACAGTAATACGCGTGGTTTCATAATAGCACATGGTATTGTACAATATTTTCGATTATTGATGCTTACGTGAGAAGTCACTCAGTTTTATTCAATTATTGCCACAGGAAGTGCTGCATAGTATGTCACGTTATTGATTCAGTTATTGTCATAATATTTTATATTATTAAATCAATAATTGAGACGACAAAGTTATTCATATTATTATTTGCATTATTGACGATGTCTAGAAAGTTCTGTCGAGAAAAAGAGTTTGGTCACCTAATTGCGCACCAATAGGGAGAAATCCTTATCGAAAAGCCCCCTCTTTCTTGGGAATGATCTGGTTGTTAATATTGTGAGTTATTATATTAATGATAAATGTTGTTAAAAATGTGTTTAGTAAAGCCAAGTGAATTGAGATAAATAGAGGGGTATTTTATGAAGTATTTGTTATAAATTTTGCTTATAATATGGACCCTCACTTACTCATTTTTCAAAATAATCAGTGGAAAGTCATAAAGTATATATATATATATATATATATATATATATGTGTGTTTGTGCCGTGTGTGTGAGTGTGTGTGTCATGGATAAGATGTGGTGGTGGTGGGTGAAAGTGATGGGTAATTTAATTATATATATATATATTATAAGTTTTTGTTTTATTAGAATATTTTATTGCACAGTAATGAATAGTAAAAAATCAGATTTCTCGCCAAATTTTGCCCGTGAAATTTTCTTCTATGCACCTGTGATTTTTATTCACATAGTGCCCTGCCATTTTCCTATAAATAGGATGCTTAGTTTAGAATTAAAAATCACACCAGAATCAGTGAAATCTTCTTCTATAATATTGAGTGTATTTTTTTTTGAGTTTAAGGAAGCTTTGAGCGTAGAAAACAGTATAAGTTCTTTTCAAGAATATTCCCACCCTACCAGTCAGAAATACTCTTATTTTAAGGTAAGGAATATTATTTTTGTTCAATATTCGTAAGATATAATATTTTTTACATACTCTATAGTATGTATGTTATTTCATTTCATATTCCGAATTCCACGCTCATTTTTGTTAAGTATTGCTTCTATACTCCTTGAAATTAGTAGAATATCCTTGAAATTTGCGCTTCATCTAGTATTTTTTCACGAAAATATTATTCTGAACATTCTTGATAATTTTTAATCTTTTTATGTTGAGGTACTATTCACGAGATACTATTCACGAAGTACTATTCATAAAGTACTATTCATATGATACTATTCACTCGGACACTATTCACCCAGGGTATTATGCATGATAAAAATTGATTTTTTTCTCGTCTAAATTATTTTTGATACAATATTATTCTTAAATTTTACTCCACAAAGCAGTATCATGTTAACAATTTGGACATTATTGAATTCTGAATAAATTGAATTATAAATCTTTAAAATTTATCCTTGTTCTTTTTTTAATTGAATTTTTATATCATTGTCATCATCCTCATGCTTATATTGTGATAAAAGTCATCTTTGGCCCGTAGTGCATAGATGGACTGTTGATTGGTATGATTATGACCAGGGATTATTCGGTATGATCATGACATGTAATGTTACAATTGATGTGGTAAAAGTCCTCATCGGCCCGTAGTGCATTGATGGACAGTTGTTGGCATGATCATGACCATTGGTGATAATAACGAATATCCTTGGTCCGTAGTGCATGGATGATTCGTGGATGTGATAATAATGAATATCCTTGGCCCGTAGTGCATGGACAATTCAGTGATGTGGATTATTATTGAGCTGAGTCTCAGCGATAAAATTGATGATAACTTTTAAATCATAGAAGATAGTAGATATTATTCTCTACTTGACTCTTCTAATGGATTGCTTGTTTCGCTGCAATTAAACTTGTTGTCTATTGTATTCTATGAGTTTAACACTGTTGAAGGCTAACGATAATTTATTTTGCATTATCTTAGTCATAATATTATTTAATGGGCTAGTTGAGCTCACCCTTTGCTTTCATTGTTCTCTTCAGGAAATGAGAATATAGCTAGGACTAGTCGGGGAATGGAGTGATGGTCCAGATGGTTGCTTTATTAGTCCTCACCATTCTGTGAAATAATGTAATGATATTTGTAATGAGGAATTTATTTGAGTTTGGATATTTTCTAGGAGACAATATTCGTGTTAAAACCCTCAGCTACGTTTTTATCGTATTGTATAAGGAAGTTTGTATTTAAATTCTGTACCATATATTTGGCGACTTAGAATGAGTGATGTATACCTATTTTGGAGGCATCACAACTATAACAATACTCTATCAAGAGACCATACTCTTTCTGAAAAGGGGAAGAGAGAGAGTACATTAAGGTTGGAAACTTAATTGTCACCAAACACTCTCTCGACCCAAAGTTCAGGTTGAAGATAACATCTTGAAAGAAGTATGGAGTATGCCGTAAGTTAATCTAAATCCAACTAAGCTTAAGTGGATTAACTCTTGCTAAAGGATTGATATGTATGCAAATATATATAAAACCAATGTTCTGTGTTCTTGATAAAATATAGAGTATGATCAACGCTAGAGGAGTATCTTGATGATTCTTAGAAACTGATCATCTCCATGAATCAACCAGATGCAAATAAGCAATAGAGTTGATTCTCACTCTGAGAACATTCAGGATCTGTGAACACAACCAAGCAAAGAGTGAAACAGTCTAAGAAAAAGAATATCCTATCAAAATACTTAATCATTCACACATTCATCATCATGCATCATTAATTTCATATCTAAATCTGATATATGCATAAATATGATTATTGATGTTAGTGTAAATTCAAGCATATCAGGAATTGGGATTTTGAGAAAACTAATCCAGCAGGGCCCAAACAATCAGGGGTACCAAAAATAAAAATTTACCTAACCTGCAGGTACTTGGTCTATATGATCACACAAGAAATACTAAAGCAGATAGCTTCGGTCACAAGGATTCAACCAGCTGCAAGGTCAGCTGCATAAAAAGGAAAAACGCAGCCATAAATCAAATAAATCTTCACTCTTCTCGATCATAGAGTCACTACCAATCGTAGAGTCTAGACTTGCCAACCCATCAGAGGTGGATGCTGCAACGGCTATTTCATGACAAGACAAAAGAAATCTACTGGTTATATACATGCAAAGCATCATTCCAAAGGGAACATCCTGGAAGTCTGAATGATAGAACCTATGTTCGTAGTGACTTATCAACAAATCATGGAGTAACCAGTTCGAAAGTACTCTACGAATCCAATGAAACTAACTTAATCATGAAAATACCAGATCAGTTCAGTAGATTCCAGCTAGAAGGAGAAGTAGAAAGGTGACCTTGTAAGGATCTATGTGCAGAAGCTTGCTCATCTACTCCTAAAACGGAGGTATCAACTATGGGGGATCAACAATATGCTAAAATCTAGCAATGCTAAAGCTAAGGAGGAGCACACTGAAGCTGAATCCTTCAGATGTAACACCCCCTTCCCGAAAAGGAAAGTGAGGTCACGTGCAAAGCACAACAAACCTCAAAATAAGTAAACAAAGCACTAATAACTTCAAAATATTAATAATGATACCCATCAATGAAGTACGAAATACAATTCTCCAACTAGAGTCAAAATAACCAAAACCAAAAATTGAATTAACCTAGATGGTCAAAGGCAACACTCTCATCACACTAGCCCTGAATCACCCCTGCAAACCTGCTGGAAGAAAAACACAACATGAGTAAATTGCCTAGTACGGATATAGATAATACAAAGATGTATAACTGAAATACAAAATCAACTGAAGCAACATACTTAACAAAGCCTCAAGCTTAAAGACTGACGAAAGTATGATATCAACGTCTGAATAGAATATATCTGAATCAACAGATTTAACAAAATAAACAGAAGAGTAAAGAATGAACTGAAGTAACTAACTCAATTAATTAAACTAAACAGAACAAACAAAACTAATACAATGAAATAATAGGTTGAACCAAATGGCTGGGTGTTATTTCATATCTAGTGAGCTCAAAAATATACATTACCACACAGGCAAGTTAAAACAATGCCACACAGACAAGTCAAAATAATGCCACACATGCAAGCCAAAAATAATGCTACACTGGCAAATCACACATTGGATCGCGAATCCAAATGTATACAAATTGGATAGGTGTGTTTGGCACAACATCGCCATTCCGCAGAACAAAAAACTAGGGTTAACACATACGCCTCCCACAATAAAATACCAAATGGCCCACTTCCTCCGGAGCCCAAAACGGAGACGTCATGGACTAATCACACTGCCACGGAAAGTGTTATGCCTTTCGTGCCAAGACGACATGCCTGTGGTATCCCCACAGGTGGTTATAGCTCAGGTATACTCTACGGTATATTCTAACAAAAATATCATGTCACAACACATGCGACATAATACCAACAAAAGGGTTCTATATGTACATGTTGAACCAAATCAAATTATAGTCGCAAGGTATCAAAAAGAAGGTAGCAACATGTACCGCTCTACAATTATCAAAAATAAATAATAAACATGATATCCTAATTGAAAGAGTACAAATACGAGTCGTATGTATCAACTCCAAAATAAAACTAATATATTTATTTCACAGGAAACAATTTTGTTAAATCATAACAGAATTCAAAATAAGGAAACAAGACGAACAAATCAAATTTAACAAGAGTATCGCTGAAAGAGTACGGAATCCGTACCCGAATTAAGCAATATAATACCCAAAGTATATTCCAAATATAACTCCTTAAATCCCCTCTGTCCGATCTAATAAAAGAAATAATAATGCAATTATAAGATACTTAATAACTATAATCTATATTAACATGAAATTAATTTCTCCGATTACATCAAGTTTACAATACAAACCCAAATTATATTACAATTAATCTTTTAATCATTTCCCTTTTTATTTTGACAAATCAGTATCACTGTTTTATATAATATAGTATATATATATATATATATATATATATATATATATATTATGCATCACTGTTTTATAACAGTAGCCTTAAATCTTGTTACGAATTTATTTATTTATTGTTCTAATTCTTTATTGTAGGATCCATTAATATTATTACATATATATAAATCTAGTCCAAAGTCCTCCACTCCAACCAAGGCAATCTGACAATCTCTACAAATGACCTTTAGTATTATAAAATATGCATTTAGAATCCCACGTGGAAGTTCATTATTTAATCAACTCTTTTCTCCATATGATACCCACGAAAGAAGCTTAAATTAAAATAAGGTTTTTACCCTTTTCAATGATGAACTCTTTTATTGATATTGAATTCAATACTCTTTAATTGCTATATGATCACATCGGCAATAAACAAATAATTTAACAACTTACCTGACTAACAATTCTTCCGGTTCCTTCAGGCTCCAGCTGCCTTCTCTCTTCTTTTCACTCCACCAATTCGTAACAAAATATATGTGAGGACGATTAGGTTTAGTTATTTATTTATTAATTTATTAACTTTCTTAATTTAAATAGGATTTATTATTACCCACATATAAATTAGACCCAATTAATTTGAAGGTCCAATTTTACCAAATTAATTTATTCGTCACTTATTAATACTTATTAATCCAAAAAAATAAAATTAAATGACTAGTTTGACCAAAATAAAAGACCTAGTCCAATTAAAATATTTAGAAAGAATAAATTTAAATTTATATGTTATTTATTATTATTATTATTTTTTTGGGTATTACATTACCTACCCCCCTAAAAAGGATTCTGTTCCCGAAATCAAAAGAGTAACAAAGATTTACTTGACATTAAAAAAAATGAGGATACTCTAGCCGAATAGTCTCTTACGCCTCCCAAGTAGCTTCGCGCTCTGATTAATTTTAGGAAAAAAAACAATTAATATTTAATTATGAACAAAAATTCGGATTATTACATTTTTCCCTCCTTAAAAATAATTCCGTCCCCGGAATTCAAATAAGTTTGATAAAGTTTTCTTTTAGTTTTTATTTAAATTACATAATTATTCATAAACTTAAATTAAAATATAGCGCTGCCATTTGTACACAATTATCCATGTACTCGTAAAAGATTCGTCAGCTACCGTGTCAAGCCCCGTTAAGATTCTTCATTTTGTATTGAATTAAACCACATGCTCCACAACTAGTGCGGGTCCTCGTCAATTTTCTTGATTTTCATTCTTATAAACGTACGTACTCTTCGTAATATAATTTGAAAACACAAAATTTTTTTTCTCCGAAACATTTAAAATTATATTTAATTCATAAAATGTTTATGTTTCACACATGACAAAGATTTAACAAATTATTTTCATTTTTATTTATTTATGTTACATAAATTCATGCAAAAAAACTTCAATGACATCGGATAAACATAACAACTTTACAAATTATATCACCAACCCTCCTAAGTTCTTAAGAGTTCCAAAATATCATAACCTCAAAATCGAATTTAGTTCTCAAATATTATTACACCAAAATATTACTAAGATCCCTTTTTCACCATATCAACCTCCAAGTCACATATTCTACCATCTGCATAAGCAAACTATAACTATTCATAATCTCTTAAATCGTTACTTGCTGTCTAATCATTTAATCAATCAATACTTCTCTTAGCGCAAACTTTAACCCAACAAATTCCAAAATCTCCTCATACTATCACAAAGAAATTTCATATAAAATAATTTCAATATCCTACTAGAAAATAGCCGCAAAATTGATTTTTAACTCCAAATGATTAATCAAATTTCCTCAAATATCAACAACTCAAATTTATAAAAGATCCTCTAAAATTTTAAATTTATCACATTATCCCACCGATACATATACCTCAAATTATCCACAAACTTAACAAAATTAACGCATAACTCAAATCAAATCAAATCCTTAATTATAAGATCATAATAAATTGTCACAAAAAATAACTCTAACAAATAATTTTCCAAAATCAAATACTCGTTGATACAAATACTCACATCATAATCGCATCTCATACAAAATCATTTATTATCTGTTCAAAGTATAGCTTTATTCACCTCAATGATTCAATCACAATTATTAACTAATATCATTGCTCCAACGCATAACAATGATAATCTTAACAAATTTATCTCACCTTCCTCAAATTAACTACAAATCGAAAAGAGACTAACATTCGGCCAAAATCAACACCAACCAAATAGAGAACTAAATCAAAACAAACTCCTATGTCTACCCAATGATTTACCCACAATTCACAAGTCAAACCTAAATAGGTTTGTTACAAGAAAGAACTTAAGCTTTGATACCATCTCTGTAACACTCCCTTCCCGAAAAGGAAAGGGAGGTCACGTACAAAGCACAACAAACCTCAAAATAAGTAAACAGAACACTAATAAGTTCAAAATATTAATAATGATACCCATCAATGAAGTAATAAATACAATTCTCCAACTAGAGTCAAAATAACCAAAACCAAAAATTGAATCAACCTAGATGGTCAAAGGCAACACTCTCATCACACTAGCCCTGAATCACCCCTGCAAACCTGCCGGAAGAAAAACACAGCATGAGCCAATTGCCCAGTACGGATATAAATAATACAAAGATGTATAATTGAAACACAAAATCAACTAAAGCAACATACTTAACAAAGCCTCAAGCTTAAAGACTGACGAAAGTATGATATCAACGTCTGAATAGAATATATCCGAATCAACAGATTTAACAAAACAAACAGAAGAGTAAAGAATGAACTGAAGTAACTAACTCAATTAATTAAACTGAACAGAACAAACAAAACTAATACAATGAAATAATAAGCTGAATCAAATGGCTGGGTGTTATTTCATACCGAATGAGCTCAAAAATATACATTGCCACACAGGCAAGTTAAAACAATGCCACACAGACAAGTCAAAATAATGCTACACAGGCAAGTCAAAATAATGCTACACATGCAAATCACACATTGGATCGCGAATCCAAATGTATACAAATCGGATAGGTGTGTTTGGCACAACATCACCATTCTGCAGAACAGAAAACTAGGGTTAACCGATACGCCTCCCACAACAAAATACCAAATGGCCCACTTCCTCTAGAGCCCAAAATGGAGACACCATAGACTAATCACATCTTGCCATTTTAAAGTGTCATGCCTCTCGTGCCAAAGACGACATGCTCGTGGGTACCCCTACAGTGGTTATAGCTCAGTATACCCTACGGTATATTCTAAAAAAAATATCATGTCACAACACATGCGACATAATACCAAAAAAGGGTTCTATATGTACATGTACAACCAAATCAAATTATAGTCACAAGGTATCAAAAGAAGGTAAACATATGCATCATTCTACATTTATCAAAAATAAATAATAAACATGATATCCTAATTGAAAGAGTACAAATACGAGTCGTATGTATCAACTCAAAATGAAACTAATATATTTATTTCACAGGAAACAATTTTGTGAAATCATAACAGAATTCAAAATAAGGAAACAAGACGAACAAATCAAATTTAACAAGAGTATCGCTGAAAGAGTACGAAATCCGTACCTGAATTAAGCAATATAATACCCAAAGTATATTCCAAATATAACTCCTTAAATCCCCTCTGTCCGATCTAATAAAAGAAATAATAATGCAATTATAAGATACTTAATAACTATAATCTATATTAACATGAAATTAATTTCCCCGATTACATCAAGTTTACAATACAAACCCAAATTATATTAAAATTAATCTTTTAATCATTTCCCTTTTTATTTTGACAAATCAGTATCACTATTTTATATAATATAGTATATATATATATATATGTGTGTATTATGCATCACTGTTTTATAACAGTAGCCTTAAATCTTGTTGCGAATTTATTTACTTATTGTTCTAATTCTTTATTGCAGGATCCATTAATATTATTACATATATATAAATCTAGTCCAAAGTCCTCCACTCCAACCAAGGCAATTTGATAATCTCTACAAATGACCTTTAGTATTATAAAATATGCAATTAGAATCCCACATGGAAGTTCATTATTTAATCAACTCTTTTCTCCATATGATACCCACGAAAGAAGCTTAAATTAAAATAAGGTTTTTACCCTTTTCAGTGATGAACTCTTTTATTGCTATTGAATTCAATACTCTCTAATTGCTATATAATCACATCGGCAATAAACAAATAATTTAACAACTTACCTGACTTACAATTCTTTTGGTTCCTTCAGGCTTCAGCCGCCTTCTCTCTTCTTTTCTCTCTACCAAGTCGTAACAAAATATATGCGAGGACGATTAGGTTTAGTTATTTATTTATTATTTTATTAACTCTCCTAATTTAAATAGGATTTATTATTACCCACATATAAATTAGACCCAATTAATTTTAAGGTCCAATTTTACCAAATTAATTTATTCGTCACTTATTAATACTTATTAATTCAAAAATAATAAAAAAAAATGACTAGTTTGACCAAAATAAAAGACCTAGTCCAATTAAATATTTAGAAAGAATAAATTTAAATTTAAATTTATATGTTATTTATTTATTATTATTATTATTATTTTTTCTGGGTATTACATTACCTACCCCTTAAAAAGGATTCCGTCCCCGGAATCAAAAGAGTAACAAAGATTTACTTGACATTAAAAAAATGAGGATACTCTAGCCGATTAGTCTCTTACGCCTCCCAAGTAGCTTCGCGCTCCGGTTAATTTTAGGGAAAAAAATAATTAATATTTAATTATTAACAAAAATTCGGATTATTACATCATATCTCTCAAACATTGAAGAAAGCTGAACCTGATACGAAGGCAAGAATGACTGAGGATATGAAGATCATGATGAAGAAACTTAAGGAGAAGCAGAAGTGAAATTCATTGCCATAATCAGAGATGAGCTTAGATGATAGTTCAACATCCCTGACATCTCTGATGACCATCTCACAGAGTACCAATCCTATACAACGAAGCTTTAAATTAGCAACGAACATTCAAAAGTACTTGTCTAAGAATTCTCTAGAGATTGGTCATTAGCTGCTCATTTTAAGTTCCTAACATGATAGATGTTTCACCAGATAATATTACATGATGAAATATCCACCTATCGGTCTTCAGGTATTTAGAGAAGCTTTAATGATTCTTGAAATGAAACTCTGGGTTATCCAAACAAGTCTTCTCCCAGTAACAGAGTCCCAAAACTCTGAGGCTGATGTACCAAATGAATCTTTACTCCCGATTGCAGAGTCCCTAAACTCTAAGACTGATTATCAAGTCTCACCATCTCAATTTAAGATTCCCCACGATCAACATCACGATCGTAGAATATAAGCACACTAAATCTACGATTACAGTACTTCTCAATACACTCTCCTGACCATACAAGTGATATAACTGAAAGCACTTCATACTTTTCCACTGATAAATGCCAATATCAAGTATGCCCAATGATGGTGAACAAACTCTGACAAAAAGGCCTATCATGATGATACTCTTACCACCAAGTATATACAGTCTTTCTTCTGATAAGCGCCTCAGAGACAAACCTAACCCTTAGTTTAAGTCTAAGCGGTTGGCCCTTTCTGAGCTTCCTTAACCCAGAAGGAGAACTGAAATAGAAGGCATCACAAGAACTCATATGGAACACATGTACAGAAAATCCCTCAGAAGAGATCAAGCCTGTTGATGAATCATGCAACTCCAAGTTGGGGATTAGTGACAAGTCACTCACTGAAGTATCTCTCAGAAGACCGTCGTTGAATTGACAAAGAAAATCATAGAGTCTATAACTATCTCATCAAGCTTCTCTACGTACTGAAGAATTTAACGGTCAGTCTACGTCAACAATACTCATTTTCTTAAAAGAAAAATCAAAACTGAAAAACTGATCATTTTATGAGGAGTTACAATTTCTTACTGGACATTAGGGGTGAGCATTCAGTTTTACCCGAATCAAATTAGCTTTTCGGTTATAACTGAAAACCGAAATTCAACTGTTTTAGGTATCCGAACTACTAACCGAAACCGAATAGCCGAATAACCGAATAACCGAATTAGTTATTCGGTTATTTGGATAATAACCGAATTTACTAGTTTGTAAGCAATCAACTGAATCAAATGTCTAACTGTCAACAACATGTAGCCAGCCAAGCCCAAGCGATTCAAATTTTCAGTACATAATCCATACTTTCACAAATTCGAGGCAGTAGACACTGAAGGCTAGCAGTCACTGATGCATATGTGGCCATCTTCATAGTACACCTTCAATACACCTCCAATGAAAAACCATACACAATGAAAAACCATTTTCTTTAATATGTGTTTCAAGTACACTGATGCATAGTAGCCATCTTCTCACAATGAAAAACCAGAGGTCCAGAGCCTTTTCTTTTTCCTCTTCCTCCAAGTCAAGAAACACCTCATTTTTGCTTGCTATGTGGCCTGTCATTTTCAAACGATGAGAAATCTCATCTAACATACCATGAATTTCCTTCGCACAAGTATAACAACAGAACAACAGAACAACAGAAGCCAGAAGCAGTGTAGAAATTGAGATCTTAGATCTGTGATGCGAGTGAAGATGTGGCCTTTGGCTGGCTTTTGGGTTAGGGCAAATACAATAAGGCAGAGAGTGAGAGATACGAGGGTCAGGGCAGGGATGAGAGATGAAAGAATAAAGATCTAAGATCTGCCGATCTGGTCTGAGACTGAGAGATGAGAGCAGAGAGCAGAGAGATCGATTTGGGGCGAGAGGTGAGAGATGAGATGAGTCTTCGAGAGATGAGAGATTCAGAACTTCTGAGAATGAGAAGTATGAGTCTACTGACTATTGACTACAATTATAATTTTTAAGCCCCTTTTTTATTTCGGTTATTCGATTAACCGAATAACAAAAAAACAAAAACTAAACCCAAAACCGAAAACCGAAATTAAAATCGGATATAACCGAATTACTAAAATTAACCGAATAACTGAAAAAATTCGGTTAAAATAGTTCAGTTATTCGGTTTTATCCGTATTTTGCTCAGTCCTACTGGACATCGTGCAACCAATGGCCTTTTGACACATCATAACTTATGCAGAGTCAGAAAGAACTGTCATAAAGACAAATTCAAAATCTCCAAATAGTTATCAAAAGTTATCGACTTTCTCTCCCTCCCTTTTTCAAACCCTAAAATCCTCTTCAAGGCCAAAATCCATCAAACCTTAAGCTTCACCCAAATTGTATTCAACTATCCCTCATAAGATTCCTAAAATTAAATACCCATACACTTCAAACTCTCAAAATGAAAGATTGGCGTGTTACAACTGGAATCTAACTCGGTTTTAAGAAGTTTGAAAGATCAGAAAAGAAGTTCAAGGACATACTTGAGCTCGTAAAGAATGCCAAATTTTCAAAGTGCTTGGAATCCAACACTCCAGTGTATACCAATTTAGTGAAGCAATTATATTCAAATGCAACGGTAGACTCTGGGATTCTATCTACAAATGTCAAAGGACTAAGCTTGAAGATAAAAGCCTCAGACATCAACCAATGTCTAGGGTTTCCTGACCAAGGTCTGATAAACCTCGAGGACGTCGACATCGAAGAAGGTAAAGAGTTAATGCGCTACAAAAGGAATGTAAATCTGAAAGATATAGAGAAGAAGGAGTTTTCTAAAGAGTTTGAATTCCTGGCTGAGATTACGGGAAAATGCATCTTGTGCAAGGACACTACACATAATACTGTTAGTGATCTGTAACTGAGAGTTATGATTGCGATTGTCATGAAATAGCAGATGAGCTTCGGAGCCCTTCTAATTGATTGGTTGTCCAAATGGCTGCAAAAAGCTGAGATGAAGAAGTCTACAGATAAACCCTTCACAAAGTTTTTCATGGAAGACTCTTGAGCATTATACTGAAGAAGAAATTGAAGAGTAAGATAAGAGACGATGAGGGAGAACCACTGAATATTCATAAAGTGATGTCCCCACAGCTGTTTGAAAACTGAAAGAAAAATCCTATGGAAAATAAAAGGCTAATGACATCTGACAGCAACAGCAAGGTCTCTGCAAAGAAGAGGAATGCAAAAAAATGGAAAGAAAATTGTCTCAATCTGATGACTCTGCACCTGTATCAGCCACTCCAGCAAAGCCAACAAAGAAGAAAGCTAAGATTGTGAAGAAGTCTATAGAGGTTCCACCAAGCAGTCTCTCTACAGACAAAAAGAGACGTGAATCAGGAAAGGAAAAAGCATCAACTGCAGCACCCCCAAAAAGGAGAAAGAGTAACATATTGCTTCAATGAACTAATCATAAGAAAGAAGGAGGCTCAGTATCAAAAGTAATTGATCTCAGTAGCAGTGATGAAGATGACAAATCAGAGTCTATGGAAGAAGATATGAAAGGCAAAAGGAGGATGATTTTTGACAGCACCAACATTAAAAGTGAAAGTACTGCAAACACAAATACAAATGAGTCTATGGCAGAAGAAGATAAAGAAAGTGAAAAAGGAGAGGAAATGATTGCAGAGTCAAACAATTCTGAGAATGACACTAAAGAAGAGTCAAGTGATAAAAATTAGCTGGAAGGATCCATTGATGAATCAGTTGAAATGACCCAGTATGATGAATAGATGAAGACAGACTCCAGTTCTGCAGATCAGGAATCAGCAGACTATCATGTTCCTTCTCCAGCAAGAGTTCGCAGAAGATTAGTGGTGGAAGTCTTTGATGAACCACAAGATGTACTACCAGTAAGATGAATAAACCATGGAAACGAACGACTCAAAGTAGTAACGATGTCTACAGAAGATTTGTTTAACAACTGGAAAGACATGGATTTATATCGTACTAAAATACTGTACAATCCTGATAATCCTCTAATAAAATGGTTCTATCCATGGATGCCCTAGCTAAAGGCTTACACAGCTGGCGATGAAAGTTACATCAGCTGGTGTTATTCACACTTGCAATCTGGATTTGGTCTCTCAAAACTTCCCAAGGGTCAAGTCATTTCATATCAAGCTGATCAAGAACGTCCCTCATTTCAAGGTTTATCGTCATGAATGAATCATCTACATTCCCTACTATCTCCTAGAAAACTCAGATAGTACACATGCCACACCAAAGACCACAATCATAGAGGTCTCACACTCTATGATTGCAGATATTCAGGCTCATCCAGATTCCCAGTCATCAAACCCCATTCTCAGTACTCCAAATCTCAATCCTAGAATACCATCTGATATCCCCTCTTCATCTAACAATGATTTCTTCAACATTCTCACTGCCTTTGAAAACACCTACCAAAGTGAGAAACTCAACCAAAATGCCAAAATCTCTCAAGACTCTAACTTATTGAAAAGCTATGAGGAAATGGTTGAGAAATTCTCTTACATTATTGAGGAAGCAAAAGGTTTGTCAGAAGGAAAGGACAACGATTTTCACAAGAAGCTCCAAACAACCATTTATGATATATCAAATAAGCTTCATCAGAGAGATCAAATTTATTTGGAAACACTTGAGCAACAGAGGAAAGAAGCCCTGCTACTTCAAAAGAAAAATGAAGAATCTATTGAGTCTCTCTCCGAGAAAATTGACAACCTGAATCAGTCCCTCTCTTTACAACTAGAGCTCAGCCAGCAGGAGCTCAAGATTGAAGTTGGAAATTCATCCTACCTGCTTGAGCAACTCATGTCAAATGTCCAACATCTCTCTTCAATGATTGATGACAAAAAGGGGGAGAAAAAGAGAAGGCACTCAAAGGGACATAAGAAGAATCAAAAGAAGACAAAGAAGAAGATCCAAAAATAGAAGCAGGAAAAGCTGAAAGCAAAGCAAGAAGAAGAGGACAAGCTGAAAGCAAAGCAAGAAGAAGAGGACTCATCATCTTAGGGGGAGCAGGACCAAGAAGGACGAAATAAAGTCACCATCTCAGGGGGAGCAGGAACCAGGAGATCAAGCAGATGAGTAGCAACAACAGATAAGATCAAGGAGACACACATAAAGAAGAAGGTACATCTCTAAATGTAATAGTTAACTCTGGATCCAGAATTTAGGTTTGCTATTTAGCTGTAATCAAATGCTTTTTAATATATCATTTATATCACCTGTTCTAGCAATATAATAGCTCACTGTATCCTATGATTCATTCATCTCATACATATGCATTCAGTATTTTTATCATCATCAAATAGGGGGAGATTGTTAAGAATATGTATGTGAATGTTATCCCTTTATTCTTATAATTTGATGATGAAGATGATGAAATAAATGAATGAATATGCAGATATGTCTGCATTAAAACAAGTTGTAAAGTCCTTGAATAGATAATAGGAATATATGTACAAGGACTTATATTGAAATGATCAAACATGTTAGGTTGATTCTACATGAACAAAACAGCTTTGTGAAGTCCTTAAAAAGAATATGATATACAAGGACTATATATAGAAAGATCAAGCTTGTTAGTTTGATCTTATATGATGTAATAGATAGGCCTGTCTTATCGTCGAGCACTGCACCAGCTCTCGAAGTCTGTCAGAAGAGACAAGGAACTCGAAGACTATCAAGGCAAGATCGTAGTCTATTGAGCCAGCCTAGGGATTGCAGAAGGCAAGGCAGAATCGTAGAGGATCAAGAATCGTAGTCTGTCTACTTTGAAGGGCCTATTCTAGAATCGTAGAGTGGTCCAAACGCCTGTCGAGCCAAATCAATAATCGTAGTATGCCTTGGAGGGCCTCACTCAGAATCGTAGAGGGTCCAAGTGCCTGCCAAGCCAAGTCAAGAATCGTAGACCACACTTGAAGTCGTGGAGTCTACTGATCATATCAGAGGCAGAAATTTTAGTCAAGCGAAATAAGATAAGGACAACAAGTGTTAAAGCAGAAATCATAGTCTGGTGTATAATATGCTCTCGAAGTCATAGTGGTTGCAGAACCAAAGCTAGGTCGTAGTCTGCAGAACAAAGTCTTTGACAAAGCCTATCAGTGCTCACAATGCCAAAGAAAAATTATAGTGTTAACACAATTCTCAACACATGAGCACTCCCAAAGCATCCAAAGAACGAAGCCTCTGGTTAGAACTATACAAGATGCAATCTACCTAAAGGAAGCCAGAGAGCATTCACCAAATGGCTTGTAAGCAACATCCTGATTGAATTGGTAAGTCATTTGAGGGAAGTCTTCCACAAGCAACATTGAAAAGACTTCAGGTAATGTGACTGATAAAAGAAAGTCAGCAATACAGTAGCTGTCAAGATAAATAAAAGATAAAGATCTTGGGTATAACCATGATCGTAATGCTAGCCAGATGAGAAGCAGAAACTGATGCGGTCTATACAGAGATACTGGCCAACCTTTGAAGAATAGACAAATAAGATTAAGCATGGGTCAGACCATTTGATATATGAACGGGAGATCACAAGGAGAAAGAGAGCTGAGAATGGTCAATCAGATGAGTCTTGAATCTCAGGGGAGCCAAAGCATTCAAACGAGTTATCAGTATTTAATGCAAGTCAAGGCAAGCAGAAGTGTTGAAGCACTGCAAGAGTAAAGGAAGAGAGGTTCTGCATTGCAAATTCAAATAACACTCTCAGAATTGTAGATTTTGATCATCTACATCATAATCGTAGAGTTTGGTCATCTAAGTATTGAAGCCTTGGCAATGTCTCAATACAAAGACTGACATTCGAACTTTGGACATTGAAAGCATCAATACAGAAGGACAACTCCTGATGTTCTGATCGAGGAGTCAAAAAGAAAAAATATAGGTGACTACTAGCCTGACACGTCAAAGTGGCATTTTTGATATGGTAGGTGAAATAGTAGACTGTAGTGTCAAAAAAGTGAAAAAGGGGCTGTCATGTCACATCTGCAGTCTGTACCAAATAACTCGAGATCTGTGAATCAATTCAAATAGCTTCCAACGGCTATAATTCAATGAAAAGCTTATGAAAGGCTATTTAACAGGTGAAGCTTAAAAGAAGAATGTTGTTGACTCTATGGTTTCTATAGAGCAAAATTAGAATAAGTCTCAATGGCAGTGAGACTACGAAAGTAGAAGTGAAGCAAGATAAGAGAAGAGCTTTAACAGAAAAAGGCTTCACTCAACAACTATGAGAATGTCATTGAAAATGGTAGCTAAGCTGAGAGCCGAGAAGGCGAAGAAAATATCATTCAAAAGATTGGCAGATCAGAGAAAAGATTCAAAGAGCCAGTCTAAAGATCACCACGAACCATCAAGAGCTGAAGAAGAATAAATACATAACTAAATTTGTATACAAGTCAACCAAGGTTCGAGGGATGCTAAATGTGAGATTGAGTCTACCAAAGATACGAAGACTTAGCAAACCTCATGTGGTGAAGGAGTACAAGCTGAGATCGGATAAGAATCAACCACAAGATCAGCTGCACCAAGGAAGGAGTGGCAAACTGCTAAGTACTCAATGAGATTGAGCTTCATGAACAACTTAGCAGTTAGTCAAATAGTGATCCAGTTTTGATGCAGAATCCAAAGAGGATCACGACAAGCTGCTAAGTATCAAAGGATGAACAAGCTTAAAGTCATCTTAGGATCTCAGCGCTAACAACAACATCAACAAGAAGCCAGGGCCTGAAGGGTCCTTGTTCAAGGGACTAAATGAAGTCCCAAGGCTGTTGGCCTTGAAGATTTCTTAGTGAACTGATGTTCCAAATCTACTGGACTTGAAGAGTTCTTAGTGAACTAAAGTTCCAAGGCTGTTGGCCTTAAAGGAATCCTAGCGATTCAAAGATGTAAAGATTTTCTTTGTGGAATCCCTGCTTGTCGAAGCAGAAGAGTAGATTAGGAGCTTGAGTCTCTGAACCACTTAAAATCCCTTGTGTCTTTTACGTACTGTCATTTACATTATGAATCTATAACTTCTATAACTACTATTAACATGATAACTACTTACATCTAAACTAACTCTAGAATAATGGTCAACATAACATCTATGAAGGGGAACCTTAACTTATTCCGCTGTGTTTGAAATAATTCTTAAGTTTGTTATCCGCTATTTACATAGCAATATAAATTAAAATGGAAAAGATTTTTGAAATTAAAAAAGAATTTATTCAACCCCCCTTTTAGATCTATTGTGTGCCCTTTGGAAACTAATAGTGAATATACCATAATGCCAATAATATAAATTTCTTGCAGTATAGGCGGGAGGGATTGAAAATATTAGTCGCACGTAACGAGATTTGTATAACTTTGAAAGAGACAATCGTAATGAGTTGAAGGGACAAGATGGTGATATGTTGAATGAATACTTGAAGTTAGAACAACAAAAGAATCCTTCATTCACTTTTAAAATTGACACAGACGATGAAAAAAGGATTACTCGTTATTTTAGGGCCGATACAACTTCTAGACGGGCTTAGATTTTACGACGATATTGTCATTTTTTATACCACGTACAACATTAATTGTTACGGAATAATATTTGCACCACTAATGGGGGTTAATAACCATGGTCAAATTGTTGTATTTGGTTGTGCTTTCTTAAGTGATGAGACCATAAATACTTTTGTTTGGCTTTTCAAGTGTTTTTTGGATGCAATGTCAAGGTGATGCACCTAAGATGATTATCACTGATCAGGATCCGGCTATGACAAATACCATTTCACACATCCTTCCTGTTGGGGATTGCATATTTAAATTTAATGTTGGAATATATACATAAGCATGCCTTTCCAAAATCTGTAAAGTCCTTATTAGATCATATGTGCAAGGACTTAGATTAAAGATCAAAGTTGTTAAGTTGATCTAAGCTTAATGTTTATCTTTCTGTAAAATCTCTTGTAATAAAAAGATCAATCTTGTTAGGATGATCTTATGAGTTGTAATAGATAGGTAGTACAAAATTGTGGAGATTGCAGAAGCCAGAATCATAGTGTGCTGAGCAAGCCTATCAGTAACGTGAACCAGTTTGTCGAATGCGTGACAAGCTAAGTCAAAATCGTAGGCACTGGCCTAAATCATGGAGTTCTCAAAGCATTAAAATCGTAGTCTACCAAGCGCTGTCAAAGCCAAAGCAGAATTGTAGAGTGCAAGCTCTTATCATCTGACCACGATCGTAGTACTCGTCAATAAGCATCAAAATCGATGAAAATGGTTGACATCATCAACTGACACTTGCGCGTTGATATGATTGAAAAACCCAATGCTGTCACCAAACAACCTTGGTTGAATCGAAGAATCAGAAAGTAAGGAGAAATGTATCTACCAATTAGTTTGCTGATAGTGATTTCGCAGAGGTGTTAGGTGAGAAAGCAGACTGATGTGTCAGAAAAGTAAAAAAAAAAAGCTCTCACATCATCAGGATGTCAACATCAAAATACTCAGTATGCCTGAAAGCATTAAATGATCAAACAGAAATATCTCAATGGGAATATTTCAAAGGCTTCTATATAAGGCCATCAGATTGAAGATGTCAGTTAAGCAAGAAACAAGAACAAAAAAGAACACAGATCATCTGACAAATCTTCACTCCACAATTCAGCCATATCTTGTTTCGCTACTAAGTTTATCAGAACTTGGGTTTAAGGCAACTTAGTAACACAATAACAACAATCTCAACTACACTCATTATAAAGCTTCCAAACCTATTTATAGTTTAAAGAGTACTTAGTGTACTAATGTTCCATGTCTGCTGGACTTGAAGAGTTCTTTGTGAACTAGCTTTCCAAGACTGCTGGTCTTGAAGGAATATTAGTGATTCAAAGATTGCACCAACATCCTTAGTGAATTTCCTACTCGTGAAGTAAAAGAGTGGACTAGGAGTCTTAAGTGCTCTGAACCACTTAAAATTACTATGTCATTTACTTTCAGACTCTTTAACTGTTATATCTGCCATAATTGTTATTTGTTTTATAACCTTGATTTTATCTTAAGGGGGATAACTAAATCATATATTCCGTTGTGCTAAGTTAATCTTTTTGTAATTAACAAAAATGATAAGTTACTCGTTAAAAAGAAAATCTAAAATATCTATTCAACCCCCCTTATAATAACTTATGTGCCTCCAAGAACTAACAATTGGTATCAAAGCAGGTTCTCTTATCTAAAATTTCACAAAGCTCGAGTAAATCATTACACATATCATGAGCGAATCCAAGCATAGTGGAGGCAGTAAACCACCAATGTGCAACAAAGACAAATTTTCCAGCTGGAAGGTTAGAATACAAGCTTTCATGGACTCAATAGATGATGATCTATTTGAGACAGTACTGAATGGGCTTTACATTCCAACAAAGATTGCACCAACCCCTGATGATCCAAATAGAACGCAGATTAAGATAAAGTCTGAATGGACTGACAATGAAAGAAGGGCAATCCAACTGAACAAAAAGGCCAAAAACATTTTGTTCTAATACTTAGAAGATGACCTATTCAAAAATGCGGTCAACTGCAAAACAACAAAGGAAGTCTGGGAAGCATTGCTCATCATACATGAGGGAATTGAAGAAGTAAAAGAGAACAATCAGTCTCTACTCCCTCAATAGTACGAGATGTTCACTCATATACCAGGAGAAAATATTACCTTAATTTATGAAAGATTTAATGTTTTGCTTAACTCTCTCCGATCCTTTGGAAAGATCTATCCCAACAAAGATCTCATCATCAAATTCATGAGGGCCTTACCAAGTAAGTGGGATGCTAAGACAACAACCATGAGAGAATCAAAGAATCTTTATGAGATGACTGTGCAAAAACTGTACGAGAATCTTCTAACCTCTGAACTGGAGCTGACTCAACGTGTAGAAACTCTATTAGAAGGAAGGAATAAGGAAAAATGAGTGGCTCTTAAAGCAACATGAGCCACCTCTGTTAGGAATAAACATGTGAATGATATTCCTATTTATATATATGATTTGATTATGATATATATATGAATGAATATGCAAGTATGCTTGCATCAAGAAAAGCTGTAAAATCCTTTGATAGATAATATGAACACATGTACAAGGACTTAGAATGAATTGATCAAATGTGTTAGGTTGATCCTACATAAACAAGACAGCTTTGTAAAGTCCTTAAAAAGAAATGATGTACAAGGACTATAAATATAGAAAGATCAAGCTTGTTAGGTTGATCTTATAATGTAATAGATACGCTTGTCTGATTTTTGAGCACTGCACCAAAAATCGAAGTCTGCCAGTAGAGTCAAGGAAAACTCGAGAGTTATCAAGGCAGAATTGTAGTCTGCAAGATAGTAGATCTCGGAGTTCATAGACAGCCAGGAGAGAAGAGGAAGGATCGTAGTGTATCGAGGAGAACCTCCTCGGAGTCGTAGTCTGCTGAGGAAGTCATGTTCAGAATCATAGAGACAATGTGTCTAAGAGCCGACCGAGCATCTGCCAAAGCCAAGTCAAGAGTCGTAGACCACACTCGGAGTCGTAGAGTCTATTGATCAAATGAGAAGTAGAGATCGTAGTCGAGCCAGATCAGATGAAGACAACAAGCTTAAAGGAAGAAATCAAAGAATGTCAAGATCTGATCTCGGAGTCGTAGTGTCTATAAAATCCAAGCAGAATCGTAGAGTGCATAACTAAGACTTCAACAGAAGTGCTTACAACACCAAGGAAGAATCGTAGAATAAAACACGATTCTCAACAAATGAGCACTCCCAGAATATCCAAAGTATGAAGCCTCTAGTCTGAGCTACAAAGATACATCCCACCTGAAGGAAACCAGAAGAGCACTCAACGAATGACATGCAAGCTAACAGAAGATCTAAGCACCAACCCAATCAACAACCAGATTGAGTTGTCAAGCCATTCAAGATGAAGTCTCACTACAAGAAAAAAGCTTAATTTTGACGGAATATTCCGTCGGACCTAAGCCTATTCAGTCGAAAATATATTATTTTCGACGAAAATTTTCGTCAGAAATTTAGTCGTATATATTCGCGTCAAAAATGAGATCCGTCAAGAATTCAGTCGGATATTTCATATCATCGACGGAAGTATCTTCGACGGATTTTCGTCAAACATAAGCTATCTTCGACAGAATATATAGGACGTAACTTTCTGTCGAATATAATATACCCTATTTCCGACGGACTTATTTCCTCGGAATTATCCTATTTCCGACTGAAAATTAAAATGATATGATATTTATTAAAATTGACTTATTAGTATCTTCGATGGAATTTACGTCGGAGATACCGTAGTTACGACAGATAAGTTCCGTCGAAGTTAACGTATTTTCGACTGAAAATTAGAATATTTTGACATATTTAAAAAATTGGTTATTTGTTAACTCCGAGGGAAGTTCCATCGAGAATACCCTATTCCGCTTTAATAAATTATTTTTTTAAATCTGATTTTAAAGTTCGGTTTCGTGTTTAAACCCATTAATGTACCAGTAACTTTACAACCCAATACATGATAATATAAACTCATCTCACATTCAAACATGCAACGTATCACTAAAACTTAATCTTCAACTCATTATCATTCACATTCACATTCAAATATCCACCAAAACGTATTATAAGCTAACCAATTACAAATATAAGCTAATGTTCCATAAATGTTAAACAATATAATTTACAATAGTTGTATAGACGCAATTAGATAATACAATATATAAAATAGTTCTACAATAACATGAATATATACAAATGAACTATAAATTAGTAAAAGTATCATCATCGAGCGGAGGTGAACGACACTGCTCTGGTGTATGGAAATCAACCTCGTGCTCCTGCTCATCATCGCCAGCCTGCTCGCCATCGCCACCCTATTGATAGAATCAAAAATATAAATCATTATTCCGTATATATATATATATGTGAGAATTAACAAACTAGCCTTAATTGAAAAACATAAACAATAATAATATCCGAGTAGGTGGGCGGATGAAAAGCCTCCTCCAAGAGGTAATCACCATCCGAGACATCTCGGCGCTCAAGCCGAATCGCTCTCGTGTGGTAATCCCATACTCTCTGCAGAGGCCCTCGCTATAATATCTGAGCAATCTGGTGAAGACGAGAATGGAAGGCAATCACGACGCCGAAAAGGCCGGATCGGTATGGAACCTATCCGACACGGCCCCTATCAGCCGTCGGAAGATATCGTCATCCAAGCCGTAGCCACGTATGAGATGGTCCGACAGTGCTCTCGGACAACAAGGCGCCATTTGGAGCCTATAAAGAGATACAAATTTGATTACTAAAATAATTTATATAATGTGATAAATTCGGATAATTTAAGTGAAACATAAAAAATATTACCTCCGTGAAGTGTATATGCGGGTATCCTCGGCGGACTGACACACTCGATATTTGTCAGATCTTTGCTAGTAGGGGGATCCTGAGACGCGACCCACAGTCTCAGCTCCTCATCCTTATCTAATACAATATCGGGAAGAGGGGTGGCGGAATCTAACGGCTTAGAACCCCTCCTAATAGTCTCTAGCTCAGCTATACGCTCGTCCCGAAGCCTCTAAAACCGGTCCTGTAATGTATTCCGTATATGTATGTCAATTATATAATTTTATTTATGATTGAATATTATTAAAAGCTAAATAGTAAGATGAGTTTTACCCGTATAGCTAAAGCTGCCTGAAACAAAGCACGCTCGTCCTTAGGCGTGTGGGCTCGATACCAAAACTCTAGAATGTTAGGATCTCGGCCCAAGGTCCTCCCCAATGCCTAATACAAACATTCATAAAATAGGTCTTAAGTATTTGTGTGAGAACTTGACACATAAATAACTAAATACAATGCACTTACCGTCTTCGCCTCCTCGAACGACTGAGAACCAGTGGTGTGTACTATCCGGAGCTGACTACGATTCTTCTTCGCCTTCTCAGACTTTTTCTTGAAGTCATCAACCTCCCGGTCTTTGTAGCCTCCCAAAGCTAAATCGGAGACTATCTTGGGTGATGATTTCGATGGTGGTTCCGGGCTGGTCCACAACTGCCCGGGATGCCTTCTGTCGCATCTCATACAGCCATCCAGAGTAATTCGCAGTGACGTGATGCTCAATCACATCATCGCCAGCTGACTGAGAGATGTTCGGGTCAAATCGATAATAAACCTATAACAAAAGATTATTTAAATTAAGAACACTTGATTTCGTCATCCCAATATATACAACTATGTAGTGATAATATGTTTAACTTACGTGGAACTCCCGCAAGATGGTCTGCATAAAAGTGGCATCGTACCGCGCATACTGACTGAACCGCATGCACCCTCTCGGGAGATGCGTCAAACAAATCGCGTGTAGGGTGTGCTTAGCCACCGGGTCTAGTATACTACAGAAAAAGTATAACAATATGTGTTATGTGAATTGTGTTTTGCAATAACTGATAGAAATAGTACGAATATATTAACACTTACTGCTGGAAAATGACATCCACCGGTACTGTAAGTGGCACTGCCGGCGGACGACCAAAGATACTGAGGTTCGTCCCTCGGTGTCGTCGACGAGGTGCATCTGTAATAATTGTATTTAACATAGTACTTCAATAATCATTGTAATTAATGCAGCTTGAGATATATTTAAATCCTAGTTAAGATAACTTACTCGCGCCTGAAGAAGAGCCTCCGTCGTGGCTACTTGCTCCAAAGATCTTGGATCGCCCACCACCTCTAAGGACCTCCATCGCTATGTCTAGCCATGAATATCCTACTGCAATAACAAAATTGGTAGATTACGAATATGTAAGGTTTAACAATATGAGGTAAGTACTAATATGAATGCTCATTTTCAATTACGCACATCATCAAACCCATTAGAATCAACGTGTATATCATTCTCGGATTCGATATCTTCCTCATCCTCAGTTTTGAGATCAGTTTCGTCATCGTTATCATCCTCAACGACTACATAATCATTCATGTGTACGTTGGCCTCGACATCCTCATCGTTAGGTATGTCAATGACATTAGTACTCACCACATCTTCAGCATGGAACACTACGGCCAATGGGTTGCTCACATTTTCTTGCAACGCCTCATCCATACCAAACATGTTATCAGTATTAAATGAGCGTGTTTTAGTAGTGACTACTGTGTACCAGGGGCTTCGAGTATTTACGACATTAGGAGCGTAATACACTTGAGTCACTTGACTTGCTAACAAGTACACGTCATCAGACTTTAACACCGACTTGATGTCCACGGTTGTGATTCTATTACGATCAACTTTAACCCCCTTTTCAGTATCAAACCAGCTACACTTAAATGTAACTACCTTTTTGCCGTCGTGATAATCTACATCCTGTAAACGACCATAGTAATTGGACTCATAATCTTGGTAGCAGCTTCCTAACACCACAACCCCAGAATTGACTGATGTGAGTTCATGCAAATCATCGACTCTAAATCTGTACCCATTCACGATGCAACCTGAAAAAGAACTAACAACTTTGTAAGGTCCTCGGATGACATCTATAAAACGCTCAGAAATATTCTCCGCTTCAACCCTTTTCTTAAACCACTGTTGGAAATTAGCATTAGTGAATGTTTCCAATTCTGTTGTAGTAAAAGTTGGGTTAGAAGCATACGCTTCCTCTTCGAATGAACTGCGATATTAGTAAAATGTCTTTAACATATATAGAGATGACTACACTTGTAAATTGTACTAAATGGAGCAAATAAGCTTAGACTTACGTGATGTATGATGATACTTTGGGCATATTTAGAAGCACGTATGTAGATACAATCTTCAACTCTTTGTCGCTTAAGTAAGTCAGCGTCTCAGGGCTAAATGGTTTAGCCGGATATGTGAATACAGCTAACTCATCATCAGCATGAGTTATTGGATCAACAACCTCATTCCTTCCTAAACGGTTGTGCTTCGTTGAGACAACATCATCAAAATACAATGAGCAAAAGTTGACAAGCTCTTCCTCTGTATATCGTTCATCAATAGAACCCTCTACACGAGCTTTGTTCTTGACCTTTTGTTTTAATCGGCGCATATACCTACGATAAATAATATGCAGACAAATTGAAGTATTATTAATATGAGCAGGATAGAGCAATTAACAGTTTATATATTACCTCTCAAAAGGATAAATCCACCGATATTGCACCGGTCCTCCAAGGTTGAGTTCATACGACAGATGAATAGGCAGATGTTCCATCGAGTCAAAAAATCCTGGAGGGAAGATCATTTCAATCTTGCACATGGTAAGCACAATATTCTTCTCCATCTGCTCGACATCACTGTACTTAATTATAGTTGAGCAAATATCTTGAAAGAAATTTGACAGTTCGGTCAATGCATCCAGAACTTTTCTGGGTAACATCTCACGAAATGCAATTGGAATCAACTTTTGCATGAATACAAGACAATCGTGACTCTTGAATCCAGAAATAAATAGCCATGCCAAGCCTAATGACTGGCCAAACTGAGTACGGCTAGCTAAAATTATAAGCAACCATAATGACTGGCCAAACTGAGTATGGCTGGCTAAAATTATTAAAAGGGCAAAAGCCATCAGTAGCCATGCCAAGCCTAACATTCCTAACTTCTTCCGTAAACTCAGGATAATTTACATCAAATCTCTTCCATTCATCTCCATCCACTGGGTGAGTCAGCTGACCAGGCACGACATCCCTTGTTCGATGCCAACTCATATGTTGAGCCATATGAGACGACATGAATAATAGTTGAAGTCTCGGCATGAAGTGGAAAATACCGTAAGATTTTCACAGGAACTTGTTTCTCCTTCCCCCACGTTTTGTAACCTTGTAGCGCGATAAAATTTGCATATATCACACTTGCCCCTTATCTCTGTCCTCCCCATAGTATAACATGCAATCTTGTTCACAAGCATCGATTTTCGATACCCATATTTAACCCTCGACCATCTTCTTCACTTCGTAATAATTCGCAGGAAGAGTATGATCCTTGGGTAAGAATCATCCAATTATAGCGAGCAAATTGTTGAAACCTCTCTCACTACATCGTGCTCATTCTTGAAGTGTAAGAGCTTCACATCGCGAAAAGCTTGTTGTCCGTATCATTTCTGGATATAACGCGACCCCAGATTCGGATATAGAACTTGTAAAAGGCGGCAATTTGTATCATTTGGCACTTTCTTCGCACTGCTTGAAGAAGGTTCATATTCAGCCCAGTCAATAGTAGTAGGGCCATAAGCATCGACCAACATCTCAACTGGATCATAGTGTTCGACGTATGAATCCCGTGGAATTGGTTGTTCCAAAATATTTTCAATCACTTCTGATTCCCCGTGATGAGTCCATACGAAGTACCCATCCACAAATCCACGAGAAAATAAGACGAATTTAATATAGTCAACTTTCTTCCAAATCAGATTTTTACACTTGACACACGGGCATCACATCTTCCCGTTTGGATTATCCGTATGTTCTAGTGCTTTGTTCAAGAAATCTAAAACCCCAACACGATAAGCTGAGACTAATCCCCTCTCATCACTGGGTATCCTACGGTACATCCAACTCCGGTCGGCTGGCATTTTTAACTACATAGAAGTACGCATTATGTTAATTTAGATATTCATGCGTGAATTAGATTTACCTAGTATCTCTACAAGACAGGGGTAAGGCTTCTATCCTGTTATTGGATGCGTTTCGTCACTAGTGCAAACATGTTGAGTACGTTTCATGAGTTTCAAGAAAATTTCGGCAGCACCTCCCCATGGTCTCCAAGCACATGAAATAGACTAAGATAACTTAATCTAAGTATACACTCGGAGAACATATAGAGATAACAGTCGATTAATCCTCAAAATAACAAAAAATGTACCGTTTCGTATTTGCATTGGCCTAAATGAGAGACATAACATCCAATAACAGTCCCAAACTGGGGACTGTTCGACATTCACCCCTACTGAGTGTATGTCAAATGGGTTTCTAAGTTTCAAAGTATAATACATATATAATTGAAAATGTTACTTAGTTTATTGAAAATTGTGGCAAACTAAGCAAATGATACTTAGTTTATGGGAATTGTTATGTGGAATCTCTACTTGAGTCGACAACTAGGAAAAAAAAGGGTCGTAATTCTTATTGTGTCCTATACTTGAATAATAAAGTTAATTCAATTACTGCAAACATTCCTCACTGTTCCATCATAATAAATGATAACATCCCCAAGGAGTTCCATTAAGCTATTGAACAAAGTTTCAGCTTAAACAACCCTCTAGATGAACGAACGATCACTTCTCTGCTAGGAATGAATCATCTCCCCATATGGGTCGAATCCATGATATAGACAGCTTCCCACCACTCTGAATTCCTCAAATGGATAGTTCTCATACAAGAGGTGAGACATTCTGTGAGAACTACCCATCTGAGGAATTTGGAGTGGTGAGAAGCTGTTTATATCATGGATTGGACTCATATGGGGAGATGATTCATTCCTAGCAGAGAAGTGATCGTTCGCTCATCTAGAGGGTTGCTTAACCTAGAACTTTTTTAACAACTTCTCGGCACTCCTTCCTGGATGTTGCCATCTCATTATGATGGAACGATGAGGAATGTCTCGATAATTCAATTACCTTTATTATTCGAGTATAGACACAAAACAGAACTACGACCCCTTTTTTTAATTGTTCTTTGAGGAACCCGTTGGAGTACTATTAAATTTGAATCGCTATGTCGAAACACAAGTATACAAGAAAGAGTACATATATATGTAGGGAGAGTATTATTGTATTTATTGAAAATTGTAGCAAACTAAGCAAATGATATTTAGTTTATTTTGCCAATGATAAACTAAGTAAGTGGTACTTAGTTTATGAGAATTGTTATTTGGGATCTATAGAGACTACTGTTCGACATTCACTTCTAGCTACTTAGTTTATTTTGCCAATGATGATAAACTAAGTAAGTGGTACTTAGTTTATGAAAATTGTTATTTGGAATCTATAGAGACTACTGTTTGACATTCACTCATACTTAGTTTATTATTATATTTTTTTTATTTTAATTTGAAGTATATTATATAATTGGCTTATTTATTTATGAAATTAAATTAAATTAAATCATTTTATTTTATTTTATTTATCAAACTAAATTAAATTAATTTTTTTTTATTACTTTTTATTTTATTTTATTTTTTATTATATTATATAAGTTCCAATTTAATTTAATTTAATTTGATTTCATAATTAAAATTATTTTATCATATATTATATTATATAATATATTTTTAATTTATTTTATTAAATTAAATTAATTAAATTTAAATTATTTTAAATTTAATTTAATTTATTTTAAATTTAATTTAATTTATTTTAAATTTATTTTATTTTAATTTAGATTATTTAAATTAAATTACATTTATTTTATTATTTTTATTTAATTTATTTTTTTATTGAATTGTATTTTATTTATTAAATTAAATCAAAGTTTTTTATTTTATTCAAATTAATTTAATTTATAATTTTATTTTATTTTACTTTATTTTGTATTATATTATGTTATTTATTTTAATTTTAAACTTTATTTTATTTAATAAACTAAATTAAATTATATTTACTTTATTTTATTTTAGTAGTAAGAAACTAAGTAAATGGTACTTAGTTTATGATTTATTAATATTGGGAAACTAATTACTAATACAATATATGCAGGGCCCACAAATATTCTGCAATTTCATAATTCTAACAGAATTTTTGTCATAAATTCAGTCGGAAATAGCAAATATATCAAGATTAAAAACAGTCCTAAAATCAGTTACATTATGATAAGGAACCCAAATTTGATATGTTATACACTTCATAATATTAATATTCTGCAATTTCCAAATTCCAAATAATATGCGGTTAAATAATATGCAGTCCACAAACCCAAAATCAAAATTTCAATTTCAGCAATCAACAATATAAACAAGAAGAATAGGACCCAAATTTCAGATTTTAGATCACTCCCAATTCCAACAAATGGACCCAAATTATCAACCCACAAATTCACAGCAACAACATATTATCCAAATTGGGTTAATCTCATATTCAAACTCAAACTAAACCTAAAACAAATTAAGCCACAAATTTCACAATTTGCAACAAATTAACCCTAAAAATCTAATACTTGGCAGAAAACTAACCTTGAAATTGAATTAATGTGCAAACTAACCGGGTGTGGTGCACAGTGGTGGGCTGCTTTGGTGGCGGTATCAGTGATGGTGGTTCAACCGACGGTGTTGGTGGCGTCTACTGGTGGTAGAACCGATCGATAGTGATGGTGGTGGTGGCAGTACGTGGTGGTGGTGAAATCGAATGTGGTGGTGGTGGTAGTACGTGGTGGTGGTGGAATCGAATGTGGTGGTAGTGGAACCGATGGTGATGGTGGTGGCAGTACATGGTGGTGGTGGCGGCGATGGTGGTGGTGGAGATGAGAGCAGTGAGAGAAGTGAGACTAAGAGAGAATCAAGTGAGAGATCGCGAAGTGAGAGAGAAGAGAGAAATGAGAGAAAAATGAGAGAAACGAGGGGGTCGGAAGATGTACCGATTAATTAGGTTTTAGGATTATTTTCTATGGACTATTCGTCGTACTTAACTTCGTCGTAATTACGGTATCTTCGACTGAATAGTCCGTCGGAATAAACACTATTCAGTTAAAAATCGCTGGCGGGAACATTGGCGCCAATGGGATACATATATTTTCGACGAACATCCGTCGAAATTAAAGTAGTTTCGACTGTCGTATCTTCGACTGAATAATCTGTCGGAATACATATTATCTTCGAGAGAATGTGTCCGTCGAGAGTAGCTCCGTCGGAATTAGCCGGTTTTCTTGTAGTGTCTTCCACAAGTTGCTCAGAAGAAGACTTCAGTAATTAACTAAGGAAAGCCAGCAAGTGTAATAGCTGTTGAGTAAACAGAAGACAACAATCTTGGAAGTATCCAGGATCGTAGTGTTTGCCAAACAAAGTAGGAACTGATGAAGTGTACACATAGATACTGGTCAGCTTTTGAAGAACAAGGCTAAAGTGATTAAGCATTGTGTCAGTCCATTGATGATAAGTGAACAGGAGATCACAAGGAGAAAGCGAGCTGGATATGCCATAAATCTGAAGTGTCTTGCCATTCAGAAGAGGCCAGAATAAGAAGTTAAGCTGTAATAACCCGATATTTTCTATATAAATAAATCAAAAATTTTGCGTATAATTTTTTATTTATTTATTTGTTATTTTAAAGGAAATGATATGTGCAAGATAATGTGTATGTATTTATGTGATGAATATAAAATATATTAATTACATGAATGATTATAAATAATTTTATTTTAGAATTACTGATCATTATAAAGTATATTCTTATAATAATTAATTTTATAGTTGAAATATTTTTATTAATTATTTTCCATGAAAATATGATTATTATATTATTTAAATAATATATGAAATGATTATAGAATTATTTTCCAAGATATGGAATCCAAACCCTAATTTTGGATTTTTTTATCAAGGAATGAGAACAATAATATTATATTATTATTTGTCAGTGTTATAGATATGTGTATTATTTGTGTAAGGTTAATGTATGGAACAATTTTAATGTTATTGATAAACCCTAATTCTGGTTCTAGAATAAGGAATGATGATAATAATATAATATTAATTATATTTTGATTTTTCAGTGCTATAAATATGTACTATATGTACGCATTTTAAATAATTGGTCAATGATGGTGCAGTATTTGAAAACCCTAGTTTTGAAGTCAAATGAGACTCTACAATTTGTTTAGTAATTATGTTATGTGATTAATGACATTTATTATAATATTATTTTATTTCAGTGCCGTAAATATGTACTATATATGTGTGGACTGATAATGTTTGTTAAATTATGTGTATAATGTCAAAACCCTAGTATTAAGCTGTTAAACCCTAATTTAAAAGTTGGATGTCAGCTTAAGACAGTTATGTAATCATGTTAATGTGGGTAATGCCCGGTATTAATGGTATCAACCATAATTAGGGAGAATCTTTATTATTCAAAACCCTAAATTTTTTTTATGTATAAACCCTTATTATTTTTCTAAATTATAAACCCTAATTTGCTTATGGTAAACCCTAATCGCTAAATTAGAAAGTGTAATGCTAATTAGTGTCTCTTAAACCTAATTAGCAAAGTACTAAGTAATTAAAAACCTAATTGATTAAGAAACCCTAATTATAATTTTTAGAAACTAAAATTTTTATTTTAAACCCTAACTTGAAATCCTATAATTTTTATGTTAAACCTTATGGTTAAACCCTAAAGGTCAAACCCTAAGGGTTTGACAAGTTACCATTTTTCCATTAAAACTATAAATCAAATGACTATTGTACCCTTATTGTATTATTGTAGGAAACTTCTGGAATTGGCTAACACTTTAGTTGTTTACCAACTCTTGACTTCTTTGTGACTTAAATCAGCCAATATCAGTCTCCCATCATCAGTCATGTACATTTCAACTTGTTATATAATGATCAAAAAGAGAGAGAAAGCTACATTTTTGCCCATTTGTCTATAAACACTCAACCATTTCCTCTCAAGCTCAAACCCACAAAATATTGTAGCATATCAGTCCCACAAATAAGCCCCACATTTATCATTAACAAATCACAAGATCAGAATCAAGGATCAAGGTGTAAAGAGGTATAAAAACCCTAGTTTGAAAATCATGTGATCTGTTGTAAGATGTTGTGTTTTTGTGTTAAAACTTGTTATATGTAGTGTATATAGATGATCTGGGTTGCTAGGTGTTAGATCCATAACATCTAGAGGCTCAGATTTGAAGATTTCAAAAATCTGGATTTTTTTTATGTTATCTGACAACCAATGTCAGACCCCATAGATTCTTCTTTATTTATGCTTTTTGTTGTTTTATGTGTTAGATCCATAGCTTGATATGTGTTCTTTGCTCTGCAAGTGAAATCACGAACATATGATGCACATATTTCATGTTATTAATGGTCAAAGACCGTTGACCGGCATTGACCGGGAGATTTCTGGGCAACCCAAAAACTCCATTCCAGTATCTGACAAGATATTGCAAGGCTTAAATCTGTCAGACGTTAAGTCTTTTAATGGTGTTGTTGTATCAGTATTATAGTATGTTACATGGACTTCAAAGTTATGCTTTTAGATCACTAAAATAATAAATATAATGGATTGTGTGGATGGTCAAAGTGGCTGGAATGACCACGAAAACCATTTTCTGGAATTTCCAGAAAGTTCAAGAATGCTATCTCTGACAGACTTTGACCTTAATGGATCTAGCTATTTTGATGTTGTTAGATCCACTTTATGTGTTAGTTATGTTAACTTGCATGCTGGTTACATATTGAAGTCTTTAAATCATTCAAAAGAGACATGTGGAGGAAGTTATAAGGATCGAAAGTGGGCATCTAAGACTGTTCTTCAATTCTGGAAAACCCAAAAATTGAAGAACATGTCTGACAACATTTTTGAGAGCTGATAACTCTCTAATCTGTTGTGTTATGGCCATGATATCGATTGCTATTGATAGTATTACATTAGTTCTATACACTGTGATCAATAGATAGACTAAAAACTTACGCTTGGTCAAAGTAGTGCACTTATTAACTGACATGAAGTTCTGGGTTTGGCCCAAGAACACTCAAGAACACATTTAGCGACAGTTTTGTCGCCTAAAGCACCTATAGCGACACTTTATTTATAAAATTATTATTTTTATTAAATAAATAGAAAAAATAGTTTTAAATTATTAAAAATACAAAATAAATTATTAAAAATTATTTTAATGTCCAAAATTATATTTTAATTATTTTGAATATATTTCATAAATATTTAATATTTTTAGAATATTAAAGGTATTTAATTAATTTAATAATTATATTAAATAAATTATTTAAAAATGATTTTAATACTTGAAAAATCATTTTAAATTATATTATGTTATAAGAAAATATTTTAAGTTATTTTCTATAACTTTTAATATTTTGTGAGGAAATTTCATTAATAAATTAATATTAATGATAATTAAGTTATTTAATAAATGTATTTTGAAAAATAGAATTAATGATTTAAAATCATATAAAAATAATTTAAAGGATTATAAAAATATTTTAAGTTATGAAATATAACTTTTGATATTTTGTCATGAAAAATATTAATATTTTAATATTAATGATATTAGATTTATTTAATGCTTATATTAAATAAAATTTGTTTAAAAATGATTTTAATATTATAAAAATCATTTTAAATGAAAATAAAGTGTTTAAAAATATTTTAAGTTATAAAATATAACTTTTAATATTTAAAGGATAATTTCATTAATAATTTAATATTAATGATATTAATTTAATATTAAATGATATTAAGTTTATTTAATAATTATATTAAATAAATAGTTTAAAAATGGTTTTAGTTATTTAAAATTATTTAAAAGGATATTAATGAATTAAAAATATTTTAAGTTATAATTAATGAGTTTTAATATTTGGATAAATAGTGCATTAATATTTAAATATTAATGGTAATTATTTAAAAATGATTTTAAATGTTTTAAAAATCATTTAAGGGTAATATTAATACTTTAAAAATATTTTGAGTTATTATAAATAACTTTGATATTTTAGCGCAATGGTTTCATTAATAATTTAATATTAATTTATTAAATATTAATGATAATATAATTATTTGATATTTAAATCATTTTATAATGATTCTAGTATTTAAAAATTCGTGATAAATTATAATAATTGTTTAAAAAATTATTATAAGTCATTTAAAAATGTTATGACTGTTATTTAAATAGTCTAAATAGATATTGAACTTCGATATAGAGTCTTAGACTCGATAATTACTCGATAAAGCCGTCGGTACGCCGACAGGTTTCAGAAATTGATCTGGACTTGCATAATGTGTCTGTATGTGTTTATTTGTGATTTAATGACTGTGAAATATGTGTGACAATGTGATTAGGTTATGTGTTGACTGCAATAAGCAGTACTATGTGTTATGATATGCGATTCTAATCGATAGAATGATCTTATTAATGATAGGTTTCGGTATAAAAGATAAAACTAAGTTGCGTATTGTAAGCAGCAGACCAGGCAAGTATCATACCTTTGCATTTTCTTTATGCAATGGACATGAGTAAGAATATTTCAGAATTATATTATTATTATGCTAGATTATTAAACCTATTATGATATATTCTATATCCGATCATTGTTTATCAACATGATATTATATTATATAATTCAGATATATATATTTTGTTCGTTAATTTCTAAATATGGTTATTCAAGTGTCTTCACTTGGATAATTATTGTATTTAATCACATGTTGATATATATATATATATATATATATATATATATATATATATATATATTGATCCCCAATATGAATACAATAAAAGTCGCCTAAGCTATTTGACCTAGCTAGACACATATTCAGAAATATCGTTGAATATGATAAAACTCTTTTGTATCCAATCAAATTGTTTTGGTTCGGATTCCTGACTAATTATGAACATTCCGAACATGGGAAAATTTTTATTCGCTAAGGCGGACAAAGGATGAACGATAATATCGTTCTTGCAATGTAGTATTGATCAATACAGGGTCCATGGGATGTACACCATCGTGCCCGTAAGTTATGACGGTTTGCAGATGAAGTTCTGTCTAACCTTTTCGAAAACAGAAAATAATGTTCCTCTTTTTAAAATCTCCTCCTGAATCGCTTCTTCTATTTTTATGGCCATGATTACCACCAGAGTGGTTACCATTTTTGTCCGTATTTTTCTTTCTTCATTTGGTTATCATTGCTCGATGATACCATCATCCGGATGATCCACAGTTTGTGGTCCCTCGGTTGAGCATTACTCGTTATCTCGCTTCTAACAATTGAGCCTGCTGACAACATCCTAATAGAGAAAAATTTATGAGAAATGAGATATTGGCGTATCACCGGGTTTCAAACCTCTCGAAACATCCGCGTCATCATACGTTACTCATTCTCCACCAAATGAGGTACAAACCTGGATAACTCTGCAAACTTCGCCTCGTACTGGGACACCGTCATATTGTTTTGTTCCAATCTAATAAACTCAACTTCCTTCATATGACGAATACTTTCAGGAAAATACTTGTCATTGAACAGGTTTACGAAATGTCTCCCAAGACATCTTGAGTCTTGGTACCGGATGGAGTGCGCTTCACGATTCCCACCGATGAATCACCTCATTCACGGAACATAAAGGTGGCGAATAAAACCTTTTGTTCCTCCGTGCATCCCAAGACATCGAATATCTTGGTAATTTGCTTGAACCACATTTCTGCCTTAATCGGATCCGGCTTTCCCCAAAATTCTGGTGGTCCCAACTCTTTGAACTGCTTGGCTGTGACAAACCGTGCATTTTTATCAGTTCCACCTGTATTTTATGCACGAGTCTTCCTCGTCTGATTTTGCATGAACTGCAAAAAACTTCTAAACATCCCGTCGTTCATCATCTGCTTAGTGGTGTTGTTTACAGGAGGAACATTGTCAGCCTGTTGCACGTTCTCCTCGCTGGTGAGTAAAGGTGTCTCCACGGTCTCATTTATTCCACTGTTAACATTCTCAGTCGACATTCTCAAATACTGCCATAAAACAAGGGTTAATTAAAGAAATCAACATATCACATAATATCCCTATATACTGACCAACTAATAAATAAGCTTAGGTAGGACACACTAACGAAGGATTTACTCGTCTCTCCCCTCCTAGTTCTATTCTCCGATCTCTGCCAGAGATCATATCCCTAAGCTCTGATATGACGCCCCCAAAATGGGTATACATCACCCATTTTGAGTCGTCAATAACATGGTACAAAAACAACCACAACTTTATTAATATAACATGAAAACTGCGAGTTTAAATACAAATATTGTCGTCTAGACAATATTCACACCCAAATAAGTCCTCATTATAATTATTGGTACATTATTTTAAAAAAATGGTGAGGACTACTAAAACAACTTTCTAGAATCATCATTCCACACCCTGACTAGAACTCGCTACATTCTTGCTTCCTAAGAAGAAAAATGGAACAAAAAGGAAAAGGGTGAGCTCAACTAGCCCAGTAAAAAGAATATTATGACTAAGATAATATAGAACAAATTATCGTTAGTCTTCAACGAGGAAAAATCGATAAAATACAATAGACAACAAGTTTCAGGATCAATATTTGCAACGAAAAATAATAATTCATAGATGAGTTACGTGAGAGAATGAAATCTACTATAATCTATGAATTTAAAAGTCCATCATCATTATTTTATCCTCAGAACATCAATCAATTCAACTTTGAATCAAATATTCATCTTTGCACTACAAAGCCAAAGATATTCATCGATTGGTCATGTTCATCTCAATACTGCTCATCTTTTACTACTACGGGCCAAAGATATTCATCGAAAAAATCATTAATCTTTACACTACAGGGCCAAAGATATTCAAGAAAAATCATCATTTAGGATGAGGATGATGAAAAATATTTTAAAGAAAAGCGAATCCAAAGAAACAAAAGAACAAATATTAAAGATTCGTACTTTAAACAATCCGGGTTCAAAAATACTTCATAAATAATCATAGTGGAGCAAAATTCAAGAATGATCAAAACATGGATACAATCAAAGATAGTATCCCTAATAGATATTTTGGACAAAAACGAAAATTTAATTTTTCTGTGAATAGTGCCGTATTCATGAATAGTGTCGTATACGTGAATAGTGCCGTATACGTGAATAGTAACCCCGATACTAAAAGACAAGAATTTCACAAGAAAAATCTTACCAATATTCCGGCATAATGATATTAGAAGAAATAATATCATTTAAAAAAAATATCCCTTACCTCGAAAAGACAGTACTTTTGACTGGAATACTGGATATAGTGCTGAAGGGAACTTGCACCGTATAGCAACACTCAAAGTATCAAAATACTCACAAGAATACGCTCGATAATATAGAGAGAGAAAGGGAGAGAAAGCTTCAGTTTCTGGTGTGATTTTCAATTCTAACCTAAGCACCCTATTCATAGGAAAATGCTTAGAACACCAAAGCAGAAAATTTAATAAAATAATAATATAATTAACAAAATTCAAGCCCACCTTAGAAAAATGATCTCAGCTCATTTTGCACATGTTAGTGTAGCCCAAAAAACGTTTTTCTTAATAAACATCATTAAAACTTCCAAAAATCAATTATTCTGAAACTTCGGAACTTCAATAATTCATAATAAATAGCCCTTTTATCAGAAAAATTCAAACCACATATCCTTTTCATAGGAAATTCCATTCTCTACAACTTTGTAAGTTTAAGTTTTTCCAAATTTCAAACAGAAATTGACCGAAATCCACAAAAGGGCGATTTTACAGGCTATAATCAAATTTTAGTCAAGAAATGGGGTCCACCGACATGTTTAACATGTTTTAAACATTTATTGCAACAAAAATACTCTTCCTCCTCATTTATTCATATATCCCACATTCATTATAAAAATATCACCATTATTATATTATTAAAATATAATAATATATTTAAATGAATTATTTATCAGAAAAGATAAAATAACAATTTTTCAACAATTGTCACATTAAAAAATTTTCTCTATCTATATCCACATAAAATTAATATTTTTCTTATCATATAAATCAATAATTAATTATTCACAAATAATATTACAGAATCACAATCTCGACAACCAGCGGTTCAGAGAAAGAGGGGCTTTCCAATAAGGATTTCTCTCATCGGCGCATGAATTAGGTGACCAAACCTCTCCTTAGATGTAACTTTCTAGACATTGCCAATAATGTTATCTAATAATATTATTCAAATAATATGAATTATTGATCCGATAATGAAAATATCTTGTGTAGTGAAAAAATTATTGAAATAACAATAATATAAAATATCAATATAGCAATTATTGAATCAATAAAATAAAATATTGAGCGAAACTTCATGTAACAATTATTGAGTAATGCCTTCCTACGTAAGAATCAATAATTGGTGCAATACTGGTATCTTCTTGTGTTTTAACCATCGGGTATTCCAACAATATTAATCTGTAATAACTACGCCGCTTATTTATAAATAACTTATACTTGTCGTTTTCTTCCTCCAATCGCTTTTACGTTATGGGGCCCACACAAGGTCAAGGCTGCTTGTTGTATACGTCTATTCTACGATCAAACGAATATTCTCCGATAAAATGAATATTTTATAACCACTTGCATATTTAAAATATTTAGCATTTTACCCATAACTAACCACATTAATCAAATCAACCCTTACTATTTCAAAATAATAAATAGAGGAAATTTGATTTTATTTATAATAAGTTGGGGTCTTACACCTCCCTCCTTATGAAATTTCGTCCTCGAAATTGACGTGTGACGATTCTGTGTTTCAAAAGGTGAGGATACCTTGCTTTCATTTTCGCTTTCCAACTCCCGGTCATTTCCTCAATAGCATGGTTTCTCTACAAAACTTTAACTTGTGGTATGACCTTTGTCGTGTAGACATGCTCCTTCCTATCCAAGATCTTGACAGTACCTCCTCGTCGTTAAGTCTTCGACTATCTCATCCGGTTCTAACTCAATAACGTGGTTTGGGTCTTTCACATATTTACGAAGCACAGATATATGAAAAATATTATGAACACGAGACATACTTGGAGGTAATGCAAGTCTATAGGCTACATTTCCTACTCGGTCAAGAATATGAAATGGACCAATAAATCGTGGATTGAGCTTTCCTCTCTTCCCGAATCTTGTAACTCCCTTCCATGGAGCCACACGCAACAATACATGATCCCCAATACTAAATTCCACGTCCTTTCGATGAAGATCCGCATAACTCTTGTGTCGATCTTTTGCCGTTTGTATACATTGTCAAATCATTTGGATCTTTTCCGTAGTCATACGTACCAACTCGGGTCCCAACAATGTTGCTTCACCCACCTCATCCCAATATATTGGAGAGCGACACTTTCGTCCATACAATGCTTCGAATGGAGCCACACCTATACTTGCTTGATAACTGTTGTTGTAGGAGAATTCCACCAATGGTAAATACTTATCCCAACTCCCTTTGAAATCTAGTACACATAGTCTTAATAGATCTTCAAGAGTTTGAATAGTCCTCTCTGATTGTCCGTCCGTTTGAGGATGGTATGCCGAACTGAATCGTAAATCCGTGCCCATAGCTTTTTGCAAGCTAACCCAAAATCGTGAAGTGAATCTTGGGTCACTATCCGAAACTATGAATACTGGCATACCATGCAATCTCACAATCTCATTTACATACATATGAGCAAGACGTTCAAGGGAATAAGTCTCCCGTATCGGCAAGAAATGAGCAGACTTTGTTAATCTATCAACAATAACCCAAATAACATTTATGCCTTGAGAAACCGTGTGAAGACCCGTAACGAAATCCATGGTAATGTGTTCCCACTTCCATTTCAGAATCTCAAGTGGTTGCAACGGACCCTTAGGTACTTGATGTTCCTCCTTTACATGTTGACAAGTTAAACACCTCGAGATAAACTTTGCAATCTCTCTCTTCATATTGTTCCACCAAAATGTATGTCGAAGATCACGATACATTTTGGTACTTCCAGGATTGATTGCAAACGGTGTATTGTGTGCTTCCATCATGATCTTGTACTTCAAATCGTAGTCGTTAGGAACACAAAGTCCAGGTGGACTCAAGTATTCCTTCTTCATCGATTCTTGCTTCCGGAATAACACCTTCTTGTACTTTCTTCTTCATACGCATCAACTCCGGGTCGGTGGCTTGAGCAACTTTAACTTTATCGATTAAAGTTGGTTCTATGCGTATACTTGACATCATCGCACTCGTTCCTGCATATGATCTTCTACCACGTTTGCTTTTCCAGGATGGTATTGAATGGTGTGGTCATAATCTTTTAACAGCTCGAGCTAACGTCGTTGTCGCATGTTGAGTTCCTTTTGGGTGAAGAAATATTTGAGGCTTTTATGGTCTGAATATATCTCCACTTTCTCTCCATATAGATAGTGCCTCCAGATCTTTAGCGCGAAAAAACATCACGCCAACTCTAGATCATGAGTAGGATAATTCCTCTCATATTCTTTAAGTTGTCGCGAGGCATAGGCTATGACTTTCCTACGTTGCATGAGAACACATCCTAACCCTTTGCCTGAAGCATCGCTGTAAATAACAAATCCATCCGAACCAGATGGTATTGTCAGAACAGGTGCCGAAATGAGTCTCCTCTTAAGCTCTTGGAAACTCTTCTCGCATTCCTCACTCCATACAAATTTTGTATCTTTCGGAGTCAGCTGAGTTAACGGAGTAACGATTCGAGAAAATCCTTCCACGAATCTCCGATAATAACCAGCTAGGCTCAGAAAACTACGTACTTTGGTTACCGTCTTTGGTTGTTCCCAACTTTGTATTGCCTCAATATTCGCCGGGTCGAAAGATACTCCATGTTTTGACACTACGTGCCCAAGGAATGCTACTTCCTCAAGCCAGAACTCGCATTTCTTCAACTCGGCATATAACTTGTTTTCACGAAGCCTTTGGAGTACCAGCTTCAAATGGTGCTCATGATCTTCACGGCTTTTGGAATATATGAGGATGTCATCAATAAAGACAACAATGAACTGATCTAAATAATCCTTGAATACTCGGTTCATCATATCCATGAAAGCCACAGGAGCATTAGTCAATCCAAAAGACATGACTAAGAATTCATAATGCCCGTCTGGAAGTTCACGAAGGCGCTCTTTGGAATATCCTCGCCTAATCTTGGTGATGATATCCGAATCGAAGATCGATCTTTGAAAAGAATTGTGCTCCTTGCAACTAGTCAAACAGTCATCAATACGAGGTAGAGGATACCTATTCTTGATGGTGACATGGTTCAATTCCCGATAGTAAATACAAAGTCGCATACTCCCGTCTTTCTTCTTTACAAATAATACAGGAGCACCCCAAGGAGATGTACTAGGACGAATGAAACCGATGTCCAACAACTCCTATAGTTGGACCTTTAACTCCTGAAGTTCAATAGGAGCCATTCGATATGGGGTTTTAGAAATGGGCTTTATACCATGTTCAAGATCAATAAAGAATTCAACTTCATGTTCTGGGGGTACACCGGGAAGTTCTTCAGGAAACACGTCAGGAAATTTACTAACAACAGGAATATTATTCAAATCTGACGTGTAACATAGGCTAAGAAAGCTTGACATCCGTTTTTCAATAAACGAATAGCTTTATGACTAGATATGACAGTGATTGATTTTAATGGTTTAGTTTCTTGAATTCGTACAACAGGTTGGTTAGGAATATGAAAACTAACAACCTTACGAAAATAATCAATTTTGGCATGATGAGTAGTTAACCAATCAATCCCTAAAATCACATCAAAAGCAAGTATCTTTAAAGAGATAAGGTCAATGGTAATGTGATGGTGCCAACTTGGATCAAACAAGATTTATAAACGATGGATGTGATAAAAGTTTCTCTAACTGAGTCTCCACGAGATAAATCAAAGTCTAATTTCTCCAGAGTTAAGTTTAAGCGTTGAGCACAAGTAGAAGAGATAAATGAATGGGTATGCACCCAGATCTAGTAAGGTATAAACTTCACAAGAATTTATGATTAGCTTACCCGTGATCACCTCGTTTGGGTTCCTCACATTTTGACCAGTCACGACAAACACTCTTCTAGGAACAGTTTTTGACTTTTCTGGGACAGCCTTTTGAGTCACCATCCCCGCTGGACTTGGTTTCGCTACCATACAATCTCGAGCGATATGTCCTTCCTTTCCACAATTATAACATACCTTGAACTGTTGTGGGCAGTTTGGGTTGATATGTCCCTCTTTTCCACATTTATAGCATACTGACCGGTGGGTTGTTCTCCTCCTTAGAACCGATTCTTCTTTGGTCTTGACGCCTTCACATGGTCATTGTTGAATCTCCTCTTTTTAAAATCTCCTCCCACTCGCTTTCTTCTATTTTCATGGACATGATTACCACCAGAGTGGTTACCATTTTTGTCCGTATTTTTTTCTTCTCACCGGTTATCGTTGTTACGATGATCGCCATCACCATATGATCCTGGTTGTGGTCCTTCTATTGAACGTACTTTCGTTTATCTCGCTTCTAACAATTGAGCCTCATTGACAACATCTGAATAGAGATAAAATTTATGAGAAATGAGATATTGACGTATGCCGGGTTTCAAACCTCTCAGAAACATCCGCGTCATACGTTCCTCATTCTCCACCAAATGAGGTGCAAACCTGAATAACTCTGCAAACTTCGCCTCGTACTGGGACACCGTCATATTATTTTGTTCCAATCTAATAAACTCCACTTCCTTCATATGACGAATACATTCAAGAAAGTACTTGTCATTGAATAGTTTCTGAAACATCTCCCAAGACATGTTGAGTGCGGCTGGATGGGTACGCTTCACAGATTCCCACCAGTAATCTGCCTCATTACGGAACATAAAGGTGGCGAATGAAACCTTCTGTTCCTCCGTGCATCCCAAGACATTGAATATCTTGGTAATTTGCTTGACCCACGTTTTTGCCTTAATCGGATCTGGCTTTCCCCAGAATTTTGGTGGTCCCAACTCTTTGAACTGCTTGGCTGTGACAAACCGTGCGTTGTTATCATTTTCACCTGTATTTTGTGCATGAGTCTCCCTCGTCTGATTTTGCATGAACTGCAAAACCTTCTAAACATCCCGTCGTTCATCATACTCACACGGTGGTGTTGTTTACGGGAGAACATTGCCACTGACTGTTATGCGTTCTCCTCGTTGGTGAGTAAAGGTGTCTCCACGGTCTCATTTACTCCATCATTAACATTCTCGGTCGATATTCTCAAATCTTGCCATAAAAAACAAGGGTTAATTAAAGAAATCAACATATCACATAATATCCCTATATCTTGACCAACTAACAAATAAGCTTTGGTAGGACACACTAGCGACGGATTTTACTCTCCTCTCCCTCCTAGTTCTATTCCCCGATCTCCGCCAGATCATATCCTAAGCTCGATACCAATCATGGCGCCCCCAAAATAGGTATACATCACCCATTTTGAGTCGTTAATAACATGGTACAGAAATAACTACAACTTTATTAATACAACATGAAAACTGCAAGTTGAAATACAAATATTGCCGTCTAGACAATATTCACACCCAAATAAATCCTCATTACAATTATTGGTACATTATTTTACAAAAATGGTGAGGACTACTAAAACAACTTTCTAGAATCATCATTCCACACCCCGACTAGAACTCGCTACATTCTCGCCTCCTAAGAAGAAAAATAGAACAAAAAGGAAAAGGGTGAGCTCAACTAGCCCAGTAAAGAATATTATGACTAAGATAATATAGAACAAAATATCGTTAGTCTTCAACAGGAAAAAATCGATAAAATACAATGAACACAACAAGTTTCGGATCAATATTCGCAGCAATGAAATAATAATTCATAGATGAGTTACGTAGAGAATGAAATCTACTATAATCTATGAATTTAAAAGTCCATCATCATTATTTTATCCCTGTAACATCAATCAATTCAACTGGAATCAAATATTCATCTTTGCACTACAAGCTAAAGATATTCAACAGTTGGTCATGATCATCTCAACACCTATTCATCTTTGCACTACGGGCCAAAGATATTCATCAGAAAATCATTAATCTTTGCACTACAGGCCAAAGATATTCAGTAAAATCATCAGTTAGGACTGAGGATGATGAAAAATATTTTAAAGAAAACGAATTCAGTGAAACAAAAGAACAAATATTAAAGATTCGTACTTTAAACAATTCGGGTTCAAAAATACTTCATAAATAATCATAGTGGAGCAAAATTCAAGAATGATCAAAACATGGATACAATCAAAGCTAGTATCCATAATAGATATTTTGGACAAAAATGAAAATTTAATTTTTTACGTGAATAAAGGTCGTATTCGTGAATAGTGTAGGTATACGTGAATAGTCTTAGATACGTGAATAAGTAACCAAACACTAAAAGACAAGAATTTCACAAGAAAAATCTTACCAATATTTCGGCATAATGATATTAGAAGAAATAATATCATTTAAAAAAAATAATATCTCTTACCTCGAAAAGACAATTACTTTTAGTGGAATCTTCGGATATAGTCTTTGAAGGGAACTTGCATCAGAGCAATAGCAACACTCAAAGTATCAAAATACTCACAAGAATACGCTCGATAATATAGAGAGAGAAAGGGAGAGAAAACTTCAGTTTCTGGTGTGATTTTCAATTCTAACCTAAACACCCTATTTATAGAAAAATGCTTAGAACACCAAAGCAGAAAATTTAATAAAATAATAATATAATTAACAAAATTCAATCCCACCTTAGACAACTGATCTCAGCTCATTTTGTACATGTTAGTGTAGCCCAAAAAACGTTTTTCTTAATAAACATCATTAAAACTTCCAAAAATCAATTATTCCGGAACTTCGGAACTTCAATAATTCATAATAAATAGTCCTTTTATCAGAAAAATTCAAACCACATATCCTTTCCATAGGAAATTCCATTCTCTACAACTTTGTAAGTTTAAGTTTTTCCAAATTTCAAACAGAAATTGACCGAAATCCACAAAAGGGCGATTTTACAGGCTATAATCAAATTTCAGTCAAGAAATGGGGTCCACCGACATGTTTAACATGTTTTATACATTTATTGCAACAAAAATACTCTTCCTCCTCATTTATTCATATATCCCACATTCATTGTAAAAATATCACCATTATTATATTATTAAAATATAATAATATATTTAAATGAATTATTTATCAGAAAAGATAAAATAACAATTTTTCAACAATTGTCACATTAAAAAATTTTCTCCATCTATATCCACATAAAATGAATATTTTTCTTATCATATAAATCAATAATTAATTATTCACAAATAATATTACGTAATCACAATACTAACAACCAAGCGGCTCCTCAGAAAGTGGGGGCTTTCGATAAGGATTTCTCCTTCTCTGGCGGCCTTGATTAGGTGACCAAACCTCTCCTTAGATGAACTTTCTAGACATTGCCAATAATGTTATCTAATAATATTATTCAAATAATATGAATTCTTGATCCGATAATAAAAATATCGTAGTAGTGAAAATTATTGAAACAACAATAATATAAAATATCAATGTAGCAATTATTGAATCAATAAAATAAAATATTGAATAAAGAACTCACAGTAACAATTATTGAGTAATGCCTTCCCTACGTAAGAATCAATAATTGGTGCAATACTGCGTGTCTTCTTGTGTTTTTAACCACCGGGTATTCCAACAAGATAATTGGGAACAACTATCTTTATTATTTATAAACAACTTATACTTGTCGTTTTCTTCTTCCAATCGCTTTCAGTTATGGGGCCCACACAAGGTGGGCGGCAAATCAAATTTAATATTCCCAAGCAGGTAAGAATATTCCACGACCAAACGAATATTCTCCGATAAAAATGAATATTTTATAACCATTTGCATATTTGAAATATTTGCGCATTTTACCCATAACTAACCACATTAATCAAATCAACCCTTACTATTTCAAAATAATAAATAGAGGAAATTTGATTTTATTTATAATAAGTTGGGGTCTTACAGTTGTTTCCAAAGCACCGATGGCAAAGGTTGACAGACCAATGGGTGTTGTCTGTTTCCAAACAGCGAAAGATAGTAACGACATTCTAAATTCATGGGCTATGAACCTGAAGAAGCTGTTTGACCTTGTGGAGAAGAGTTTCCACCAGATTCACAAGGAAACAATGGTTCACAAAGCTACCTTGAAGCCTGAACTTACATGCTTATTAGATTACAATTTAATTTTGTAATGGCTACTTATAGACATGCATTTAATTAGTTAATATTTGGTTCCCACCGCCATGTTGTTTGGATGTGTTTCTTGTAATTTAAGGGAATAATTATGATTGGTGAATGTCTGGGACAACTTTTGTGCAAATGTTTCGTGGATTGATCTGGGAAACATGTTGCAATGAATAATCAAGTTAGCATAAATCAAATGTATAACTTTTGGTCCAAAATAGATATTTATTTTGATAATGTAGCGATTTTATATAGTGTATGAGCATTAATGAACGAACTTTTACCGATGTGAATATCTCGCTTGTTGGATTTAGTTTGACACTTTCTTTTTACTAAGCAAATCTATGAAGCCAAATGTGAATAGTGCAACTTTAAAAACTGCTGGTTGGTTGGTTGAACTTCGAAGGCGATTTTGGCGGTTTTACTACCATTGCAGGATAAGTTGCTTCTTGTAAAATCCATGTTTATTTACTTTATGTACAAATCATCCTCATCAAGCTATACGTTGGCATATAACAAAGACCGAAACACGCTTTATACTAGATGAACTAACCTTTGTTTTAAAAAAAGAAAATTAACAACATTGCACAAATGAAAATACATCAAATTACATCCAAAATCATCATAGCAACCACTCTGCTTTTTATCTCCCATCGCCAGATACTTGGCGTTATGTATGTTAAAGCCACACAATAAGAAAGGAAGAAATTACATATATATGAAAAGCACTATTCAAGTAAGTAATTTCACGCGGATGTAATATTACAAGGGGTGGGTTTATATCTCATTACAACCAAGTTAACAAAGATAGGCTATTAATCTAAAGGAGATTTGGTTGACTAGCCATTACAAAATTAAATTGCAATCTAATTATCCCATGATTACAAATGAATCAAATAGCAGCAACAGCAGCAGTAGCCCAAAAACAACAGCATTCAGTGAAAAGCCATATAATACCAACATCCAAAATCTGCCACATTACATGGAATTACATCCAAATACATTCAAATTAATCTAAGACAAACTGTTGCCTCTTTTTCAGTTCTAACAAAAGAGCTCTAACTCATGCAAGCATACATGTGTCAACAAGTAATACAGAGTAAGTAGAGTATCGTCCCATAGAGAAAGTTGCTAAATTTAAACTACTATTCATCAATTAAATCACTATTCTTATATGCTTAAACTAAATATTATAATTGTGAAATTATTCTAAATGCAAATAATAACTAAGACGAGAATAAGAATGTGATAAAGCAAATCTGGAAATAATGGGATCCTAAGTTCATTTAATACTTCATCTAATTACCACCATTATGCAAGAACGTTCATATATCACAGGAAAGTAGCCAAGAGCACTAATATAGACATAGCCATTTTTCAATGTACTATGCCCTACTTACACAACATCCACATGCGATAGACACCATGTAATCATCAATATAACCAAAATCACTATATGTCTATCATACGGCGAATTAGTATATGTCTATCTAATTCACGAAATACACAAGCCATGCGAAACAGCCCCATATACGTATGCTATCATGATTACAATCCATACTCGCATGTTTATTGTCAATTCCATACAAGTACTGAAAACGAATGGTGATCAAGCATTCATGCATGCAAAACAACCATGATAGAAATTCCTATTGATATGCAAAATAGTCCAGCAATCAAGCACGTAATTAAACTACATATTAAAATCCGTTAGAATCCCATAATGGAGTTTAGTTCATGACTGAACCAAAAGCCATCATGGGATCAAAGCTAGACATGGTTAATAAACAAACAATTAAGAGAGAAAGGGTAGAAACGATCAAACCCAATTGCTGATTATATTCCAATAATAACATTCAAATCCTCATATAAATCCAGCAAAATAACAATAGTAATCCACAATGATAGAAAATCCCAAGAAGAATAAGAACAGATGGAGTTTAGGCTTTGTTCTTCGTTGGAATCTCTCCCAAAGTGTAAACCCTAGTTACGATATGAAAAATATGTCAAAAAAATATGAAAGATACGTCTGACACCAGTCAGAAATCATTTTTTAATTAATTATAACCCTTGAAATTAAAAATTAAAATAAATAGCTCAAAGAAGAGAGTCATCGCAGCCACGCACGCACGCCCCCCTGTAATCCTCTCATGGCGCGCGTCTTCAGAATCTGGAAAATCCGTGCCATCGCCATCGCAAGGCCAAGCGTGTGTTGGCTTCAGATAATGCCAATTTTCTACGGTCTGCATTCTAGTTACGATTACAGTTACTGGTTCTCAGTTGTTCTTCTTTTCTTGCTTTGTCCTCTATCGCTCATTCCTTCCATGCTTGGTCTTCTTGCTCCACTATATCCTCATGCCATGCATCCATCAGCCTAATGCCATTTAGCCTCACCAAATCATGCCATTTCCTACAATTATTCCACCAAAGGAGTTTTAAGTAAATGCAATGCAAAATAACATGAAATGCTACTAAAACACACTAAAATGTACTTGAGATGGGCATAGTTCGCGTGAATTAATATCCAATAAGTAGGTGTTAAACCCACTTATCACAAACCACACTAATTAGAGTTTTTAAATCTACCATAGTAAAAGGTGTTATACCTCAATACCTTCAATAGGAGTTCTCTAGCTGCTGCAACTCTTCAATAGTCAACCCTTGGAGCTCTTCTCCTCTCATTTGCCTATTTTTTAATAGTATTATACCTCAATACACACCACTATCATTTTAACCAATAGAATCTGGAAACAATTACCTTAGTTGATGGATTCTCTCTGCCACCTCCATGGTAATTAATTGTTTTAAGAGTAACATGTGACAAATTGAAGGCACATAATTATTTAATGTACAAACTAAAGGATAATAATTGAATGTGTATTTATTTCTTGTCTTTTGTTTAACCCTCATTAACTTCTGGGGAAGAAATACCTAAAATGAGGAATTTTTGAAATATTCTTATCTTCCAAGGTAGACATATTATATGGGTTTTTTTTATGTTATATAAAGTTTCATAGTTCAGGGGGCGGATTAAAGAAAAAAGGTGGCAAATTGATAATTTATCAAACAGTTGATGTGCAGCTGAAGTAAGAAAAATTAAACAAAACTGACAATCAAAATTTTTATGAAACCTTTCAATAACTTAATGCCTCAATCAGAAAATGGATTAAGGAGACTTACGATTTCAGCAATCCGATTGCAGATTCTGTCTTCCTCTGTTATGTAACAGGAGAAGAGTTATAGAGAGAGAGTAGACTTGCGGAAGATAGAGAGAGGGAAACCCTAGATTTTCAAAGGTATTGCCAACTTGAGTTTAGTATTTTTAAAGAACAAACCCTAGATTTTCAAATGCCTGGAAAAAAATTTGCAAGCCCAAAAAAGTGATACAAATGCTTTACCTTCCCTTCCGTTTGCTATGGTTTCAAGCTCAGACCTTCCCTAGATTTTGATCTGAGCTGTGATCTGAGCAGTTTGAGGAGAGAGCAGAGGAGTCTCAGTTTTTGACCCATTTATTTTTGACCCGCATGAAGTTTTCCCTCTTTTTTGTGACCCGCGTGTATTTTTCCCTTTGGTCCGTTGCCTAGTCCATTCTCTTGATCCGTTTTTGAACGGGACTCATATATATATATTTACAGCTTTTATATATTTACATTTCCAATCCCCCATGGAGTTGCTTCGTGATGGTTGATCGTTTATATATATATATATATATATATATATATATATATATATATATATATATATATCATGTGAGCCTAAGAATCATGTGATCACAGATTCAGTCTCCTGAATCTAGATTCGGTTCCCGTGATGGATATTTTCGGCTGTAATCAGCTTGTACATTATTCACGGTGTTTGAGTTTCCTTAGACGGCTTTCATGCCCACAAGGAGTTCGGCACTGCTATGTATATTATTTTCTCGAAGATGCCTCGCATCTCGAAAATAAAAGCAATCAAGCTGGACATATAATAAAATGGAAGTATCAAAGGCCTCAATTACTATTGAGCATAAGGGTTTGAAAAACCTCCTTTACAAAACATCATTGCTATATCTTGTTAAAACTGAACTTTTATAAAAAAATTCAAACCCTTTGTATATAGGTGCAAACGAGGCAAAGCACTACTTCCAGATAACTGCACATTGACCCATATATACACACACATTCATATAACAATTTAATTAAAAAGTTGTGGTCACAGTGGTAACACGAATGTCGGGGGGTGCCTAACACCTTCCCTTCGCATAATCAAGCCCCCGGATCCTAACGAATCTCGGTTTCACAGACCTGCTAAACAGTGTCACATAACTGGGTCAATGTGCAAACCTTTTCTCGGTTGAGTTGGTGCAACCATTTAAAAATACCAACTGGAGACTCTTACAGTCCAATCGTCGACATATACATGTGGGACATTTTCACAACTTATTTTTTCAAACAAATCTCACCTAACATGAGAACACCAAAAGACAAGAACAGAAAAGGGACAGTAAAAATCTTGACGTCGATAAAATGTACTTTGACAAGAGAATTATCTGGAAAAGACAGGTAACAAAGAAAACAAGCAACCACAAGCAGCTGAATCTCCAACAAAGAATTTCTATCATCTTAATTTGCACATTATTTATAGTGTGACCAAGTTCATGGCACTGGCCTATATTACATGTATTGATACAGAAGGGGGGCCACAATCGAGTGACTAGTCTTCCCGCATTATAGAGAGTTCTTTCAAGAAAAACAATGTGTTCTACTAGTTCAGTATATTAATTACTTTTTTGTATTATTGCAGTTTAGTGCAGTTACTATTGTTTGTTGGAAATGATAGTGAAAATCTACATATTATAGCTTCTAAATTAAAACACTCAAGAATAGCAGCTAAAAACTAGTAGATCCTAGGGTTTGCACCTCAAAAATTATTAACCCTAAAAGAAGCAATTATTGAAAATCAAAACACGAAATCTAAAAATATAAGCCTAATTCAAAACTAATAGCAAGAAAATACAGAAACCCACTTCAAATTTTGTTACCTTGTAGTGAATTGACGCTCCATGAGATGGCTTGCAATGAATCGATCGACGTTCCATGAGACGGCTTATAGTGAATCGATCGACGCTCCACAAGACGGGCACAGAATAATTTTTGAGATAGGAAGCGACGAGAGAGAGATGGTTGAGTCAATTGCAAGGGGAGAGAGAGAGGGGGGAGAGGTTTTTTGTTTTGGCTGAGTCGAAAGTGAGGAGAGAAGAAATAAGGGAGGGTTTAAATAGGTGAGTTGGGTAAGCAAAATCAGGGGTAAACCCTTGATCCAATCATATATATATATATATATATATATATATATATATAACGTCATTTGACTCACAACTCAAAGGTTGACAAGGGTTGGAATAGGATGTTGTGAAATACTATAATTGGGCAAAATGAATTTGAAAGAAGCACTCCAAGCATAAATAAATAATTTTTTTTACTGATGTATTTTGACCCCACTCTAAAAATGTTCTTGTTTTTCCACTGGCCAGTACTAAGATTATATTTGACAACATAAAATTACCATTAAAAATTATCATTTTACAAATGAATCTTTAATTTTATAACAGAAGGAGTACAAAAATAATAGTACACGTGTTCTTCATCACAGGAAAGAACCATGCACCATGCATCATCCAAAATAGGCAATACATTTATAGCCTTGCTAAAAGTTGGGTATTCAGCAGTGATGTGGGTAAAAATAGCCCACTAATAATGAATTGACACGCGTTAAATCTAGCACTCTATTAATGGAAGGTGATATAATAATTTCGTCCGCTGAGTATTCTAGGACATATTAAATTTAATAAAAAAATAAAATTCCCAAGAAGTAGTTTAACCAACTAAGGATTGACAACTCTAAAACCATGTACGCTTCTAATTCTTAACTACTGAATGAAAAAAGGGGATGTTTTTGCACATTCAAGGTAACTTTTACTCTCATAATAATTTTCTCCCTCCATATCAGTGTTCTGATTTAAGCATTGGAGAGTCCTCTTGGAGCCCCCAACTCCAGTGGACAAAGTCAAAGTTCATGAGTTGACTGAAACCCTAATTTAAAGGTTGTTGATTGATGCATTAATTAGTTTTATTTTGATTCAATTCCAAAACTTATTTTAAATATAGTTCAAATTCTACTAGAACAAATATGTCACAATGATACTACCTATAGTTCAAATTTTATCCCAAAAAATTGCCAATTAATTGAAAGTAGTAAAAGCATAACATGATTAACAAGAAAAAAATTAGTATTAAGATTTGCACATGTAAAACAAGGCAAAGAAGACTCTCCAAACAAGAGTATCAAAGGCATATTTACGGGGGGGATACCTACGCCTATCCCGACCGTGCTTTGGTGAAGCTACCCGCTGTCTTCGGCCTCTCCCGTCGCTGCTTCCTTCTCGAGAGCGGCTCCTTCGCTAACATTTTTCATACCGAGAACCATCCAAATGGTGTGTCCTGGATTAGATCCCTGATGATGCTTCCCGACGCAGATGATGACTGAAAAAGACTTCCTCCCCACCCAATAGTGGACATTCAATTCCTTCTGTTGAAGGCATATGACCTCCATAGCATCCTTATTCTCTCGTATCTTTGTGATGCCCCCAAAATAGGTATACATCACTCATTTTAGGTTGTCAATAACATGGTACAGAAATAACTACAACTTTATTAATACATCATAAAAACTGTGAGTTTAAATACAAATATTATCTTCTAGACAATATCTATACCCAAATAAATTCTCATCACAATTATTGATACATTATTATACAAAAATGGTGAGGACTACTAGAATCATCATTCCATACCCCGACTAGTACTCGCTACATTCTCGCCTCCTGAGAAGAAAAATGGAACAACAAGGAAAAGGGTGAGCTCAACTAGCTCAGTAAAGAATATTATGACTAAGATAATATAGAACAAATTATCGTTAGTCTTCAACAGGGAAAAATCTGATAAAATACAATAGACAACAAGTTTCAGATCAATATTCGCACGGAAATAATAATCCATAGAAGAGTTACGTAGAGAATGAAATCTACTACTATCTATGAATTTAAAAGTCCTTCATCAATATTTTATCCTGTAACATCAATCAATATACATCTTGAATCAAATATTCATCTTTGCACTTTCTGAGCCAAAGATATTCATCGATCGGTCATGTTCATCTCAACACTGCTCATCTTTTACACTACGGGCCAAAGATATTCATTATAAAATCATTTATCTTTTACACTACAGGGCCAAAGATATTTAATAATATCATCATTTAGGACCGAGGATGATGAAAAATATTTTAAAGGGAACGAATCCAATGAAACAAAAGAATAAATATTAAGGATTAAGTATTTCAAATTTATTTCATGTCCAAAAATACCTCATAAATAATCATAGTGGAGTAAAATTCAAGAATGATCAAAACATGGATACAATCAAAGCTAGTATCCATAATAGATATTTTGGACGAAAAACAAAATTTTGATTTTTATGTGAATAGTCTTTGTTTTTTAAGTGAATAGTGATATATCGTGAATAGTAACTCTTACACAAAAAGTTCCAAATTTGATTAAAATTTCAGATCAATACTTCGGCATAATGATATTGAAAGAAATAATATCATTTGAAAAAAAAATATCCCTTACCTCGAAAGAACAATACTTCTAGTTGAAACACCGGATATAGGCTATGACTTGAACTTGCACCGTATAGCAACACTCAAAGTATTAAAATAATCACAAAAATACGCTCAATATATCAAGAGATAAAGAGAGAGAAATCTTTAGTTTCTGGTGTGATTTTCAATTCTAACCTAATCACCCTATTTATAGGAAAATGCTTAGAACACCAAAGCAGAAAATTTAATAAATTATTAATATTTTCAAATTATATTCCTACGCACACCACACCAGACCAAAATCATCAGCCAAAACATGTGCCAACATCCCAAAAACGTTTTTGTTACTTAAAATATTTTAAACTTCCAAAAATTAATTATTTCGGAACTCCGAAACTTCAATAATTCACAATAAATAGCCCTTTTATCAGAAAAATTCGAACCTCATGTCTTTTTCATAGGAAATTCCATTATCTACAACTTTACAGAAGAAAGTTTTTCCAAATTCCAAACAAAAATTGACCGAAATCCATAAACGGACGATTTTACAGGCTATAATCAAATTTCAGTCAAGAAATGGGGTCTACCGACACACAAAACATGTGTTAATTATTTAATGCCACAAAAATACTCTTCCTCCTCATATACTCATATATCCCACATTCATTATAAAAATATCACCATCAATATATTATTAAAATAATATATTTAATTGAATTATTTTATTAGAAAAAGATAAAATATTAATTTTCAACAATTATCACATTAAAAATTTTCTCCATCTATATCCACATAAAATTAATATTTTCCTCATCATATAAATCAATAATTAATTATTCATGAATAATATTACAGAATCACAATACTAACAACCAGGCAGTTCCCAGGATAGAGGCAATAAGGATATCTCCTTACTGGCGCGCAATTAGATGACCTAACCTTTCCTTAGACAGAACTTTCTAGACATTGCCAATAATGTTATCTAATAATATTATTCAGATAATATGAATTATTGCTCCGATAATAGAAAATATTGTGTAGTTACAATTATTAAAACAACAATAATATCAACGCATCAATTATTGAATCAATAAAATAAAATACTGAACAGTAATTACTGTAACAATTATTGAGTAGTGTCTTCTTAAGTAAGAATCAATAATTGGTGTAATATCGCAGTCTTCGTGTTTTTAACCACACGGTATTCCAACAAGATAATTGGTAACAACTACGTCGTTATTTATAACCAACTTATTCTTGTCGTTTTCTTCATCCAATCGCTTTCCGTTATGGAGCCCACACAAGGCTGCGCCGTCGTACGAATATTCCCCAACAACAAGAATATTCCACGACCAAACGAATATTTTATAACCACTTGCTTATTTGAAATATTTGCGTATTTTACCCATAACTATCCACATTAATCAAATCAACCCTTACTATTTCAAAATAATAAATGGAGGAAATTCAATTTTATTTATAATAAGTTGGGGTCTTACAACCTCCCCTCCTTATGAAATTTCGTCCTCGAAATTGACATACGTACCTGATATTTCGAAAAGGTGAGGATACCTCGCTTTCATTTTCGTTTCTAACTCCCAGGTCATTTCCTTTATAGCATGGTTCCTCCACAAAACTTTGACTTGTGGTATGATCTTTGTGCGTAGGACATGCTCCTTCCTATCCAAGATCTTGACAGGTACCTCCTCATACGTTAAATCTTCGGCTATCTCATCCGGTTCTAACTCAATGACGTGGTTCGGGTCTTTCACATATTTACGAAGCACAGATATATGAAAAACATTATGAACACGAGACATACTTGGAGGTAACGCGAGTCATAGGCTACATTTCCTACTTCTAAATCAAGAATCAAAATGGACCAATAAATAGTGGATTGAGCTTTCCTCTCTTCCCAAATCTTGTAACTCCCTTCCATGGAGCAACTCGCAATAATACATGATCCCCAATACTAAATTCCACGTCCTTTCGATGAAGATCCGCATAACTCTTTTGTCAATCCTGTGCCATTTGTATACATTGTCGAATCATTTAGATCTTTTCTGTAGTCATACGTACCAACTCGGGTCCCAACAATGTTGCTTCACCCACCTCATCCCAACATATTGGAGAGCGACACTTTCGTCCATATAATGCTTCAAATGGAGCCACACCTATACTTGCCTGATAACTGTTGTTGTAGGAGAATTCCACCAATGGTAAATACTTATCTCAACTGCCCTTGAAGTCTAGGACACAAAGTCTTAATAGATCTTCAAGAGTTTGAATAGTCCTCTCTGATTGTCCATCCGTTTGAGGATGGTATCTTGAATCAATCGTAAATCCACTACCATAGCTTTTTGCAAGCTAACCCAAAATCTTGAAGTGAACCTTGGGTCACGATCCGAAACTATGGATACTGGCATGCCATGAAACCTCATAATCTCATTTACATACATATGAGCAAGACGTTCAAGGGAATAAGTCTCCGACGGCAAGAAAAATGAGCAGACTTGGTTAATCTATCAACAATAACCCAAACAGCATTTATGACTTGAGAAACCGTGGGAAGACCCGTAACAAAATCCATAGTAATGTGTTCCCACTTACATTTAGGAATCTCAAGTGGTTGTAACAGACCCTTAGGTACTTGATGCTCCGCCTTTACACGTTGACAAGTTAAACACATTGAGATAAACTTTGCAATCTCTCTCTTCATATTGTTCCACCAAAATGTATGTCAAAGATCAAGATACATTTTAGTACCTCCAGGATGGATCGTAAATGGTGTATTGTGTGCCTCCATCATGATCTTATACTTCAAATCAGAATCGTTAGGAACACAAAGTCTGGAGTGAACTCGAAGTATTCCTTCTTCATCGATTCTTGCTTCTGGAATAGCACCTTCTTGCACTTTCTTCTTCATCTGCATCAGATCCGGATCTGTGGATTGAGTAACTTTAACTTTTTCGATTAAAGTTGGTTCTATGCGTATACTTGACATTATTACATGGGTCCCCGGAGTCTTGAATTCTATCTTCATCTTTTGTAAATCACACAAAATGGGCATTTGTTTTAACAACATTGCACTCGTTCCCGCATATGATCTTCTACTCAATGAGTCAGCTACCACGTTCGCTTTTCCAGGATGGTATTAAATGGTGTGGTCATAGTCTTTCAACAGCTCGAGCCAGCGTCGTTGCCGCGTGTTGAGTTCCTTTTGGGTGAAGAAATATTTGAGGCTTTTATGGTCTGAATATATCTCCACTTTCTCCCCGTATAGATAGTGCCTCCAGATCTTTAGTGCGAAAATAACTGCTGCCAACTCTAGATCATGAGTAGGATAATTCCTCTCATATTCTTTAAGTTGTCACGAGGCATAGGCTATGACTTTCCCACGTTGCATGAGAACACATCCTAACCCTTTGCCTGAAGCATCGATGTAGATAACAAATCCATCCGTACCAGATGGTATTGTTAGAACAGGTGCCGAAATGAGTCTCCTCTTGAGCTCTTGGAAACTCTTCTCGCATTCCTCTCTCCACATGAATTTTGAATCCTTCCGAGTCATATGAGTTAATGGAGTAGCGATTCGAGAAACCCCGACAGCAAGAATATTCCACACCCAAACGAATATTTTATAACCACTTGCTTATTTGAAATATTTGCGTATTTTACCCATAACTATCCACATTAATCAAATCAACCCTTACTATTTCAAAATAATAAATGGAGAAAATTCAATTTTATTTATAATAAGTTGGGGTCTTACAATCCTCCTAACCAAGATCACCTCCCTCTTATCCTGACCACCTTACTTCTAGATTTAGTCTTCGACACGACTATATGGGTCTGCCATCCTTTGACTGGTCGAAAACAATTGACGTCTGACCAATGTCGTCTTGGAATTCGTTGGTGCCTTGGAGTGAAAGTTCGGGACGAGTCTGTCTGAGACACCATTGAAAGGTCCCAACTTATCCTTGACCAACCCCTGGGTTGAAAAGATGGGCCAGCCATTGATTTGTCTCGTGCTGAGACTGTTTTCACCTTACTTGTTCCCATTACTCCGACTGAAACTCCCGGTGATTGAAAAGAATTATATAGCACTAAATGTGACGCCCCCAAAATAGGTATACATAACTAATTCTGAGTCGCCAAATAAATGGTACAGAACTTAAATACAAAATTTATTTATACAATACGACAAACGTAAGCTGACAGTTTTAACATGAATATTGTCTCGTAGACAATATCCAAACTCAAATAGAGTCTTCATTACAATTATTATCACACTATTATAAAATAATGAGGACTACTATAGCCACCATCTCGAACCATCACTCCATTCCCCGACTAGTCTCAGCTATATTCTCATTTCCTGAAGAGAACAATGAAAGCAAAGGGTGAGCTCAACTAGCCCAGTAAAGAATATTATGACTAAGATAATGCAGAATAAATTATCGCTAGTCTTCAACAGTGTTAAACTGATAGAATATAATAGACAACAAGTTTAACTGTAGCGGAACAAATAATGCGTTAAAAGAGTCAAGTAGAGCATGATATCTACTATCTTCTATGATTTAAAAGTTCACCATCAATTTTATCACTGAGACTCAGCTCAATAAATAATCCACATCACTAAATTATCCATGCACTATGGGCCAAGGATATTCATTATTATCACATCCACGAATCATCCATGCACTACAGGCCAAGGATATTCGTTAGTATCACCAATGGTCATGTTCATGCCAATAACTGTTCATCAATGTACTACGGGCCAATGAGGACTTTTACCACATCATTTGTAACATTACAGGTCATGATTATACCGATACATAGTCATAATCATACCAATTCAACAGTCCATCTATGCACTATGGGCCAAAGATGACTTTTATCACAATATAAGCATGAGGATGATAACAATGGTATAAGAATTCAATTAAATGAGAGCAAGGATAAATTTTAAAGATCTATAATTCAATTTATCCAGAATTCAATAATTTCCAAATTGTCAACATGATATTGCTTTAGGGAGTAAAATTCAAGAATAATATTATATCAAAAATGATTTGGACAGAAAAGAAATCAATTTTTGTCATGAATAGTACCCCGGGTGAATAGTACCCCGTGAATTATAATTCGAGAATAGTACCCTATGAATAGTACTCTGGCATGAAAAGGTTAAAACTTATCAAGAATGTTCAGAATAATATTTTCGTGAAATGATACTAGATGAAGCGCAAATTTCAAGGATATTCTACTAATTTTAAGGAGTATAGAAGCAATACTTTAACAAAATTAGTGTAGAATTCGGAATGTGAAATGAAATAATATTACTTACATACTACAGAGTATGGAAGAAAATATTATTTCTTACGAATATTGAACAAAAATAATATCCCTTACCTTAAAAAGAGAGTACTTCTGACTGGTAGGACGAGGATATTTTTGAAGAAAACTTGCACTATTTTTTACACTCAAAGCTTCCTTAAACTCCAAAGAAATACGCTCAATATTATAGAAGAAGAATTCTCTGATTCTGGTGTGATTTTTATTTCTAAACTAAGCATCATATTTATATGAGAATAGAAGGACACTATTTAGAAATAATCACGGACCAACAGTGCAGGAGTTCACCGGTGAATTCACGGACGAATTCGTTTAAAAAAAATTGATTTTACTATGCAGTATTATACAACAGTATGCAGTACTATGCAACACTATGCAGTACTATGCAAATAATAAAATATAATATATTCTATTTTACATAAAAAAAATAAAACTTATATAATATATATATATATATATTACAATTCATCCACCACCATCCACCAATTCCCTCACACACACACACATTTACACACATTATTATATATATATATATATATATAATACGTATATATATTATATATATATATATATAACTTTTTACTGACGATTTTGAAAAATGAGTAAGTGGGGGTCCGACTAATACCCCAAACTTACAATAAATACTTCATAAAAATCTCCTCTATTTATCTCAATTCACTTGGCTTCACAAAACACATTTTTAATAACATTTATTCATCATTTATAACTCACAATATTAACAACTAGATCATTCCCAGGAAAGAGGGGCTTTTCGATAAGGATTTCTCCCTATTGGCGCGCAATTAGGTGACCAAACCCCTTTCCTCGACAGAACTTTTTAGACATTGTCAATAATATAAATAATAATATGAATAACTTTTTCGTCTCAACTATTGATTTAATAATATAAAATATTATGACAATAATTGAATTAATAACGTGAGATACTATACAGCAATTATTGTGGCAATAATTAAAATAACTGAGTGACTTCACATGTAAGCATCAATAATCAAAGATACTGTACAATCATGTGTGCTACTATGCAACCACGCGTATTACTGTACTTTTATCATCGGGTATTTCAACAGTTAAAGGTAAAACTTTCGCCGTTATTTTTATAAAAATATGTTTCTGTCGTTTTCTAACTCCGACAGTAATTCCATTATGGGTTCCACCAATGATTATGTCGTCGTACGAATATTCCCTGATAAAATGAATATTCCCCGACCAATCGAATATTTTATGACAACTTGCATACTTTGCAAAATTTGTAATTATTACCCACAACTATAATATTATATCAAATCTACACCATAATATTCAAAAAGATATTTAGATAAAATTATTTTTTATTCATAAAAGTTAGGGTCTTACAACCTCCCCTTCTTATGAAATTTCATCCTCGAAATTGGTGTATGTACATGGTATGTTAAACAGGTGAGGATACCTAGATTTCATTTCAGATTCTAACTCTCAGGTCATTTCCTCAACATCGTGGTTTCTCTATAAAACTTTGACTTGAGGTATAACCTTGGAGTGTAGAATATGTTCCTTCTTATCCAAGATTTTAACAGCTACGTCTTCATATGTTAAATCTTCTGCTATCTCATCTGGTTCTAATTAAATAATGTGGTTCGGGTCTTCCACATATTTACGTAACATAGATATGTGAAAAACGTTATGAACACGAGACATACTTAGCGGTAAGGCGAGTCTATAGGCCACAGTTCCTACTCAATCAAGGATTTCAAATGGGCCAATGAATCAAGGAATGAGCTTTTCTCTCTTTCCAAATCGTGTAACTACTTTCTATGGAGCAACACGTAACAACACATGCTCTCCAACATTGAATTCCACGTCCCTTCGATGAAGATCAGCATAACTCTTTTGTCGATCTTGTAAGGTTTTTATACGTTGTCAGATCATTTGAATCTTTTTCGTTATCATACATACCAATTTCGGTCTCAACAACGTTGCTTCACCCACCTCATCCTAGCATACTGGAGAACAACACTTTCGTCTATACAACGCCTCAAATGGAGTCATGCCTATACTTGTTTGATAACTGTTGTTGTAAGAGAATTCTACTAATGGAAAGAACTTGTCCCAAATTTTTTGAAGTCTAGGACACAGAGTCTTAATAAATCTTCAAGAGTTTGAATAGTCCTCTTCGACTGCCCGTTTGTTTAAGGATGATATGCAGAACTGAATCGTAAATCCGTGCCCATAGTTTTTTGCAAACTAACCCAAAATCGTGAAGTGAATCTTGGGTCTCGATTAAAAACTATGGATATTGGCATACCATGCAGTCTTACAATCTCATTTATGTATACACGAGCAAGACGTTCAAGTGAATATGTTTCGCGTATAGGTAAGAAATAAGCAAACTTCGTTAATCTATCAACAATGACCCAAATTGCATCTATGCCTTGAGAAAACTTGGGAAGACCAGTAACGAAATCCATGGTAATGTGTTCCCACTTCCATTCTGGAATTTCAAGTGGTTGCAATGGACCTTTTGGCACTTGATGCTCCGCCTTGACACATTGACAAGTTAGACACCTTGAGATAAACTCTGTTATCTCTCTCTTTATATTGCTCCACCAAAATGTATGTCGAAGATCACGATACATTTTGGTACTCCCAAGATGGATTGAAAATGGTGTGTTGTGTGCCTCCATCATGATCTTATACTTCAAATCAGAGTCGTTAGAAACACAAAGTCTGGAGTTGACTCGAAGTATTCCTTCTTCGTTGATTCTTGCTTCCGGAATAGAACCTTCTTGTACTTTCTTCTTTATACGCATCAGCTCTAAGTCTGTAGCTTGAGCAGCTTTAACTTTATCAATTAAAGTCGGTTCTACTCGTATATTTGACATCATTATGTGGGTACCACTCGTACCTGCATATGATCTTCTACTCAATGCGTCATCTACCACATTCGCTTTTTTAGGATGGTATTGAATGGTATTATCGTAATCTTTCAACAGATCGGGCCAACGTCATTGCCGCATGTTGAGTTCCTTTCTGGTGAAGAAATATTTGAGGCTTTTATGATCTGTATAGATCTCCACTTTCTCCCCATACAGGTAATGCCTCCAGATTTTAAGCGTAAAAACGACTGCTACCAACTCTAGATCATGAGTAGAATAATTTCTCTCATATTCTTTGAGTTGTCATGAGGCATAGGCTATGACTTTCCCGTGTTGCATGAGAACACATCCTAACCCTCTGTCTAAAGCATCGATGTAGATGAAAAATCCCTCCGAACTATATGGTATTGCAAAACAGGTCCTAAAATGAGTCTCCTCTTAAGTTCTTAAGAACTCTTCTCACATTCCTCGCTCCAATCGAATTTTATATCTTTCCGAGTCAGCTAAGTTAATGGAGTAGCGATTTGAGAAAATCCTTTCATAAATCTCCGATAATAACCAGTTAAGCCCAGAAAGCTACGTACTTCGGTCACTGACTTAGGTTGCTCCCAACTTTGTATTGCTTCAATCTTCGCTGGGTCAACAAATATTTCGTGACTTGATATCACGTGCCCAAGGAATGCTACTTCCTCAAGCCAAAACTCGTATTTCTTTAACTTGGCATAAAACTTGTTTTTACGAAGCTTTTGGTGTATCAGCCTCAAGTGTTGCTCATAATCTTCACGGCTTTTGGAGTAAATGAGGATGTCATCAATAAAGAAAACCACAAAATGATCCAAATATTCTTTGAATACTCGGTTCATCATATCCATGAAGGCAGCAAGAGCATTAGTCAATCCAAAAGACATGACTAAGGATTCGTAATACCTGTACCGAGTTCTAAAAGCAGTCTTTGGAATGTCATTAGTTTTAATCTTTAACTGATGATATCCGGAATGAAGATTGATCTGTGGAAAGAATTTAGCTCCTTGTAATTGGTTAAATAGATCATCAATGCGAGGCAACGGGTACCTATTTTTAACGGTGACATAATTCAACTCCCGATAATCAATACAAAGTCGCATACTTCCATCTTTCTTCATTACGAATAGAACAGGACCACCCCAAGGAGACGTGCTAGGAAGAATGAAACTGATGTCTAACAATTCCTGCAGTTGGGTTTTTAACTCCTGAAGTTCAATAGGAGCCATTCGATATGGGGATTTGGAAATGGGTTTTATACCGGGTTCAAGGTCAATATCAAACTCGATTTCATGCTCTGGGGGTAAGCCAGGAAGTTCTTCGGGGAATACGTTAGGAAATTTATTAACCATAGAAATAATATTCAAATCTGACGTATTTTTGTTTAAATTCGTGACATAGGATAAGAAAGATTTACATCCATTTTTCAATAAACGAATGGCTTTATGGCTTGATATGACAGTGATTGACTTTAGTGGTCTGGTTGCTTGAATTCAAATAATAGGTTGGTTAGGAATATGAAAGCTAACAACCTTACAAAAATAATTAATTTTAGCATAATGAGTAATTAACCAATCAATCCCTAAAATCACATCAAATGCAAGTATTTTCAATGAGATAAGATCGACAAGTAATGTGCAGGTGCCGATTTGATTCAAACAAGATTTATAAACAGTGGATGTAATGAAGGTTTCCCCTAACAGAGTTTCAGCAGATAAGTCAAAGGCTGATTTTTCTGGAGTCAAATTTAAACGTTGAGCGCAAGTAGGAGAAATAAAAGAATGGGTAGAACAGGTATCAAATAAGGTATAGACTTTGCAAGAGTTTATGATTAGCTTACCCGTGATAACTTTGTTCGGGTTCCTCGCTGTTTGGGAGGTCACGACAAATGTTCTCCCCTGAACTACTGACTTTGACTTGTTTGGGACGGCATTTGGGGTCACCATTCCAGCTGGATTTGACTTCACTACACGATAAAATTGCGCTAGGTGGCCTTCTCTTTCGCAATTATAACATGCTTTGGATTGCTGCGTGCAGTTTGGACTGATGTGTCCCTCTCATCCGCATTTTTAGCATACGACCGGTGGTCATTCTTCTTCCTTAACAACGGGTGCTGGTGCTGCTGTCTTTCCATCATTATTGAACCTCCTCTTCTTGAAATTTCCACTTCTATTATCTTGGTCATGATTACCACCGAAGTGGTTACCATTTCTGGCATATTGATTTCCTCCACGTTTGTTATCACCGCTTTAATGACTGCTACCACTGGTACTATCGTTTTGCCAGCTGCTATCTCTTGGTTGGGTTGACTCATTATCGCGCTCCAATAACTGAGCCCTATTCACAATATCTGAATATAAGAAAATTTTGTGAGAAATAAGGTATTGACGTATTTCGGGTTTCAAACCTCTTAGAAACATTCGCGTCATACGCTCCTTATTATCTACCAAATGGGATGCAAACCTAGACAAATCCGTAAACTTAGCCTCGTACTGCGATACGGTCATATTATTTTGCTCCAGCTTGATGAACTCCACCTCCTTCATGTGACGAATACTTTCGGGAAAGTACTTATCGTTGAACAATTCTTGGAACTTCTCCCAAGTCATCTTTAGTGTGGCAGGTTGAGTACGTTTTACATATTCTTACCAATAATTTGCCTCTCCTCGCAACATGAAGGTGGCAAAAGGAACCTTTTGCTCCTCGGTGCATCCCAAAACATCAAATATCTTGGTGATCTGCTTTATCCACATCTCTGCCTTAAATGGTTCTGGATTTCCCAAAAACTCTGGTGGTCCTAGCTCCTTGAATTGCTTAGCGGTGACCGTCCAAGAGTTGTCAGTGTTTCCATCTGTATTTTGAAATGGAGTCTCTCTTGCCTGATGTTGCACGAATTGCAGAAAGCTCCTAAACATCCCATCGTTCATCATTTAATCTGTATTGTTGTTTGCATGAGGATTATTGCCTTCCTGATGCACATTATCCTTGTTATTGATCATCGGTGACTCAATGGTCTCATGTGCTCCATTGCTTATCTCAACATTTTTAGATGTCATTTTTAAACACTGCCAAAAAACAAGGGTTAATTGACATGCCACATTATCCCTATATTCTGACCAACCAATTAAATAACAAATAAGTTTAGGTAGGTCATACTAGCGAAGGATTTACCCATCTCTCCCCTCCTAGTTCTAGTCTTACATCTCAGTCAGAGATCATATCTCTAAGCTTTGATACCAACTGTGACGCCCCCAAAATAGGTATACATCACTAATTCTGAGTCGCCAAATACATAGTACAGAACTTAAATACAAACTTCATTTATACAATACGACAAACGTAAGCTGAGAGTTTTAACACGAATATTGTCTTGTAGACAATATCCAAACTCAAATAGATTCCTCATTACAATTTTTATCACACTATTATAAAATAGTGAGGACTACTATAGCCACCATCTCGGACCATCACTCCATTCCCTGACTAGTCTCAGCTATATTCTCATTTCCTGAAGAGAACAATGAAAGCAAAGGGTGACCTCAACTAGCCCAGTAAATAATATTATAACTAAGATAATGTAGAATAAATTATTGTTAGCCTTCAACAGTGTTAAACTGGTAGAATACAATAGACAACAAGTTTAACTGCAGCGGAACAAATAATCCGTTAGAAGAGTCAGGTAGAGCATGATATCTACTATCTTCTATGATTTAAAAGTTCATCGTCAATTTTATCGTTGAGACTCAGTTCAATAAATAATCTACATCACTGAATTATCCATGCACTACGGGCCAAGGATATTCATTATTATCAGATCCACGAATCATACATGCACTACGGGCCAAGGATATTCGTTAGTATCACCAGTGGTCATGATCATGCCAACAACTATCTATCTATGCACTACGGGCTAAAGATGACTTTTATCACAATATATGCATGAGAATGATGACAATAGTGTAAAAATTCAATTAAATGAGAGCAATGATAAATTTTAAAGATTTATAATTCAATTTATCCAGAATTTAATAATATCCAAATTATCAACATGATACTTCTTTGTGGAGTAAAATTCAAGAATAATATTGTATCAAAAATGATTTGGATAGAAAAAAATTAATTTTTGTCACTAATAGTACCCCGGGTGAATAGTACCCGAGTGAATAATATCCCATGAATAGTACTTCGGGAATAGTACCCTGTGAATAGTACTCTGACATGAAAAAATAAAAAATTATCAAGAATGCTCAGAATAATATTTTCATGAAAAGATACTAGATGAAGCGCAAATTTCAATGATATTCTACTAATATCAAGGAGTATATAAATAATACTTTAACAAAATGAGTGTAGAATTCAGAATCTGAAACGAAATAATATTACTTACATACTACAGAGTATGGAAGAAAATATTATTTCTTACGAATATTGAACGGAAATAATATCCCTTACCTTAAAAAGGGATTACTTCTGACTGGTAGGGCGGGGATATTCTTGAAGAAAACTTGCACTATTCTCTACATTCAAAACTTCATTAAACTCTAAAGAAATACACTCAATATTATAGAAGAAGAATTCTCTAATTCTGGTGTGATTTTTATTTCTAAACTAAACATCCTATGTGACGCCCCCAAAATAGGTATACATCACATATTCTGAGTCGCCAAATACATGGTACAGAATATAAATATAATCTTAAATATACAACATAAGCTGTGAGTTTTAATACAAATATTGTCTTCTGATGCGATTCAAACTCAAAATAAGTCCTCAATACATTTATTATCACACTATTTCATAGAATAGTGAGGACTACTAATGCTATCATCTAGACCGATCACTGCTGTTCCTCGACTAGTCCCTACTACTACGCTCTCATTTCACAAGAGAACAATGAAAGCAAAAGGGTGAGCTCAACTAGCCCAAAGAAGAAATATTATGACTAAGATAATGCATAATAAATTATCGTTAGCCTTTAACAAAGTTTAAACCGATATAATATAACAAACATCAAGTTTAATCTGCGGTGAACAAGCAATCCATTAAAAGAGTCAAGTAGAGAATAAAATCTACTATCTTTTATGATTTAAAAGGTTTTTCATCACTTTTATCATTTGAGACTCAACAATAAATAATCCACATCATCCACACACTACTACGGCCAAGGATAATCATTAGTATCATGACCACAAATTATCCATGCACTTCAGGCCAAAGATATTCGTGTATTCATCAATGGTCATGATCATGCCAACAACTGTCCATCAATGCACTACGGGCCAATGAGGACTTTTACCACATCATTTATAACATTACGGTCATGATTATACCGAATAATCCCTGAGTCATAATCATACCAAGTCCATCTATGCACTACAGGCCACAGATGAATTTCAACATAATATAAACATGAGGATGATTACAATGATATAAGAATTCAATAAAAACAAGTTCAAGAATTAATTTATCCAAGAACCAATAACGTCCAAATTGTCAACATGATCTGCTTTGTGGAGTAAAATTCAAGAATGCTCGGAAGAATATTTTCACGAAAAGATCTTTGGATGAAGCGCAAATATCCGAGATATTCTACTAATTTCATGGAGTATAGAATCCAAAACTTTAACCAACTAAGTATAATAGAATATATGAAGCTGCAAATGGATTTTCACTATTGTCAGTAATCCACGATATCTGAATCATTTCCACAATTTAACAAGGAATGAATACAAAGGATCATTCACCATACATGTGGTAATCCACATAGACAAAGAGTTATTCCAACGAAATAATAAAGAATGGAATAACGAAGAATTCACCATGCATGCGATAGATCGCATGCATGTGCCATTATTCCCAAATGTAATAATAAATAATGGAACCAGGTCATGCGTAAACGCACAGACAGAATATTTCGACAGAATAATAAAGAATGGAACCAGGTCATGCGTAAACGCACAGACAGGATATTCCAATAGAATAATAAATAACGGAACCAGGTCATGCGTAAACGCACAGACAGGATGTTCCAACAGAATAATAAAGAATGGAATAACAGAAGAATTTCACCATGTATGCGGTTGATAAGTGGGCTTTATACCTACTTATTGGATATCAATTTACGCGAATTATGCCCATCTCAAGTACATTTCAGTCTGTTTTAGTTGCATTTCATGTTATTTTGCATTGCGGTTACTTAAAACTCCTTTTGGTGAATAAGTACAGGAATCGGCCTAATTTGGTAGTATTAGAGGGCACGAGGCTAATGGACACATGAAGCGAGGCACAAGCTGGGATAGGCATGGCGTGATAAATGAGTGGAGCATGGATGGATAAGCATGGATGGACAAAAGACATTTCAGTAGCAGCATCAACAATGCAGAACCAAACTCAGGAGTAGAACCAGAATTCACCAACTATAAGTCGCGCGACCGCGCGGCAGGATGAGCTTAGAGACGCGCGCCCGCATGAGCACCTAGCCAGACAATGTTACCTACTGCAAGTTGCGTGGCCGCGAGCATGACAAGCTTAGAGGACGCGCGCCCGCGCGAGAGGCCGACTGGACAGGTAGAACCTTATACAAGTCGCGCGGCATGCGTCGATTTAATACATTTGGAGGGCGCTTGGCGGCGCAAGACGATAAATTGGAGTTCTTGATGTGTTTTATTTTAATTTTTAATTAAAATGATTGTAATTGATTAAAAATGATATTTGACTGGTGTCAGATGTATCTTTCATAACTTTTATCATATTTTCATCGTAGAAACTAGGGTTTACACTTTGAGGGAGATTCCAACGTAGAATGAAGCCGAAACGCCTACTCTTCCAATTCTTCTTGGGATTCTCCATCATTGTGGATTATTATTATTGTTTTGCTGGATTTTTATGAGGAGTTGAACGTTATCATTGGTTTATATTCAGCAATTGGGTTTGATCGTTCTATCTTTCATCTTTCAATTGTTGGTTTGATAATCATGTTTAGCGTTGATCCCATAATGGCTTTTGTTCAGTCATGAACTAAACTCCATTATGGGATTCTAACGGATTTTAATATGTAGTTTGGTTGCATGCTTGATTGCTAGGGCTATTTTTACATATCATATGGGATTTCTATCATGATTGTTTTACATGTATGAATGCTTGATCACCATTCGTTTCAGTACTTGTATGGGATTGACAATGAACATGCGAGTATGGATTATAATCATGATAGTATACGAATATGGGGTTTTTTATATGGCTTGTGTATTTTGTGAACCAGATAGACATATACTATTTCACCGTATGAGATAGAGTAAGGGCTTGTGCTTAAATTCAGTATAATTGCAATTTCACATAGACATATAGTGATTTTGGTTGTATTTATGATTACATGGAGTCTATCATCTGTGGATGCTGTGTAAGTAGGTTATAGTGCATTGAAAAATGGTTATAACTATGTTAGTGCTCTTGGCTACTTTCCTGTGATATGTGAACATTTCTTGCATGATAGTGGTGATTTGATGAAATATTAAATGAAGTTAGGATCTCATTATTTCCAGATTTGATTTAGTCCATTAATATTCTTATTTTAGTTGTTATTTGCAATTAGTTTAATTTGCCAATTATAGTCGTTAGTCTAAGCATATGAATATAGTGATTTAATTGATGCATAGTAGTTTGAATTTGACAATTTTCTCTGTGGGATCGATACTCTACTTACTCAGTATTACTTGTTGACGCATGTATGCTTGCATGAGTTAGAGCTCTTTTTGTTAGAATTGAAAAAGAGGCAACAAGTTTTTGGTACTTCGCATAGACAGGTTATTCCAACATAATAATAAAAAAATGGAATAACAGAAGAATTTCACCATGTATGCGGTACTTCGCATAGACAAGTTATTCCAACATAATAATAAAGAATGGAATAACAGAAGAATTTCACCATGATGCGGTACTTCGCATAGATAGGTTATTCCAACATAATAATAAAGAATGGAATAACAGAAGCTCTCTTCATGAATACGAAAGAAATAATACCCTTACCTTAGAAAAAACTGGATATAGAAGTAGTGAAATAGCAGAATACTTTTCTTCTTTCTCTCTATAGTTTCTCTCTCTAGAGTTTTAGTGAATTCGTAAGAAATAATGAAGGAATGAGCTTCTATTTATAGGAGAATGGACTGAATAGTAACTAATTCATGAATGGTCCAGATTGATTTACTTTTAAACGGGCAGTCCATATTGATTTACTATGCAATATTAATAAAATATTCTAATAAAACAAATTTTTTTAAATAAAATATAATATATTCTATTTATAATCTAATAAAACAAAAAACTTTATAAAAGTATTCTGTTTTATATAAAAAGATTTTACTATGCAAATACTATGCAGGCACTATGCAAACACTATACATAATAAAATATAATATATTCTATTTATAATCAAATAAAACAAAGCTTTATAAAAAGTTTTCTGTTTTATATAAAAAGTTTTATGTTTTATTACATTTATAATAATAATAAAACAAAACTTATCACCTTTATTATAATTCACAATATTAATCGACCAGGTTGTTCCCAGGAAAGAGGGGGATTTCCAATAAGAATTTCTCCCTATTGGCGCGCAATTAGGTGACCAAATCTCTCCTTAACAGAACTTCTAGACATCGTTAATATTGCGAATAATAATATTAATAACTTTGTCATCTCAATTATTGATTTAAAAATATATAAATATCGATAATAATTGAATCAAATAACGTGAGATACTATGCAACAATTACTATAGCAATAATTGAACAAAACTGAGTGACTTCTCACGTAAGCATCAATAATCAATACCGTGTGCTACTATGCAACCACGTGTATTACTGTACTTTTACTACCGAGTAGTTCAACAGTTTTAACGGTAAAACTTCCGCCGTTATTTTCATAAAATATTTTTGTCGTTTTCTCAATCCGACAATAATTCCGTTGTGGGGCCCACCAATGATTGTGTCGTTGTACGAATATTTCCTGTTAAAACGAATATTCCTCAACCAATCGAATATTATATAACAACTTGTGTACTTTGTAAAATTTATAAATATTACCCACAACTATAACATTATATCAAATCCACACCATAATATTCAAAAAAATATTTCGAGAAATTTAAATATTTATTTATAAAATTGGGGTCTCACATCCTATTTATAGGAGAATGGAAGGATACTATTTAGAAATAATCATGGACCAACAGTGCCGGAGTTCACAGACGAATTTGTTTAATTTTTTTTTAAAATTTTACTATGCAGTACTATACAACACTATGCGGTACTATGCAAACATTAAAATATAATATATTTTATTTTACATAAAAAAATAAAATGTATAATATATATATATATATATATATATATATATATAAAATAAATATATATATACTTTATATATAACTTTCTACCGACGATTTTGAAAAATGAGTAAGTGAGGGTCTAACTAATACGCCAAACTTACAACAAATACTTCATAAAAACTCCTCTATTTATCTCAATTCACTTGGCTTCACAAAACACATTTTTAATAAAATTTATTCATCATTTATAACTCACAATATTTAATAACCAGATCATTCCCAGGAAAGAGGGAGCTTTCCGATAAGGATTTCTCCCTATTGGCGCGCAATTAGGTGTCCAAACCCCTTTTCTCGACAGAACTTTCTAGACATTGTCAATATTGCAAATAATAATATAAATAACTTTATCGTCTCAATTATTGATTTAATAATATAAAATATTATGACAATAATTGAATTAATAACGTGAGATACTATTTAGAAATTGATGTGATAATAATTGAAATAACTGAGTGACTTCTCATGTAAGCATCAATAATCAAAGATACTGTACAATATCGTGTGCTACTATGCAATCACGCATATTACTGTACTTTTATCACCGGATATTTTAACAGTTAACGATAAAACTTTCGCCGTTATTTTTATAAGAAGATATTTACGCTGCTTTCTAACTCCGAAGCAATGAATTTTACGTTGTAGGGGTCCACCAATGATTGTCTTGGTCGTCGGATATTCCCTGATAAAACGAATATTCCCCAACCAATCGAATATTTTATGAAAACTTGCATACTTTGCAAAATTTATAATTATTACCCACAACTATAACATTATATTAAATCCACACCATAATATTCAAAAAGATATTTAGATAAAATTAATCTTTATTCATAAAAGTTGGGGTCTTACACTAAAAGACCATCCTTCTAGCGTGAATGTTAATGCCAAGATTTGTCCACGCGCCTAATTATTAATAACGCATCTAATCCTGCACAGAAACGAAATCACACAAAGAACTTGACGGTTTGAGCCAACGGGGGATAACTCCGGTGTGAGAATAAGAAACAAGTTGAAAGTAGGTTAACAATAAAGTTTTATGGTTTAGTGCTCAAAGTAATGTTGTGTGCCTGTGAATCAGGGTATATCCTTATATTTATAGTAATTACACATCCTTTAAATGCCATGTCCCTCAATTGAAATAGAATTCCCTATTATGGTGAATATCATAATGGGATAAAAGTGAATCTCCTTAAAGAAAAGAAGTCGAACATTATCTTGACTCTTTTCTTAGAAGTTAAAAATTAAATGCAGTTAGGAATCTTATATTCCTTAAAATTCTTCCAACTGCCCAAATAGATTTTTACGTGGGGAGTCTGTCTTCACGTGAACTATGACCCATCAAATCATCTGGGCCCAATTAATCATGCAGTCACAAATTACAATCATCAACCAAGAACTATCACATGCATATATATTTTGGTCACAGATCATCACATGTACTCTGTCTAATCGAAAACAACAATGCTACTATCATATAAAAAAATGGTCACATAATGCTCGCATACACACATACATATTGTAGTACCCCGCCTGACATGTGGGGCCCGCAGTATGCATGTGTGTATGTGAGTATTATGTGACCCTTTTTTATGTGATAGTAGCATTATTTAATCGAAAATCAAAGATATTTTTTTTGAAAATTAAAAATATATTTTTAAAATTGTGTTTTTTTTTAGTTTTAAAAATATATCTTTAACATTATGTAAGAATGTAGATCCATCCTATTTTAAGAGAGTATGTTATTTAAGAGGTATATTTTAAATTGGTACTTATATATATATATATATATATATATATATATATATATATATATATATATATATATATCTGATGCGGATCTTAAGCTCACCCTTATCCAACTCACCCGAGCTCACTCCCCACTTAGCTACTTTAAATTCAGCGGATTTATTCGATCATACAACCGTCGTCTATACTTTTAGTGATTTTGACAACATATACCGTCGCTAAAAGTATAGACGACGGTTGTATGACCGAACCTGTGATGCCCCCAAAATAGGTCCAATCCATCCAACCTATTTTGAGTCGCCAAACACATGGTACAGAAAATAACTACAACTTTATTAATACAATTGTCGTGCAAAATACAACAACACATATACTGTGAGTTTTAATACCAACTGTGACTCATGTCCCAACTATGGACAACACCTCACAGTGATACCTTACATAAAGGTACAATCTAGAACTGTTTTAGAAATTAAAATCTTTGAGAAATGCTCAAGAAAACCTTCGTACATAGGAGGCCATGAATCTAAGTTATGATAGATATCATATGTCCAGAGAATTATCCTTGGTTGATCCAATAGACCCCAAAGAAAAATGAGAAAATTACTATCATGTTCCTTCCAATGGTGAGTATTCTCTTGACATATAACCATCTCCACCGTCTGAGATTGAACATTATGTTTCAACCCAACTCCAAGATCATATAGGCAGTGCTCGTAGATATACTCAGCAAGAGGATGCGCACAACCCTATCTTATGATAACCCGTAGGTCATTAGACATCTTGTATGATAGTGGCAAAACACCCTTCCAAAGTTGGGTTCACCTTACCCTATTCGGTTCACCAAAATTAAATATCAAATGACGTATACAATACGACACACTTATCTAAAGTTCTCAATAAAATTATTTCCATACTATTTAGGGAGAACCTCAACAACTATAGACCAATCGCTTCTATTCCCCTCATTACCCCCGCCGACTTGAACACTCTTATTACTTGAAAGGAATTGTGAAGCAAAAGGGTGAGCACAACTAGCCCAGTAAAGAATATCATGACTAAGATAAATAATTTATCAATAGCCTTCGTTAGTAATAAATCAGAGATTTAGAACATATGGTAGATGATAAAACTTTTCAACCATAGTTGCAGCGGAACGAGCAATCCATTAGAAGAGTCAAATAGGCCATAAAGTCTATTATCTTCTCCATATTAAAAGTCTACCAACAATGCTTTAACCCTGTAACATTAATCAACAGATCCTGTTCACAGTCATGTGAATAAGTCATAATCATAATTGTAGTTATAATTTTCTCTTTTCATCCAATACGAAGATATTTTTCATCACGTGTCTTTACCTGAAATATCAAAGATCATGGTTACACCAAATAACAGTTTATGTTCATAATCATACTAATAAATTCATCTTTGCACTACGGGCCAAAGATATTCATCAACAGTTCATCTTTGCACTTACAGGCCAAAGATATTCATCAATAATTCATCTTTGCACTACGGGCCAAAGATATTTATATCTCAAAGAAATATACAATCATTTCAGAATTTATATAAACCATAATTATAATCATGTTGATCAATTTACCTTTGCACTTAAGCTAAAAATATTCAATTGTAAATCCAATGGTCATGATCATACCAGTCAACAATTCATCTTTGCACTACTGGCCAAAGAGAACCCATAGTCATGATCATACCAATAATCTACCCATCTTTACACTTAAGTCAAAGAGAAATTTCTTCACCGGGATTATAAAAATGTTATATGTGATAATAAAAATAATATGATCCAAACATGAATTTAATTTCAAGAGTAAGATTTATAAATCAACGATAATTTGGTCATAAAAAGAAACCAATTTTGTCATGAATAGTATCCCGTGAATAGTAACTCGTGAATAGTAATTCATGAATAGTAACCCCGACATGAAAAAGGTAGAAATTCCGCAATAAAATTCATACCAATATTTCGGTATAATGATATTGAAAGAATAACATTTCTTAAACTTATAAATAATTTATTTCAATTGTTTATACTTTACTAATTAATGCATTTAATCATCCTAAAATGCCAATCTCATAAGATTTCATCACTAATAACCAAAACCCTCATCAAAAATCTGCATATACCTCATATAGGATTCTCAAGCCATAAAATCTTATTTTCCAATTTTGTTACTTCACATAACATATTTAATTCATTTACTCATAACTAGTCCATTTCCATGAAAAATACCAAATCAGTTCCAAAAATATTTCTTTTCTGGAATTTATCAGAATATAGTCCCATATTGAACATATATTTTTCTCGAAATTTTTGAAATTCATTTACTATTTTTCACATGGCCAAAACTACCGAATATTTAGACATTTATCATAAATTATACTTTTGTCTAAAAATTCTGAAATTTACAGAATATACTGATGTTATATAGATGTACTCCCAATAAAAATTTTACCAATTTTGGAGTTAACCACAAGGAGTTATAAGGGTTTATTTTTAAAATATTCTATTCTCATAAAATCCATAACTCCTAATCTATACATTCAAAAATCACCATTCTTGGACACAATCAATAAAACTCATCAAATTATCATTTCAAAATTTTCCAAAATTTTTGAAGGTCAAAAAAATTACGAAACATAAAAAACATAACAACCCTTAAAATCTCTTACCTCAAAAGAGCAAAGATTTACGAATTTAACATCGGATGTAAAGCTGAAGGAAACTTCCACTGAATAGTAACTCTCAAAGTATCTAAATACTTACAAAAATATGCTCGACAATATAGAGAGAAAGAAAATTTGTTTCGTGTGATTTTCAATTCTAACTTAAGCGCTTTATTTATAGGAAAATCTTTAGAATCATGAAAAGAGACTAAATTAATAAAATATTAATTTATTTTATACGCATGCCATTTTGAAAAAATGGCAGCCATCACCTTTGAAAAATCCAATTCAAAGACATGCATTCAATCACCAACCAAAAAGTGGGGCCCGCCTTCTAGAATTTTCCACTAAAAATATTTATAAAAACAATTTCTGAATCAATCACCTCTTAAAATTCATAACAAATCATACGTTAATTTTTAACGGTTTAAAATTTGTGGACATATACTCAACTCATATATGTATAACATATCCAAAAATCACAACGATCCAACTATTTGGATTAAAAATTATAACTCACGCAATATATCTCAAGAACAATCGATTTTTTTGGATTATTAGTCCTTCTGACCGATTTTATTCAAAAATTCACCACGATAAATCTACAAAAGATTTTTGGGTGACTCAAATTTTTACATTTAGATTACTTCCAGGGCTTTCTTTTGATATATGGCTCATCTCCTAACTCATTATACACAAAGAGTTATAGATTTTACAAAATCAAGTAATAAACTAATTTTTTTTGAAAATCCCATATTTTGTTCTTCATTTCGACAAAATACTAATAAAACACTTCAGCATTAATTCCTTCATTTATAACTACATAAATAAATCCATCATTTATATCCGCATCAAATAAATATTTTTTTATCATATAAATTAATAATTAATTATTCACAAATAATATTACAGAATCACAATTATGACAACCAAGCAGTTCCTAGGAAAGAGGGGACTTTCCAATAAGGATTTCTCCTTACTGACGCGCAATTAGGTGACCAAACCTCTCCTTGATAGAACTTTCTAGACATTATCAATAATGTTATCTAATAATATTATTCAAATAAATTATTGATCTGATAATGGGAAATACTATGCAGTGACAATTATTGAAACAACAATAATATAAAATATCAACGCAGCAATTATTGAATCAATAAAATAAAATATTAAACAGTAATTACTGTAACAATTATTGAGTAGTGCCTTCTTACGTAAGAATCAATAATTCAAAAATACTGTGCAATATCGTGTGCTACTGTGCAACAACGCGTATTATTATATTTTAACCACCGGGTATTCCAACAAGATTAATTTGTAATAACTACGTCGTTATTTATAAAAGCTTAAACTTGTCGCTTTTCTTCATCCGACGCTTATTCTCATTATGGGACCCACAACGGTTAATTTGGCATTATCATATAATATTCCCCACAACAAGAATATTCCACGAATCGAACAAATATTCCTCGACAACAATAAGTATTTTATAGCCACTTGCTTATTTTGAAAAAAAAATTCATATATCATCCTTAACTTTACTTTTTATCAATTTAACCATTTACTAAATAGGAAAATTGAATACTTTTATTTCATAAAATTCGGGGTCTTACAGAACCGTCGCCGTTTTCGTCGCTAAAGGGGGGTGAGCTCGGGTGAGATGGATAAGGGGTGAGCTTAAGATCCAGACTATATATATATATATATATATATATACATATAATTATATATATATATATATGTATATTGCAGTATACACAAGAAGTTATATGGCATGAGATTTTTAGGCTATAGCGACGGTGGCCGTCACCATAGCCCGAATTAACTATGACAACGGGTGAAACCGTCGCTATAGCCCAAAAAACCGTCACTATAGCCTATTGTGTATTACACAGCTGTGTACATATATTTTTCCATATATATATAAAAGTTTGAATAAAAATGTCCAAAAACATATAAGATAGGTTGCTCTAATAAATAGGTATTTTACATAGGGAATCAAGGCGCTTAACAATATTTCAATAACTATATAACCATATTTTATGATATAGCAGGATTTTCCAAATGATAACAACTTTCAAAATGGATTTCATGTGTACTGAAAGTTCATATTAAATGATATAATCTGTTATTTTATCAACTAATGTATCTTACGTTATTTATATATTTTGATAAAATTAAATGAAAAATTATAAATATATAACAGAATCTAAATGAGTTAAATATAGTAAAAATTTTGATTAGGTAATAAAATGACGTGGATGATAATTTTTGTCTAAAATATCTGAATATTTATATTTTCTATTTTAACTTTATGGGTTGTTATGAATAAATTTATTATGTACTTATAAATAAACAGTGTTATCTAAAAAAATTAAATAGAAATTTTATAAACTTTTTGATGCAGTATACTATTAGTTATATAATTTTAGGAATAAAATACTAAAAATATTAATAACTTTCTATTAGTCCATAAAATTATAACAAAAAGACTATAACAACATTATGGAATGGAATATAATTACCTAGAAATTGCAAAATATAATTATAGATAAAAATAAAAATGATAATATTTTATGGAATGGTATACATTATAGATAAAAAATAAAAAAAATTAGATCCTTTAGTTGATAAAAAAAAAATATTACATTGGGAATAATTTTCTTTAAAAATATAGTTACAACTTATTAGAATATAATTAAAACTAGTTTAAGTTATTTGTAGTTTTAATAAAATGTTCTTAAAAAATCATGCGATAATTATATATTTTTGTAAATATCCATGATATTTTTAGCCATTTAAAATTTAAAAGTAAAATTATAATTATAATCGTGTATAGAAAGAGAAAAAAGTTTTGAATAACTATATTTAGTCTTTTGGAACGGTAATGTATTATATTTTGAAATGTTGATATCAATAAATTTATATTTTCTCATATTAATCAATACAAATATATAATTAGGCAAATACTTGCCATATTTTAGCTCGATCTATTTTTTGTTCTCACTCTGTAATCTCAATTATATCCTCTTTTTTAACTAAAAAATTATAATTTCATGATTATTAACGTAATTTAAAATTGTCTTATTTTTCTCTTCCATATCTTTTTTTTTGTCTTTCTCTCTTATACCCATGTTTATTTCATTACTTCATTTTTTATTTTACTGCTTATAATTATTAATAATTAAAAATAATTAACAAGCACGAAGTGTATGACCAGGAGATTAGTTTAAAATAATTTGAGAGACCAAATTTGAGCACCTAACATTAATCATAATATTAATCTAATTTATTTGATTTTAAACCTTATGTTAATTTTTTAATATTTACCTTTTATTTATCTGTTTTTTTAAATTATATTTAGACTTTGAAATGTATTGAAACTTAAAAATATAAGAGTTCTTTACAGAAATATACAACAATTAGTAAATAATTACAAGAATAGTGCATTAATAAAATAATTACAACAATAGTGCAACATAGAAAATACGTCATATTATCCAACTCAACAAAAATAAAAAAAAAAAACCTTAAATCAAGGAGAAAACCACTCCACAATATACGACAGTTACCAACCAACTCAAACATTCAAAATTCACGACGGAAAAGAAGAATCCATAGAAGAAGAATAGAAAAACCATAGACCAGTAAAATCTGTAACAAAGAAGGTGCAAGCGAGAAAGAACAAAATCATTAAAGGAAAAGAAGCCGAATCCGAAACCGACAAGAAGCAAAAATAGAGTAGCCGAAACCGGCATGCACGAACAGATCTAAGAATTCACAAAAAAGGATCAAAATAATGAGACTGATCCTGCAAACTGAATCTGGAAGGTGACTACAAAGGTACGTATCCATTAGTACGAATCTATATATTGAAATCTCTCAATTTAGCTTTGAATCCAACAAAGAGTGTAAGATTTTGAATAATAACCAAAACAAAACTAAATATAATGATTAGTAACTTTTTATTGATGGCTTTCAAATTGGTATAAACAACGATTGCATAATGGAACTTTGAAATTAGTCTTTGCAGGTTCGATACAATTTTGATACGAAGTTATTACACATTCATAGTTTGGCTACATTCATATAAAGGTTTGGTTACCTTGATTTAATTGTTCATTCTTTAATATATCACCTTCACGTCATGATAATCTATGATTTGTTTATAAACTGAATGAAAAAGTATGTTTCAGATGCATGGATACTAATAACGTGTATTTTGGTTACTGTAGATTGTTGATTTGGTCACCAATTAAAGAATTGTATTAATTTTATTTATCAGAGAGTATTTGTTACACATTCATATTTTGGTTGCATTCATATAAGAGTTTGATTACCTTCGTTTATTTGTTCATTCTTTAATTTGTCACTGCATCATAATACTCACTGATTTGTTTATAAATTGAATGCAAACACTGGGTTGAATATGTATGATTACTACAAACAATAATTTTGATTATTGTATAATGTTGATTTGGTCACTATTTATATTATTGTATTAATTTTAATGTTTCGGTTGTCGGACAATGGAGATGATTCCAGTTGTAATTTATTTCAACGGGACGTGGACCCACAAAGAACTAATATCACAATTTCGAGTTACTCTACCTTACTAGTCCCTTCAAATTATTCATTCACAGAAATGCACAACTTGATATGCAATGCATTAAGGCTAGATTGCAAGACAACAGAATTGTAAATTAAATTTCAGATTAGAAGCAACATTCCTCCGATCAGTGTGACAAATGAAGCAACCTTCAGATTCTATATGGAAGCCAGTAGAAAATCAGATGAACATGTCAAATTTCCACTAATTATAAATACTGAATACAACATTGGAGGCACTACAATCTTACAGAATGTAACGCCCCCAAAATAGGTATACATCTCCCATCTTGAGTCGTCAAATACATGGTACAGAATTCAAATACAAACTTAATTATACAACTCTTGTGTAAAATACGACAAAACATAAGCTGGGAGTTTCAACACGAATATTATCTTCTAGACAATATCCAAACTCAAATTTAATAATATTACAATTATTATCACACTATTTCACAGAATAGTGAGAACTACTAATGCATCACCTCGGACCATTACTCCGTTCCCCGACTAGTCCCAGCTATATTCTCATTTACTGAAGAGAACAATGAAAGCAAAGGGTGAGCTCAACTAGCCCAGTAAGAAATATTATGACTAAGATAATGCAGAATAAATTATTGTTAGCCTTCAACAGTGTTAAACTGATAAAATATAATAAACATCAAGTTTAACTACAGCGGAACAAGCAATCCATTAAAAAAGTCAAGTAGAGCATGATATCTACTATCTTCTATGATTTAAAAAGTTTATCATCAATTTTATCGCTGACATTCAGCTTAATAAATAATCCACATCATCGAATCACCTCTGCACTACGACCAAGGATATTCATTAGTATCACGACCACAAATTATCCATGCACTACGGACCAAGGATATTCGTGTTTTCATCAATGGTCATGATCATGCCAACCACTGTCCATCAATGCACTACGGGCCAATGAGGACTTTTTCCACATCATTTGTAACATTAAGGTCATGATTATACCGAATAATCCCTGGTCATAATCATACCAATCAACAGTCCATCTATGCACGTAAGCCACAGATGACTTTCATCACAATATAAGCATGATGATGATGACAATGATATAAGAATTCAATTAAAAGAAAACAAAGGATAAATTTCTAAAGATTTATAATTTAATTTATCCAAAATTCAATAATGTCTAAATTGTCAACATGATACTGCTTTTGTGGAGTAAAATTCATGAATAATATTGTATCAAAAATGATTTGGACCGAAAAGAAATCAATTTTTGTCATAAATAGTACCCCGGGTGAATAGTAATCGAGTGAATAGTACCCCGTGAATAGTACTCCGACATGAAAAAATTAAAACTTATTAAGAATGCTCAGAATAATATTTTCATGAAAAGATACTGGATGAAGCGCAAATTTCAAGGATATTCTACTAATTTCATGGAGTATAGAAGCCAAAACTTAACAAAATGAGTATAAAATTCAGAATCTGAAACGAAATAATATTACTTACATACTACAGAGTATGAAAGAAAATATTATTTCTTACGAAGATTGAACAAAAATAATATCCCTTACCTTAAAAAGAAGAGTATTCCGACTGGTAGGGCGGGAATATTCTTGAAGAAAACTTATATTGTTTTCTACGCTCAAAGCTCCGTAAACTCTAAAGAAATACAATCAATATTATAGAAGAAGAATTCTCTGATTCTGGTGTGATTTTTAATTCTAAACTAAGCATCCTATTTATAGAAGAATGGAAAGGATACTATTTTAATTTTCTCACAGACGCACAGTGCCAAGGATTCACATGCGTAACAATTTGTCTGAATTTTTTTTTTATAATTTACTATGCAAATACTATACAGGTAATATGCAAACACTATGCATAATAAAATATAATATATTCTATTTTTTATAAAAAAACAAAACTTATTATAATATATATATATATATATATATACGTAAATCCTCCCGTGACAACCAAAATAATTCCCCCCAAGACTTTGCTACACACGTGGGCCCCACCCGTGGCCCCCTCTTAAAATAACTTTTTACCGATTATTTTGAAAAATGGGTAAATGGGGGGTCCATAAAATAAGCAAAATTTACATTAAATACTTCATAAAAAATCTCCTCAATATTTTTAACAACATTTATTCATCATTATTATAACTTGCAATATTAACAACCAAATCGTTCACAGGAAAGAGGGGGCATTCCGATAAGGATTTCTCCCTATTGGCGCACAATTAGGTGACCAAACCCCTTTCCTCGACAAAACTTTCTAGACATTGTTAATTATGCAAATAATAATATGAATAACTTGTCATCTCAATTATTGATTTAATAATATAAAATATTGACAATAATTGAATCAAATAACGTGAGATACTATGCAACAATTACTGTAACAATAATTGAGTATAATTGAGTGACTTCTCACGTAAGCATCAATAACCAATACCATGTACTACTATGCAATCACACGTATTACTGTACTTTTACCATCGGGTATTTCAACAGTTAACGGTAAAACTTTCGCTGTTATTTTTAAAAAAAAAATTCTGTCGTTTTCTCATTTCAACAATAATTCTGTTGTGGGGTCCACCAATGATTTTGTCGTCATACGAATATTCCATGCTAAAACGAATATTCCTCGACCAATCGAATATTATATAACAACTTGTTTACTATGCAAAATTTATAAATATTACCCACAACTATAACATTATAACAAATTCATACCTTAATATTCATAAATGATATTTATAGAAAAATTCATCTTTATTCATAAAAGTTGGGGTCTTACAACCTCCCCTTCTTATGAAATTTCGCCTTCGAAATTGGTGTACGTACCCTGGTATAACGAAGAGGCGAGGATACCTTGATTTCATTTTAGATTCTAACTCCCAGGTCATTTCCTCAACATCATGGTTTCTCCACAAAACTTTGACTTGAGGTATAAACTTGGAGCATAGAATATGTTCCTTCTTATCAAAGATTTTAACAGGTACCTCTTCATACGTTAAATATTCTGCTATCTCGTCCGGTTCTAACTCAATAATGTGGTTCGGGTCTTCCACATATTTACGTAACATAGATATATGAAAAATTTTATGAACACGAGACATATTTGGCGGTAAAGCGAGTCTATAAGCCACAGTTCCTACTCGATCGAGTATTTCGAATGGGCCAATGAATCGAGGATTGAGCTTTTCTCTCTTTCCAAATCTTGTAACTCCTTTCCATAGAGCAACACGTAACAACACATGATCTCTAACATTGAATTCCACGTCTTTTCGATGAAGATCAGCATAACTCTTTTGTTGATCTTGTTGGTATTTATACGTTACCGGATCATTTAGATCTTCTCCGTTGTCATGTGTACCAATTCCGGTCCCAACAACGTTGCTTCACCTATCTCATCCCAGCATACTGGAGAATGACACTTGCGTCAATACAATGCCTCAAATGGAGCCATGTCAATACTTGTTTGATAACTGTTGTTGTAGGAGAATTCCACTAATGGCAAGAACTTGTCCCAACTTCCTTTAAAGTCAAAGACACAGATTCTTAATAGATCCTCAAGAGTTTGAATAGTCCTCTCCGACTGTCCGTCTGTTTGAGGATGATATGCCGAACTGAATCGTAAATCCGTGCTCATAGCTTTTTGTAAACTAACCCAAAATCATGAAGTGAATCTTGGGTCTCGATCAGAAACTATGGATACTGGCATACCATGCAGTCTTACAATCTCATTTATGTATATACGAGCAAGACGTTCAAGTGTATAAGTTTCTCGTATTGGTAAAAAATGAGCAGACTTGGTCAATCTATCAATAATGACCCAAATTGCATCTATGCCTTGAGAAACGTTGGAAAGACCAGTAACGAAATCCATGGTAATGTGCTCCCACTTCCATTCTGGAATTTCAAGTGGTTGCAATGGACCTTTTAGCACTTGATGATCCATCTTAACTTGTTGACACGTTAAACACCTTGAGATAAACTCTGCGATCTCTCTTTTCATATTGCTCCACCAAAATGTATGTCGAAGATCATGATACATTTTGGTACTCCCAGGATGGATTGCAAACGGTGTGTTGTGCGCCTCCATCATGATTTTATACTTTAAATCAGGGTCATTAGGAACACAAAGTTTAGAGTTGACTCTAAGTATTCCTTCTTCATTGATTCTTGCTTCCGGGATAGCACTTTCGTGCACTTTCTTCTTCACACGCATCAGCTCCAGGTCTGTAGTTTGAGCAGCTTTAATTTTATCAATTAAAGTCGGTTCTACTCGTATATTTGCCATTATCATGTGGGTCCTTGGAGTATTTAACTCTATCTCAATCCTTTGCAAGTTATACAAAATGGGCCTTTGCGTTGACAATATCGCACTCGTACCCGCATATGATCTTCTACTCAATGCATCAGCTACCACGTTCACTTTTCCAGGATGGTATTAAATGGTATGATCGTAATCTTTGAACAGATCGAGCCAATGTCGTTGTCAAATGTTGAGTTCCTTTTGGGTGAAGAAATATTTGAGGCTTTTATGATCCGTATAGATCTCCACTTTCTCTCCATACAGGTAATGCCTCCAAATTTTAAGCGCAAAAATGACTGCTGCCAACTCTAGATCATGAGTAGGATAATTCCTCTCATATTCTTTGAGTTGACGTGAGGCATATGATATGACTTTCCCATGTTGCATGAGAACACATCCTAACCCTTTGCCTGAAGCATCACTGTAGATGACAAATCCCTCCGAGCCAGATGGTATTGTCAGAACAGGTGCTGAAATGAGTCTCCTCTTAAGTTCTTGAAAACTCTTCTCGCATTCCTCGCTCTAACCGAATTTTGTATCTTTTCGAGTCAACTGTGTTAATGGAGTAGCGATTCGAGAAAACCCTTTTATGAATCTCCGATAATAACCAGCTAAGCCGAGAAAGCTACGTACTTTGGTCACTTACTTAGGTTGCTCCCAGCTTTGAATTGCTTCAATCTTTGCCGGGTCAACAGATATTTCATGATTTGATATCACATGCCCAAGGAATGCCACTTCCTCAAGCCAGAACTCACATTTCTTCAACTTGGCATATAGCTTGTTTTCACGAATCTTTTGGAGTATCAGCCTCAAGTGTTGCTCATGATCTTCACGGCTTTTGGAGTATATAAGGATTTCATCAATAAAGACAACCATAAATTGATCCAAATATTCCTTGAATACTCGGTTCATCATATCCATGAAGGTAGCAGGAGAATTAGTCAATCCAAAAGACATGACTAGGAATTCATAATGCCCGTCTGGGGTTTACGAAGCGATCTTTGAATGCCATCGGTTTTGATCTTTAACTGATGATATCAGTAACGAAGATCGATCTTTGAAAAGAATTTGGCACCTTGTAACTGGTCAAACATGTAATCAATGTGAGGCAACGGGTACCTATTTTTGATGGTGACATGATTCAACTCCTGATAATCAATACAAAGTCACATACTTCCATTTCTCTTCTTTAAGAATAGAACAGGAGCACCCCAAGGAGACGTACTAGGACGAATGAAATCGATGTCTAATAACTCCTGCAGTTAGGTTTTTAACTCCTGAAGTTTAATAGGAGCTATTCGATATGGGGCTTTGGGAATGGGTTTTGTACCGGGTTCAAGGTCAATACCAAACTCGATTTCACGCTCCGTGGGTAGGCCAGGAAGTTCTTCGGGAAATACGTCAGGAAATTTATTAACAATAGAAATATCATTCAAATCTGAAGTATTTTTGTTTAAATCCGTGACATAGGCTAAGAAAGCTTTACATTCGTTTTTCAATAAACAAATAGCTTTATGGCTTGATATGACAGTGATTGACTTTAGTGGTTTGGTTGCTTAAATTCGCATAATAGGTTGGTTAGGAATATAAAAACTAACAACCTTACAAAAATAATCAATTTTAGCATGATAAGTACTTAACCAATCAATTCCTAGAATCACATCGAATGCAAATATTTTCAAAGAGATAAGATCGACAGGTAACGTGAGGTTGCCGATTTGAATCAAACAAGACTTATAAACAGTGGATGTAATGAAGGTTTCTCCCAACGGAGTTTCAATAGATAAGTCAAAGTCTAATTTCTCTGGAGTCAAATTTAAACGTTGAGCGCAAGTAGGAGAAATAAAAGAATGGGTAGAACCGGTATCAAATAAGGTATAGACTTCGCAAGAGTTTATGATTAGTTTACTCGTGATGACTTCGTTCGGGTCCCTCGCTTTTTGGGAGGTCACGACAAATGCTCTCCATTGAACTACTGGTTTTGACTTGTCTGGGACAGCATTTGGTGTCACCATCCCAACTGGACTTGGCTTCACTGCACGACAAAATCGAGCTAGGTGACCTTATTTTCCACAATTGAAACACGTTTTGGACTACTGCATGCAATTTGGATTGATGTGTCCCTCCCCTCCGCATTTGAAGCATATGATAGGTGGTCGTTCTCCTTTCTTAACAACGGGTGCTGGTGCTGACGTCTTTCCATCATTATTGAATCTCCTCTTCTTGAAATTTCCACTTCTATTGTTTTGGCCATGATTACCACCTAAGTGGTTACCATTTCTGGCTTGTTAATTTCCTCCACGTTTGTTGTCACCGCTTCGATGACTGCTACCATTGGTATTATCATTTTGCCAACTGCTCTCTCTTGGTTGGGTTGACTCATTATCGCGCTCCAATAACTAAGCCCTATTTACAACATCTGAATACAAACACAATTTGTGAGAAATGAGGTATTGACGTATTTCGGGTTTCAAACCTCGCAGAAATATTCGCGCTATTCTCTCCTCATTATCAACCAAATGGGATGCAAACCGGGCCAACTCAGCAAACTTACCTCGTACTGCGACACGGTCATATTGTTTTGCTCAAGCTTGATGAACTCCACCTCCTTCAAGTGACGAATACTTTCGGGAAAGTACTTGTCGTTGAATAGTCCTTGGAACTTCTCCCAAGACATTTTGAGTGCGGCAGGCTGAGTACGTTTTATTGATTCCCACCAGTAATCTGCCTCTCCTCTAAACATGAAGGTGGCAAAGGGAACCTTTTGCTCCTCTGAGCATCCCAAGACATCAAATATGTTGGTGATCTGCTTTATCCACGTCTTTGCCTTGAGTGGTTCTGGCTTTCCCCAAAACTCCGGTGGTCCCAGCTCTTTGAACTACTTACCGGTAACCATCCGAGAGTTGTCAGTGTTTCCACCTGCATTTTGCACATGAGTCTTTCTCGCCTGATATTGCATGAATTGCAGAAAGCCTCTGAACATCCCATCGTTCATCATTTGGTCGGTGTTGTTGTTCACCTGAGGATTGTTGCCTTCCTGCACATTATCCTGGTTATTGATCTGTGGTGACTCAACGGTCTCTTGTGCTCCATTGCTTATCTCAACATTTTCAGATGCCATTTTCAAACACTGCCACAAAATAAGGATTAATTGACATATCACATAATACCCCTATCTTCTGACCGACCAATTAAAAAATAAATAAACTTAGGTAGGTCATACTAGCGAAGGATTTACCCGCCTCTCCCCCATAGTTCTAGTCTCACATCTTAGTCAAGGATCATATCCCTAAGCTTTGATACCAACTGTGACGCCCTCAAAATAGGTATACATCACCCATCTTGAGTCGCCAAATACATGGTATAGAATTCAAATACAAACTTAATTATACAACTGTCGTGTAAAATACAACAAAACATAAGCTGGGAGTTTCAACACGAATATTGTCTTCTAGACAATATCCAAACTCAAATTCAATAATATTACAATTAATATCAAACTGTTTCACAGAATAGTGATGACTACTAATGCACCAGCTCGGACCATTACTTCGTTCCCCGATTAATCTCAGCTATATTCTCATTTTCTGAACAGAATAATGAAAGCAAAGGGTGAGCTCAACTAGCCCAGTAAGAAATATTATGACTAAGATAATGCAGAATAAATTATCATTAGCCTTCAACAGGGTTAAACTGATAAAATATAATTAACATCAAGTTTAACTGTAGCGGAACAAGTAATCCATTAGAAGAGTCAAGTAGAGCATGTTATCTACTATCTTCTATGATTTAAAAAGTTTATCATCAATTTTATCCCTGAGACTCAGCTTAATAAATAATCCACATCATCGAATCACCCCTGCATTACGGCCAAGGATATTCATTAGTATCACGACCACGAATTATCCATGCACTACGGGCCAAGGATATTCGTGTTTTCATCAATGGTCAAGATCATGCCAACCACTGTCCATCAATGCACTACGGGACAATGAGGACTTTTTTCACATTATTTGTAATATTAAGGTCATGATTATACCGAATAATCCCTGGTCATAATCATACCAATCAACAGTCCATCTATGCACGTAAGCCACAGATGACTTTCATCACAATATAAGCATGAGGATGATGACAATGATATAAGAATTCAATTAAAAGAAAACAAAGGATAAATTTCTAAAGATTTATAATTTAATATATCCAGAATTCAATAATGTCCAAATTGTCAACATGATACTGTTCTGTGGAGTAAAATTCAAGAATAATATTGTATCAAAAATGATTTGGACCGAAAAAAAATCAATTTTTATCATGAATAGTACCCCGGGTGAATAGTAACTGAGTGAATAGTACCCCGTAAGTAGTACTTCGAGAATAGTACTCCGGCATGAAAAAGTTAAAACTTATCAAGAATGCTCAGAATAATATTTTCATGAAAAGATACTGGATGAAGCGCAAATTTCAAGGATATTCTACTAATTTCATGGAGTATAGAAGTCAAAACTTAACAAAATGAGTATAGAATTCAGAATCTGAAAGGAAATAATATACATACTACAGAGTATGGAAGAAAATATTATTTCTTACGAGTATTGAACAAAAATAATATCCCTTACCTTAAAAAGAATATTATTCTGACTGGTAGGGCGGGGATATTCTTGAAGAAAACTTATACTGTTTTCTACGCTCAAAGCTTCCGTAAACTCTAAAGAAATACGCTCAATATTATAGAAGAAGAATTTTCTGATTCTGGCGTGATTTTTAATTCTAAACTAAGCATCCAATTTATAGGAGAATGGAAAGGATACTATTTAAATTTTCTCATGGACGCATAGTGCCAAGGATTCACGGGCGTAACAATTCGTCTGATTTTTTTTTATAATTTACTATGCAAATACTATGCAGGCACTATAAAAACACTATGCATAATAAAATATAATATATTCTATTTTTCATAAAAACACAAAACTTATTGTATAATATATATATATATATATATATATATATATATATACGTAAATCCTCGCGTGACAACCAAAATAATTCCCCCCAAGACTTTGCTACATACGTGGGCCCCACCTGTGCCCCCACCTCTTAAAATAACTTTCTACCGATTATTTTGAAAAATGGGTAATTGGGAGTCCATAAAATAAGCAAAATTTACATTAAATACTTCATAAAAAATCCCCTCAATTTTTTTAACAACATTTATTCATCATTATTATAACTCGCAATATTAACAACCAGATCGTTCCCAGGAAAGAGGGGGCTTTCCGATAAGGATTTCTCCCTATTGGCTGGCAATTAGGTGACCAAACCCCTTTCCTCGACAGAACTTTCTAGACATTGTTAATTATGCAAATAATAATATGAATAACTTGTCATCTTAATTATTGATTTAATTATATAAAATATTGACAATAATTGAATCAAATAACGTGAGATACTATGCAGCAATTACTATAGCAATAATTGAGTATAACTGAGTGACTTCTCACGTAAGTATCAATAACCAATATCGTGTGCTACTATGCAACCACGCGTATTACTGTACTTTTACCATCGTGTATTTTAACAGTTAACGATAAAACTTCTGCCATTATTTTTAAAAAAGATATTTTTGTCATTTTCTCATTCCGACAATAATTCCATTATGGGGTCCACCAATGATTTTTCCGTCGTACGAATATTCCCTACTAAAACGAATATTCCCCGACCAATCGAATATTATATAACAACTTGTTTACTTTACAAAATTTATAAATATTATACACAACTATAACATTATAACAAATTCGTACCTTAATATTCAAAAAAGATATTTATAGAAAAATTCATCTTTATTCATAAAAGTTGGGGTCTTACACAGAACTTGAGAAATGTAGAAGAAAATAGGATGCAAGCTGAAACGCCAATGAGATTGACATAATTGAGTTCTGAAATTGTAACGTTGGCAACACAAGATTACCAAATTAGATCACAATATGCTGAGTTGCTGACCATCGAAACTATTGATCAAGAACAAGACATAGCATACACTGGAGAACAATATGATGAGGTCATATAAGATTCGAATGAATTTGAAGTCAAAATACATCAAACTTACAAAGACAAAAAAATTCTAGCACAAGCAATAAGGCAAAACAGACAACACAAGGTTGAAAGAACAAGTGGTAGAGACTTTGTCCTAGTATCCATAGACAATGAAAATTGCAAATGGAAACTAAGAGCATCAAAGTTTCGGAAAATAACTATGTTCAAGGTGAGAGAATTCAATGATTTGCACACTTGTTCGTTCAGCGTACTACTTGGAGATCACAGACAAGCAAATAGAGAGATGGTTAGTGAATACATAATGCATAGATTAACAAATTTCAAGAAAATTTATACACCAACAGATATTGTGGAAGACATGATGACAGAGTATAATGTGTCCATCTCCTACCAAAAAGAAAGGAGATCAAAGGAAAAGGCATGGGAAAAAGTAAGAGGAAATCCACACAACTACACTCTGATCCCTTCATGGTTGCACATGTTGAAAAAACAAATCCAGGTAAGAATTGGAAAATGTTCATTAAATTTTTAAAATTTTTCGATTACCCAATATAAATGATTTGGTTACCTCTTTATGAAGGTTTGGATACTAACTGTACTATTAAAATATATATAAAACTAATTTTTTTGTAGGTGATCAATATCTACATAAAATGAAACTCTTAAATAGCATTTTAGACACCATCTGCACCATATTGAAAATATTAAATGTTAAGTAATTAGATACTAGTAGTCATACACATGGTTATCCTCAACTACAAATTTGGACAATATTTTTTACATATATTTACATTAACAGTACTGAAATTTCATTTTAGGTTCCATCACATCCATGGAGTTGGAAAAAAAATGGTCGTTTCAAGTATCTCTTTTTTGCAATAGGAACATCCATTGAAGCATGGCATCATTGTTTTTCCAATCATTGTAATTGATGGCACATTCATACAATTAACCTACGGGGGACACTCCTCATAGCAAGCACACAGGATGTAAATAAAAATATTATACCGATTGCTTTTCCAGTGGTTGACAGTGAAAATGAATTGTCTTGGAGATGGTTTTTCGTTAATTTGAGAAATGTTTGTGGAGTTAGGGAAGGACAATGCATTATTTCAGATAGATATGAAGCAATTGTACTGGGAATTAACTTTGTATTCCCTGATATCATGCACGGTTCATGCACATACTATATTTTGAAAATTATAAAAAATAGATTCAAAAAGAAAGGAGAAGAACTCAAAAAAGCAAACAACGGAGATTGTAGAGTTGAACAATTCAACATACACATGGCTGAACTTGATACAATTGATGCTCGAATAAGGACATATTTTGAGGAAAAGGTTAAGCTAGACAGGTGCACGAGGATCCATGAGACTGTAAGCAGGTACTCAACAATGACTTCAAACACCGCCGAATCTATTAACAATGCAATCAAGGGAATTAGAGATCTTCCAGTTGCGTCAATGATTGAATGCCTATGTTGTATGGTTCAAAGATGGTATTTCACAAACAAACAAGCAGTAATATCAACATTCATTACCCTTTCCACAACAGCTGAGAGAAGATTTCAATCTAATATCATTGAGTCAAAGAAACTTAAGGTCAGTTATACAACGTTTAAATTGTTAGATGCATACCTACCAAAATTTGCATTTGCATTTAAAGAAAACCACATTAATCATTTTTGGCTACCAATATAAGCTGAAAAAGTTACCAACAGTATATATGCCTTTCATTATTCCAAATTACATAAACAAAATTATTATACATACTAACTACACCATTCAATTTTGGTGTAGGTTGAGACATCAAACCTAGTAATTTTCACTGTTTACGATGTCACCAAACAGTTTATTGTGGACATGGAACAAAAGACATGCACATGCCGTAAATTTCAGTACCATGAGATGCATTGCCCATATGTTGTTGCTGTTATTAGCAAAAGAAATTTCAGTTGTTATGATTTTTGCTCAAAATACTATTCAAAAACAACTTTGGTAAACACGTATTCAATTTCCATCATGCCGTTAGATGACAAAGAGAATTGGGATGTGCCAGATGAGATTAAAAACATATGTGTCAAACCACCAAATACAAGAAGACCAGCTGGAAGACCAAAGATAGGTAGGTACAAGCATAGATCTGAAAACAGAGTTCAAAATAAATGCAGCAGATGCCAAGAAAAAGGACACAGCAGGAAAGCATGCAATAATCCACCAATTTTATGACCAAAAAAGGTCTGATATAATACATCAGCAAATAAATTGTAACACACTTCTTGATGTTTACTGTGATTAATCAATAGCCATACATATGGTAATCATTTTATTGCTGTAAAAAAACCAAATTTATCTTGCACAATATTGAAAGTTGATTTTTTGCATTAATTTTCTTTTAACATAAAGTAATTCTATCTTCAAATAACAATATACATAAAACACATACATGTCATAATTGGTTAACTATTGTGGAATTTTTTTTTATGACTCTGGTTATTCACAAAAACTAAAATGGTTACCTTTGAATGAAGGTTTGTCTACCAACTGCACCATATAAAAAATATATGTTTTTAAACTTGATAACTATATTGTAACTGTACATTTCTTTGGATGTTTGGCTACCAACCGAACCTTATAAAACACATAGATTTGAGAATTGTTTAACTGATTTTTAATTTACTATAACTATTTGGTTACCCACAAATACTGATGATTGTAACCTTTGTATGAATGTTTGGCTACCAACTGAACCATAAAAAACACATAAATAATAGAAATTGTTAACTGTTTTTGAATTTATTGTTAAAACTGTTTGGCTACCAACAACAACTAAAATAGTTACCTTTGTATGAAAGTTTGGCAACCAACTGTACCAAATAAAAAAAAATATTTGTTAAATATTATTTGTAAATATTAACCAACAACTTTTGGTTACCTGTAAAAAAAATAATGGCCAAAAAACCCAATGTGAACCAACAAAACTATGCCATACATCTCATAGTAAAAACAAATACATAATTCCATCATCAGAAAATTTACAAAACAGTTCAAAGTCAATAACCATAACAAATGGTAACAAATGTCCAAAAAAAAAGATGCATAACCAAACTATTCTTCTCTGACAAATCTGCCTGGGTATTTTGTATCAGATTCGTATCCACCTACTTGCTTGTTCCTCACATGCATGAACAAGTTAACACATAATTTCTTGCAGTATTGCATGATTGGAAATGGATTGGGCATTTCAGCAATCTGTTGGTGAAGAATATGTTCCGCAAAACAAATAGTAAACATTCCGCAATCACTACAAAACAAGCAAAATATAAAGCAAATCAAACCAAACATCATAATATATGGAATACTAAAAAAAATAGAAACAATGTAAACCTTACCCATCAACTTGTTCAGGTAAACCCTCAGCAAATTCAAGATCAATTATATCATGTTCCCCCTTGTTGCGATATGGTTCACTATCAAAATCAATACCAGACCTATTCTTTCAAAAACCACACCTAGACAATATTATGGGTAGAATGAAAATATATGGATCACAAACATCAATATTATTTGTTCGCATGACAGTCCTATTTTGTTGTAGAGAATTATAAACTACTAAAACTCTACGATGCACATAAAAAACCAGCAAAAACCAATGTCCAGGAACTGTCATGTGAACAGGAAACAAGACATAATCAACGGTAATCCATGGTGTGTTGACATCCATAAAAAACCATGAATATACTCAGCAACATCACCATCGCTCAACAGAAGATTCTTATTAGCATTCTTATGACAATATTCCCCATATAAAGTAGTCAACTTGACATGGAACCAACAATCTGTTGTAGTAACCCTTATTTGAATATTGTCAGAGTGCCTAGCCAATTTCTGAACGTTATACAAACAAATGTTGATATGTTGAACCAAAAATAAACCAAAAATCAAACAGAAGTAAAAATAATACTTTATAATAAAGGTAGCCAAAACAGTCACAGCTAGTGACCAAAACAATAAAATAAGGTTAACTATAACTCACAAAACAGAATTACAGAAAATGAACAAACTCACATTGTCATCAAGCCACTGACCAGGCGTCTTTAACTTGTAAAACCACATTTTAGAAGATATTGGGACAGACCCAAATCTAAATGCAGGTTCAGTTTTGTCATGGTCTCCCGGAAATTTTTTAATCCTACAAAATAATAACATATTAGAAAGAGAGAACATTTGATTTTTTTTCCTATAAAAAAATACTATATAAATCTTAAACTCCAAATAACATACCTTTTTCTGTTATTTAAACCAATCCCAAACCACTGATCAAACATAACATCTTCAAATTTTGAAGGCATACCCATACAAATATTTGGGAATACAAACAGACCTCTGCGTAATGGTCTACGATCCACAACAGAAGAAGTTGAACAAGCTGAACCAAACTACGATGTATATGGACTCCTCAACACATCACTCTTCGTAGACGTACTGACATGCCTACCATGTGGTTTAAATGCAGTTTTCTCAACTTCAACACAATGGAGTATATCCTGTGTTGTTAAAACCATCTCATCAAGTAACGACCTGTCTAGTGCTTCAATTTTACCCCTTTAATGTTTTACAAACCATGTCACAAAAAACAAATACAATATTAAATACAAAATCCAAACAGATTCACCAGTAACATAAATACTGTATCAAAGTAACCAATACAAACTGTTAAGGTAACTAATTTTGAAAAAATTACGAACCTCAATAAGGGTAAAAACAACAATCTCTTTTCTAGTAGACTGACTTAAAATATCAAAACTTGGAATGTCATTGTTCTTTTCAGTCTGTAAACATAAAAAACATCCAATTAATCGATATAACACAAAAAAATATAATATAAGATAAACAAACAAACAAAAATGCCTAACCTTTTCATCATCCATATCAATGTGAACTCCACTAGGGGTAAAAATAACAATTTCTTTCCCATGACTACACCTTAAAATATCAGAATTTGGGTTGTCATTCTTGTTGTCAATTTGGAAATAAATAAATAAATAAATTAAGCATTGATTTTAAAAACATGAAACACAAATGAAAAAAAACATATATGTAAACCTTTTCGTCGTTTTCGTCTATCTGAATCCCACCAAACCCACCAACATCGGCATCAACACTTCCATGAAACTGTTTTGCATTGTCGGAACCTTCGACTACAACATAATCCTCAATAGACATAACATCATCAACTAGATCATTAACATTGCCAACACCAACATTCTCATCCAACTCAATACCATCATCATCATCATTATCATCAACAACAATTACATTTCTCCGTTCGCTAGAACTAGACTGGCCATATAACTACTTTCTCAAAATCTTCTTTATGTCCCTACAAATCTGAATATGAAATACATGCATTTCATCTTTCAATTCAACACCCAACTTCTCAATTTCTTTCTTAACCTCCGTCACCTTCTCTTCCAAAGGCTGCACCCGTGAATCAATAATTTTTTTTACATCAGAAAGAGAAAATCTAAGGCCTTTATCCTTCCTGTCTGTTTCAACTTTAATATCAGCAATATTAGCTCCGCTATCACTTCCACTAAAAAAAATGAAAACCACCCAAATCCAAACGCACCTTCTCATCATCTGCATGAACAAGATTTTGAATAATCAACTGAAAATTATTAATAACAACAAATATATCATGCCAGAAACATTGAACATATAACAGAAACAAAACAATACACACAAAAAAAAAACTAAAAATTTGAGTCAGTAACCATAAACATATATAAAGGTAACCAAATATAGTGTAAATGGTAACCATCATACCTGACCAGAACTAAAAACCAAATCATTCAACTTCTCATCCTTAGGAGCCTTTCCTAACTCCATCCATCTAAATAATCTGAATTCTGACACATGATCATCAATACAAAAGCCCCTGACTTTCAATGTAGGAATTGTTTCAAACAAAAAACTTGAAAAACATAAGGTAATCCATTCAACTTGTAAGATTTACAATAACTTTCCTTGTAAAAATTGTATATCACCCCACCATTTTTATCATTCTTTACATGTCCCTTAACAGTAAGGAATAATGAATTCTTCATCTGTTCAAATGCTAATTTTTCCCACAGATAACTTTCAATGTCGCCATAAGACAAAAAGTTAAACAAAGCTTCATCAACATAATTATCTAACACAGTAGCTAATATGAAATTAAAAACTAAGAATATGATGGACATCCTGACAGCCTCATCATCATCATCAAAAACAACACTCCTATATATCCTCCTGATACTAGAATGGGTTAAAACCTCATTTCCAAAAAACTTCTCCATCAACATATTTTCCATTCCCTTAAAACCATCAATATCTTCATCTCCTTGCCAACTCAAACCAGAAATTAAACAAAATTCTGGCAATCCAAATCTCACCCTTCTCTCACCAAAAAGAAACCACATCTCCCCAGTATCCCTTTGATAAACTTCTCTAACTAAAGCATGATGGATTATCTGTGAAAACATTTGGGGTTGCCCAAAATCTAATTTTTTTTCTAAAACAAGACAATTTAAACTTATTTAACTGTACTTCAGACAATTTATTCTTAATAATAGTTGGCACTTCCATATCAGACCAATAAATGATTTTTGTTGTAAAATTGCGATGATGTTCCTCATAGAATAGATCCCAAATTTGAAAATACAATACATTACAATAAATTACATTACGTACACATTAACCAAAATAGAATGGAACATCCATAAAACTTTAAAACCAAAACTATACAATCAACAGTATCTAAATATTCTAGCATTAGTAACTGTAGCGAAATTGTACGATCCATCCCACATCAATTCATCACCATGCAGCGCACACCTGTGTAAACTGGCACAATAAGTATGTTGGACCACCTCCTTACCTAAAAGGTTAACCTATTAGGTTGAGCCTCTACCATACTTATTAACCCATCTACACTCTTGAATTTATCCAATGTGGGATTCATGTGAAATATCCCAACAATTTCCACCTTTCACTTGAATACCCATCACAAGTATCATACTAGAGTATTCACCATTAAGCACACCTTCTTTGAATCTTTCAAGAGCTCTGCTCGATTCTAATACTACTCCACCACGCCAAAAGCAAACGTGTCTGAGAAATTTTCCTAGAGTAATCCTGAGCCCGCTCCACCTGATTCAAATCATACTTCACCTTTGAGTCCTTCAAGAGCTTTTTGCTCGACTCTAATGTTACTCCACCATGCCCAAGGCAAATGTGTCTCAGCAACTTTCCCAGAGTAATCCTGAGCCCCGCTCCACCCAACTCAAATTATCTTGTGCACCTTTGAGTCCTTCAAGAGCTTTTTGCTCGACTCTAATGCTACTCCACCATGCCTAAGGCAAACATGTCTCAGCAACTTTCCCAGAGTCATCTTGAGCCCCGCTCCACCCGACTCAAATTATCACGTGCACCTTTGAGTCCTTCAAGAGCTTTTTGCTCGACTCTAATGTTACTCCACCACGTCTAAGGCAAACGTGTCTCAACAACTTTCTTAGAGTCATCTTGATCCCCGCTCCACCCAACTTAAATACTTCACCTTTGAGTCCTTCAAGAGCTTTGCTTGACTCTAATATTACTCCACCACGCCCGGGGTAAACGTGTCTCAACAACTTCCCTAGAGCCATCCTAAGCCTCGCTCCACCCGACTCAAATTATCACGTGCACCTTTGAGTCCTTCAAGAGCTTTTTGCTCGACTCTAATGTTACTCCACCACACCCAAGGCAAACGTGTCTCAGCAACTTTCTTAGAGTCATCCTGAGCCCCACTCCACCCAACTCAAATACTTCACCTTTGAGTCCTTCAAGAGCTTTGCTTGACTCTAATATTACTCCACCACGTCTGGGGCAAACGTGTCTCAGCAACTTTCCTAGAGCCATCCTAAGCCCGCTCCACCCGACTCAAATTATCCCGTGCTCCACCTGATTCAACTCTATTTACTCCACCCACGAGGCCTACGAATTTACCCTCGCACCTTGGAGTTGTTCTTGGGCCCATCGAACCATGAGCTCTGATACCATTTTGTAGCGGAATTGTATGATCCATCCCACATCAATTCATCACCATGCAGCGCACACCTGTGTAGACTGACACAATAAGTATGTTGGACCACCTCCTTACCTAAAAGGTTAACCTATTAGGTTGAGCCTCTACCATACTTATTAACCCATCTACACTCTTGAATTTATCTAATGTGGGATTCATGTGAAATATCCTAACAATAACCAAACAACATCAACAAGTTACCAAAATCCAAAATAATCTGACTATTTAATATAACAAAGTATATAGTAACCAATTCAGAAAATAATAGTAACCAAACCTCTACTCGGAAACAACATAACCATTTTACCACATACAATATAAAAAATCATCAATCTACAACTCTAGTGTAAGAAAATACATTTTAACAACTATATAATCAACAGTTTCCAAAAATATTGAAATTAGTAACCAAAACTCAATCAGCAAGTTTCCAACACAACATAATCAACCTCTATAATGAAAAAATGTATCTACTAACCCAAACAGAATATACTAGTATCTAAAACTCCAATCGGAATGAAAACAATCATTTTATCAAATACAAGTTGAACAGTCATGTCACTACTCAGAAACCAAATTGAACAACACCATACACCAAAACAGCACCATACACAAAAACAAAAACACAAGTAACCAAAAACAACTAAAAATTCCATATTCTTAAAAAAAACTTAAAAACAACAAACCTTCAGATATTTTTGGCGGGAAACAATTTTTCGGTTATGAGCCTCGTCTTCATCCTCTTTCTCAACTTTTTTTGGCGAACATTCAAAATCAAAATCAATATATATCAATTTCTTAGCCTTCTTATCCATATGTCTCCCCGATTTCTTATATTTAACATTTGATTTCACCACTAAAATCTTCCCCTGCTTTGGTGACTTTGGCATACGATCCTTCACCTTCACATATGTCTTCACATCCTTCACATAATCATCATCTCTAATTCATTTCCTCTTCCTATCACTCTTCTTATTCCCCATTCCCTCCATACTCTTCCTCGTAGAAACCATTATATAAAAAACAGAAGAAATCAAAAAATGTAGTACCAAGAAAGGAGAACCCACCGAACAACTTACGAATCACCGCGAACTGAAGAAAAAGACGACAACGACGAAGACCTACTGGAGAGAACGACCGACTTAACTTAGAAAGAAATAGGTTTGCTTAGAAAGTTCCCAAAATACAAAATAAGGATTTCCAAAAGAAAGAGAAACGGCAAATAGGATATAAACGAAATTCAAATTGAATCACGATGCCACAACAATCGTGAACAATTTATTTTAAAAAAAAACTAATTTGCCATGTCATCAACACATTAAAGCACACAACTAAATTAAAGAAATAATAAATTCACTAATTATGTAAATAAAATATTTAAATACATTAATTGTGTAAATATTTTATAAATGTACTATTGTTGTAATTATTTTAAAAAATATACTAAAAAATGTAATTGTTCCAAAATAAAATATAATACCTATATTTTGGCCCGATCCATTTTTGGCCCAGCGCCCCAAGCCCGTTTACTAGTTGGTGACTGTAATAGGCTGAAAAGCAGGTCAACTTATCATTATACTCATTCAGCAACTCAGTTTAGGGTTCGTTCCCTCCTATTTCTGAAGCAACCATATTTATTCTTCCTACACAGTCTATATATTTCATATTTCTTCCTATTTATATAATACTAGCGACTGTTTGTTTCTTCCTCGATTAAATTGATACATATAAAAGTATTTTATATAAATGGGGAAGAAAAAACAGAAGATAGTATTGCCGCCTGAACTGCCACCAGATGTTCCTGAGGATGAAGTTGAAGTATCAGATGAGGATTTGGAGTTCGTGAATGAGAATTGTGATTATGCTGGGTTTGTCTCCACTTTGGACACCCAATCCATTACTAGGTTTCTCTCCATACACTTTAAAAATTCAATTTGATTGAATATCTGCATGATATAGGATTAAAATTTCTTAATACTTAAAATGCTAATGTATCATGCTCGAAATTTGTAATTTTAGTGAAACTGCTCTAAAAAGTATGACATAATTCCCAAATATGTTAAAATTTTTATATATAGGTCAAGTGGGATGATGTTGGAAATATTGATTTCCCCTTGTTCTAAATTATTGAATTTTATTGTAGCATTACTTATTTTCATATCAGTGCAGAATATATTTTATATTATGATTCTAAGAACTGGGTTGTTGTTAATTCTTTGATGCATGATATAGGATTACAATTTCTCACTACTTACAATTCCATGATTAGACTGTTAGAAAAATGCTAATAAGATCATGCTAGAATTTATGATTTTAGTTTCACTGCTCCAAAAAAGAATTCCCAAGTGTTTTGGGACATATGAGTACTGCATTCTGTTAGTTCGTTCACTGACATTGTAGTAGTGAAAAATTTAATTGTGGATGTTACATTTTTGTGCCAAAATATGTATATAGGTCAAGTGGGAAGATGTTGGAAATATAGATTTCTTCCCTTTGTTTTAAATTAATAGTAGATTTTTTTTTTCTTGCAATTTTACTCGGCTAGAGTCCAATTTCACTATTTCAGTATAAATATACCCTTTCATGATTATGTTTTAGATATCTTTTGATATTAGCCCTTGATTGTGTTAAAGACGTAATAGAAAAACTTTGACACTCAAAGTGGACTCTTATTTTGGGTGGGACTAGTGCATAGTTTCTTATTTTTAGTCAGTGTGTTTAGAAACTTAACGCCATTAAGAATTTACTTCTTAATATTTCTACTAATTTAAAATAGAAATTCCCTCTTTGTGCAAGTGTTAACTTTATTTTACTTTGAAAGGCATGTCAATCGTGTTGCTGATGTGAAAGAAGATGCGCTGGAGTCTTTATATGAAAGACGATCGAGAAAGAAGTCATTAGGTAAAGAAAAAGAGGAGAATGTGCTTGAAGTTTATCCTGTGGATGCTCTTCCTGTGAAGACCTTGGATGGAAAAATTGTCTTCAGGACAGGTAATGACGCAAACTCACAACCTCGTGATAAATTTTTTTAATAGAATATTGTCAATTTTCCTTTCCGTATGATATGGAAGCTCTGTTGTAGTTGGACAGATCATATATAGTCATCAATAAATGAGGGAAGTAAGATAAATAAGTGTAATTCTAGTTCCTTTTTGGTGGCATGCCAATTGAGATATTCTTAGTGTACATGGTTAAGATACTCATGTTTTTAATTCCTCTATATATTGGTGTAGTACCCAAGGCATCAAAAGCTTCGGAGAGTGTGCCAAATGAAGGTGAAGACACTAGCGACAATGGACATGATGCTGCAGATGAAAATGTCGTGAGGTTAACCAAAGTGGAAAAGCGTGCAAAGTTTAAAAAATTAAGGAAAGAAGCAAAGAAACAAGGGAAGGAGGTGGCTGAAATTGAGGAAGTGCACCAAACTGCTCAAGCTGAAGCGCTGGTATATATTCCTATGCAGCTTGTTTTATTTGATTTGCTAATTCTTCTGTTTCAATTTATTGGAAAGAGATGCATGCAGTGGACGAATGGTAGGTCATTGGAAATTATAGAAGGCCATTACGTAGTGATGATCCTACCTATGTGTCTTTGTGTGAAAATGTTGGTAATGTGGACGGTATACATTAATTCTAATTATTCACGCCGTTTTAGGAAAATACTGGAGAATATGAACTTGTTAAATTCATGGGATACTTTAAGAAATTGAAATGCAGTTGGATACATGGTGGTGCTTTAATCAATGACCACATGCTGTGATGCAGTCACACGATGCTTACAGAATAAGGCGTTACATTGCAATATTATGTGCATTTCAAAAACCGATCATAATGTGTTATGCTTTTCCAATTTTGATACCTCCACAATCATTTTTTTCCTTCCTTGCACAGAAGCTTATGATGTCAAATATAATATTATTGCAGATCTGTTTGCAAAGCAAGGCCAGTAGATCCCCACAACTCTTAATCTTTGTGTACTTGCTAAATCCTTTATATATTTTTGTAGATTTAGTTCTCTTGGCCTATCATTGAGGATGAAGAATTCTTTAAGAAAGCTGTTCTGTTTAGTATTATGTGTGAAAATATTTTTCTCATATTAAAGACAGTTGTGTCTGTATGCAAAAACAGAATCTCTTCTCTCTCTCAGCACTTGATTGAACTTACGCAGATATCTAGTCCCCAGACCCTCAACAGCCAAAGATATGATACGCTACTCCAACCTTCCGCCACAGGTCTCCGCACCAAATTAAATCCCCCCTTTGAAAGTTAAACCCCCTTCCACCCTATTAGCCTCGTCTCAAACCTTCCACCACAGATCTGGTCACTGAGTTGCCTTATCCCCAGCTCCTAAAGGAAGCTCCAAGTAGGTCTTAGGAAAAGCAACTACCGCAAGACTCCAGCATTCTACTAGTGGATCAATATCAGGAACTGGACCAAGTAGGAACATAACCCTAATTTTGCTTAGGGAACAAGAGAAGTACTAACAACTAAAATACTCTTAACTAAATATTTAAATTTCACAATCATTAGCGTAAAATATCCTAAATCCCTAACTAATTAATAAAATATCTAACTACATAGTAAAAATCCTTAAACAATAAATAAACATTATTCTTCATTGGTCTTGAATTGTGAATCGTTATTCTTATCAACTGACCACTCTTGTGGACTTTTTACTTGTAAACTGTGTATTCCTTCAGTTCTAAAACAGATTCCCAGAACTTATTTACTTGTAAACTGTGTATCCCTTGTAAAAGTTGTACTCTTTGTGTAGGCTGAGGTGGAAAAGGATCTTACAGCTGAAGAAGCAAATGAAAGTAAGAAGTATAGACTTGCGGAGCTTGGAACCACACTGCTTATGGATCCAGAAGCCAATATCAAGTCTCTCAAAGCGATGCTACAAATTTCTAGAGATGAAAATCGTGCTATAGTCACACTTGGTTTGAAATCATTGTTGGCGGTTTTTAAAGACATTATTCCCGGGTAGGGATGTTTTGTTTGATTCCATTGTGCTTTTCTGGTGCTATGTCATATGAATATTTTATTTTCACTCAGTCCATGTCCTTTTTTCTTCTTTTCAATTTTGCAACAGATATCGTATCAGGCTACCTACTGAAAAGGAGCAAGCAATGATTGTTTCAAAGGCTATTAAGAAAATGCGCTTTTACGAGTCTACCCTCTTGTCAGTATACAAGGTGCAATATAAATTTTTTTTTTATTATGTGAAGGAGGATTGAATGTTGGTATCTATCTTGTTTTAGGAACCTAGCCATGATATAATCTTCTTTTTTGAAACAACTTTCTGATTTTCATTTTGTATACTGCTTTTTACATAATTTTTTTCCTTCTCTGCTTTTCACTAATTCTTACTTGTGAACCTCATGCTGGATGTGTTTTATCCTTCCTTATTTGAAATTGTGCTTCTACGTGTCGTAGCTTGTTTGACATTGTGAAGTTAGTTCATCGGGTAGAAATTCTATGAATGTGTTACTAAAAGATATACACTATGGTAGATGGACTTTAATATCTTATTTTTATGCTAAAGATGCTATAACCAAATAGTACGATGTGTTTATGTTTGGTCCTCGTTTTTCACTTCTCTAATGATTGCTTTTTGATAGTAAGGAACTTCGAATTGAAAAAGTGAATGTCAATCTTGGTTGGTTGGTGAACCAAGTTAGTTGAATTCCTAATACATACATGAAGCTGTGGTAGAGATATGAAGTTTAGGTCTCCTTGTTATTTTTCATTTCTGTTACAAATTGTCAATCTGGGTAGAGTTGTTTATGAAGTTTCCAAGTGGCAGTACAATTACGTATATGGGATAATACATACATATCACTATAGGTGTTACGCTCGGTGTTCTAAGTCACGGTAGCAGCTGAGGTTACGCGATTTTTTCTCTAGTTACGGTTTTGGGCGATACACACTGCTACACTAATTAGGAGCTTCATTTTTATTTATTTTTAATTTTTTAAAATTATGAAAAAAAAAATCGAATTAATAAGAAGAACAAGATGTATCAACTAGATAAGCCAAAAAAAAGCATCTAGTACGCATTGCATTGTCCAAATGATAATACAGATATCTAATGCTATATTGCATAATAAGTTCTTAAGGAACTTTAAAAGTATATAAATATAATATAAGTTAAATAGTTATAAACCATTGTGCATGAAATATATTTTATATACATTATTTTTTAGTAAGTTAGTATGTACATATACATATAAATATTTATTATTATTACAATTGTTTTTATCTATTTTTTGGGGATAATTTAATATGTGAAGTTACATATTTTATTATTATTATTGTTATTGTTATTAGGATGAATAACACTTCTGTCCCTCCAAGTTGTCACTCACTTTCAAAGTCGTCCTTAAAGTTTATTTTTCGTCAGTTAAGTCCTTCAAGTGGCATTTTTTGGCGTTTTCGTTTCTCCTACTCGATTTGACCCCAACCCGACCTAGTTTGACTCAACCCTAATTTTTAATATTTTAAAATATAATAATTATTTTTAATATTTAAATAAAATAATTATTTTAAAAATAGTTATTTTAATATTTTAAAAGAAAATATTATTTTAAAATAATTATTATTTTAATATTTTAAAACAAATATTATTTTTTTAAAAATTAAATAATAATTTAATTTAATATTTTAAAATAAAATATTTTCTTAAAATAAATTGAAAATAATAATTATTTTGAATATTTTAAAATAAAATATTATTTTTAACATAATTAATATTTTTAATATTTAAAATAAAATATTATTTTAAATTTTTTTAAAATAATTATTATTTTAAAGAAAAATATTATAAACTTTTATTTTTTTGCCAAATAAGTAAAGTTTCATAAAATATAAATTCAAAAATTTAAAGTTAAACTTTTTAAATATTAATTATTTTTATAAAATTTACAAATCTTTAAAAAATTATTTTTGTTTTATGAAAATAAAGTTTAATTTTTTTGAATATATATTTTATAAGACTTTAATCATTTTTTTTAAATGAAGAATTTTCCAATTTTTTTCCTAAAAATAATAACTATTTTTAAAATTTTTATTGTTATAACACATGATTACCTACGATAGAGACAACCTCCTCTCCTTTCCCTTACATTAAGGGAACTCATGTGCTGCTTGTTGCTTTTCTCTCTTCCTCACCCGTGACTCCTCTCCTCCTCCCGTGACTCTTCTTTTCTCTTCCTATATAAAGGAATGAAACTGAAGGAAAATTAATAAGAATATCCCTGAAGAATTTCTCTCTCTTTCTTTTGCTTATTCTCTCTAAATTTATGCAACAATTATAAGAGTATATTTCTATATTTTGCTAAAGTTTTATAACACATTATCAGCACGAGGCTCTAACCAACTGAGACGAGGTACCATCTATCCTTGTTGATCTTACAAGACTTGGTGGGAATCTTTTTACCGCTTATTAATTTGTGGGAATAACTCAGATATATGGACTCACCGTGACACCGTGAATATCCTTTGTATTCATTTCTTATTAAATTGTGGAATAACTTGTATATGCGAATACCGCATACACGTGAAATTTCATTGTTATTCCATTCTTTATTATTCATTGGAATATCCTGTTTGTAAGCGCTTACGCATTTAACCTCGTTCCGCTTCTTTATTATTCTGTTGGAATAACTCGCATAAGGCCTATCGCATGCATGCCTGGTGAATTCTTTTGTTATTCCATTCTTATTATTACATTGGAATAATCATACGTGATTTCGCATGGCGGGTGAAGATCCATTTGCGCTTTTGTATATATATATATATTTTAAATTGTATATATACATTAACGATTGCATATTCTTTTTACTAAGATAATATGCTAATAACGTAAATATAAGAATATTTATATTTATATTTTATCACCACTTGAGGTCGTGACTTAGTTTATTTTTTCTATATTATACATGCAATTATTTATTGTTTTAATAAATAATAATTGTGTTTTAACCCAGAATAGATGGCAAAAATAGATTTTTCTATTTTGAAAATCTCTGGAGACAACTATTTGGCTTGGGCACTTGATGTAGAATTGCACCCAAGTGCAAATGAGTTAGAAAAGACCGTTGAATCAAGAAATACAGCAACTTCGGCACAAAATGCAAAAGTCGTAATTTTTCTTCGTCACCATATTGATGAAGGATTAAAGACTGAGTATTTAACAGTCAAAGATCCTTTGTCTTTATGGACACAATTGAAGGAAAGATTTGACCACTAAAAATTGGTTGTTCTCTCTAATGCCAAATTTGAGTGGCTTAATTTAAGGCTACAAGATTACAAATCAATTACGGAATATAGTTCTAATGTTTATAGAATAACTTCTACTTTGGCTTTGTGCGGAGATCCGGTTTACGAACCCAAATGTTAGAAAAAACGTTCTCAACTTTTCATCCCACCAACATGATGATTACATTACAACAATATAGACATAGTAAGTTCACAAAATTCAATGACTTGTTGTTATCATCCTCGTTGCGAAAAAAGAATAATGAATTGTTGTTGAAAAACCATCAAAATCGACCAACGGGTGCTACCCCATTGCCAGATATTAACAGCACGTCATTCCAGCAGAATAATCGTGACAAGAGATGGTCATATAATAAGAAGTCTTGGGGACGAAAGAACAAAAAAGGCCATCATAACAACAAATTCCGAAATCATGACAATTCAAGCCACCGGTGGCAAGTGTCCGAGTCGGGTAAAAATAAAGAAAATGCAACACAGATAAAGAACAAACCAGATGTTTGTTTTAGGTGTGGGATGAATGGGCATTGGTCGCGTACCTGTCGTACGCCGAGACATCTGATTGACTTATTCCAGGAGTTTCAAAAGAACAAAGTAATGGAGGCAGAAACAAACTTTGTTAATCATTAATTGAATATTGTTGATGTTCCACCAATGACCTACAATGAGAAAAAGGTTGTTGATATTACTGAACCTTCTGAAAGTATCTTTTGGGATATCGTTTAATTATTGTTTTAATTAAACACCCTGCATGTATAATATTATTTGTTTTCATTCTATGTGGTATGTGTTTCTCATGAATAAAATTATATATGAAATGTAACTTTTCTTATTTATGTTTTTATATGTGTTAGACCATCTTTAATGAATATCTTCTCATCACTTCTACTATTTCTGAAAAATAGAATATCCTAGAAAAACTTCATTCAATTTCTTCTGGATTATATAATATGAAAATTAGAGCAATTGAGTCTCATACTGTTATGATTCCAAAAATCCTAGATCCCAAATTCTTTATGCTTTGGCATAAAAGAGTTGGTCATCCAGGTACTTCTATGATGCGTCGTATTATTGAAAATTCTATTGGTCATCCTCTCAAAAATAAGAAGGTTTTTCCTAGTAGTGAATTTCCTTGTGCTGCGTGTTCTTGAGGAAAATTAATTGTTCGACCATCACCAATAAAAGTTTATAAAGAAGTCCCAAAATTCCTAGAGAGAATTCAAGGAGACATTTGTGGACCTATTCACCCATAGTCTGGCCTATTTCGATATTTCATGGTTTTAATAGATGCTTCAACTAAATGGTCTCATGTTTGTTTTCTCTCTTCTCGAAATTTTGCCTTCTCAAAACTTCTTGCTCAAATAATCAAGTAGTTCTCGGATAATCCAATCAAGTCGATTCGACTTGATAACGCAGCTGAATTCTCATCAATGACTTTTAATGATTATTGGAATCTCCGTTGAGCCTTTAACTGGAGATGTTTTTACTGCACGTTATGTAGATTGTCATTTTGATGAATCTGTATTTCCACCATTAGGAGGAGGGAAAGTTTTAAATAAAAAACCCTCTGACATACCATGGAATGCATCAGAATTAAATTAACTTGATCCTCGTACAGGACAATGTGAAATTGAAGTTCAAAGAATTATTTGTTTATAAAATATTGCAAATCAAACGCCAGATGTATTTAATGATGCTAGAAAAATGATAAAGTCATATACACCTGCAGTAGCAGAGATAGAAATACCAATTGAAAAATCAATTCCTGAAGAATTGACAAATAAGGTAATAGAAGAATCTAAACCACACTAGAAGCGTGGAAGACCAGTTGGTGCAAAAGACACTGTACCACGAAAATCAAAAGCAAATAAGGTAATCCCAGAAGGAATACCCGCTCCAAAAGTAGCACATATTAGAGTGGGAATAGCCCCAGAAGAGGTTCAAAATCTCAATGAAGGGATAATAGATGAACACTAAGAGATCTCAATAAATTATGTACATGATGAGAAAATATGAGATCGAAGCAAAGTCATGATTGACGATATATTTGCTTTCTCTATAGCATCAAATATTACTTTGATTCCTGACACGGATCCTGAACCACAAAACGTGGAAGAATGTCGGAAAAGAAAAGATTGGCCAAAATGGAAAGATGCTATTCAAACTGAGCTACAATCTCTATTGAAAAGAGAAGTATTTGGACCAGTAGTTCAAACACCGCTGGGTCGTTTGGAAATAAATGGGTATTTGTACGAAAGCGAAATAAGAAAAATGAAATTGTGAGATACAAAGCCCGACTTGTAGCTCAAGGGTTTTCACAAAAACTTGGTATTGATTATCAGGATACAGACTCTCCAGTACGTAATGGATGGAGTCACTTTTCGCTTTCTGATAGGTATGGAAACCATGGAAGGTTTGGAAACACGTTTGAGGATGTTGTAACAGCATACCTATATGGCTCACTTGACAGTGAGATTTATATGAGAATTCCTGAAGGATTGAAAATGGCTGAATCACAAAGGCCCCGTCACATATATTCAATCAAGTTACAACGCTCATTATATGGGTTGAAAGTCTGGTCGTATGTGGTATACTCGACTTAGTGATTATTTAATAAAAGATGGATATATAAATGATCATGTATGTCCATGTGTTTTTATTAAGAAATCACAAAGTAGATTTTCCATCATTGTTGTATATGTGGATGATTTGAATTTTGTAGGTACTCCTGAAGAACTCACAAGAACTGCTACTTATTTAAAAGATGAATTTAAAATGAAAGATCTTGGAAAGACAAAATTCTGTTTGAGAATACAAGTGGAGCACTTAGCATCTGGAATTTTTGTTCATCAATCCACATATGCTGAAAAGATTCCCAGTCATTTTTATATGGATAAAGCTCATCCTTTGACTACCCTGATGGTTGTTTGATCTTTAGAAGTTGATAAAGATCCATTTCGGCCTCTAAAAAGTGGGGAAGAAGTTCTTGGACTTGAAGTTTCATACTTAAGTGCAATGGAAGAAGTTCTTGGACCTGAAGTTCCATACCTAAGTGCAATAGGTGCTCTTATGTATCTTGCAAACCGACTGCGACACGATATTACTTTTTGTTTGTCGACTTGTTAGCAAGATACAATTCTTCTCCGACTAAGAGACATTGGGATGTGATTAAACACATGTTGAGATACTTCCGTGGAAGTATTGATCTTGGGTTATTTTATCCAAGAGATTCAACGTCGCGATTGGTTGGATATGCCGATGCAGGATATTTATCAGATCCACACAATGGAAGATCACAAACAGGTTATGTATTTACATATTGTGATACGGCTATATCCTGGAAATCCACAAAGTAAACCATGACAGCTACATCTTCAAATCACTCAGAGATTCTCGCTATACATGAAGCAAGCAGAGAATGTGTTTGGTTGAGATCAATTATTCATAATATTCAAAAATCATGTGGATTACCATCAATCAAAGATATTCCTACAATTCTGTATGAGGATAACGCTGCATGCATTGCTCAACTTAGACGAGGGTACATCAAGGGAGATAGAACAAAACACATTTCACCTAAATTCTTCTTCACACATGAGCTACAAAAGAAGGATGATATAGATGTGCATCAAAATTCGATCATGTGATAATCTAGCCGACTTATTCATAAAGTCGCTACCAAATGTAACGTTTGCAAAACTTCGGAAAAAGATCGGAATGTGTCGATTGAAAGGCTTATGACAACATTTTATCAAGAAGTGATGAATTCCTTTTGAGGGGAAAACTGTACTCTTTTTCCTTAGTCACGGTTTTTTTTTTATCCCAATGGGTTTTTCTTGACAAGGTTTTAAAGCGGCAGTCAATTAAAAGATATTTATGTAAAAGATATGTACTCTTTTTTCCTTCGTTAAGTTTTTTCCCACTGGGTTTTCTTAACAAGGTTTTTAATGAGACATAATCTTCTATCGTAGGAAATCAGGGGAAGTGTTATAACACATGATTACCTACGATAGAGACAACCTCCTCTCCTTTCCCCTCACATTAAGGGAACTCATGTGCTGCTTGCTGCTTTTCTCTCTTCCTCACCCGTGACTCCTCTCCTTTTTTCTCTTCCTATATAAAGGAATGAAACTGAAGGAAAATTAATAAGAATATCTCTGAAGAATTTCTCTCTTTCTCTTGCTTATTCTCTCTAAATTTATGCAGCAATTATAAGAGTATATTTCTATATTTTGCTAAAGTTTTATAACATTTATTTTATTTTTAAAAAAGTTGAATCTATTATTTTTATTTATCTTTACTTTTTTTGTATTTTAATTTCTATTTTTAGTTTTTGTTTTTAAAAATTCTAATATTAAGAATACATACAATAATGGTAAAGATATTAATTTTTTTCTTCTCCGAAAATAACGTTTTACATAAAAAATGAAAAATATACTCTTTTTAAAATTAAAGTTTTATTTTCTTATTTAATTTTTTTTGAATCTATATTTTATGAAACTTTACTCATTTTTGAAAAAATTCTTAAAATAATAATTATTTTTTAACTTTTGAAAATAATATTTATTTTAAATATAAAAATAATTATAATTTTAAAATAATATTTTATAATATATTAAAAATAATTATTATTTTCAAAATATTTAAGAAAATATTTATTTTGAAATATTAAATATACTTATTTTTTTAAAATAATAATTATTTAAAAATATTTATTGTAAAATATTAAATATAATTATTATTTTCATTTTTTAAAAAATTATATTTTCTTTTAAAATATTAAAAATAATTTTATTTTGAAATATTTAATATAATCTTTATTTTAAAATATTAAAAATTGGGGTTGGGTCGAACTGAATTGGGTCAAAATGGGTTGGGTTGAGGTCAAATCGGGTAGGAGTAACGAAAACGCTAAAATATGCCATTTGTAGGACCTAACTGACGAAAAATGAACTTTAGGGACGACTTTGAAAGTGAGTGGTAACTTAAAGGGACAGAAGTGCCATTTAACCTTGTTATTATTATTATTATTATTATTAACTCTTTTGTCCACTGAAAGAGTCTTATTTTCGATATTATTATTATTACTACTACTATTCTCATCAAATCTAGAAAAAGAGTCCCAATTTATTATTACTCCTTTTGTTCCACAAAAAAGAGTAACAAATTTGATATACTAATTTTAATCCCTCTGTGGCACAAAATAAATCCCAACACTATTATTCTACATATTTGCAAATGGAACAGAGAAAGTATTATTTTTTAACAAATTAGTCACATATATACAATCATCGACTATTCAGCAGTGCTTAAAAAAGAGAAGACAATCGATAGGCATTATATACGAGTGGAAAGAAAAAGAAAAAGAAAAAGAGAAAGAGAAAGAGTTGGGAAAGAGAAAGAGAAAGAGAAAGAGAAAGAGAAAAACAATTGATTCTCCGTACACCATTATTTTGGATTTGATTTATCCATTACACCTTTTGTTATGCTTTATTTATTTTTTTTTGACACATTGCAATTTATCCTCCTCACGCTGAAATTTTGCCTATACAAAACCACTGTTCTAAAAATCCCCGCCTAGGTACTAGGCCCCTCCTTGACGCCTCTAGGCCTCCCAGGCGCCTCACCTAGGCCCGAGGCGGTAAAAAAATTCCCCCAGAAAATTAGGGTTCTAGACGGAGAGATTTTTTTATTTTAATAACTACCCAAACTAAATCTTGATATATTTAATTTTCTAATGATTTATTATATTCATAATACAGGTTGTAGCATATCAAATCACAATAAGAAGTGAATAATATCAAGTCAAAATGGATAATTTTATTATAGTTGTAATTTTTTAAACTTGTACCAATTTCAAATTATATAAATGATGATACATTTGTAATATTTAGTTAAATTCAATTTTATAATTCTTAAATTTATGTTTAGTTTCTTAAGTTTTAATATTGAATTAAATTCTTAAAATTTAAAATTTTATTATTTAATAGCAATCATGTTTATAAATAAAACTAATACGTTAAAAATATGTTTAAACGTTGAACAATTGCATGTTTGTGTTTGAACTTTAACATTAGCAATATGGATGTGTTTGAACTTTAAGAAAAGGCTTTTATTATTTTTATTATAGATTGCTTTGCTTTATATTATTATTTTGTTTGGATAAATGTAAGATAAAATATTAAAATTGACTTAAAATAAAAAATTCCGCTAGGCCCCGCTCAGGCCCCGCCCAGGCCCCCTAGGCGCTGGGCCGCCCAGCGCCTTTTAGAACATTGTACAAAACCTTGACATTTATAATGCTTGGAATTACAATTTGTAACTCGCTAACGGAGTGGTGCATAAGGAAACCAAACTGAGTCGCATATATTTTGGCAACTTGGCTGTTACTTTATTCCCTGCTTCAAAAAAATATTGGCTTCTCTTATTCATCATTACAATATGAAAGTACTCTTTCAACCATTATAATTTGCAAGTGTGCGAAGACTTAGGCAAGGTTTGCATGCTTATTACGTCAGCTTTCTGTATTGTTTGACTAGAATAGGAGTTGTCTATGGTTTTGATAGTTCATACATTTGAAATAATAAAATTTTGTACAAGTTCTCTACAATGTTACTTGTCCAGTTTTATTTTTTTTAAGTTTTGAGATTTGGACTATTATGTTGATCTTATATTAAAAATGTCAAAAAAAGAATGGGCTTAATGATATTTTCATATCTACAACTTCTTATGGACTAGTATTGGATATTTTGGAGTATCGTATAATATTGCATAGTGAAAGACTTTTAGCTACAGAATTTTGTGACGTGTATTTAGTTTGTACATCTCAGTATGTGTACTATATATGTATATGTATTGGCTTACTTATTTTTCTATATGTGTTGGGGGGTAGGGTGGGGTGGACACTTCCCATAGAAGCTTTGGCTTTAATATAGTAATTTCTGACTACATGCTTCATACTGATCTCGCCATCATGTTGGTAATGAAAATATCTTTAACCAACTCATTATATAACTATCTAACTGCAAGAAATGACTAGAATAACCCTATTCAAGGTTAATTCACTTTGCATAATTTTTAAAACCTCTTTGTTAAATTGTCCAATCCTAAGTACTAGGAAAAATAATTAAATGTTGAAGCTGTCAAGGATGGCCATTTTTCACCCTTTGTTAACATCTTCCTTTTCTCAATTGGGATTTTTCCTCGACTCTACAATGCCTTTATGAGTCGGATGCCAGGTTTTGTCTAGTTTCCATAGGGTTGTAGGAAAGTGTATGCATTTGCAAAAGTTTGCTGAATCGCTTGGAAATTGTTACAAGAAATTGAAGATTCGGTGGCTGCCAACATTTAGGAGTATGTTACAAAGATTAAATGTTTCTTTTCGGTACCTTCTTCATGTTGTTGGAAGTAATATATATAACCCATATTTACTACTTGAAGTATCTGTCAATGTTACATATTATATCTGAGGCCATCTTGCTGACTAGTTGAGCTTTTTATCTATTTGCATTTACAGGCATACCTGCAGAAGTTGATTTCTTTAGAAGAGAAAGCTGCATTTCAGCGTGTGGCTATTCGCTGCATTTGTACTTTGCTAGAGGCAGTGCCACACTTTAACTTCCGTGAAAGGTTGTTAGCTGTTGTTATCAAGAACATAAGCTCCGTTGATGATGTCGTAAGGTTATCTATTATGTCCCTAATTCTTTGTATTACCTCTTTTGTTATCATCCATGTTTCCTTTCATCCTGACTTGTCAAGCTATCACATGATCCTTATTTTTCTCCTTTCATGATTTGTGAGTGTCTCGTCCTATAAAGCACCGACTCGGACACGGGACACGACACAAGATACAACATTTTCCAAAAAACCAGGTTACGATACGTCAGAGACCCGTTCAATTATATATATATTCTTAATAATATAAATTTATTTAATCACATATATGGTATAAAATTAACGTTAAACAATTGTAAAGTTGTAATAATATTTAATGTTAATCAAAACTATAATAAGATGAATATGCAGCCTGCCAGCCACTCAAATATGCTGCCTACACCGTATACAAATTTATTAGGCAGCCCACAGTCAAACATATATGGAATAAACTTAAGATTTTGGGCAGCCACTCAATGACTCAAATATGCTGCCATATATGAAATAAACTTAAGAGCTAAGAATTTGGGCAGCCACTCAATGTCTCAAATTTGCAGCCTGTAGCCACTCAAATATGCAGCCACTAGATTGTAAACTGAAGTACTGCAATTATTTATTTAGATACTTGGTATGTCCTGACGTGCCCTTGGTGTGTCCCGATGTGTCCGAATGTGTCCAGGCTTTAAACAAAAGGAAAAAAAAGTTAACAGGTGCATGTCCGAGTGAATCCATGAGGTCACAGATTTTTGGCCCTCCAGGAAGTGCCCGTGCTTCCTAGGTCACGTGAATTATATTCTACCCTATGGTGTATCCTTGCAAGTTAGAAGAGAAACTATACTTTCACTCTTCAGTTCAAATGATTAGGAAGATCCCCTTGCTCCCACAAGTGTTGCCATATGCACCTCCAGAATTATTCTCATCACAGCCACCATACTCCAGCACCTGCTCTAAAAACCAGTCACTGTTAACTAGTCACTGTTAGTCAATGTTATGATCTGAATCTTTGTTGCGCCCAGACCCAAAAAAGGAAATTAAAAGGAAATATGATAATGAGAGTGTCAGTACTCAGTAGTTCAATGTGGGATTGAGCCAAGACATTATAATATTATTATATATTAATGGATAAGATAGGGAAAAAACATGAAGATAAGTTATTACTCCCTTTGTTCCAAATTATTAGATCAATATTGACTTTTTAAAAGTCAATTTGAGACATTTTTAAATGTTAAATTGACATGATTCATTTAAAGTTTGAAAATAATAAATTTTATAACTTGTATTATTTTTTAGATAATTTATGATATTCATAATTGTAATGACATAAACTAAATGAATTCATGTCAATTTTGAGTTTGAAATTGAATTTTGAAAATTCAATATTGATCTTATAATTTGAAATTGAGGGAGTATATTGAAACCATATAAGGTGATATTTCAACTTCATAAACATCAACTCACCATCGATCAATTGACACCATCATATAAACTATTTCTGTGAGTTGAAATCTTAAGTGAGGTGCACTTTATAGGTGCTGTTGTTCACTTGTACCATAAAGGATAAAGAATAAGAGTGAGACAGAACTTATGATGGAAATCAATTAGTGGTGCAAGCCAGAGTCTTTAATTAATGGCTTATTAATTGTAGGTTTGGGATTCAAAATATCTATAAAGTAGGCATGGGGTGTGAGTGGCTCATAGTTGTCATGGCGACGACTAGGTGTCTTAGCGTTGAAGAAGAGCAAGGCAATGCCTTGATGCTTTAGCGCCGAGCCGCCAAGGCTCAGCCATTTTTAGCGGGCCCAAGTTAAGTGCTTATAACTTATAGACTTTTTCAATTACCTAAGTAACTCAACCATGATCTTAACCTAACCCATGAACTTACACCTTTGAATGAGAGTAATGCTCGTGAGGGATACATAAATGACTTCATAGTTGATGACTTTAGTTGAGCTATGACAAGAAACATAGTAGAGAACGGAGATTTTTTCATAGTGTTAGTTATTATGTTTTGGGTTTTAGTGTATATAAAATTTTATTGTGTAATATACTTTTGAAATAAAATAAATAATGTATAAATTGCACATGGTTAACGACTTGTCGCCATACGGATGCCATGGCGTGCGCCTTATCAACTACTGCGCATGTCCCGCCCTTTGGCTCTGTACAATTATGGAAACTTTGGCTCTGTACAAATTTGAAACTTTGTCGGGTTCAGCAATATTTATAACTTTAGCATCATGTCTCCTCTCAGCCTCTGGTACTCATAGTGATATCTAGTTCACACTTCACCCACATATTTCATAGTGTGTAGTGCTTGTTGCTTCCTTATTACCACCTTGACCTTTTACTTAGTTGCTACTCCGACTCCCTGCGGCTGCCTTTTTGTCGTTAGCCCATATGGTGAGGTCATATTGCTAGTGATTATTTTTTCCTTTTTGTACTTTTTGCCACCTTTTGTTTTCTGCTTTCCATTTGATGAATAATAGCTGGGCACAATCTTGATTTTCCCCTCATATCCACAAACTTATGCTCATACTCATGCCTACTTTACCTGTTGGGATAGGAAACACTGTTGTGCCACTATTAAGTCACTTTTTACCAATGAGGGAAAGCATGGTGGGGAAGCTACTGTGGAGGCTGTTCAATTGATTGCGGGTCTTGTGAAAGCTCATGATTGCCAGTTACACCCTGATTCAATTGAGGTATCAAAATTTCCTTAAACTGCTTGCAATTTAACCAATTTGAATTATCAATTTGGCTTCACATGCCGGAGGTTGGTAAGAACTGAGGGACAATGAGTAATGGGGATCACATTGGTGGGAATATAGGCTGATATGTTTCTTTATTTAGAGTTGACATGACCTTAAAGTCCAACCTATTTTACAGTGCTTAATATTGTGTGTCGCATTGCATCCTTCTCTCATTTACCTCTTTGTCTTTCATTTCGAAATAAGACCATTAATGGTGTTTATTAATCACTACGGATACTGGTTTTTTTGATTCATGAAGTGCCTCTAAACAAATATTAACTGTCAAGAATGATCTCGAAACACAAACGGGAGAGCTGATTTTCTTTCTATTTTACTTTTGTTCTGTAGTACTCCTTAGAAACAGGACTATTTGTAGAACTTTTTACATAAATAAAATTGTGCTTCTAATTTGTCCTTGCACTTCTGTAGATAGATATTCTGTTTTGTTCTTTCTTTCTGTACAGGTGGTATTTTTCTTATTTTGAAGTTATGTTTTATTTATGTAGGTAAGCATTCTACAATTTCTGACCTTCTATGTAAGATATTTAGTGTGTTTCTTTCACTCAATATATATATATGGTGATGAACTCACTATGGCTATCCAATGTTGAACTGAGAGTTATCTACTGCATTGGCAGCTATATATTTATATATAGTACACATTGTGATTCCTAATACAGGCGTAAAAATAGGGACATGTATCCATGTGATATATGTTTATAGTATAATATTTACATGCATTTATAATTTCTTTAAGGATAAATGCAATTTACCACCTGTGGTTTTAACTTTACAAAACTTCATCACCTGTGGTTGAAAAACCTCCGAATTGCCACCTATGGTTTCATTAACTGTTCAATTTTCCATCGTAGTGCCGTTAAAGAATGTGGCTAATATATGTTTTGTCCTTTATATTATAATTAATAAAATTTAGAGTAAAGAATGGTAAAGGAAAAATTAATGGAAGGATAAAAGAACCCACGATTCTTTTTTTCATGCAAGTGCAACTATTGAACTTGAGATTATCAGGACTCCAATACTGGCTTAGTGTGCAACTCGGAATGCCATCCTGGAATGCCATCCTGTCTGAATCCTATTTATCAACATTTACTTGAATAAAACTTTCATAATTTATCTGATTTGCTATGATTCCTCAGGTATTTATGTCTCTTTCGTTTGATGAAGATCTTGGGAGGCCTGAAAAATCAACTGCAGATAAGAAGGTCAAAGGCAAAAAATTTAAGAAAAGAAAGAATTTTGAGGAGCCAAGTCAATTGCCAGATAACGAAAAAAAGAAAAGTAGGAAAGAATTAATGTCAAAAACAAGAGAGGAGGTATTCATCTTTCCATGGGAACCATTACTTTTGTGAAAAAAGTTTTTTTTAAAAAAATTATTATTGTTACTATTTTTTTGCAATTCGTTTGTGCATCACTTCCACCTTATGAGCAGGTCAATGCCGACTTTAAGGCTGCATCCTTTGCCCAAGATATTACGGAGCGAAGAAGGATGCAGTCAGAGGCTCTTTCAGCTGTATTTGAGACTTACTTTCGTATATTGAAATGTACCATGCAGGCAAGGTATGTCCATGTAGATGAAGTAAAGATTGAAATATAATATTGCAGAACAGTCATTTGTACTTTGTTTGGTTTGTGAAATTTCATGTATTGTTATTAATTTTTTCCTGTCAAAGGGGAATCAATTGTGAAGTAATTTCCGAAGCATTGACTTCAAGTATTTTGAAGAAAGTTATTTTAGTGGAAATTATGCAAAGGTTAGGTCTGCATGCTATCCACATCCCCTACATCCTTGTTTAAGGGGACTAATGTGGGTAAAGGTTTTCTTTAGAAAGCAAGGCACTTGTTTGTTCACAGCCCCATTTAATGTTTAACCATGGATTTACACCGGCTATTTGTTCACATACACCTTTCCTAATTATATACATATAAAAACAATGTTTACCTCTCAAAAAGAAATAGGAAAAAAATCATATAAAGTACCGAGTCTTTAAGAGTTGATGTGTTCATGCTGGACACATGCCAAATTTGTAGCCAATAAAACATGATGTTGAGATGTTAGTTTCTTTTGTGCTTGAAATTAGCATCATTGGTTGGGATGGGGGTGGAAGCTTATCATAAAATAAACTTTTTCCTAATGGCGAGGGGATTATTATATCAAAGGAATAGACATTGGGTGTGGGTGGGGGTGGGGGTGGGGGTGGGGGGGGGGGAGTAATCAGCATAATTACGTGTATGATATATGTTATATACTGATACACATTTACATATCTATATGCTTGGCACAACAATTATTCTGCGTTGTATTCATGTTTTCTCCTATTCTGCTCCTTTGTTGCTCAGATCTGAAGCCAGTTCAGGAGCGGTAGCTGGTGCCTCTGGGGGACATCCACTTCTTGCTCCATGTTTGAATGGAATTGGAAAATTTTCACATCTGATCGACTTAGATTTTATGCCTGATCTTATGAATTACCTAAGAAAGCTCGCTGGAGGAGGCATGGACTCAAATGGTTCTTTGGAGAATTCTTCAAAACCTTTGACTGTGTCTGAACGCCTGAAGTGTTGCATTGTCGCTTTCAAAGTGATGAAGAGTAACCTTGATGCCTTGAATATTGACCTGCAGGACTTTTTTGCTCAGCTTTATAGTCTTATACTTGAGTACAGACCTGGGAGGTATTTATATTTTCTGTCTATTTTATTTTTTTTCTATGAAATCATTGAAATTATCTATTCCTATATTTCAATGCCAGATATGTTGTGTGCATTCAGTCTATGTATTGATGTAGCATATGATTGAGCTTTTTTTATATGCTTTAAAGCTTGATGAAGTTGCACAGCAAGCAGTTTGGTGCCTTTTCTTCATGGGTTCTGGAGGCACAAAATTCTTCAACCAGACTAAGCACAATTAAAACTTTCAAAATCATCTTTTAATAAGCGTAGCATCAACTTAGTGAATTTTCTAGGTGAATTAATAGACCTAAGCCCTTAGTCATTTGATATGCACTAGGTTATAGCTCATCGAGAATATTGTGTACAGTCTGTTAAAATTATTGTTTTCACCCCAGTTATAGGTTTAGTTACTAACATTTATATCAAATTTATTTACCCTGGATTATGCTATTGGGTTTTTCCTTTCGGTTGTCTGGACTGTGCACCTGTGGTCGGTCCTCTCCATGCATTTCATCATTTGATCTCAAGTTATACTTTTATTCTTTTTACCAGTGAACTAAAACACTAGGCGAACGTAGGCCGCTGAGGGTGGCATAGGCCGCCTAAGCAATCCTACCTTTCTTTAAAAATAAATTTTCTTCTTATAATCTTTCTATTGTATAGATTTGTTTATACTATATAAACTAAAACATGTAATAGATGTAAAGATTTTAAATTTTACATGAAAAAGTTACCAAAGAAATAATAATCTTAGAAGGCAAATCAAAATCATTTCAAGCATTGTAGAGCTTCAAAGTTGTTAAGTCGATCGTGAGTTTAGTGCATTTTTAGACTTTTTAACCATAGATCTTTTATGGCCTTCTGGGTTTAGCTCTTTTGAGAGCTAATGACAAAAATGTTCTTGGTAATTTATTAAAAGTTTTTAGGCTTCTCTGGCGGTGTTGAGTTGATGAAGCCTTACCGCTAGCAATCTGGAAATGGAGACATTAATTGGGTTACTCAATTTTGTTCTTATAAACAATATTTAACTTTCAAGTAATCCAGCAACTTTGAACACCTTTATGTGTTTAGTAATCATGGGATCATCTATTCCTTACTCATCCGGTTATGTTGGCTGTGAGTTTAGTGCATTATTTTTGCCATAGATCTTTTATGCAGCGTTGCTCGTTTTAAAAACTGGAAAAAGGTAATCAGCATCATCTTCAAATTGGTTTGCACTTTTCTTTCTCCTTTCTTGATGTTTTTCATCTGCGTGTCATCCTTCCTTCTTTTCTTTTTTTTCTTATTAATTTTGGAGTGAGTTAAAAGGGAAAGAGAAATATGTCCACCAGAGGTTCATTTTCTTCAAATGAAAACTGTGAAGCAGGGATCAGGGTGAAGTGTTAGCTGAAGCTCTGAAGATAATGTTGTGCGATGATAGACAACATGACATGCAAAGAGCTGCTGCATTCATAAAACGTTTGGCCACATTCTCCCTGTGCTTTGGGTCTGCGGAGTCCATGGCTGGTATCGTACAATTAACTAGTTGCTAATATTAATTAATATTGTAGTTTGGTATGGACATAATATGCAAATTTCTTGTAACTATTGCCAGCATTGGTTACTTTGAAGCATCTTCTTCAGAAGAATGTCAAATGCAGAAATCTGTTAGAAAACGATGCTGGAGGTGGCTCGGTTTCAGGACCTATTGCGGTAAGCCATATTCTCTGTCCTTCAAAGATTAAACATTTAGCAAGTTAATTTTCTACTACCCATGAACTTTTGCTCTTTTGGCTGGTATAGTATAAATTATTTACTCCAGAATGGAAATTGTAGTAGTTCATCTATCTATTATTGTAACCAAATGCTCAAGTGTCAAATCAAATCTAAATATGTTTTTTTTTTGTGGAAATTTCCCAAATAATCTTCTACACTCGCCTCTCCTTTGATTTTCAAATTCCTTGCAACAGAAAATAAACTTGCTTAATATTCTTTTCTGGTGTTCCAAACCTGGTCAATATCAAACTGCATGTCATTTAAGATTGATTTCATCGATGGAATTTCCTTACCTCGTGCCAATGCTTTTTTAACATCACTTGCAGAAATACCAGCCTTATGCTTCGGACCCAAACCTTAGCGGTGCACTTGCTTCGGTACTTTGGGAGCTGAACCTCCTTTCAAAACATTTTCATCCAGCTGTTTCAACAATAGCTACAAGCATAGCAATGATAAGTAATACAAATAACCAGGTTTATCATGCCAATGTCTCTCCTCAACAAGCATTCACCGAAATCGTCAGCTTGAACAGGAGTCATTCAATCCAAAGAGTGATGTCAACAAATCCAATAATAAGCGGAAAAGAGGAAATGGGTTGATTGTAGCTGCTAATATTGGGCCTGATGTTGATATGGCAAGTCAGACCGACGGAAATGAGGTAAGAAAGAAACTCTCTGAACATTTCTTTCTTCTTCGTGACATATCGGAGAATGAGAGATTAAGGGGCTGAGTTAGATCGAACATCATTGTCGTTACAATTATATGAACAGTACAAGAAGCAAAAGAAAAAGTAGCCCTAGACCGTTTTCCATTGTACTCTTGAACCCTGTCAAATTTTGTAATCTTTAGCCCTACCCGACTAGTGGTTTGGAACGTTTTTTATATTTTTTTTCCTGAGTTATATGGTATATTCTTGGTTATTTTTTTATAAACTGCCCAAGTTTGGCCTTTACTTTTAAATCAATAGACTCCTTTAAATTTCCCATAAGTCTCAAAATACTCTACTTTGGCCTTTCTTTCAGCTATATACTGGAATCTTGCCAATTTCAGATTATGTTTAGTTTTGGTTTTGTTGCAGTAGAACAACGTTACTAATCCATATAAAGATTTGTAACATCACAACATGCAACATAAAAGAAAAAAGGGAGTGCCTTTTTTCCACAAAACTGTATTTGTGAAATTTGCAAATATTAAGGATGTATTTTTGTTTCACGTTGATGCCTAAACTAATCAAGAGTTACTTTAGTAGTTGTGGCATGATGTTGAAATTATATCGAGAGTTTTGCTGTTTATGATAGTTATTTCCTACATATCTTCAGATGCCCATCTATATATAAGATTTTCCTTTGGTCTGACAAGTTGCATTTATTAACAATCTTTTTAAGTTTTGTGCATCTTTAAGAAGAGAATGGCCTCTTGGCCTTGGATAAAACTCTTTATGGCAGGCCTGAAAAACTCATTACATTCCCAGAATTCTTGTCTAGTAAAATTGAAGGGAAAAAAACAAAACAATATATTATATGAATTGAGATCATGAATTCGTTGGGATACGGTTATTTATCTATATAGATGGATATGAGAGTAATCCATAGTAAATATTTACTACGACATTACACATTCCTAGTCATCTGTATATAGACGATTGAAGATGTGTTTGTGAATAGAGTATATATATATATATATATATATATATATATATATATAAAAATTGGCTTTTTATGCTATAACAATGAAAAAATTAGGATTAGTTCACCGGAGAAGCGGATCAACTCTTAGTTAGTTTTTTTTGTTTTTTAAAATATATATATATATATATATATATATATATATATATATATATAATATCTTGAATTTTAAATAGTATTCTATATCAAAGATGTTTTGAGGGCGTGGTGACATTTTGTAAATACAATGCCACCGTATATTTACAAAAAAGCCACCGTCCCTCTAAAACTACGCCTTTTGATAAAAGAATGCTATTTACATAATGCTATTTAAGGAGAATGCTCTTGATCCTTACTGCAGTATATGCTATTTAAGGAGAATGCTTTGATCTCATTATATATATATATATATAGAGATCAAGTGATCATAAATCATTTTTAGTTTACTACCCCTTACCCCCTTTAGGCGATTTTTTACCATATACCGCTATATATATTTTTAGCGACGGTTGTATTAAAAAAAAAAAGTATAGATCCACATTTTAACAAGGTTCGGACTCGCCATATATATATATATATATAAGATATATATATAGGGATTGAGTGATATATATATATATATATAGAGGGATATTATGTATAACTAGAGTAGAGAAGATGTTGTAGAGTATTATTATTATTATTATTATCCAAAAAGTGTATGAGATATTGATAATGTGCAAGATGTCACATTTTCACATGTTTATTTATAATCTTAAGAAAGCCCAGTCCTTTCTTGGATCTTTCAACCATTTTCCACTAAAAGTATGAAAACAGCAAAAGCAAAAATAGCTTGGCATCTTCAAAAAATGCTTAAACAATCTAGATACTAATTTGTTTTGGAGATACTGATTATGTATGCTAACGTGTGCCAGCTGCTATAATCAACTATATATTCTTTACAAAATAAATATTATTATTATTACTCCCTCTGTTCTGTGTTAAACGCCTCACGCTAATTAATAATAATTTTTTTTTAACTTAAATTGTCTTTCTAAATTATTTTTTAATTGAAGTATATATTCATTCACTTTTTTATGACTAACATTAATTATTCTTTGCTAGTTCCTACAAGAATCAATTCTCTAGATCATTTTTATTATTATTCTCATATTCTATAAATATATTTCATTTTTTATCATTTTTAACATTAATTATTTTAAATAGAAGAGATGTTATATTATAAATCAATAATAAAGTGGTATAATAATACATCACTTCCCAATATAACATTTTTATCATTTCTTTAATTTTCAACAAAAATTGATTAAAAAAATTATGAGGGTATAAGTGGAAAAATAAGATAAAAATAATTATTAATATAAAAATAAGACACAGAAGAGCTGTAAATTATTGTTATTATTATATTTTGGATTAGTTAATGATAAGCTGTAACCAGCTTATTTTCATATGGGGGAAAGATGGTTTTTTGAGTTTAAATAATTTATTAGTTTGAAGGAATTGGCAAAACATGATTGAGGAAAAATTGTGGATTTGGGGGATTAAGATAATCTCAATGGAATCAAATTTGAGGTAGTGAATTATTAAAAAATTTACGTGGACATGAAAATTATACGTGTATTTGTATTTTATTTATTTATATTTTGACTTCTAATAATGGATAAAAATATAAATAAGTGAAATTTAAATATAATTTTGTCTAATTTTTATGTCCGCTTAGAAAAGCTCGTGAATTATAAAAAGGAAAAAACAAATTAATTATGACGGACCGAGTTACATAAAATAGGTTTAATTATATTAAATCAATATAAACATAAATTAATTCCATTTTTTTTGTAAATTATTAGTCAAACTGCCAGAACATGACCCAATTTATTTAAGTCATAATAACTGACTAGATCCAGTTTCCACTTGACTTTTGGCAATATGGTCATAATCATTTGGGTTCCCCACAAAGATTGCTGTTACAAATCTCACATAAAAAAAATATAAGAAGATTAATAAAAGAAATTAATATTTTTATATTTATTTTTGATATTTTTATATAATTTTTTCTAACGTGAGTATACGATGATAGATCCTACTTTCATATGAAAATATCAAAAACACATATAAAAATAATACTCCCTTTAATAAATAATTTCTAATTAATTTAACTACTCAATTTATTTTACGAAGACAATAATATTGACCATCTTTAGCTTGGCATTCCATGAATATGCTTAATTTATGACTTAATGGAAAAATTATACTAAAATGATTTGTCATTAATTTTTTAATATTATATCCATTCAAAAGTGAGAGACACATTTTGGCTTCTTTTTTTAAAAAAAATAATTTTTAAATTGATATAAATTTGTTGGCGATTTGAAAACAACAATTATGATAATAATTCTTTAAGTTAGCTTATAACAAGGAAACTGATATTTCCACATGAAAATCGTCATTATACATCTTATAGCTTATTTTTCTTTTTATCATCGCTAAACATCTATAAAGCGACATTTTTCATGTGAAAATATTAAAAAAGTTATGTAGAAATATCAATTTCCTATGACAAATATAATTATTTGGGATGTAAATTATTTAACAATCTCGTATTTATTTTAAAATTTAATTTTTTTTATTAAGTTGATGATAAGTATTGATTATAAGTTAATCCTCAATCAAGTGATTGTTAAGTTGATGATAAGTGTTGATTTTAAAGTTGGATAATACACACTTCACTCCAATCATATGGGGCCATTAGCCAAAGAAAAGGATGACTCCCACTAATATTTGTCCAACCTCATCAAATCCTTTTTGCTTGTGACCCTTTAACCTACTCCCCAACAGTAGCCATATTATATACTTAATACACTCTATCCGCTCTAAAATTAAAAATATAATTTGATTTTTAAGATCAATCAACGATATATTAAATTACAAATTGATGTGAATTAATTTAATTTTAATTAATACAATTATTATAATCGTATACTATTGATCACAAAATATATTTTATTCTAAACTTTTATGAGTCATACCAATTTTAAAGTTTAATAAGTCGTCGTTTGATCTCATGAGTCAAATTATATTTTTAATTTTAGAGCGGAAATAATATTACTTAATTTCCATTTTTAAAATTAATAATCCTCCAAATGATGGCAAGGAATCTTTGAAAGCTTTAGAATGATATGACTAGAATATTGCCATTAATTAATATATGTGTCTAGAGTTTAGAAGAAGTTTTATCCACATCAACTTATTGTTCTCTTATACATAATAGTGTCATGAAAACTTGTAGTATTTAATAAGCAAATCAATGGAAACTTCTTTTGTTCCTTTCATATGAAGAAAATATTCCACTTCCTAATAGTAAAATTATAGTGAAGGGTTTCATTTCTTATCCAATTTCAATATGGTTATTAACTACATTATGGTTAAATAACCATATATAAGGCTAGTTAAATAAACTAGATAATTATGCGACTAGGTATATTCAGTTATCAATATTTATAATATTTGCAGCGATAATATGTAGTATGTTAATGGTCTGAATGCATCACACTAATTTTTGTTGCGATGCTTTTCAACTTCAAACACTAGATTTGTAAGTTAAATAATAATGGGGTTCATCTGCAGCAACCGATTGCTGTGGAAGCAATCCTTTTTTTAGTCTGTTGAAATTTTAGCTGGAACAAAAAAAAAATTAAAAAATAACAGACCAAAAAAGGGGTTGCTCCACAGTAACCGGTTGCTGTGGATAGAATCCCAATAATAATATATTAAATACATTAATTGTAGGACCTGCAAAAGCTTAGCAGTCCCGATAAAGAATATATTAAATACATTAATAATTATAATCTTTACAATTTTTATAATTACATAGAAATTGCAAATATAATAATATAGACATTTTTTTCCCTAGAAACTATTGAACCCTAGTTTTCTCTATAATTATATACATTAGAATTAGTAAAGCACATTGCATGACAATGTTGACTAGTGAGATATTTGGGGAGCAATAAAGGGTCACATTACAATATTGTTGGAGGAGATATAATGATGGAGATGGTTCAATAATGAAGTTGATATTCTTATGGGAAAGACATACTATGGAGGGAGGGTGCAAAACACTATAATCAACTCAAGAAATGAATTTTTTTTTTTTTTTTTTTATGTTTTATAAAAAAAATTCGAAGGTAATTGCGGTGAAATTGTTTATAATTAACTTTCGACTGAAATGAAAAAAATAAATAAATAAAAATAATAGTAATGATTAATTAGTATGATCACAAATCACAATCATCAACCAAGAACCATGTATGATTGATTGTGACACACATTTATTTAGCTTCATGAAATATTAAAAATATGGGTTGGGTTGGGTTGGGTTGGGTTGGGTTGGGTTGGGGGGCGGTACAAAATGTACCGAATAAAAAATAAAAATTAATTGAGCAAGTTTGAACAAAAAATTATAAAAAATATATATATTTTTTATTGAAAAAATATTGTACACTGTTTACTGTGTTTTTTCAATAAAAAATATGTTTTTTTACAATTTTTTGTTTAAACTTTCTTTGTTATTTTTTATTTTTTATTCTGATAATTATAATTAAAAAAAATAATTATAAAAAAATAACATTGTACCGGACGCGGTCCAGTAAAGCACCTCCCCCAATTGTAAAAATATAGTATATAAGTACATATTTCGCACTAAGCATATAAAATTGGTACGGCTTACCAAATCATTTTTGGTGGCAGAAGTTTGGGTCTAACACATGAGCCTTCACCCTTGTATCTGATAATTTTAAATTAAAATTTTATCTTTTGTGTAAATTTATTTTTATTTTTTATTGTATAACTTAAAAATCGTGATATTGATTTATGCAATTTAAGTTTAAAATAGAGAAGGTTGTATTTAATTTATTCGGCTGTGTGTGGAAACATGATCACAAGGTTTTTATTAATTGCATATATAAATTATTTATTTTCATTTCACTGACTTCCTTTGTTTCACAATTAAAAGTCTTATTTGTATTTTTTTTACACATAAAGAGTCATTTTTTCACCCACAGTAGTATAAAAATTACAATTTACTTATATATTTATTTATTTAGAGTTAGGGTACAACCCAAATCATTTTTTATATTAATTTATTTAGGGTTAGGTACAACTCTAAATAGAACTCTGTTTATTTATTTATTTAGAGTTAGGGTCAAGCTCCTTCTTTGAGAATTACTCACATGAAAAAGATAAAAAATACTATCAAAATTGTTTAAAAGGAAGAATGTTTAACATATGTCATTTGATAATATAAATAAGAAATTGATATTTTCATATAAAAAATTAAATTTTTTATATAATCTCTCATATGAATAGTGAGTAGGTCCTGCATCCATATATGAAAAACTTATATGAAAAATATCATTTTAATATGTGAAAATATCAGTTTCCTATAAATATAAGGTAAAACATATTGAACTATAAGATATTTTCATATAATCTCTCTCACATGAATAATAAGTGGGTCCTACATTCATGCAATAGTAGTATTTTCTTGGATCATCTTAACTCACCGCAGGCTCACTCAAAATAAAAGATCATGACTTGAAGGTACTATTGGTCCAATAATATCGTATAATTGCTTGCAAGTTGCAACAAGCTTTCCCTTTCTGGACCGACTTTTGCACGTCTTATCTTTCGACTTAATTATTAACTAGACCAGTTTAGTTTGTTTTACTAGCTAGCTTATTATAATGCAATGCAGTATATTGAGATCTAGAGATATGTTTGCTACGGCAATGATATATATATATGGAAAATGATCCATAACTAGTATTTGTTATGGATGAATATTGGACAAATAGCATTATAGCCGTCCATTTCAATAATCAAACGCTGGGATTAAAAATTATAATTATCTATATTCACATGGGATCAACTTTACTTTAACAATATTAAAAACCTTTTAAAATATCAAATTTCGCCTATAAAAATTATAATTATCTATATTCACATGTGAATGAAGTCGTATAAAAATATAAAATTTCACTTCTAAATATAAATTTAAACCTATAAATGAATCGGGCGGATTCAAACTTACTTTTAATTAACGACAATAATAATAAACTCAACTTGTTTAACTTTTAAAGACAATGCAAAATACATAAAATGAAATTTGCGTAACGTAAAACGAAAGAAAAAGCGATTACGAAACTAATAAAAATTAACTAAATGGCCTGTGCAAAGCACGGGTTTTTATTTTAAAATAGTATATTTTTAATTTTTTTTTTATTTTATATAATAATTATGGTTTTTTTAAAAAAAAATCATAAATTAACGTATTATTGTTATTAGAATGTCTACAAATTTAGCTCAAAAAGACGAAATTATATGATTAATGAGCTAAAAGAATCTTATAAAGAATAACAATTATTGTAGAATACTAAATTAGTGTTATGAAAGTTGGAAACTAAAGTTTGATTATGCATTAAAATATTTTGATATATATATATATATATTAATTTTTTAATACTAATTATATGTAGTCATACTATTTTTATCTATTTTAATATATAGTTATTTAGAAATTAAATTATTATAAAATAATGAGTTACCATTATGATTTTTCAGTTTTAAAATTAGTTTACTAAATTTTAATCACTAATATATAAGTTAGAATATTAATTAACTAAAATCTCCTATATAAAAAAAAACTAATAACTAAAGTTTAATCATTAATATATTTTGTAATATATATAATATATTTCCTAATATTAATTATTATTCATTCATAATATTTTTCTAATATTTTTAATGTATACGTTATTTATAGTTCAAAGTTAAATAGAAATCTAAAAATAAAATTCTAAACATGATTTTTAAGTTAAAATTTTGTATAACTAAATAGTTAAATGATTTTTATAAAGAATAAATTATTATAAAAAATAAGTTAATATTTACTCATAATATATTTCTATATTTTTTATATTCTTAATATCAGGAAGAATTTCACCTTTCTCAAAATTGAACTAAGCAATAGCCAATAAGCATGGAAGGCTAGCAATTGTGAGTAAATGATCCGAATGGCTTAGGTGGTGTTTGATAAAATTGAGTAATTAAGATTTGAATGGTTAATACATTTTAATAAATTAGATTATTTGATAAAAATAACATATAAATCTAAAAAATTATTTGATAGCTAAAAAGTATAAAACATCTAAATGATTATTTTACTATTTTAACTCTCTAAGTTATTTAAAAATTTTATTTGAATGATTTTAAAATTTGATTAATTAGTTTGTGGATAATTAAAATATAATAATAAAATAATTAATTTGCGGATAATTATGATATTAATTAATTATTACGATTGTATATTTTAGCATAACTATATTATAGTATTGCTCCAGTTTAATATAGATAGTTATGTTTTATTATTTTAGTTTGTGAATAATTATGATATAATAGTATAATAATTTATTTTTATATAATATATTTAACAATGATATGTAAGTGTTTTAATTTAGACTCATAAAAAATCAATATTATTAAAAAAATTATAAAAATTAAAATTATTATAAAATAATAAGTTATTCTAAAGTTTTTTAAAACTATATATAGTGTGTTGATTCTAGTTAATTTATAAGTAAAAAATAATTTAATATAATTAATAAAATAAAATTAGGAGACTTTAAAAATGTTTTAGTATCTGTTAAATTCTAGTATCATGCTTTAAAAGTATTTTAATATCAATTAAATTTTATTACCATACAAGCCAGAAAAAACTTATAATTAGATAGATTAAGTCTTCGGTATTTATGTTTCTTCTTAGCCAAAAACAACAGAAAATAAGAAAGTAATGTAATAAATTAGGGCAAAAATTCAAGAATTAACATCCATTGCTCTATCAGTGAGGAGAGTATATATAATCTCTCTACACCGGAGCAAAAACACCCTCATCGGAATCCTAATTTTCACCTGAAAACATACAACGGTGATAACAGAGTATATTTACAAGAAAAACAAAGATCGACCTAGTAATAAGATCAAGATCTGCTCTGTTCTCTAAACCTCACTTTTCAAAAATAAAAAATATAATATAATTCCAAAATACTAACGAAATTCATTGGAGAATGAATTAAGCAGATCTTGAACGTCCGGCGATACCTCACCGACTCTCAAAGCTTCCAGTACTCTTTCGAAAACGAGCACACGGCAAGGGATCCGAAGAACGCCTTTTTGCTCGTATCCGTACTCCTGAGCCGATTTATTGAGCAGATTGATGAAAATCGGGTGATTTAGTAACTCAGCGCTGACAATAAACCGTTCCATTTCCTCACCAACATATACCGGAAGGTGTCCCTCCGGCACGCCGCCGGATCTGCGCTGCTTCAAGTTGCGGAAAGCGTTCGAACGGCGAGGCCGGGTAGTAGATGACCGCGATTCTGACCGGAGAAGAGAGTACTGCGAGGAATCGGCAACTCGTGAGAGTCTTCGAATCAATTTCTTCATTATGTTAGCGATTTTACTAACAAATAAAGAGAATTTTGGAGAAAGAAATTTGGATTTCAGAGAAAATGATGAAATGGGCGAAGAGGGAGAGGTAGGTGGTGCGTGGAGGGAGTGAGGGGATATAAATATTGAAAAAAGAAGAAGATGAATAGTAAATGTTTTAGAAAGAGGAGAGAGAAAGAGTACACTTTGGAGATAGTTGAGAGGTACAGGTAGGCGTACTAGGCAGGTACAATAAGTTTTACTTATATTTTTTAATGATAAATAATTAAATACAAAACCCTGCAACTACCAAAATTTTCTATCCAGTTATAATTACAAAAGACAAATGTCAATATTAGCAAAATTATAAGTTTAAAGATAGAATTTGATATTTTCACAATAAAATTATATTTATCAAAAGAATAAGGGAAATCATAAGAAAATATCAAAAATATATGTGAATTAAATTTCATTATAATAATTATAAAAGTATAGTTCATTATATATTTATTCTCGACAATATTAATTTTGTTCACTACAATATCAACGATCTTAAAAAAATTTATCACTCATATTTATCTACGTAATTGATAAAAAATAAAAGAAATATATAAATTTATAAAATATATTTTTATAAATAAATTGTTTTAGGAGCCCTAATCTCATTTTCTATTTAATAAATCAAAAACTGAAAATTAAAATTCCTTTCAGTTTTTTTTTAGCTTTTCTTTTGAGTGCTTCTACACGGACCGAAAATTTGGACCAGAAAATTGTAAATTTTTAATTATATTTTTTTTGTTTGTGACTCTCAAAAAATATATAGTATTTATTTTAACAGAAATTTTTATAAAATATAGTGTTTTAAGTGTAATTTAGATACATATACATATACAAGAACATGGTTATACAGACTGTACAACCCTGTTCTTAAATATGTATCTAAATTACACCTAAAATATTATATTTTATAAAAATTTCTGTTGAAATAAATAATATACTTTTTTGGGAGTCACAAACAAAAAAAAATAAATAAAAAAATCCAACTTTCATGTCTAAATTTCCGGTATGCCTAGACTTATTCTTTTCTTTTTGTTTGGAAGAGAGAAGACATTCCCAATATATACTCAGATTCCTGCAATTCACGGGAATATCACTAATGTGAAATTCTACCTGTTTGACTGCGGGGTAATGTTGTTCCTGTCTCGGCTGGAGACAATCTTTCATTCTTACATTTGAAAAGGTTAGTGTAGTGGGAAAATATTTTATACCTATTATTTCGATTAATTACCCATATGTTTTTAATCATAAATGTTTTATTTTTATAATGTGAATATTTATATAGACAATGTTTCACTGATGATAGTACACCACAACCGTTCGTAGGTATATATATTAATAAACGTATAACTAAAATAATAAAGACGAAATTTATCAACTTTCTTTAAACATTTACAAACTATGAATCAATTGAGATATTTACTGATAGTTATATTTTTGTTTTTATCTGTCATTAATCTCTTTCTTAATTTAACTTTACCGGTTTCATCTTTTCTTATTCTTCATCTCATCTCATTGAAATTGAATTTTAGTGTTTTCTTTTGCTGCATGAAGTTTACAGGCCCAACCTTGATTTCCGTTAACAAAATGATGATAAAGTGTACCTAACATGACACACTTTATTTCTTTTAGTTCGTTGTTATTATTATTTCAGTTTTCTTATATTAGTTAATAAATATTCTAGTTGTAGGTACTATGATCCTTGAGAGACCAAAATACAAAAATAAATTTTATAATTATCGTGACTCGAGCATTATCTATTTATATGTGGAGTATTGATTTTATTAGCTATTTATTTATTAGTTTATTAATTAGTTTGAAACAACTATGACAATATTTTATTTGAAATATTAAATTTAATATTTTTATAGAGATTAATAATAATAATAATAAATATAAAAATCACTAATTTGAAAATCAATTATAATTTTCAATAACTTTTGATTATTTAGCAATTAATTTTTTATTTACAAATTTATATTTTGTGAAAGATTTTACTTCAAAAATGGACATTAATGAAGAATTATTTCCCTTACTAAAATATTTTTTAGTTAATTAGTTAGTCATCAATGAAGGAATTTTTCTCTCACTAAATGAAGAAAGATTCTCAATTATAGTTTGTGAAGGAAAATATTCTCTCGTTAAATAAATTTATTCGTCACAATAAATTATTTTTGAGGGAATAAAACTATTCATTAATTTTAAATAGTCATTCTTAAAATATTATTCATGAAGAAAACCAACCTTTGACTAAATAACAATATTTCATTATCAAATATAATTTAAAAATAAAAAGTTATTCACAATATATACTTTATAAAAAATATCTAGTTATTATCCTGTGAAATAAATATTTTTTGCAATAATTTTTTTTCATTAAGTGATATATTATGTTTTGTGAAAGATTTATCATTTATTAAATGTCATTATTGATGTAGTGTATGTTTGATGTTCTCTGTATTTTTGTGATGTGTCTTATATACTCCTTATATATAATATTTAGAGATACATTTTTTAATTTGTTACAAGATTAAAATACAAATTTTATTTTGAACTATTAAATAATATTAAAATTTTAATGTCATTACTTATATTTTAATGCTATTTTTATTTATAAAAATGATAGGTGAAATTCAACTATTTATACTAATTTGTTATTATTTCTAACTATTTTTTCCCATGAATTCATAATTTATTTTCAAAGTTATTTGATGATGATGATGAATTATAACCTAAAAGTAAAAAGATGGTATTATATAATTCTACTTTTGAGGTATAAACTAAATTTAGAAATATTCAAAATAGTTCATATATTAAATAGCGAATTAATTATGAGATAAAATAATTTGAAATGATAATAAATTATTGCAAATAGTCATATCCCATATATTATTTTTGAAACAAACATAATCCAAGTAGATCGAAAAACAACTCAAATCTATATATTCGAGGAGTATTTATGTATAACAACTTCAAGTTTTAATATGTAACACCCCTTTTCTGAAATAGAAAGAGAGATTACGCAAAAAATAGAACAAAATTTATAAAATTGTAATAAGGCTCTAAGCCACAAAAGAAAATTTTTGAAATCTGATAAATGCCACAGGTCAAACCATAATATATGTAAAATTGGCTCAAACCACAATTTAAAGTATTAAATACAACTCAAAACAAACTAATGTATCATCGTCTAAACAAAATATCTAAATCATTAGAAAGAAGGGAGCTCTCATCACACTTGCCCTGATCCCCCTTGATTACCTGTCGGAAGGAAAACACAGCATGAGTCAAATGCCCAGTACGGATATAGAATACAAAAAAAAATAATGAAACGAAGTAACTAACTCAATTAAATGAATAGACTGTAACGAACAAAACTAATACAATGAAATAATAGGCTGAATCAAATGATTGAGTGTTATTTCATACCGCAGACAAGTCAAATAATATCACACATGCAAATCAAATAATACCACACATGCAAGTCAAAATAATGCCACACACGCATAACATACATCGGACTAACCGGATTCAAATGCATGCAAATCGGAAGGCGTGTTTGGCACAAACATTACCAATCCACAGAAAAGGACAGAAAATTAGGGTCGACTCATACGCCTCCCACAACAAAACACCAAATGACCTATTTACTTTAGAGCCTAAAATGGGGACGTCGTGGACTAATCACACTCTCACAAAAAGTGTCATGCTTCTCGTGCCAAGACGACATGCATGTGGTACCCCCACCGGTGGTTATAGTTCAGGTATACCCTACGGTATATTCTAACAAAAATATCATGTCACAATACATGCAACATAATACCAATAAAAATAGATATCGTGTCACAACACATGCGACACAATATCTACAGAAATGAGGTTCTAATGTATATGTTGAACCAAATCAAATTATAATGTCTCCAAAAGAAGGTAACAACATATATCGCTCTACAAATATCAAAATAAATATTAGGCATGATAACCTAATTCAAATAGTACAAATATGAGTCCAATGTATCAACTCCAAAATGAAACTATTATATAAATTTCACAAGAAACAATTATGTGAAATAATAACATAATTCGAAACAAGGAACAAAACGAACAAATCAAAAATTAAAGGGTATCGTTGAATTAGTACGAAATCCGTACATGGAGTAAGTAATGTAATACCCAAAATTATATTCCAAATATAATTCTTTCAATTCCCTGTTTGATCTAATAAAATAAAATAAAATTATATTACAATTCTAATTATTAACAACACAGTACTTTTCTATTAGTTATTAAATAAAATCTAAATTTTTTACTAGCAAAATGATTTAATCTGAATGTATAAAATTTACATTAGGATTCATATATTTAGATTTCAGTTAACTATTTACTAGTGTACTATAAATATATTTATATATTAATTTGCCAACCCATGACCTTATTTGCCAACCCATGATCTTCCATAATTCTGATTGATTTTCATTCCAAGTTTTCATACATATGTCTATGTTATATAAGATATGTATATTTTACTAATTAATTTCAAACATACCATCTATTTCATATAATTATTATATAATAATTTAAATAACTATTGTAAAGTATAACATCCTTTCTAGTATTTTTATTACTTAATCAGACACATGATTCCCTTTATGAAAGAATTGGGTATATCAAGCCACTCACATTAATATCAAGCCAAATTATTTATCTGCAGTAAAATTCTTTATTCAATGATTTGATATCTATATACTCATATATGTGTAGGCGCCTCGTTCGTTTGTTTATCAGACGAAAAAACAGCGGAAAAAAATATATAGAGTTTGTGTCAAATATGATGTAATATAATTAGGTTTTACATATTTATTAATTAATATATTTTACCAACTCTCTTAATTTAATAGATTTTAAAAATTATATAATTATAAATTAGACCCAATTACTTTAAGCCTAAATTAATGTCTCTTACTTATTTTAGTCCACATAAATTAAAGGATTAATTACATATTTTAGTACATTTTTAGAAATAATTACAATAATGGTGGATAGATAAAATAATTACAAAAGTAATACATTTTTTATATTTATTTACAAAATTAATACATTTGGGTATCTTTTAATCGTGGCCCACGATTATCTCCCTTATCTCTTTCCGTTAATTATTATTTTCTTATTCAAACACAACAGACCAATTTTTGATCTCTGTTCCTGTGTTTCTTTTTTTTTCCCCCATATAATACTGACACGAACAATTCTTCCATCTCCTTCTCTTCTCTGCAAAATTACTTCTCCTGCTCTCCAAGCTTTCCTTCAAATATCTTCTACAAGGTTTATGCTCTTCTAGCTCTACTTCCATTTCAACAAACACATCCTACATGAGATCTCTATTCACTAATCCCAAGGTAATTCTCTTCCTCCCACTATATATATGTATATATGTATCTATACACTCCCTAATTATGATCTTCTTTTTTTGAAATTATAGATTTCTCCGGCATGCAAGTAAGCTTCCAAGACGCTTTACATGGTAGTTCCTTTACGCTCCATAAGCTATATCGTAAGCGCAGAGGGTAATCTTGTTTCCTTGATACATGAATAAAAACGAAATTTAATTGGTAAATTCTTTGTTGGTTCAGAATTGGATTATTTGGAGTCGCGTATGGAAGTGTGTGGCGGTGTTGGTGGTGGTGTATATTCGTCCCAATGCTTACCTTGATTATTGGATTTGATCCAAAATCAGTAACTAATAGAAGAAATTGGTAACCAAGCATTCATACCATGGTAATCAAACCTTCATACCAAGGTTACCAATCCACCTCCACAGTTGCAGTTTTTTCATAGTGCAGTTAGTAACCGAACTGTCATACTAAGGTAACCAATCCACCTCCACACCTTTAGTTTTTTTATAGTGCAGTTGGTAACCAAACCTTCATAGCAAGGTAACCAATCTACATCTACACCTGCAGTTTTTTAATAGTACAGTTGGTAGCCAAACATTCATACCGAGGTAACCAATTCAGTGTTATTAGGTTACCAATTTATTTTGAATGTGATGCAGTTGGTAGCCAAACCTTCATGCAGTGGGTAGCCAAACTTTCATACCAAGATAACCAATTTAGTTTTATTAAGTTACCAATTTATTTTGAATGTGATGCAGTTGGTAGCCAAACCTTCATGCAATTGGTTGCCAAACTTTCAAACCAAGGTAACCAATTCATACCGCAGTTATGTAGGTAGATTGGTTACCTTGGTATCAAGATTTGATTACCTTGGTATAAAAGTTTGGTTACCTTGGTACGAATATTTGGTTATCAACATTACATTACACATCACTCTCTTATCTCTCTCTTTCCTATGTAGTGTTCTTATTTTCCTTTGGACATGAAATTAGAATTTAAATTTCTTATTTTGTGGGTAACCAAATAGTCATAAAAAAATTTCAGAACAGTAAGAGTTACATCTATTTATTTTTAAACTTTTGTAAGACGAATCTTCTTCTTCTTCTTATTGGCGTTTTGGACAACGGATATTCGCGGTGGAGTAGCGGAGGAGAGAGCAACCTGTGAAGAAGGAGATTTGCGGCAGAGTAGCGGAGTAGCGAAGGAGAGAGCTACTGTGAGGGAGATGAAGATTTGAATTTGAATATTTAAATTTGAATTATTATTTTGAATTTAAATTTGTGTTTTGTTGTTAGATCCCATATATTTGAATTTGAATTATTAATTATGACAGTTATTTCTCCTTGATTTTAGGTTTTCTTATTAATGTGAATTGCGTTATTTTTGTAATATTTTGTGAATGCACTAATAGTGTAATTACTTTATAATTGTTGTATATTAGTGTTAAGGACCCTAAATTAAAAATAATCTGACCCAAACACAAGAAAAGCACAATTAAAATATTATTTTAAAAAATATAAATTTAAATGTTATCTATTATTTATTTATTTTTATTGTTATTTTTTTCGGTATTACATAATACATTTTAGTCTTTAAAATTATTTGATAAAAAAAATAAATCATATTAATTTTAAATTTAAAAATTTTCAAACTTAAAATATTATATTTTAAAATCAAAATAGTATTTATTTCTTTTATCATGGTTCAACATTGTACTACCCTAACTACAAATAATTTCCTAATAAAGAAGCGGTTGATTCCGGATTGAGTTTAATGAATTTATTACTATTTATAAGCATATATTAAAAGTCTTAAACTTATCACATTAATTAATTAACAAATTGGGTTTAATATTAATAAGGTGTCACACTTAATTAAGCTGGACGACTTCTAATATAAAATTAGGGAACTGTTATTTTTACATGTATTTTTTAATATTTACACATGATTTTTTCTCACACGAACATACATCGGGTCTCACTTTTATGTAAAAAGGAAAGTGATTAGCATGGAGTTCATTTTTGAGTAAGTTGATCAATTGATCAATAGAGTGCTGACACATATGCGATACTCTGTGTGTCAGCATTCTATTGGCCAATTGATCAACTTACCAAAAAATAAACTTCATGCTCGCCGGATCCTATAAAAAGTAACCATGTGAAAATATCAAAAACACATGAAATAGTGTTCTCCTAAAAAACTAGTAGGATAATTATCATCAATAAGTTTGGTTAAGTATACAATACTTAAGAGTCTTGCTATACATTGAGACGAATTATAATTGCGACGTATGTATAAACATAATATAAGTAAAGAATTAAGAAAGATCCCACTTTAATTTATTACTCCATCCGTCCCTTAATATAAGTCGTTTTAGAGTTGTGTATAAATATTAAGGAAATGATCGTATAACATTAAATATAATGTCAATTGTTTATATTGTCCTTAGAAAAAGAGAGTGTTATTTATTGAGAAAATAATAGTGAGAGAAACAAAGTTATATTTAATACTTGGGATAATATTGAAAACTAAATAAGTAATGCTTACTTGAAATTCTCAAACGACTTGTATTAAGGGATAAAAACACTTTTTTAAAGTGTCTTATATTAAGGGACGGAGGGAGTATATCTTATCGCATGTACTTCTACATTGATCGCAATTTAAATTCGTCAAATATTTATTTACATTGATCGCAATTCAACTCGCTAAGTATTTGTCCACATGTGCATCATTTTTCTATACATAATTTATCTAACTCTTAAACAAGATTAGAAAAAGATAGTAATAGTAATCATAAATGCTTACCAAATGTAATTGCAGAATAATAGTGGCTAATAACACATCCACCAATTCATATTCTATAAACACCATACATTCATTCTGTTTTTAAACGAACAATGCACATTCTGTTTTAGTGCTTTTCGAATTCCCTAAAGTAAATTTAGGTGATGTGATACAATTCAATTCAATGCTGCATTAATCTTAAGGCTCAACATCACACCTTCAAGTTTATTAATTTTTCAATAAAGTTAGAATTGATAGACCCTCTAAATAGTGAAGGTAAATTTTCTTTAAAAAAATTACACCTGAACTTAACATTTACTTCGTAATCTTATTAATAAAAATCTTTATTTAATAATAAAAAATATTCTATATTTTATCATATTTAATAATTAAGGTTATCTATTATGATAAACCTCATAGTTTGGGTAATGAGTATAAAATCTTGACGCGAACAGTGATAATGAGATAAAAACTCATATTTATTAATGGATCTGGTTATCATGAAGTTAATTTTATGATAAGTTGATCAATTAATTAATACAATGCTGATACACAGAAAAAAATCGCCTCCTGACTTGCGTGTCAATTTTGTATTGATCAATTAATAAAAGTTAATATTATACTAACCACTCCCGTTATAAATGGTTGAATTACCAAGTAAGGAATTTTGTGAATTTAGTAAATTAGTAGTACATGGTATGCTTTGCTCCTTAAGTAGCATGATTGCATTTGCATATATATAATTATGTAATTATTTAGATTTTTATATAATTATGTAATTATTTAGATTTGTCTATGAAAAATTTATAACATTTGTAATACAAGATATTGTTAGCGATAATGTTGAGAATAAATTTGACATATTTTCTTTTATTAAAAGTCGTTATTTATAAATGTATCTTTAATATTTTTTTTAAAGTGATTTTTTATCTTAAAAAGAATATTTTTTTTCTTCCATCTCATCCCTTCCCTTTGCCTAAATTAAAACTCATGAATGGACCACGAAAGAAATTAAAGACACGTACCCTACAGCCAAGGATAGAGCTAGTATACGGCTTAGGTGGTTTGGGCTTAAACCCAAAAAATTTAAGGTCCTTAACACTAATATACAATAATTATAAAATATTTATAAAAATAAAATAATTATAAAAATAACTCAACACGTCAGTTACGGAGCATTGATTCTCTACACGTCAATAACCGACTTTCATATTTCTAACTAATCGGTCCTAAATTTACGCGAAGAAAACATGCAACTTTGAGATCGAAAAACATAGCAACGACATATCGGAGAAGACGAATTTTCCAACGGCGATGCAACTCTGAGATCAGATAATAGCGGAGAAGATCAACAACAACTTCAAGATCAACAACAACTTCAAGATCAATAACCAGCCTCTGAAACAACTTTGATTGTTGATTGTTGATTGATTGGTTACAGATTTGTATACTGATGTATTTGAGTTTAAAGTTTATATGCATATTGTTACCCCGCGGTTACTACGTATTCGTATATTGGTTACCTTTCTTAAGTTTTTCACTCTTTAAATGATTACAAAGTCAGAATACTGAATGTTTTTTATTGCAAAATGCATTTGAAAATATGTTTTATATTCTGGTTACTAAATACATATAAATTGGTTACTATTTATTATTGATTTGGTTACTATATAATGTTTATTTGCTTGCTTTAGTATATTCTACTAATGTTTTTTATATTAATGGTTACTTATTAAATACATTGGTTATCTTCCTACAACTGTTGGTTACTCTCTAATCTGGATTTGGTTAGTATATAATGCTGACTTGGTTACTGTGTAAAATTACAATGGTTACTGCATAATATTAATGTATTTTAAGCTTTTTTTTATATTGATGGTTACTGATTAAACAAATTGGTTATCTTCTTACATCTGTTAGTCTTTAATCAGTAACAAAGTCATTACTGATTGTTTTGGTTCTAAAATAAATGTAAAAATGTTTTTATATTCTGGCTACTAAGTACATGTATCTTGGTTACTGTCTAATATGTATTTAGATACTGTAAGTTGTTTATTTGGTTAATGTATAATGTTATTGTGTTTTATAATTGTTTCTTTTATATTGGTGATTACTTATTGACTACATTGGTTACCTTCATTCGGCTGTTAATCTGATTATATATATTGGTTGATGTATACTATTTAATTGGTTACTTTATATTTGGTTGTTGAACAATATTAATGTATACTTGTACTGATATTTTTTATATTCATGGTTACTTATTAGCTACATTGGTTACCTTTATACAACTATTAGTCTTTAGTTGGTAACAAACACATTATACTGATTTTTTTTTACTGTAAATGCAATGGAACATGTGTTTATGTTCTGGTTACTAAATAGATATGTGTTGGTTACTGTATAATGTTGTTATGATTACTTTATAATATTAGTGTGTTTTATATTGGTTTATTTTATGTTGATGGTTACTTATTGACTACATTGGTTACTTTCATACAAGTGTTATAATTTAATTGGTAATAATATCATTATACTGATTGTTTTCATTGTAAGATGCATGTAAAAATATGATTTATGTTCTGGTTACTAACATAATGTAATTTGGTTACTGTCTAACATTGATTTGGTTACTTTACAATGCTTATTCTGTTGTCAGACAATGGAGATGATTCCAGTTGTACTTTATTTCAACGAAACATGGATTAATAATAACCAATACAACAAATTTGAAGTTACCGGCCTACTAGTTCCATCAACTAGTTCGTACAGAGAAATGCAAAACTTGATATACAGTGCATTAGGGCTAGACACAAACACAACAACATTGTCAATCAAATTTCAGATTAGAAGCGACATTCCACCTATCAGTATATCAGATGAAGCAACTTTTAGATTCTTTATCGAAGTCAGTAGAAAATCTGATGAGCAAGGCAAGTTCCCAATGATTATAGATAATGAACACAGAAGGGGACGCACAACAATCTTGCAGAACTTGATAAATATAGAAGAAACTACAATTCACGATGTAAAGCCAATCAGATCAACACAAGGGACTTCAACTCTAGTTCCACTAGCAACACAAGATTGCCAAATTGGAACGCAATATGCTGATCAGCTTTCCATGAAAGTTATTGAACAACAACAAGACAGACAACATGACAGATCATACACAGAAGAACGATATGATGATGTAATAACAGATCCGAATGAACGTGAAGTAAAATTACATCAAACTTACAAAGACAAAAAAAATCTTATCACAAGCAATGAGGCTGCATTCAATCAGGAAAAACAGACAACACAAACTTGAGCGAACAGGTAGTAGATACTTTGTGCTAGTGTGCGTAGATAATGAAAATTGCAGATGGAAGATGAGAGCATCAAGGTTTCGAAAAAACCAGTATGTTCAAGGTGAGAGAATTCAATGACATCCACACATGTTTTGCAAGACCCCAACTTTTTATAAATAAAATTGAATTTCCTCTATTCATTATCTTGAAATAATAAGAAGTTAATTTGATATAATGCTTTGGTTATGGGTGAAATGTACAAATTTTGCAAAATAAGCAAGTGGTTATAAAATATTCATTGTTGTCGGGGAATATTCGTTTGGTCGTGGAATATTCTTGTTGTCGGGGAATATTCGTACGACGGCGCAACCATTTGTGGGCCCATAATGGAAATGGTTGGATGAAGAAAACGACAAGTGTGAGTTTTTATAAATAACGGCGTAGTTGTTATCGTTAACACTGTTAGAATACCCGGTGGTTAAAGTATGCGAATACGCGTGGTTGTTGCAAGATACCTGCGGTATTACAGATTTGTTGGATTATTGATTCTTACGTGAAGGCACTATTCAATAATTGTTACAATAATTACTGTTCAATATTTTATTTTATTGATTCAATAATTGCTACGTTGATATTTTATATTATTGTTGTTTCAATAATTGTCATTGCACAGTATTTTCATTATCAGATCAATAATAATATTATTTGAATAATATTTTTATGAGACTCAATTTTTTCTGATAAAAGGGCTATTTATTATGAATTATTGAAGTTTCGGAAATAAATATTTTTATTTAAAAACATAGTGGGCCCCACTTTTGGTTGGTGTGGAAATTCTAATTTTTGGTGGGCGCCACTTGTGGTGGCTAATTTTTTTTCAAAGAAGTGTGCGTAGAAAAAAATAATAATATTATTTTATTAATTTAGTCTCCTTTGGCGTTCTAGCATTTTCCTATAAATAGGGTGCTTAGTTAGAATTGAAAATTATAACAGAATCATAATTTTTCTCTCTCCATATTATCGAGCGTATTTTGTGAGTATTTAGATACTTTGAGAGTTGCTATTCAGTGCAAGTTTCCTACAACCTTATATCTGATATTCCAGTCAGAAGTACTGTTATTTTGAGATAAGGGATGTTATTTTCTTCGTAAATGATATTATTTCTTTCAATATCATTATGCCGAAATATTGGTATGAATATTATTGTGGAATTTTTACCTTTTTGTGTCGGAGTTACTATTCACGTATACGATACTATTCACGTATACGGCACTATTCACGAATACGACACTATTCATCAAAAAATAAAATTTTCTCTTCTTTGTCCAAGATGTCTATTATGGTTACTATCTTTGATTGTATCCATGTTTTGATCTTCATTTTTGAATTTTATTCCACTATGGTTTATTATGGAGTATTTTTAAACTTGGATTATCTAAAGTACGAATCTCTAATCTTTGTCCTTTTATCTCACTAGATTCGTTCTTTAAAATATTTTTCATCATCCTCAGTCCTTAATGGTGATACTTGATAAATATCTTTGGCCTGTAGTGCAAAGATGAATGATTACCTGATGAATATCTTTGGCCCATAGTGCAAAGATGAACAGGTGTTGAGATGAACATTACCAACTGGTGATACAGATGAATATTTTTGGCCCGTAGTGCAAAGATGAATATTTGATTCAAGATGTATATTGATTGATGTTACAAGGATACAATATTGATGATGAACTTTTAAATTCATAGATGATAGTAGATTTCATTATCTACTTAACTCTTCTAATGAATTGTTATTTTCACTGTGAATATTGATCTAAAACTTGTTGTCCATTATATTTTATCTGATTTGTTGAAGGCTAATGATAATTTGTTGTTCATTATCTTAGTCATAATATTCTTTACTAGGCTAGTTGAGCTCACCCTTTTCCTTTTTGTTCTATTTTTCTTCTCAGGAGGTGAGAATTTAGCAGGAACTAGCCGGGGTATGGAGTGATGGTTCAAGATAGTTGTTTTAGCAGTCCTAACTATTTTATAAAATAATGCATTAATAATTTTAATGAGGACTTTATCTGAGTGTGAATATTTTCTAGAAGACAATATTTGTATTTAAACTCACAGTTTATGTGTTGTCGTATTTTGCACAATAATTGTATTAATGAAGTTGTAGTTATTTCTGTACCATGTATTTGGCGACTTAGAATGGGTGATGTATACCTATTTTGGGGGCGTCACAGTTGGTATCAGAGTTTAAGGATATGGTCTTTGGTGGAGATCAGGGAATAGAACTAGGAGGGGAGAGACGAGTAAATCCTTCGCTAGTGTATCCTACCTAAGCTTATTTGTTGGTCGGTCAGAATATAGGGGTATTATGTGGTATGTCAATTTCTTTAGTTAACCCTTGTTTTGTGGTAGTATTTGAGAATGGCAGCTGAGAACGTTAACAATGGAGTGTATGAGACCGTGGAGACACCTTTAATCACCAACCAGGAGAACGTGCAACAGGAAGGCAATATTCCTCCTGTAAACAACACTACCGAACAAACGATGAATGATGGGATGTTTAGAAGCTTTTTGCAGTTCATGCAAAATTAGACGAGGGAGACTCGCGTACAAAATACGGGTGGAAATGATAGCAACGCGCGGTTTGTCACAACCAAGCAGTTTAAAGAGTTGGGACCACCTGTGACGCCCCCAAAATAGGTTCAATCCACCCAACCCATTCTGAGTCGCCAAATACATGGTACAGAAAACAACTACAACTTTATTAATACAATTGTCGTATAAAATACGACAACACATATGTTGTGAGTTTGATACAAATATATACCAGCTGTGACTCTGGACACCAACTTGGATATCACATCACAATGGCACCTTACATAAAGGTACAGTCAATAACTGTTTTAGAAATTAAAATCTTTGGGAAGTGCTCAAGGAAACCTTCGTACATGGGAGGCCATGCATCTAAGTTATAATAGATATCATATGACTGTAAAATTATCCTTGGTTGACCCAATAGACCCCAAAGAAAAATGAGAAGATTACTATCATGTTCTTTCCAATGGTGAGTCTTCTCTTGACATATAACTATCACCACTGTCTACAATTGAAAATTATATTTCAACCAAACTCCAAGATTATAAAGGTAGTGCTCGTAGATATACTCAGAGAGTGGATGTGCACAACCCTGTCTTATGATAACACAAGGTTGTATGTCATTAGACATATGGTATGATAGTGGCAAAACACCCTTCCAACGTTGGGTTCACCTCACCCTATTCGGTTCACCAAAATTAAATATCAAATATGTATACAATATGACACACTTATCTAAAGTTCTCAATAAAATTATTTCCATACTATTTAGGGAGAACCTCAACAGCTATAGACCACCGTTCTATTCCCTCACATTACCCTCGCTTCAACCCAAATACACTCTTGTTACCTGAAAGGAATTGTGAAGCAAAAGGGTGAGCACAACTAGCCCAGTAAAGAATATCATGACTAAGATAAATAATTTATCAATAGCCTTCGTCAGTAATAAATCAGAGATTTAGAACATATGGTAGATGATAAAACTTTTCAACCATAGTTGCAGCGGAACGAGCAATCCATTAGAAGAGTCAAATAGACCATAAAGTCTATTATCTTCTCCATGCTAAAAGTCCACCAATAATGTTTTATCCCTGTAACATCAATCAACAAGTCCTGTCCACAATCATGTGAATAACTCATAATCATAATTGTAGTTCTAAATTCCCCTTTTCATCTAGGATGAAGATAATTTTCATCACATGTCTTTACCTGAAACATCAAAGATCATGGTTATACCAAATCATAGTTCATGTTCATAATCATACCAATAAATTCATCTTTGCACTACGGGCCAAAGATATTCATTAACAGTTCATCTTTGCACTACAGGCCAAAGATATTCAACAACATGTCATCTTTGCACTACAGACCAAAGATATTTAACAACAGGTCATCTTTGCACTACGGGGCAAAGATATTCATCAATAATTCATCTTTGCACTACAGACCAAAGATATTAATATCTCAAAGAAATACATAATCATTTCGAATTTATATAAACCATAATTATAACCATGTTGATCAATTCACCTTTGCACTTAAGCTAAAAATATTCAATTGTAAATTCAATGGTCATGATCATACCGGTCCAACAATTCATCTTTTGCACTTTCGCCAAAGAGAACCCATAGTCATGATCATACCAATAATCTACCCATCTTTACACTTAAGTCAAAGAGAAATTTCATCACCGGGATTATAAAAATGTTATATATGATAATAAAAATAATATGATCAAAACATGGATTTAATTTCAAGAGCAATATTCATAAATCAAAAATAATTTGGTCAAAAAAAGAAACCAATTTTGTCGTGAATAGTACCCCATGAATAGTAACTCATGAATAGTAACTCATGAATAGTAACTCGTGAATAGTACTCCATATTCGTACATAGTATCGTATATGTAAATAATGTCATATACGTAAATAGTGCCATATACATGAATACTGCCGTATACATGAATAGTATCGTATACGTGAATAGTAACTCCGACACAAAAAGATAAAGTTTCACAATAAAATCCATATCAATATTTATAACATCTTAATCCAAATGTTATAAATCACTTAATAATCTCATAATCTAATATTATTAATATTACAACAATATTTTAATCATTTCTTAAACTTATAAATAATTTATTTTAATTGTTTACACTTTACTAATTAATGCATTTAATCATCCTAAAATACCAAACTCATAAGATTTCATCACCAATAACCAAAACTCTCATCAGAAATCTGTATATACCTTATATAGGATTCTCAAGCCATAAAATCCTTTTTTCCAATTTTTTTACTTCACATAACATATTTAATTCATTTATTCATAACTAGTCTATTTTCATGAAAAATACCAAATCAGTTCCAGAAAATTTTCTTTTCTGGGATTTAGCAGAATATAGTCCCATATTGAACATATATTTTTTTTCGAAATTTTTAAAATTCATTTACTATTTTTTATATGACCAAAACTGTCGATTATTTAGACATTTATCATAAACTGTACTTTTGTCCAAAAATTCTGAAATTTACAGAGTATACTTCTGTTATTTACATGTACTCCCAAAAAAAATTTCATCAATTTTGGAGTTAACCACAATGAGTTATAATAGTTTACTTTTAAAATAGTCTTTTTCCATAAAATTCATAACTCCTAATCTATACATTCAAAAATTCCCATTTTTGGACACAATCTAGAAAACTCATCAAATTATCATTTCAAATTTTTTCAAAATTTTTGAGGGTCGGAAAAATTACGAAACTAAAAAATATAATAACCCTTACAATCCCCTACCTCAAAAGAGCAGTATTTCTGACTGAAATATCAGATGTAAAGCCGAAGAAAACTTGCACTGAATAGCAACTCTCAATGTATCTAAATACTCACAAAAATACGCTCGATAATATATAGAGAGAAAACTTATGTTTCTAGTGTAATTTTCAATTCTAACTTAAGCGCCTATTTATAGGAAAATGCTAGAATGCCAAAGGAGACTAAATAATAAAATAATATATATTTTTTTCTCATTTCCTACGCCACCAGCCATCCAAGACCAGCCATCACATTTGGAAAAAAAAATTCTAGCACATGTTTTCAAAAAAAAACAAAAGTGGGTTCCACTCATAATTTTAATAAAAATATTTAATTTTCGAAACTTTAATAATTCATAATAAATAGTCTTTTTATCAGAAAAATATGAATTTTATATCATTCCATAGGAAATCGAATTCTCTACAACTTTGCAGAAGAAAGTTTTTCCAAATTCCAAACAGAAAATATCCGAAATCTACAAACGGACGATTTTCAACACCTTTTAAATATCATAACAAATCATACGTTAATTTATAACGGTTCAAAATTTGTGGGCATATACTCAACTTATATATGTATAACATATCCAAAAATCACAATGATCCAACGGTCAGATTAAAATTATAACTCACGCAATAGAGCTTTAAGAACACTGATTTGATTTTTAATGCCTCAATTCTGACAAAATACTGATAAAACACCTCAGCACTAATTCCTTTATTTACAACCACATAAAATATATCCATCATTTATATCCACATAAAATAAATATTTCTTTATCATATAAATCAATAAATAATTATTCACAAATAATATTACAGAATCACAATAATGACAACTGCATGGCTCCTGAAAGAAGGGGGCTTTCCGATAAGGATTTCTCCTTACTGGCGCACAATTAGGTGACCAAACCTCTCCTTGACAGAAATTTCTAGATATTGCCAATAATGCTATCTAATAATATTATTCAAATAATATGAATTATTGATCTGATAATAGGAAATACTATGCATTGACAATTATTGAAACAACAATAATATAAAATATCAACGCAGCAATTATTGAATTAATAAAATAAAATATTAAATAGTAATTACTGTAACAATTATTGAGTAGTGCCTTCATACGTAAGAATAAATAATTCAAAAATACTTTATGTAATACCGTAGTATATCGCCAAGACCACAAACATCAGTATTTTAACCACCGTAATAATCCAACAAAGTTAAAAGGTAACAATTACGCCGTTATTTATAAAAACTCAAACTTGTCGTTTTCTTCATCCGACAGTTATTCTGTTATGGGGCCCACAAATAGTTGCGCCGTCATACGAATATTCCTCAACAACAAGAATATTCCACGACCAAACGAATATTCCTCGACAACAATGAGTATTTTATAACCACTTGCGTATTTTGAAAAAAATTATATATATCACCCTTAACTTCAAACTTTTATCAATTTAACCATTTACTGAATAATAATTATAAGAAAAATTGAATACTTTTATTTTATAAAATTCGGGGTCTTACACCACCAGAGTTCTGGGAAAAGCCGGATTCGATTAAGGCAGAAATGTGAGTCAAGCAAATTACCAAGATATTCGATGTCTTGGGATGCACGGAGGAACAGAAGGTTCCATTCGCCACCTTTATGTTCTCAGGGTGAGGCGATTCTTGGTAGAAATCAGAAGCGCGTACTGAACCAAATTGCACTCAATATGTCTTGGGAAATATTTCAGAAACTGTTCAATGACAAGTACTTTCTTGAAAGTATTCGTCATATGAAGGAGGTGGAGTTTATTAGACTGGAACAGAACAACATGACGGTGTCCCAGTACGAGGCGAAGTTCGCGGAGTTATTCAGGTTTGCACCTCATTTGGTAGAGAATGAGGAACGTATGACGCGAATATTTCTGAGAGGTCTAAAACCTGAAATTCGTCAATACCTTATCTCTCACAAATTTTCTCTATATTCAGATGTTTTTAACATGACTCAATTATTAGAGCGAGATAATGATTATGTTCAACCGAGGGACCACAACCAGGGTCATACCGGTGACAGCAGTCATCGGAGCAATGATAACCAACAAGGAGGGAAAAATACGGACAAAAGCGGTAACCACTCTGGTGGTAATCGTGGCCATGATAATAGGAGATTTGAGTCAAGTGGAAATTTCAACAAGAAGAGATTCAACAATGACGCGAAGACATCATCAGCAGTGTGACGCCCCCAAAATAGGTATACATCACCTATTCTGAGTCGCCAAATACATGGTATAGAATACAAATACAACTTTAAATATACAACATGAGCTGTGAGTTTTAATATAAATATTATCTTCTAGACAGTATTCAAACTCAAAATAAGTCCTCAATACATTTATTATCACACTATTTCATAGAATAGTGAGGACTACTAATACTATCATCCGGACCGCCACTCCATTCCCCGACTAGTTCCTCGCTACATTCTCATTTCCAAAGAGAACAATGAAAGCAAAAAGGGTGAGCTCAACTAGCCCAAAGAAGAAATATTATGACTAAGATAATGCGTAATAATTTATCGTTAGCCTTCAATGTTGTTAAACCGATACAATATAACAAACATCAAGTTTAACCTGCAGCGAATAAGCAATCCATTAAAAGAGTCAAGTAGAGAATAAAATCTACTATCTTCTATGATTTAAAAGGTTTTTCATCACTTTTATTGCTGAGACTCAACTTAATAAATAAACCACATCATCCCTGCACTACGGCCAATGATATTCATTAGTATCACAACCATAAATTATCCATGCACTACGAGCCAAGGATATTTGTGTATTCATCAATGGTCATGATCATGCTAACAACTGTCCATCAATGCACTACGGGCCAATGAGGACTTTTACCACATCATTTGTAACATTAAGGTCATGATTATACCGAATAATCTCTGGTCATAATCATACCAAGTCCATCTATGCACTACAGGCCACAGATGACTTTCAACATAATATAAACATGAGAATGATGACAATGATATAAGAAGTCAATAAAACAAGTTCAAGAATTAATTTATCCAGGAACCAACAACGTCCAAATTGTCAACATGATACTGCTTTGTGGAGTAAAATTCAAGAACGCTCAGAAGAATATTTTCATGAAAAGATACTGGATGTAGCGCAAATATCAAAGATATTCCACTAATTTCATGGAGTATAAAAGCCAAAACTTTAACCAACTGAGTATAATAAAGAATGGAATAACAAAAGAAATCACCAGTGCATGTGATACCGCGCAGCAAAAGTTATTCCAATGAATAATAAATAACGGAATCAATCACATGCGTAAACGCATGATACGATATTCCAATGTAATAATAAATAATGGAACCAAAGTCATGCGTAAACTCACGATATGATATTTCAACAATGTAATAATGAAGAATGGAATAATGTAAGAATTTCACCATGTATGCGGTACTTGGCAGATGACAAAGTTATTCCAACATAATAATAAAGAATGGAATAGAAGAAGAATTTCACCAAATATAGGGTAGTCCAGCGATACAAAGTTTATTCCAACGAATAATAAAGAATGGAATAATAAAAGAATTTCACCATGTATGCGATACTTGCGATGACAAAAGTTATTCCAACATAATAATAAAGAATGGAATAATAGAAGAATTTCACCAAATATAGGGTAGTCCACGTATACAGGTTATTCCAACAGAATAATAAAGAATGGAATAAAAAAATTTCTCTTCATGAATACAAAAGAAATAATACCCCTTACCTTAAAAGAAACTGGATATAGGAGTAGTGAAGTAACAAAATATTTTTCTTCTTTCTCTCTATAGTTTTTCTCTCTAGAGTTTCAGTGAATTCGTAAGAAATAATGAAGGAATGAGCTTCTATTTATAGGAGAATGGACTGAATAGTAACAAATTCATGAACGGTCCAGATTGATTTATTTTTAAATGGACGATCCATATTAATTTACTATGCAGTATTAATAAAATATTCTAATAAAACAAATCTTTTAAATAAAATATAATATATTCTATTTATAACCTAATAAAACGAATAACTTTATAAAAGTATTCTGTTTTATATAAAAAGATTTTACTATGCAAATACTATGCAGGCACTATACAAATACTATGCATAATAGAATATTATATATTCTATTTATAGTCTAATAAAACGAATAACTTTATAAAAGTATTCTGCTTTTATATAAAAGATTTTACTATGCAAATACTATGCAGTACTATGCAAATATTTATGCATAATAGAATATTATATATTCTATTTATAGTCTAATAAAATGAATAACTTTATAAAAGTATTCTATTTTATATAAAAAGTTTTCTGTTTTATTACATTTATAATAATAATAAAACAAAACTTATCACCTTTATTATAATTCACAATTTTAATCGACCAGGTTGTTCCCAGGAAAGAGGGGGCTTTCTAATAATGATTTCTCCCTATTGGCTCGCAATTAGGTGACCAAACCTCTCATTGGCAGAACTTCTAGACATCGTTAATATTGCAAATAATAATATTAATAACTTTGTTATCTCAATTATTGATTTAATAATATATAAAATATCGACAATAATTGAATCAAATAACGTGAGATACAATGCAACAATTACTATAGCAATAATTAAACACAACTGAGTGACTTCTCACGTAAGCATCAATAATCAATACCGTGTGCTACTATGCAACAACGCGTATTACTATACTTTTACTACCGAGTAGTTCAACAGTTTTAACGGTAAAACTTTCGCCGTTATTTTCATTAAATATTTTTGTCGTTTTCTCAATCCGACAATAATTCCGTTGCGGGGTCCACCAATGATTGTGCCGTTGTATGAATATTCCCTGTTAAAACGAATATTCTCCGACCAATCGAATATTATATAACAACTTGCGTACTTTGCAAAATTTATAAATATTACCCACAACTATAACATTATATCAAATTCATTCCATAATATTCAAAAATGACATTCATAGAAAAATCATCTTTATTCATGAAAGTTGGGGTACGTACCTGGTATACCGAAAAGGTAAGGATACCTTGATTTCATTTCAGATTCTAACTCTTGAGGTATAACCTTTGAGTGTCGAATATAATCCTTCTTATCCAAGATTTTAACACGTATCTTCTCATACGTTAAATCTTCTGTTATCTCATCTAATTCTAATTCAATAATGTGGTTCGGGTCATCCACATATTTACGTAACATTGATACGTGAAAAATGTTATGAACACGCGACATACTTGGTGGTAAAACGAGTCTATAGGCCACAGTTCCTACTCGATCAAGGATTTCAAATGGGCCAATTAAATTGAGGGTTGATATTTCCTCTTTTCATCGACTCTTGCTTCTAAAATAACGCCTTCTTGAACCTTCTTCTTCATTTTCATCAGCTCCAGGTGTGTAGTTTGAGCGGCTTTAACTTTATCGATTAAAGTCGATTTTACTCGTATATTCGTTATCTTCACGTGGGTCCCTAGAGTCTTTAACTCTATCTTCATCATTTGTAAGTTATACGAAATGGGTCTTTCTGTTAACAACGTCGCACTCGTAAACGCATACGATCTTCTACTCAACGCGTCAGCTACCACGTTCGCTCTTCCATAATGATATTGAATGGTATAGTCGTAATCTTCAACAGCTCGAGCCAACATCTTTGGCGCATGATACGTTCATTTTGGGTGAAAAAAATATTTAAGGGTTTTAGAAATGGGTTTTGTACTGGGGTCAATACAAAATTCGATTTCACGCTCTAGGGGTAGGCCAAGAAGTCTTCAAGAATACGTTATGAAATTTATTAACGATAGAAAAAAAAACTGTGACTCTCATCCAAGACTTGGATAACACGTCACATTGATACCTATCAACTTGTCATCGTCATTCACGACGTCGCCTACGGAAAGTTCAACTTCGGTGCATTCCACACAAGGAAGTTACCAGCGAAAGGCTCGGGGCTCTTTACTTATGGCTTGATATAACAAAGATTAACTTTAGTGGTTTGGTTGCTTGAATTACATATAAGAAAGTTGGTTAGGAATATAAAAGCTAACAACCTTACGAAAAGCATGATGAGTAGTTAACCAATCGATTCCTAAAATCACATCAAAGGCAAGTATTTTCAAAGAGATAAGATCGACAGGTAACGTGAAAGTGTCGATTTGAATCAAACAAGATTTATAAACAGTGGAGGTAACGAAGGTTTCTCTTAACTGAGTTTCAACAGATAAGTCAAAGTCTAATTTCTCCGGAGTCAAATTTAAACGTTGAGCGCAAGCAAGAGAGATAAAAGAATGGGTAGAATCGGTATCTAATAAGGTATAGACCTCACTAAAATTTATGATTAACTTACCCGTGACAACTTCATTCAAGTTCCTCGACAACTGCTCTCACTTAAACTACCAGCTTTAACTTGTCTGAGACATCCTTTGGCATCACTATCCCAGCTTGACTTGACTTCACTACACGACAAAATCGAGCTAGGTGACCTTCTCTTCCGCAATTAAAACACGCTTTGATTGTCACAGACATGCTTTGACGGATGTGTCCCTCCCGTCCAGATTTGAAACATACGACCGGGTGGTCGCTTCTTCTTCCTTTGAAACGGGTCTTTGGTCTGTCATTGCCTTTCCATCATTATTGAACCTTCTCTTCTTGAATTTTTTACTTATTATCTTGGCCATGATTACCACCGGTGGTTATCATTCTTGGCATGATAATTTCCCCACGATGGTTATCATTGTTCCGGATGGTCGCTTGCCACCTGCATTTATTATTATTGTGTTGGTTGTTCGTTGCCTTTTGGTTGTGCCGACTCATTATCGCTACTCCAATAATCGAGCCCTATTCACAATATCTCAATATAAACAAAGTTTGTGAGAAATGAGGTATTGACGATATATTGGTTTCAAACCTCTTAGAAACATTTGCGCTATTCGCTCCTCATTATCGACCAAATGGGATGCAAACCGATAACTCAAAGAATTTAGCCTCAGTGTTGTGACACGGCCATATTATTTTGCTCCAACTTGATAAACTCCACCTCCTTCATGTGACGAATACTTTCGGAAAGTACTTGTCGTTGAACTATTCTTGAAACTTCTCCCAAGACATCTTGAGTCGGCCAGTCGATATCGCTTTTACGATTCCCACCAATGATCTGCTTCTTCACGCAACATAAAGGTGGCAAAGGGAACCTTTTGCTCCTCTAACATCCCAAGACAACAAATATCTTGGTGATCTCATAACCACGCCTCCGCCTTTAAGTGGTTCTCGCTTTCCCAAAAAATCTGTGGTCCCAAATTGAATCGCTAATGCGGTGACCGATCATGGATTGCCATTATTTCCACCTATATTTTGAACAGAGTCTCTCTTTACCGATGTTGCATGAATTGCATAAAGCCTCTGAACATCCCATCGTTCATCATCTGATCGGTGTTGTTATTTACCTGAGGATTATTGTCTTCCTGTTGCACATTATCCTGGGTATTGATCGTTGGTGACTCAACGGTCTCATGTGCTTCATTGCTGATCTCAACATTCTCGGATGTCATTTTCAAATACTGCCACAAAACAAGGGTTAATTAACATATCACATATTATCCCTATACTCTAATCGACCAATTAAATACCAAATAAACTTAGGTAGGTCATACTAATGCGAAGGAATTCCCCTCCTCCCTCCTAGTTCTTGTCTCACATCTCACCAGGGGATCATATCCCTAAGCTTTGATACTAATCAGGACGCCCCAAAATAGGTATACATCACCTATTCTCGAGTCGCCAAATACATGGTACAAAATACAAATACAACTTTAAATATACAACATAAGTCGTGAGTTTTAATACAAATATTGTCTTCTAGACAGTATTCAAACTCAAAATAAGTCTTCAATACATTTATTATCACACTATTTCATAGAATAGTGAGGACTACTAATACTATCATCCGGACCGTCACTCCGCTCCCCGACTAGTTCCTCGCCACGCTCTCATTTCCTCAAGAGAACAAAGAAAGAAAAAGGTGAGCTCAACCAGCCCAGTAAGAAATATTATGACTAAGATAATGTAGAATAAATTATCATTAGTCTTTAACAATGTTAAACTGATAAAATATAATAAACATCAAGTTTACCTACAGTAGAACAAACAATCCATTAAAAGAGTCAAGTAGAGAATAAAATCTACTATCTTTTATGATATAAAAAGGTTTTTCATCACTTTTATCGCTGAGACTCAACTTAATAAATAATCCATATCATCCCCCCCGCACTACTACGCAAGGATATTCATTAGTATCACAACCACAAATTATCCATGCATTACGGGCCAAGGATATTCGTGTATTCATCAATGGTCATGATCATGCCAACAACTCGCCCATCAATGCACTACGGGCCAATGAGGACTTTTACCACATCATTTGTAATATTACTACCATGATTATACCGAATAATCCTCGGTCATAATCATACCAAGTCCATCTATGCACTACAGAATGCCATGATGACTTTCAACATAAAATAAACATGAGGATGATGACAATGACATAAGAATTCAATAAAACAAGTTCAAGAATTAATTTATCCAGAACTAATAACGTCCAAATTGTCAACATGATACTTCTTTGTAGAGTAAAATTTAAGAATGCTCGTAAGAATATTTCCATGAAAAGATATCGGATGAAGCGCAAAAATATCAAGGATATTCCACTAATTTCATGGAGTATAGAATTTAAAACTTTAACCAACCGAGTATAATAAAGAATGGAATAACAAAAGAAATCACCGTGCATGCGATGAGATCGCATGATAAAGTTATTCCAATAGAATAATAAATAACGGAACCAAATTCAAAGCGAAATTTGCATCGACGGGATATTCCAATGTAATAATAAATAATGGAACTAGGTCATGCGTAAACGCACGCATAAGAGATATTCCAATGTAATAATAAAGAATGGAATAATGTAAGAATTTCACCATGTATGCGGTACTTGCATGTAACAAGTTATTTCAACATAATAATAAAGAATGGAATAATGTAAGAATTTCACCAAATATAGGGTAGTCCATGATACAAAGTTATTCCAATGTAATAATAAAGAATGGAATAATGTAAGAATTTCACCATGTATGCGGTATTTCAGATGTACAAAAGTTATTCCAACATAATATTAAAGAATGGAATAATGTAAGAATTTCACTAAGTATAAGGTAGTCCACAGATACAAAGTTATTCCAATGTAATAATAAAGAATGGAATAACAAAAGTTCTCTTCATGAATACAAAAGAAATAATACCCTTACCTTAAAAGAAACTCGGATATAGGAGTAGTGAAGTAGCGTAATACTTTTCTTCTTTCTCTCTATAGTTTCTCTCTAGAGTTTCAAAGAATTCGTAAGAAATAATGAAGGAATGAGCTTCTATTTATAGGAGAATGGACCTAATAGTAGCTAATTCATGAACTATCCGTATTGATTTACTTTTTAAACGGACTATCCATATTAATTTACTATGCAAAGATTAATAAAATATTCTAATAAAACAAAATCTTTTAAATAAAATATAATATATTCTATTTATAATCTAATAAAACGAATAACTTTATAAAAGTATTCTATTTTATATAAAAAGATTTTACTATGCAAACACTATGCACTATGCAAAATATAATATTATATATTCTATTTATAGTCTAATAAAACGAATAACTTTATAAAAGTATTCTATTTTATATAAAAAGATTTTACTATGCAAACACTATGCATGCACTATGCAAACACTATGCATGCACTATGCAAACACTATGCATAATAGAATATTATATATTCTATTTATAGTCTAATAAAATGAATAACTTTATAAAAGTATTCTGTTTTATATAAAAAGTTTTCTGTTTTATTACATTTATAATAATAATAAAACAATACTTATCACCTTTATTATAATTCACAATTTTAATCGACCAGGTTGTTCCAAGGAAAGAGAGGGCTTTCCAATAAGGATTTCTCCTATCATGCCGCAATTAGGTGACCAAACCCTCCTCGGCGTAACTTCTAGACATCGTTAATATTACAAATAATAATATTAATAACTTTGTTATCTCAATTATTGATTTAATAATATATAAAATATCGACAATAATTGAATCAAATAACATGAGATACTATGCAATAATTACTGTAGCAATAATTGAACACAACTGAGTGACTTCTCAGGTAAGCATCAATAATCAATACCGTGTGCTACTATGCAACCACACATATTACTGTACTTTTACTACCGAGTAGTTCAACAGTTTTAACGGTAAAACTTCTGCCGTTATTTTCATAAAATATTTTTGTCGTTTTCTCAATCCGAGAAGAATTCTATTGTGGGGTCCACCAATGATTGTGCCATTATACGAATATTTCCTGTTAAAATGAATATTCCCCGACCAATCGAATATTATATAACAACTTGCGTACTTTGCAAAATTTATTAATATTACCCACAACTATAACATTATATCAAATTCATTCCATAATATTCAAAAATAACATTCATAGAAAAATCATCTTTATTCATAAAAGTTGGGGTCTTACAAGCAGCACCAGCACCAGCAACAAATTCTAGGGGAGGAGAACGACCGCCAGTTAGATGGTACGGATGCGGAGAGGAGGGACACATAAGTCCAAACTGTTCACAGCCTTCCAAGGTGTGTTTCAGTTGTGGAAAAGACAGTCATATAGCCCGATTTTGTCAGTTAGAGAAGTCAATTTCAACTAGGACGGTGGCACAAAAGGCGACTACGGATAAAATAAAGTCGGTGGTTTAAGGGAAAGCGTTTATCGTGACTGGCTAAAATGCGAGAAACCCGAACGAGGTAATCACGGTTAAGCTAATCTTAAACTCTTGTGAAGTTTATACCTTACTAGATACCGGTTCTACCCATTCTTTTATCTCTCCTGCTTGTGCTCAATGTTTGAACTTGACTCCGGAGAAATTAGACTTTGACTTATCTGTTGAGACTCCATTAGGAGAAACTTTCATTACATCCACTGTTTATAAATCTTGCTTGATTCAAGTTGGCACCATCACATTACCTGTTGATCTTATCTCTTTAAAGATACTTGCATTTGATGTGATTTTAGGGATTGATTGGTTAACTACTCATCATGCCAAAATCGATTATTTTTGTAAGGTTGTTAGTTTTCATATTCCTAACCAACCTGTTATGCAAATTCAAGCAATCAAACCACTAAAGTCAATCACTGTCATATCAAGCCATAAAGCCATTCGTTTATTAAAAAAAGGATGTCAAGATTTCTTAGCCCATGTTATGGACTTGAACAAAAACATGTCAGATTTGAATAATATTTATGTTTTTAGTGAATTTCCTGACGTATTTCCTAAAGAACTTCCCGGTCTACCCTCAGAACGTGAAGTTGAATTCTTTATTGACCTTGAACCTGGTACAAAACCCATTTCTAAAACCCCATATCGAATGGCTCATATTGAACTTCAGGAGTTAAAGGTCCAACTACAAGAGTTGTTGGACATCAGTTTCATTCTTTCTAGTACATCTCTTTGGGGTGCTCTTGTTTTTATTCGTAAAGAAGAAAGACGGGAGTATTAGACTCTATATTGAATACCGGGAATTGAACCATGTCATCATCAAGAATAGGTATCCCCTACCTCGCATTGATGACCTGTTCGACTAGTTGCAAGGAGCATAATTCTTTTCAAAAATCGATCTTCGTTTTGGATATCATCAGCTGAAGATTAAAACTGAGGATATTCTGAAGATTGCCTTCAGAACTCGGTACGGGCATTATGAATTCTTAGTCATGTCTTTTGGATTGACTAATGCTCCTGCTGTTTTTATGGATATAATGAACCGCGTGTTCAAGGAATATTTGGATCAGTTCGTTGTTGTCTTTATTGATGACATCCTCATTTATTCTAAAAGCCGTGAAGATCATGAGCACCATTTGAAGCTGGTACTTCAAAGGCTTCGTGACAACAAGCTATATGCCAAGATGAAGAAATGCGAGTTCTGGCTTAAGGAAGTAGCATTCCTTGGGCACGTGGTGTCAAAACATGGAGTATCTGTTGACACGACGAAGATTAAAGCAATACAAAGTTGGTAGCAACCAAAATACGTAGCTTTCTGGGCTTAGCTGGTTATTATCGGAGATTCGTGGAAGGATTTTCTTGAATCGCTACTCTGTTAACTCAGCTGACTCGGAAAGATACAAAATTCGTATGGAGTGAGGAATGCGAGAATAGTTTCCAAGAGCTCAAGAGGAGACTCATTTCGGCCCCTGTTTTGACAATACCATCTGGTCCGGATGGATTTGTTATCTACAGCGATGCTTCAGGCAAAGGGTTAGGATGTGTTCTCATGCAATATGTGAAAGTCATAGCCTATGCCTCGCGACAACTTAAAGAATATGAGAGGAATTATCCTACTCATGATCTGGAGTTGGCAACAGTCGTTTTTGCGTTGAAAATCTAGAGACACTACCTGTATGGGGAGAAAGTGGAGATTTATACGGATCATAAAAGCCTCAAATATTTCTTCTCCCAAAAGGAACTCAACATGCGGCAACGACGTTGGCTCGAGCTGTTGAAAGATTATGACCATGACATTCAATATCATCCCGGAAAAGCAAACGTGGTAGCTAATGCATTGAGTAGAAGATTATATGCGGGTACGAGTGCGATGTTGTTAATATAAAAACCCATTTTGTACGACTTACAAAGGATGGAGATAGAGTTAAAGGCTCCAAGTACCCACGTGATGATATCAAACATACGAGTAGAAACGCACTTTAATCGATAAAGTTAAAGTCGCTTTCGCCACGCACCCAGAAATGATGTGTATGAAGAAAAAAGTACAAGAAGGTGTTATTCCAGAAGCAAGAATCGATGAAGAAGGAATACTTCGAGTCAACTCCAGACTTTTGCATTCCTAACGATTCTGACTTGAAGCATAGAATCATGATGGAGGCACACAACATACCGTTTGCAATCCATCCTGGGAGTACCAAAATGTATCACGATCTTCGACATACATTTTGGTGGAGCAATATGAAGAGAGATCACGGAGTTTATCTCTAGGTGTTTAACTTGTCAACATGTAAAGGCGGAGCATCAAGTGCCAAAAGGCCCATTGCAACCACTTGAGATTCCAAAATGGAAGTGGGAACACATTACCATGGATTTCGTTATTGGTCTTCCTAAGGTTTCTCAAGGCATAAATGCGATATGGGTTATTGTTGATAGATTAACCAAGTCTACTCATTTCTTACCGATACGAGAGACTTATTCCCTTGAACGTCTTGCTCATATATAAGTGAATGAGGTTGTGAGATTGCATGGCATGCCAGTATCCATAGTTTCGGATCGTTACCCAAGATTCAATTCACGATTTTGGGTTAGCTTGCAGAAAGCTATGGGAACGGATTTACGATTCAGTTCGGCATACCATCCTCAAACAGACGGGTAATCAGAAAGGACTATTCAAACTCTTGAAGATCTATTAAGATTCTATGTCCTCGATTTCAAAGGAAGTTGGGATAAGTACTTGCCATTGGTGGGATTCTCCTACAACAACAGTTATCAAGCAAGTATAGGCATGGCTCCATTTGAGGCGTTGTATGGATGAAAGTGTAGTTCTCCAGTATGCTGGGATGAGGTGGGTGAAGCAACATTGTTGGGACCAGAATTGGTACGCATGACTACAGAAAAGATCCAAACGATTCGATAACGTATACAGACGACACAGGATCGACAAAAGAGTTATGCGGATCTTCATTGAAAGGACGTGGAATTTAATATTGGGGATTATGTATTGTTACATATTGCTCCATGGAAGGGAGTTACAAGATTCAAAAAGAGAGGAAAGCTAAATCCAAGATTTGTTGGTCCATTTGAGATTCTTGACCGAATAGGAAATGTGGCCTATAGACTCGCATTACCCCCGAGCTTGTCTCGTGTTCATAATTTTTTTTTTCACATATCTATGCTTCGTAAATATGTGAAAGACCCAAACCACATTATTGCGTTAGAACCAGACGAGATATATAGCCGAAGAGTTAACGTACGAAGAGGTACCTATTAAAATCTTGGATAGAAAAGAGCATGTCCTATGCACAAAGGTTATGCCACAAGTCAAGGTTTTGTTGAGGAACCATGCTATTGACGAAATGACTTAGGAGTTGAAATCATAAATGAAAGCGAGGTATCCTCACCTTTTCGAAACACCAGGTACGTACGTCAATTTCGTCGACGAAATTTCATACGGAGGGGAGGTTGTAAGACTCCAACTTTTTATAAATAAAATTAAATTTTCTCTATTCATTATCTTGAAATAAAAGGAGTTAATTTGATATAATGCTTTGGTTATGGGTGAAATATGCAAATTTTGCAAAATAAGCAAGTGGTTATAAAATATTCATTGTTGTTGGGGAATATTCGTTTGGTCGTGGAATATTCTTGCTGTAGGGGAATATTCGTACGACGGCGCAGCTATTTGTGGGCCCCATAACAAAAAAAGGTCGGATGAAGAAAATGACAAGTTAGAGTTTTTACCGTTAACACTGTTGGAATACCCGGTGGTTAAAGTACAATAATACGCATAGTTGCACAGTAGCACACGGTATTGCACAGTATTGTTGGATTATTGATTCTTACGTAAGAAGGCACTACTCAATAATTTTTACAGTAATTACTATTCAATATTTTATTTTATTGATTCAATAATTGCTACGTTGATATTTTATATTATTATTATTATTGTTTCAATAATTATCACTGCACAGTATTTCCATTATCAGATCAATAATTCATATTATTTGAAAAATATTATTAGATAGCATTATTGACAATGTCTAAGGAAGTTCTATCTAAGGAAAGGGGTTTGGTCATCTAATTGCGCGCTAGTAAGGAGAAATCCTTATCGGAAAGCCCCCTCTTTCCTGAGAACAACTTGGTTGTCAGTATTGTGATTATGTAATATTATTTGTGAATAATTAATTATTGATTTATATGATAAGAAAATATTTATTTTTATGTGGATATAAATGAAGAAATTAATGCCGAGGTATTTTATCAGTATTTTGTTAGAAGGGAGGAATTAAAAATCGTCCGAGAATTTAGCAGGAACTAGCTGGGGTATGGAGTGATGGTTCAAGATAGTTGTTTTAGCAGTTCTCTCTATTTTATAAAATAGTGCATCGATAATTGTAATGAGGACTTTATGTGAATGTGGATATTGTCTAGAAGACAATATTGGTATTGAAACTCACAGTTTATATGTTGTCGTATTTTGCACGATAACTGTATTAATGAAGTTGTAGTTATTTTTGTATCATGTATTTGGCGACTCAGAATGGGTGATGTATTCCTATTTTGGGGACGTCACATGTTTAGTCAACGTATTGTTGGGAGACCACAGACAGGCAAATAGTGAGTTGGTCAGTGAATGCATAATGCACAAATTAACAAATTTGAAGAAAATATACACACCAGCAGATATTGTGGAGGACATGATGACAGAATATAATGTGTCTATCTCTTACCAAAAAGCATGGAGATCAAATGAGAAAGCGTTGGAAAAGGTGAGAGAAAATCCACACGAGTACTCACTGATCCCATCATGGTTGCACATGCTGAAGAAAACAAATCCAGGTAACACTTTTAAATAATTTATTGGTTTTTCATAATTAGTTGGTTACCCAAGTCAACTGACTTGTTTACCTTAGTATACAGGTTTAGTTATTAAGTGTACTGTACAATCAACTTATGTTAAGTTAAAATTTTGTGTATCATAAATATCTACAGAAAAGATTACAGATTAATGACATTCTGGACACCATATGCACCGTATTGGAAACATTAATAATATGGTAATTAGTTGGATACCATTAACCATATAAATGGTTACCAATTACTACAAGTTTGGATACTGTATGCTACTTGAAATTATAATAATATTGCTAAAATTTCAAATCAGGTTCCGTCACAGCTCTTGAGTTGGAAACAAATAGTCGTTTCAAGTATTTATTCTTTGCCATTGGAGCATCCATTCAAGCATGGCATCATTGCTTTCCAATCATTGTAATCGATGGAACGTTTATACAATTAACTTACGGGGGGACACTACTGATAGCAAGCACACATGATGCAAATAGAAACATTGTTCCGATTGCTTTTGCAGTGGTTTGACAGCGGAAATGAATTATCTTGGAGATGGTTTTTCGTAAATTTGAGAATTGCTTGTGGAGTTAGGGAAGGCCAATGCATTGTTTCAGATAGACATGAAGCCATTATACAGGGACTGCAATTTATGTTTCCGGATGTCATGCATGGTTCGTGTACATACCATGTACTAAAAAATATAAAAAATAGTTTCAAAAAGAGAGGAGAAGAACTCAAACAGGCATACAACGGGGCTTGTAGAGCATACACTATTGAAAAATTCAATAAGCACATGGCTGAACTCGATGCGATTGATCCTCGAATAAGGACATATTTTGAGGAAGAGGTCAAGTTGGAGAAGTGCACAAGTCTCCATGGGATTGTAAGCAGGTACTCAACAATGACTTCAAACACCTCCGAATCTATTAATAATGCAATCAAGTTGATCAGGGATCTTCCAGTTGCGTCAATGATTGAATGCCTACGTTGTCTGGTTCAAAGATGGTATTTCACAAACAAACAAGAAGCTATATCAATATTAACAACACTTTCCTGAATAGCTGAGGAGAGGTTGCAATCTAATATCATTAAATCAAAGAAACTTAAGGTAACTAATACAAATTTTAAATTATTACATCATAAGTTGCATTTACATTTTATGGAAACCTATTTGTTCACTATTCACTACAAAAAAATAGGTCATTGGCGATGGCATCATTAATGACAACAAAGATCCCCTGCCGCTAATAACCTTATTCTCGACGCATAGATAGTCATTAATGAGTCCTGTCAAGAATGACCCTTCCCGCCTAGATTTGGTGGGAATTTTTTGGCGCGGTGGGAAAAGGACATAGGCGACGGCATGTGTCGCTTGTGAGATCTGAGTGCCGTCGAGAATGGGTTTTTATTTACTTTCGGTAACTTAGATTTTTTTTCATTTCTGCTGTTCATTTTCTCCTTCTCCTTCCTCGCGCCGTCACCGACTGCTCTTTCCCATCGCCCACTGGTGCTCTCTTGCCGTCGCCATCTCTCGACTGAGCATGGTAATGTCTTCCCAATTTCAATTTTCCCCCAAATATAACCTAATAATCCCTTCCTCTACAATTTCACTCTATTTTCCCCAAATATCAATTGCATTGCAGTGTATTACTATTTCAAATGTTTGCTAGTTTACATGAAAATTTTAAGTCAGAATATTACAGTGTACAAGACCTTATTGCAATTTCAAATGTTTGCAAGTTTAATTTACATGAAAATTATATTGCAGTGTATGTATATATATTGTAGTGTATAAATTGCTCAAACTCCATTGCATCTCGACAGTTTTTCTTTCAGTCTTATGATATGCTATTTGTTTGATTTTCACTTTGAGTCCATTATTTAATTTTCTTAATTCCATTACAGCTGCTTTCATGATTGCTTATGTTATGTTAGGATAAACAGCATAATGGGGGAAGTGGAATTTTTATATGCAAACTTGAGGCCATAGAGAATAAGATATAGTATTATTTAAGTAACTAACCCACCCCCTACTTTATCATTACTTATTTAAGATTTATTAAAAGTATTTTTTTCAATATTTATTCTTAAATATAGTTAGTGTTTAAGTTAGTGGTGGTGACATGGTATTGAAATTATATTATTATATTAAAGGATATTATGTCATTTTGTTAAACACATGATGCTATTTCAGTTAAACACATCATGATGCTAAACGCATGATGCTATTTCAGTCTTACGATATGCTATTTGTTTAATATTACTAATCATAGATGTGCAATCTTTGTAATATTTTTTCTTTCCATTTTAGGTTTGTGTGGCTATTTTGTTCTTGCTTTTGTTAATGTGACTTGTGAGAATCATGCGAGTTAATGACTGAACTGTGGTTATTATTATTTTTAATAAATTGGTCAATATCTTAATTTTACCAACAAAAAAGAGTTTCATATGCCTCATTTTTCATAATTTTTTATTGTATTAATAGTACTACAAAGTGATATTGTTCTCAAGTTTGTCATGCCATTATCATTAGCATTCCACCACTCCTAAATTGACAATTTATTAATTTTAAAAAATAAATAAATATACATTTTTAAAAAAGATTACTATCTTAGAAATTATATTATAAAGATATAAATTGTTGTTGTGGGGTGGGGTGGGGTGGGGTGTGGGTGAGTTTTAAAAAAGTTTAATAATAGTTTATGACCTGATAAAAAGCTAGTATTCTTTTTGTTATACAAAAATAATCCTTACTTTGACACGTGCATATTTTCATATAGTTTAGGAAGCTTAGAAACCCGTTTGAGATTCACTTAGTAGGAGTGAATCTCAAATAGTCCCCTGCTTTTGGGACCGTTCTTGTATGTTTCGATCTCACTTAGGTCGGTGTTAACGACTTGAGCACGTCTTTATATTTTTAGAATTTTCTGTTAGTATATATCTCTTGACGTTCTTTGGGTGCATATTTACACTACGATGTGTTAGTCTATTTCGTGTACCTGAAGACCATGGGAGAGTCTTCTTAAAATTTTTGAAAAATTTAAAGATGTGTTCAAGTTGTTGGCATCAGTGAGGCAACACATCCGAGAATGGGATAGAAGCCTGACCCGTTAGAGTGGGAGATGAGGTTAGGAAACTCATAAGCTTGCATAAACATTAACTTGGAGACTTGATTGTGTTTGTCTAACTTTCTAGATATATAGCAGACAGTTGTCCAAGATGTCTGTTGATCGAAGTTGGATGGAACGTAGGGTAGCCATTTATAAGAGTGGGCTTAGCTCTGAAAATACCGTAGTGGGGTTGAACAGTTTCTCAATTTCGCGTTTGAGCAAAGTCAATGGCGATGAGATTAGATGTCCTTGTAAGAGGTGTGTGAATGAAGTGTGGAAGGAAAGGAGTGATGTCATGTGTGACTTATTTGCGTATGGGTTCAAAAAGGGTTATACGACATGGATCTATCATGGGGAAACCTGGTTGGATGAATTTGAATCAGAACCGGAATCTAGAGGTGATGAAACCTTTGATTGTATTTAACATGATAGTCGAAGTCACCGGTTCATACTTCCAAAGGAATACGAGATAGGGGATGACAAGAAGGCGTCGAACAAGAGCCGAATGATGTGGCTAAGGGTTTCTATGAGTTATTGCATGAAGCAAATGACGCCATCGTATGACCCAAGCACGAAAAAGCACACCGCCTTATCTGCCGTGACTAAGTTTTTACACTTCAAGAACGAGCATGACTGTAACGAGAGAGGTTTTAATGAACTGTTAAGCATTGTGAAGGAGTGCTTACCTGCATGCAATAAGTTACCGGAGTCGTACTATGATGTGAAGAAAATGGTCAAAAGGCTCAATCTAGGGTATGAGAAGATTGATGCTTGTGAGAATGATTGTATGTTGTATTACGGTGATGTCAATAAAGATAAGAGGTCATGTGATATTTGTGGTACAAGTAGATACCGTGAACAACACAAGAAAAAGGGAAAAGAAGTGCTGAGAAAGATCTTACGTTACTTTCCCATTGCCCCGAGGCTTTAGCGGTTGTTCATGTCAACACATACTGCCGAGGATATGAGGTGGAACTCTACACGGGACATAGTCGAAGGTCAGCTGACGCACCCGGCAGATGGGCTTGAGTGGAAAAATTTTGATAAAAAGCACCCTTCATTTGCTGAAGAGGTTCGCAATGTTAGGCTTGGACTTGCTACGTATGGGTTTAATCCATTTAACGGGCCTTACACAAAGCCCTACTCAACTTGGCCGGTGATTATTGTGGTGTATAACCTCCCGCCTTCGATGTGCATGAAAGATCCCTACATGTTAATGCCTTTACTGATTCCGGGTGATAAGAGTCCGAGTAAAGACATCAATGTATACCTCAGGCCGTTAGTTGATGAGTTGAAGATGTTGTGGGAAAAAGGGGTTCAAACTTATGATGTATCTCTTAAGCAGAACTTTGACATGAGGGCGATTTTGTCGTGGACAATAAATGACTTCCGGCATTAGAATGATCGGTGGATGGTCGACTCACGGGGCTTGTCATGTCCCCGTGTGCATGGGGTCGATTAAAGTCATGCAACTCAAACATGGGGGAAATTGAGTTTCTTTGCAACATCCGCATAGCTTTTGCCGATTAAACATCATTATCGACGGATGAGTAGACAATTCAATCAAAAAATAGAGAAACGTCAAGTACCTGGCCGTCTTTCTGGGTCAGCAGTGTTGAGTTGGATTAGTCATTTGAAGTTTCCACCTCCAGGGAAGAATCACAGATTAGAGCGAGCTTATGGTTATTGTGCTCAAATATAGTATTTACGAATGTTTAATAATATAGTTGTATGTGTATGTTATCCTCTTTTAGTTGTATGCAAATGTAATAATATTTTTTTTATGATTTGACACATATACATATGGCGCGCACACCACATGGTGATCGTGGTGGGCGTGCAGGGTGTGGGGGCCGTGGCGATTCTACACGTGATGATCAGGCCGGATCATCAGGTATAATTACATATTTTATTGGGATACATCTTATTATTTTTTATTTTATATTGTATTGACATTATATTCGTTTATATAAATATTGATGTATTTCACTACATAGGTGATCGACGTAGGCCTCCACGGGGACTAGCACGTGGCTTGTTAGGGAATCCCCCCCAGGCGCCGCTTATATGTCGTGTTGGGACTCATAGGTAATTAATTTCATAATCCTATATAGTATTACTATAACATAAGTATTAATTTCAATTGTAGTATCCTTGACGCCACGCCAAGGAACACATTGCTTGGGATCGTTCGCAACCGATTCTCAAGCCCATGGATGAGGTGGGCGAATGTGGATGACCGCACACGACAACTGATTATTGATGAGTTTAGGGTAGGATGTAAATCATTCATATGCTACTTTTATATTCCATTTAAATATACTGTTACCTCTTTGATTTATGTTGTCTACTAAGCTTCTTAATGTGTAATGTACAGAGATATTATCGTTTTGAGGACGGGTAGGAAGCCCATGGCATGACTGTTCTGCACAGATACCTAGAGATGAATTGGCACAAGTGGGTCTACGACTGGAAGAAGAAGGCCAAGACGAAGATGGCTGATGGACAGACACTTAAGGATGTCTGACCAGATTTTATATCTGCTGCAGTGTGGGACCAGATGTGCAGTATTTGGGATGGCGAGGCCTTCAAGAAGATGTCGGCACATCGTTTAGCTGCCCGACAGCAGAGTCGCTCCCCACACCGTGACTGGGTCTCGGGCCGACGACCTGCACTGGAGAGACTCGAGGTGAGTTTAAAGCATGTACCCTCCCGCTTACACCCTAGTCCCTGCTGCGAGATCTCGATGACGCCCACCCACTGGAGGTAGTGGTGCGAGTGGATCGGGTGCCGGCCCTTCATTATCCGATGACTTCTTTCGGCGGATCATAGAGGGGTGCATGGCGAGCGATGTTGTGTAGTCAGGCGCACCATCATGCGAGCGGATCTACCAGCTGGCTCAGGAGGTTGTCCACGGCTCTATAGATCCTACAACCGCCATTGACGACCTCATGGGTGTAGTACGGGAGGAGGCCATCCGCGTTTGTACAGTTGTCTTGGCCAACAGCTTCCCACCACATATTTGACAGGTAAAAACAATTAAATTCTGTATTTCTTTATTTAATTTATGTAATTTATAATTGTAATTTGTAATTGTATTTCTATGACACGTAAACACACACATAGCACCGCATAGGTATTAGACACGTGTTAGAACTTACGGGACTCGATTTCGACATACGGAATCCAAGTTATCGTCTAGTTTGCAAAACTAGCCAACACTTAGGCAAAAAGCCGAAAAACAGCCCAAAATCCGTATCGGACGTCCGAATTCCACGCAAACACACACATAGCACCGCGTAGGTATTAAACACGTGTTAGAACTTACGGGACTCGATTCCGACATACGGAATCCGAGTTATCGTCCAGTTTGCAAAACTCGCCAACACTTAGGCAAAAAGTTGAAAATAGCCCTAAACCCGCATCGGTCGTCCGAATGCCACGCAAACATACACATAGCACCGCGTAGGTATTAAACACGTGTTAGAACTTACGGGACTCAATTCCGACATACGGAATCCGAGTTATCGTCCAGTTTGCAAAACTCCCCAACACTTAGGCAAAAAGCCAAAAATAGTTCAAAACCCGCATCGGACGTCCGAATGCCACGCAAACACACACATAGCACCGCGTAGGTATTAAACACGTGTTAGAACTTACGGGACTCGATTCCAACATACGAAATCCGAGTTATCGTCTAGTTTGCAAAACTCGCCAACACTTAGGCAAAAAAAGTCAAAACCCTAAACCCGATCGGCAAATCCAATCAATGCCACGAAAACACACACATAGTATCGCGTAGGTATTAGACACGTGTTAGAACTTACGGGACTCAATTTCGAGATACGAAATCCGAGTTATCGTCCAGTTTGCAAAACTCGCCAACACTTAAGCAAAAAGGCAAAAAAATGTTTTAAAACCCGACGGTATTCCGAATGCCACACAAGCACACACATAGCACCTCGTAGGTATTAGACACGTGTTAGAACTTACGGGACTCGATTCCGACATACGAAATCCGAGTTATTGTTCAGTTTGCAAAACTCGCCAACACTTAGGCAAAAAACCGAAAAATAGACCAAAACCCGCATCGGTCGTTCAAATGCCACGCAAACACACACATAACATCGCGTAGGTATTAGACACGTGTTAGAACTTTATGGGACTCAATTCTGACATACAGAATTCGAGTTATCGTCTAGTTTGCAAAACTCGCCAACACTTAAGCAAAAAGGCGAAAAACAGCCCAAAATCCGTATCGACCGTCTGAATGCCACGCAAAGACACACATAGCACCTCGTAGGTATTAGACACGTGTTAGAACTTACGGGACTCGATTCCGACATACAGAATCCGAGTTATCGTCCAGTTTGCAAAACTCGCCAACACTTAGGCAAAAAGCCGAAAAATAGCCCTAAACCCGCATCGGCCGTCCGAATGCCATGCAAACATACACATAGCACCGCGTAGGTATTAGACACTTGTTAGAACTTATGGGACTCAATTCCGACATACGAAATCCGAGTTATCGTCCAGTTTGCAAAACTAGCCAACACTAAGGCAAAAAGCCAAAAAATAGCCCAAAACCCGCATCAGACGTCCGAATGCCACGCAAACACACACATAGCACCGCGTAGATATTAAACACGTGATAGAACTTACAGGACTCGATTCCGACATACGGAATCCGAGTTATCATCCAGTTTGCAAAACTCGCCAACACTTAGGCAAAAAGCCAAAAAACAGCCCAAAACCCGCATCGGACGTCCGAATGCCACGCAAACACACACATAGCACCGCGTAGGTATTAAACACGTGTTAGAACTTACGGGACTCAATTCCAACATACGGAATCCGAGTTATCGTCTAGTTTGCAAAACTCGCCAACACTTAGGCAAAAAGCCGAAAAACAACCCTAAACCCGCATCGGCCGTCCGAATGCCACGCAAACACACACATAGCACCGCGTAGGTATTAGACACGTGTTAGAACTTACGGGACTCAATTCCGACATACAAAATCTGAAACACTTGACGAACACAAACAAAACTAATTTAAATATGCTTTATTTTCGAATTCGTTATTAATATTTTATTATTAATTGTATGGTCTTGTTGATGAGACTTCGGCGGGTGTAGGCTGTGGCACAGGCGATGCTCGTGGTGGAGATGGTGATGACCGCCGTGCTGATGCTGTTGAGACTATTGAGGGTGGGACCAGCAGTCAGACCGGCGGTGGGTCCGTAGGTGGGACCAACGGTGGGATCGGCAATGGGACTGGCGGCGATGGTGATACCGACATTCCTGATCTTGGGTTGTAGTACCCATTATGTTTATATTTTGACTTTCATATATGTATATTTATACAGCTTTTGAGTTGTACAGACTAGAGTTTAGATTACATTTTGTATTTTCATTGTACGACTTTTATTTATAAGTCATTACGTTGTTTACATATTTGATGGTTGATATAGCAAAAGCTATTATTGTTATTGATATGCGTTCGTGAAGAATTCTTTATAATTTTTCTTTAGTTTATAACATATATAATTATGTATATGTAAATGAACAGGGGTATTTTGCAATTTAAATTTTTTTTTTTTATTAAAAACTCATTGGCGGCGACGGAGATAAGGGTCATCATGGCGTGATGTCATTTTGCAAGAATGATCGCTTTTTTTTTTTTTGGAAAAAATATTATTGACGGTGTATTAAATACCGCCAACACCGCGGCAAGAATGTGTCATAGGTGACGGTGGTAAAATTGGCGATGACCCCGTCGGCAATGACACTCTTGCCGACGGCGAGCGATGGGAGGTAGGGGAGACGACCCATACGACGACGGGGAGGGCGACGGACAGTGCCGTCGCCAATGACATCATTGGCAACGGCTAGAGAGTCATTGGCGACGGCACTGGCCGTCGACAATGAGCTATTTTTTTGTAGTGATTGATTACACAATATGCTGATAATTTTAACAACATTAAATATAACTGCCATTATTTTGATGTAAACAAACTAAATATTTATGCATACTAACGACGCACTAAATTTGTGTTGTAGGTTGAGACATCAAACTTAGTGATTTTTACTATTTACGATGTCACTAAACAATATATTGTGGACATCGAACAAAGGACATGCACATGCCATAAATTTTAGTACCATAAGATGCCTTGTCCACATGTTGTTGTTGTTGTTATCAGCAAACGGAATTTGAGCTGTTATGATTTTTGCTCAAAAAATTACTCTAAAATAACTTTGGTCGACACATATTCAGCCTCCATCCTGTCGTTAGATGACAAAGAGAACTGAGATGTACCAGAAGAAGTAAGAAACATATGTGTAAAACCACCGAACACAAAAAGACCAGCGGGAAGACCAAAGATAGGGAGGTACAAGTACGAATCTGAAAACAAAATTCAAAACAAATGCAGCAGGTGCTAAGAAAAAGGGCACAACAGGAAAACATGTAATAATCCACCGGTTTTAAGACCAAAAAAGGTATGATAGTACATAAACATAAAGAGTTTAAATACATTAATTTATAATTGTTTACTATGAGTAACCATTAACCACATGGTTGGTAACATTTTTGATGGTGTACAGTAACTAAAATTATTATTAATTAATATTTTGATTTCTAATTCCATCATGAGTTGTCAATATAAAGCAAACATATACATTGAATAATTGGTAACTGTTCTAAAATATTTTTATGTAAATTTGGTTATCATCTAAAAATAAAATGGTTAGCCCTATATACATATTTAGTTACCAACTGGACAATTTCCAAATAACTTTTATAACTGTGTAATTTAAAAGTATCCATCAGCTAGATAAATGGGAACCCTCACATGTACATTAAGCACTTGATAACTGTTCTAATATAAGTTATAAATAATTTGGTTACAGACAAAAACTAAAATGGTTACCCTTATATGCAGGTTTGGATACCAACTGCACATCTCAAACTAACTTTATTTTAATATGAGATTATAATTGACCATTATATATATGAATGAGAACTCTTAATTGGAATTTCTTATTCCATCATGATGATAGGCTATAAATAAAACATATACATTTAACATTTTATAACATTCCTGATACAAACTTATAATTATTTGGTTACTAACAAAAATAAAAATGGTTACCATATATGTAGGTTTGGATACCAACCTAACATTTCAACTTAAATAGCTGATATATACTGTTCTGAACTAATTTTATGTCAATTTGCTTACTCATAAAAAATAAAATGGTTAGCTCTATATGCAGAACAAGTCTTGATGGTAACCAAAACAGAAACATCATGTAATGAAACCCAGTTTAGGCAATCATGTATAATAAACAATTACATATTAACCAGAATAAAAAATAAAATTAACCAAAATCCCTAATTGATGGCACAATAATAGTAGTCAAAAGCCATAACATAATAGTAACCAAAATATAATAAATAAGTAACCAAATAGTTATATAACAGTAACTAAAACAGGTTTTAATGGTAACCAAAACATAAACAACCTATATATCCAATCCAGTTTAGGCAACCCATGTATACTTTCATATGTACATTTAACACTTGATATATGTCCTGATACAAGCTTGTAACTATCTGGTTACTACCAAAAAATAAAATGGTTACCTTTTTATAAATGTTTGGTTACCAACTGCACATTTCACAACAATGTATCAAACACAACTTAGAAGAAACAGATACGAACCAACAAATAATATCACTTTCATTACTGGTAATATAATCAAATATGTAATCCCATCTACATAAGCTCCAATAAACATCACAAACTCAAAAACCATAAAAAAAATGTTGTGTATATCAAAAAAAAAAAACAAAATATAAAACACAATTCATAAGGACAAGACAGCGAGAACCGAACTAATCAAAATCTGGAACAAATCTTCCTGGAAATTCTCTATCAGTCTCATATCCCTCTAACTGTTTGTTCCTTTCATGCATGTAGAGGTTTGTGCACAATTTCTTTCGATACTGCACAATGGGGAATGGAATAGGAATTTTAGCAAACTTCTGGTGAATGACATGCTCAACAAAACAAATTGTGAACATCCCATAATCACTGTACAAACAGACAAAAGATAACAAAAATCAAAACTAAAATCAACCTATATGTAATAATTAAATAAATGTAAACAATGTAAACCTTACCCCTCAACTTGTTCAGGAACCGCCTCTGCAAATTTCAATTCAATTATATCATCTTCATCCTTGTTGCGATACGGTTCACTGCTAAAGTCAATGTCAGACCTATCCCTCCAAAAACCATTCTTGTGCAGTATTGTGGGTAGAATGAAGATATATGGCTCACAAATATCCATAATTTTTGTTTGCATGCTTTTTCTGTTTGGTTGCAGAGAATTGTAAACTGTTAGACATCTACGATGCACATCAAATGTCAGCAAAAACTAGTGATCCGGTGATGACATGTGAATGGGGAACAACACGTAGTAAACATTTCTCCATGGTGTGTTAACATCCATGAACAACCCATGGATGTATTCGAAAACATCACCCTCCTCAAACAGAATATTCTTATCCGCATTTTTACTTGTATATTCCTCAAAAAGAGTAGTCATCTTGCCATGAAACCAACAATCTGTGGTCGTTGCCCTTATATGAACACTTTCGGAATGTTTGGCCAATTTACGAAAATAATATAACGCAACATTGATGTGCTGAATAAAAAAAACATAAGATATTAACAGTTGCTGAAAAATGTAAGTCTGTAACTAATTTAACCAACATTGTTAACACTAGTTACTGAACCAACTAAATAATGTAACCATAACTAGAAAAACACAATTTGAAAAAAAAGAATTCACATCATCGTCTAACCACTGTCCAGGAGTCTTTAATTTATAGAACCACATTTTTGATGATATTGGGACAGACCCAAATACAAAAGCAGGTTCAATTTTGTCGTTCTTTCCAGGGAATTTGTCGGTCCTTCAATATAAAAGCATATTAGTATACACGCTAACATTAACAATTATCGTATTAGTATACACACTACCCAAAATTAGACTTGAACAGTTAATAATTAACAATCTAATCAACAACTGAATTGTAAACAATTACCTAGTAACCAAAAAATATTAATACAATAACCATAATCAAATAGTAACTAATACATAACAAAACAGTAACCAAAACATAAAATAATAGTAACCATGCTATAATTTAATAGTAACCAAAACAGAAACATCATGTAATCAACCATAATTTAAGCAACGTGAATGTACTAAATAAATACTTATTAATCAAATATAATATAAAGTAACAAACACTTTACTTCAATGGAGCATTAACATAAACCAAATATAACATAATAGTAACCAAAATATACTATACTAGTAACCAAAAATACTATAGTAGTAACCAAAACCTAATATGACAGTAACCAGAATATAATATGACAGCAAATCAAACAAAAATATAATGTAATCAAGGCCAATTTAACAAACATGTGTATACCTAACAATTACATAGTAACCACCATATAATATTATAGTAACCAAAATCCCATTTTGAGATCACAAAAATGGTATCCAAATCATAATATAACAGTAACCATAACATGATAAAATAGTAACCAGAACATAATATAATAGTAACCATAACATTTATTTAATATTAACCATATGTTTCTACAGGAAAATAAATTTATTTGTTTCATAAAAAACTATAGCATTGTTAAACAACAAAAAACAAACATTTTCCTGTTGTTTAGTCCAATTTTAAACCATTGTTCAAACAATGCCTCTTCGTATTTTGACGGCATAGCCATGCATACTTTGGGGAATGCAGAAAGACCTGCAAGTATTTGACTATCACCCACGGCGGTAGACGATGAACCAGCCGATCCAAACTTTGTTGTATATGGAGACCGCAAAACGACACTCTTTGCATGTTCACGAATAGGTCTACCACCGACTTTATGGACGCTTTTCTCCAACTCATCACACTGAACTATGTCCTGTGTGGTCAGAACCATCTGATCAAGTGCATACTTGTTTTCTGCCTCACATTTATTCTCCTTTTTCAATTGACAGAAAAGGTAACAGATACGATTAGATTTTCAACATAAACACATGCAGTTAACTAATATATGCAATAACAAACTGACTGAACAATAACCGACAAACTAAAATGAACATATTATAATAGTAACTAAAAAAATTAATTAGTAACCAAATCATAATATAATAGTAACCAACACACATTGTAATAGTAACCAACCCACCGTATAATAGTAACCATACCATATATAATTGTAACCAAATCACAATATAACACTAACCAAAACCTAGAGAGCATGTAAAAAAAAGATGGCATGTCATTATAACACTAACCTCAGCAGCAACATACACAACAATCTCTTTCCCAGTACATTGGATTAATATGTCAAAAGATGGCATGTCATTATTCTTGCCAATCTGTGCAAAATAAAAAACAAACAATTAATCATTAAAACAAAAGACATATAACACATAACAAAACAAACAAATATGTCTAACCTTGACATTTTTTTCATCATCATTAATTTTTATTTCATAAGGTTCTTCAACCATAACACCACGTTCAACTTCATTACCAATTTCAATTTCATTCCCATCCTTCTTCTCAACGAAATTCTACACATCATCACCATCATTAATCTTATTCAGTTTTGAACCATCATAAACATCCTCATCAACATGGGGCTCTTCCACCATAACATCATGTTCACACTCTTTAACAACTTCAGTTTCAAACTCATCATTCTTTTCATCAACTTTCAACCCATCATCACCATCCTCATCCTCATCCTAAACATCATAATTTCCTTTAAAAACATTAGCATCCTTATCATCAACTTCATCAGCTTCATCATCATCATCACCAACATCATCAGAATCAGAATCATCATCAGAATCACCATCAACTTGTTTGTCCCCAACGTCTTTGATCCCGCGTAACTCATCTCTAATAATTAACCTAAAGTCCCTGCATATCTAAACGTGTAAAATCTATATTTCATCTCTAATATCAGCACACAAATTTCCAATGTCTTTCTTAATTTCAGACACTTTCTTCTCCAACGGCCTAAACCGTGCATTAATTGCATCTTTAACGTCAGATATATCAAATCCAATGTTGTCAACCTTCACTTTTTTTTTCAACCTTCTTATCAGCATCCTTCCTATTAAAAAAGTGAAGCCCGCCTAAATCAAATCGATCCTTCTCCTCGGACATGGGAATCAAACTTTTTATCCTCAGCTGAAAAATATTAAGTACACTTTTGTATATCATCTAACAAACATTGTACAATTAAAATAAAAAAAATCAGTAAATAAAGAATCATAAAATATAAGCAGTAACCAAATACGTGTGTACATGCAACCAATTGTAGTAATCAGTAACCAAATACATGTGTAAAGATAACCAAATGTGTATATTCAGGTAACCAACAACATTGTTATTAGTAACCTGCATGTAATATAATCAGTAACCAAATGTTTATATTTAGGTATCCAACAACATAGTTATTATTAACATGCATATAATATAATCAGTAACCAAATGTGTATATAAAGGTAACTAACTACATTGTTAATAGTAAACTTGTGACGCCCCCAAAATAGGTTTACATCCCCCATCTTGAGTCGCCAAATACATAGTACAAAAATACAAAATACAACTTAATAATACAACTGTCGTGTAACATACGACAAAACATAAGCTGAGAGTTTAAACAAGAATATTGCCTTCTAGACAATATCCACTCTCAATGGAGTCCTCATTACATTTATTATCACACTATTTAACAGAATAGTGAGGACTACTAATGCTATCATCTGAACCGTCACTCCGCTTTCCGACTAAGTCCCAACTATATTCTTATTTCAAGAGAACAAAGGAAAGAAAGAAAGTGAGCTCAACTAGCCCAAAGAAGAAATATTATGACTAAGATAATGCGAGAATAAATTATCATTAGCCTTCAACAATGCTAAACTGATAAAATACAATAGACATCAAGTTTAACTGCAGCGGAATAAGCAATCCATTAGAAGAGTCAAATAGAGCATGATATCTACTATCTTCTATGATTTAAAATGTTTTCATCAATTTTTATCGCTGAGACTCAGCTATATAAATAATCTACATCATCAAATCATCCCTGCACTACGGGCCAAGGATATTCATTAAATCATCAATGGTCATGACTATACCGAATAATCCCTAGTCATAATCATACCAAGTCCATCTCTTCACGTAAGCCAAAGATATACAACTATAAAACCAATAATCAATAGTCCATCTTTGCACGTAAGTCAAAGATATACAATTCAATAAACAACAGTCCATCTTCGCACGTAAGCCAAAGATAACTTTTATCACCATATAAGCATGAGGATGATGACAATGATATAAGCATTAATCAAACGAAAACAAGGATAAATGCCTTAAACTTTATCCAAATATTATCAATCATATAATAAATTCATAATCTAATATTGTTAATATCATAACAATATTTTAATCACTTCTTAAACTTATAAACAATTTATTTCAATTGTTTACACTTTACCAAATAATGCATTTAATCATTCAAAAATGACATACTCATAAGATTTCATCACTAATGATCAAATCCCTCATCAAAAATCTACATATACCTTATATAGGATTTCTCAAGCCATAAAATCCTATTTTTCAACTTTGTTACTTCACATAACATATTTAACTCATATGTTCGTAACTAAACTATTTTTATGAAAAATACCAAATCAGTCCCAAAAATATTTCTTTTCTGGGATTTAGCATAATATAGTCCCATAAAGAACATATATTTTTCTTAGCATTTTTAAAATTCATTTACTATTTTTCAAAAATCAATTTCTAATTAATTCCTTAAGAAATTAGCTACCTCAAGTTTAACTCCAAAAATTCCCAAATCTTGGCAAAATCTTATACATGTTAACATGAGCTTCCAGTTTAAATTTCATGGTCATCGGAGTTATAGAACTCCGGTTATAGCATTTTTCGTCCGAAAAACCTAAATATTAAAATGGTCATAACTTGTTCATTTTAAGTCAGAATGAGCTCATTTTTGGACAGGAGGTTCTTTATACCATATACTTTCATGTCCTAAAAGGGCAGAATTTTTCTCACAATTTAAGTGGCCGAAACAGCCCTTCTAAAATCTGCCGAAACAGCCCTTTTAAAATATGGACAGTAGCATTTCGGTAATTTCCAGCTTTTGACTCCTTTGCTAAAATCAGTCCACACGAAAATCTACAATACCTTTTCTAGTGATTCCACTTGGAAATGCTACAAAACTCATAGATCGAACTTAGAACTTGACCACACTCAAATATTCAAAATATAATAGGAGATATGGTCAATTGAATTTCATGTTCCATTTTCACCAAAATCTGATTTTCAACCCTTTGTGATTTCTAAGAAACTTTCATGTTTTCACATAATAACCAACATAACTCATCATAACACTTACTAATACTTCATATACCCATGATTTTCATCATTCAAAGATTTTATTATGACTCTTATCATAATCAACGTAACTAGATCATTTCCACAATTTAATAAGGAATGAATATAAAGGATCATTCACCATGCATGTGGTAATCCACATATATGCGAGTTATTCCAATGTAATAATAAAGAATGGAATAACGTAAGGATTCACCATGCATGCGATAGAGACCGCACAAAACAAAGTTATTCCCAATGAATAATAAATAATGGAACTAGGTCCCAAGGAACGCATTGAGACGTGATATTCCGGCGTAATAATAAATGCGAAATAATAAATAATGGAACCAGTCCCAGGCGTAAGCATGCGGCGGATATTTTGACGAGAATAATAAATGTGGAATAATAAATAATGGAACCCGGTCCCAAGCGTAAAACGCATGCAGACGGATATTAAACGAATAATAAAGAATGGAATAACAATGAGAATTTCACCATGTATATGCGGTTACTTGCATAAACAAAGTTATTTCAACGAATAATAAAGAATGAAACCGTGTCAAAAATTAAGACCGACGGATATTCTAATGTAATAATAAAGAATGGAATAATAGAAGAATTTCACCATGTATACTTGTGCCTTGTATAAACAGGTTATCCCAACATAATAATACGAATGGAATAATGTAGAATTTCACCATGTATGCGATATTGCATAAACAAAGTTATTCCAACATAATAATGATGAATGGAATAACAACTCTTACGAGTATTGAAAGAAGTAATTCTCTTCATGAATACGAAAGAATAATACCCCTTATAGGTACAACAAATAATATCCCTTACCTCAAAAGAAGATTGGATACTGGAATAGTGAGGGAGCAGACTTCTCTTCTTTTTTCTCTCAATAATTTCTCTCTATAATAATGGCTCTAAAGCTTTAGTGAATTGGTGAGAAATGAAGGAAGAATGAGCTTCTATTTATAGGAAAATATAGTTTCGATAATTGCACGTTTTGGGGCTCAAAAAATTACAGTACAATACCTCCAACTTTTCTTTCATTTTTAATTCAGTCATCCAAGTATTATCAAAATTGCACTACCTCCCCTAATAATAAATCATGTGACTCAATAGTTCTAAACATGTGAAAAAATTAATTACAGTATAGTACCTCCATCTATACCTCCATTTTTAACTTAGTTATGCAAGTATTATAAATCTTGCACCAACTCCCCTAATAATAAGTGAATGTGACTCAATAGTAACTCGTGAATAGTAACTCATGAATAGTAACTCGTGACTATTAACTCGTGAATAGTAATTTATGAATAGTAACTCGTGAATAGTATTCCGACACGAAAAGTGCCCTGAATACCCGATTGAACAATATAATCTCCAGACATCAATTATTATCGAAATAAATGTCGATTTCTACTAACACAAATAATCCCAACACAATGGAACTATCAAATTTATCTTTAATCAACACAAACTTATTCATCCTTAATATTATAACTCACAATATTTAACAACCAGGTCGTTCCCAGGAAAGAGGGGGCTTTCCAATAAGGATTTCTCCCTATTGGCGCGCAATTAGGTGACCAAACCTCTCCTTGGCAGAACTTCTAGACATTGTAAATATTGCAATTTAATAATATGAATAACTTTGTCGTCTCAATTATTGATTTAATAATATATCATATAATGCAGATGATACTGTGACAATAACTGAATCAATAATATGAGAGATATGATGCAGCAATTACTGTAGCAATAATTGAGTATAACTGAGTGACTTATCATATAAGCATCAATAACCAATACCGTGTGCTACTATGCAACCACCGTTCAACAGTTTTAAGGATAAAACTTCCGCCGTTATTTTCATAAAAATAATTCTGTTGTTTTATTACTACGACAATACTTCCGTTGTGGGTTCGCCAATGATTGTGCCGTCGTACGGATATTCCCGACAAAAAGAATATTCCTCGACCAAACAAATATTTTATAACAACTTGCATACTTTGCAAAATTTATAAATACTACCCACAACTATAACATTATATCAAATCCACACCATAATATTCAAAAAAAATATTTCAAGAAATTTAAATCTTTATTCATAAAATCTGGGGTCTCACAAAACTTCACAAAATATAATCAATAACCAATTGTATAACTAAAGGTAACCAATTACATTTTCAGTTGTAAACTGCATACATGTCCGGAACAAAATACTAGATCGTTTAGCTTGTCATTTGTAGGAGGCTTCACTAGCTCCTTCCATCTAAATAAACGAACATCCGACGGATACTCGTCATTACATATACCCCGAGCTTTGAATGTCGGAATGGTTTTAAATATAAACACTTGGAATACATAAGGAAACCCGTTCAACTTATACAACTTGGTATATTGCTCCTTATAGAAATTATATATCGAACCACCATTCCTTCCTTTCTTCAAACGCCCCTTCAAAGCATTGGACAAAGAGTACTTTGTCATCTCAAACGCGACTTTTCCCCAAGGATAACTACTACCGTCACCAAAACATAAAAAATTAACCATTGCCCCATCCACATAATATTCAGAAACTGTGGATAAAATGAAATTAAACACCAACAAAATCATTGACATCTTAATAGCCTCATCATCATCATCAAAAACTGCCTTCCAATATACCTTACCTATACTACTACGCGTCACAGCTTTATCCCCAAAAAACTTTTCAACCAGCAGATTCTCCATACCTTTGTATGCAGTTATGTCATCCTCACCTTGCCATCTCAACCCAGAAATCAGATAGAACTCTGGCAAACCAAACCTGACCCTTTTCTCCCTGAACAAAAACCATATTTCACCGTCATCCCTTTGGTGAACCTTCCTCACAAGATCATGGTGAAGAATCTGGGAATACATTTGGTGCTCACCAAACTCCAGAAAATTCCCAAAACATGATACCTTAAAATTCTCCAACTAACTTTGGATCAATTTCTTGGTAATAATGTTGGGGACTTCAATGTCACACCAGTATATAACTTTTCCAGTGAAATTTCTATTGCATTCCTCATAATAAAGATCCCATAACTTCAAATAAACAAAATCAGATTTACACAGTCATTAGTAACCAATATAAACAATATTTATACTATATACAGTTACGTAGTAACCAACAAATAATATCATACTAACTAAAACATAATATAACAATTACACAGTAGCCAAAAGAGACTATAAAAAGTAACTAACATTGTGACGCCCCCAAAACAGGTATACATCACCCATCTTGAGTCGCCAAATACATGGTACAAAATACAAATAAAACTTAATTATACAATTATCGTGTAAAAAATAAGACAAAACATAGCTGAGAGTTTTAACACGGATATCGTCTTCTAGACAATATCCACACTCAATGAAGTCCTCATTATAATTATTATAACACTATTTCACATAATAGTGACGACTACTAAAACAACCATCTGGACCGTTAATCCGTTTCCCGACTCGTCCCATTTATATTCTCATTTCACAGAGAATAAAGAAAAGAAAGGGTGAGCTCAACTAGCCCAAAGAAGAAATATTATGACTAAGATAATGCGTATAAATTATCATTAGCCTTCAACAATGTTAAACCGATAAAATACAATAGACATCAAGTTTAATCTGCGGTGAATAAACAATCCATTAGAAGAGTCAAGTAGAGCATGATATCTACTATCTTCTATGATTTAAAATGTTTTCATCAATTTTTATCACTGAGACTCAGCTTAATAAATAAACCACATCATCGAGTCATCCCTGCACTACGGGCCAAGGATATTCATTAAATCATCAATGATCATGACTATACCGAATAACCCCTGGTCATAATCATACCAAAAACTGTCCATCAATGTACTACAGGCCACTGAGGACTTTTACCACATTATTTATAACATTACAGGTCATGATTATACCGAATGATCCCTGGTCATAATCATACCAAGTCCATCTATGCACGTAAGCCAAAGATGACTTTTATCATAATATAAGCATGAGGATGATGACAACGACATAATAATTCAATAAAACAAGTTCAAGAATAAATTTTAAAGATTTATAAGTTAATTTATCCTGAAATCAATTACGTCCAAATTATCAACAAGATACTGCTTTGTGGAGTAAAATTCAAGAATGCTCAGAAGAATATTTCCATGAAAAGATACTGGATGAAGCGCAAATATCCAGGATATTCTACTAATTTCCTGGAGTATAGAAGCCAAAACTTTAACCAACTGAACATAATTGAATATATGAAACTACAAATGGATTTTCGCCCGCCATGCGGTAATCCACGTAGACAAATCATTTCCACAATTTAATAAGGAATGAATACGAAGAATCATTCACCATGTATGTGAATTGGTTATCCACGTAGACAAATCATTTCTCTCTATAATAATTTTTCTCTATAGCTTTTGTGAATTGGTGAGAAATGAAGGAAGAATGAGCTTCTATTTATAGGAAAATATAGTTTCAATAATTGCACGTTTTGGGGCTCGAAATATTACAGTATAATACCTTCCTCTTTTTTTTCATTTTTAATTTAGTCCTGCAAGTATTATCAAACTTGCACCACCTCCCCTAATAGTAAATAATGTGAATCAATAATTCAATCATGTGAATCCATAGTTATAATCATGTGAAAATACGAATTTCAGTATAGTACCTCCATCTATACCTCCATTTTTAACTTAGTCATGCAAGTATTATCAATCTTGCACCAACTCCCCTAATAGTACAAGAATGTGAATCAATAGTACACACATGTGAACAAATAGTTATAATCATGTGAATTAATAGCAATTAATTTCTCATTTATCTGATTAATTACCCGATTGGTCAATATAACCTCTAGACATCAATTATTATCGAAATAAATGTCGATTTCCACTAACACTAATAATTCCAACACAATGGAACTATCAATTTCATCTTTAATCAACACAAACTTACTCATCAGTAATATTATAACTCACAATATTTAACAACTAGGTCGTTCCCAAGAAAGAGGGGGCTTTCCGATAAGGATTTCTCCTTATTGGCACGCAATTAGATGACCAAACCTCTCCTTGACAGAACTTCTAGACATTGTAAATATTGTAATTTAATAATATGAATAACTTTGTCGTCTCAATTATTGATTTAATAATATATCATATTATGCGAGATGATCTTGTGACAATAATCGAATCAATAATATGAGAGATATGATCAAAGCAATTCTTCGTAGCAATAATTGAGTATAACTGAGTGACTTCTTACGTAAGCATCAATAATCAATACCGTGTGCTACTATGCAACCACGCGTATTACTGTAATTTTACTACCGGCTAGTTCAACAGTTTTAATGGTAACACTTTTGCCGTTATTTTTAATAAAAGATAATTCTATCATTTTCTTACTACGACAATACTTCCGTTGTGGGGTCCACCAATGATTGTGCCATCGTACGAATATTTCCTGTTAAAACGAATATTCCCCGACCAATCAAATATTATATAACCACTTGCTTACTTTGCAAAATTTGTAAATATTACCCACAACTATAACATTATATCGAATCCACACCATAATATTCAAAAAAAATATTTTGAGAAATTTAAATCTTTATTCATAAAATCTGGGGTCTCACAATCTCCTCTCCTTATGAAATTTCGCCCTTGAAATTTACGTACGTACCTGGTATGCCAAAGAGATGAGGATACCTTGAATACCTTTATCGTCGAAAACATTACACGTTGTATACGTACATGCTCGATGTCCTCCGATTGCCTCTGAATGCACTTCAGTCCCTAAAATAGATATTTTAGGCCTTGATACTGACTTCAAATCTCAAAATATAAAGAATTAAAGTTTTAGGTCTACTCGATATCTTTTCGAATAATCCTGAATCATATCAATCGGAGTTTGTATGAAAATGTTATGCCCAATTTACTAAAGGATGTCCGAACAGATTTTGGATTAACACTTGACCAGTGCCTAGGCTCCCAAATTTGGCCTTGGGCAAGTGTCTAGGCGCCCAAGAACAGATTCTAAGCACCGAGCCTAGTTCCTAGGCGCTCTACCTTTGGCACTTAACTCCAATTTTCCAGATTTTGCAACTTTTGACACACATACTTCAAATCTTCATAACTTCTTCATCCGTTATCGGAATTAGTCCGTTTTTGAGGCTATGGAAAGCTTGTAACATGCTCTATAAACCCCCATGATTTCATAATTTTTCAGATTTATTAATTATTCTGAAATTTGGCTCCAAAGTCCCCAAAGACTAAGTTTTTACTAACAACGATACGTGAAAAATGTTATGAACACGCGACATACTTGGCGGTAAAACTAGTCTATAGGCCACAGTTCCTGCTCGATCGAGGATTTCAAATGGGCCAATTAAATCGAGGGTTGAGATAACGCCTTCTTGAACCTTCTTCTTCACATTCATCAGATTCGGGTGTGTAGTTTGAACGACTTTAACTTTATCGATTAAAGTCGATTCTAATCGTATATTCACTATCTTCACGTGGGTCCCTAGAGTCTTTAACTCTATCTTCATCATTTGTAAGTTATACGAAATGGGTTTTTGTGTTAACAATATCGCACTCGTAAATGCATATGATCTTCTACTCAACGCGTCAGCTACCACGTTCTCTCTTCTACAATGATATTGAATGGTATGATCGTAATCTTCAACAGCTCGAGCCAACGTCTTTGGCACATTATATGATCGTTTTAGGTAAAGAAATATTTGAGGGTTTTAGAAATGGGTTTTGTATTGGGGTCAATACAAAATTCGATTTCACGCTCTAGGGGTAAGCTAAGAAGTCTTCAGGAATACGTCAGGAAATTTATTAACAATAGAAATATCATTGAAAACTGTGACCCTCATCCAAGAATTGGATAACACATCACATTAATATCTATCAACTTGCCACCGTTATTCACAACGTCCCCTACAAAAAGTTTGGCTTCAGTGCATTCCACACAAGGAAGTTAACAACGAAAGGATAGGGGCTCTTTACTTATGGCTTGATATAACAGTAATTAACTTTAGTGGTTTAGTTGCTTGAATTCGAATAACAGGTTGGTTAGGAATATGAAAGCTAACAATCTTACTAAAATCATGATGAGTAGTTAACCAATCGATTCCTAAAATTACATCAAAGGCAAGTATTTTTAAAGAGATAAGATCGACAGGTAACGTGAAAGTGTCGATTTGAATCAGCAAGATTTATAAACAGTGGAGGTAACGAAGGTTTCTCCTAACGGAGTTTCAACCGATAAGTTAAAGTCTAACTTCTCTAGGGTCAAATTTAAACGTTGAGCTCAAGCAAGAGAGATAAAAGAATGGATAAAATCGGTATCTAATAAGGTATAGACTTCGCAAAAATTTATAATTAACTAACCCGTGCTAACTTCGTTCGGGTTACTCGCTTTTTGAGAAGTCACAAAAAACGGTCTTCCTGAAACCATCGACTTTGTTTTGTCTGTATCCGCCTTTGGTCCCACCGTCCCAGCTGGACTTGACTTTGGTGCACGACAAAATCGGGCTAGGTGACCTTCTTTTCCACAATTATAACATGCTTTGGACTGTATTGTGCAGTTTGGACTTATGTGTCCTTCCCCTCCACATTTGTAATATCGACCATCAATGGCCGTTCTCCTTCCTTAACAACAAAAGTCTTTGGTCTTGACGTCTTTCCATCATTATTGAATCTCTTCTTCTTGAAATGTCCACTCTTATTGTCATGACCATGATTACCATCAAGTGATTACCATTTCGCATGTTGATTCCTCCACGTTTGTTGTCACCGCTTGATGATCGCTACCATCGGTATTATCGACTTGTCGGTACCGCTTCTCTCTTGGTTGGGTTGACTCATTATCGCTACCCAATAATCGAGCCCTATTCACAACATCCTGAATACAAACACGGTTTATGAGAGATAAGGTATTGACGTATCTCGGGTTTTAAACCTCTTAGAAACATCCGCGTCATTCTCTCCTTATTATCAACCAAGTGGGACGCAAACCGAGACAACTCGGCAAACTTAGCTTCAGATCACTTGCATCTGGTCCATATTGTTTTGCTCAAGCTTGATGAAATCTACCTCCTTCATGTCACGAATACTTTTAGGAAAGTACTTGTCGTTGAACAATTCTTGGAACTTCTCCCAAGACATCTTCAGTACGGCAGGTTGAGTACGATTTACAGATTCCCACCAGTAATCTGCCTCTGCTCGCAACATGAAGGTGGCAAAGAGAAACTTTTGCTCCTCGGAGCATCCCAAGGCATCAAATATCTTGTTGATCAGCTTTATCCACGTCTCTGCCTTAAGTGGTTTTGGCTCTCTAAAAAACTCCGGTGGTCTCAGCTCCTTGAACTGCTTAGCGGTGACCGTCCGAGAGTTGTCAGTGTTTCCATCTGCATTTTGGACAGGAGCCGCCTTCACCTAATATTGCATAAATTGCATAAAGCCTCTGAACATCCCATCGTTCATCATTTCATCGGTGTTATTATTTACCTGAGGATTATTGTCTTCCCATTGCACATTATCCTGGGTATTGATCGTTGGTGACTCAACGGTCTCATGTGCTTCATTGCTGATCTCAACATTTTCAGATGCCATTTTCAAACACTGTCACAAAACAAGGGTTAATTTACATATCACATATTATCCCTATACTCTCACCGACCAATTAAATACCAAATAAACTTAGGTAGGTCATACTAGCGAAGGAATTTCCCGTCTCTCCCCTCCTAGTTCTTGTCTCACATCTCAGCCAGGGATCATATCCCTAAGCTTTGATACCAACTGTGACGCCCCCAAAACAAGTATACATCACCCATCTTGAGTCGCCAAATACATGGTACAAAATACAAATACAACTTAATTATAAACCTGTCGTGTAAAAAATACGACAAAATATAGCTGAGAGTTTTAACACGGATATCATCTTCTAGATAATATCCACACTCAATGAAGTCCTCGTTACAATTATTATCACATTATTTCATAGAATAATGAAAACTACTAAAACAACAATCTGGACCGTCAATCCGTTCCCCGACTCGTCCCAGCTATATTCTCATTTCCAGAAGAGAACAGTGAAAGAAAGGGTGAGGTCAACTAGCCCAGTAAGAAATATTATGACTAAGATAATACAAAATAAGTTATCATTAGCCTTCAACAATGTTAAATTGATAAAATACAATAGACATCAAGTTTAACTGCATCAGAATAAGCAATCCATTAGAAGAGTCAAGTAGAGCATGATATCTACTATCTTCTATGATTTAAAATGTTTTCATCAATTTTTATCATTTGAGACTCGACAATAAATAAACCACATCATCGAGTCATCCCTGCACTACGGGCCAAGGATATTCATTAAATCATTAATGGTCATAACTATACCGAATAATCCCTGGTCATAATCATACCAAAAACTGTCCATCAATGCACTACAGGCCACTGAGGACTTTTACCACTTAATCTATAACATTACAGGTCATGACTATACCGAATAATCCATGGTCATAATCATACCAAGTCCATCTATGCACGTAAGCCAAATATGACTTTCATCACAATATAAGCATGGGGATGATGACAATGACATAATAATTCAATAAAACAAGTTCAAGAATAAATTTTAAAGATTTATAAGTTAATTTATCCTAAACTCAATAATGTCCAAATTGTCAACATGGTACTGGTTTGTGGAGTAAAATTCAAGAATGCTCAGAAGAATATTTCCATAAAAAGATACTGGATTAAGCGCAAATATCCAGGATATTCTACTAATTTTATGGAGTATAGAAGCCAAAACTTTAACCAACTAAGTATAATAGAATATATGAAACTGCAAATGGATTTTTGCCCGCCAAGCGGTAATCCACGTAGAATGATCATTTCCACAATTTAATAAGGAATGAATACGAAGGATCATTCACCATGCATACGGTAATCCACATAGACAGGTTATTCCAACAGAATAATAAAGAATGGAATAACAGAAGAATTCCCCAGGCGTGCGTAATCCGCACAGACATATTATTCTAACAAAATAATTAATAATGGAACTAGGTTATGCGTAAACCGCAGAGACAGGATATTCCAATAGAATAATAAAGAATGGAACCAGGTCATGCATAATCCGCATAGACAAGATATTCTAACAGAATAATAAAGAATGGAACCAGGTCATGCGTAATCCGCACAGACAGGATATTCCAACAGAATAATAAAGAATGGAATAACAACAGAATTCAACAGGCATGCGATAGACCGCACAGACAGGTTAGTCCAACAGAATAATAAAGAATGGAATAACAAAAGAATTTCACCATGTATGCGGTACTTCGCATAGACAGTTTATTCTAACATCATAATAAAGAATGGAATAACAGCTCTTACGAGTATTGAAAGAAAATAATTCTCTTCATGAATACGAAAGAATAATACCCTTACCGTAGAAAAAAGAGTATTTCGACTTGTAGGGCGAGGATATTCTTGAAGAAAACTTATACTATTTTCTACGCTCAAAGCTTTCTTAAACTCTAAAGAAATACGCTCAAATAAAATAAAACTTTATAAAAAGTATTCTGTTTTATATAAAAAGATTTCTGTTTTATTACATTTATAATAATAATAAAACAAAATTTATCATCATTATTATAATTCACACTATTAATCGACCAGGTCATTCCCAGGAAAGAGGGGGCTTTCCAATAAGAATTTCTCCTATCATGGCGCTGATTTGGTGACCAAACCTCTCTTGATGTAACTTCTAGAAATCGTTAATATTGCAAATAATAATATTAATAACTTTGTTATCTCAATTATTGATTTAATAATATATAATATATCGACAATAATTGAATCAAATAACGTGAGATACTATGCAACAATTACTGTAGCAATAATTGAACAAAACTGAGTGACTTCTCACGTAAGCATCAATAATCAATACTGTGTACTATGCAACCACGCATATTACTGTACTTTTAACATCGGGTGTTTCAACAGTTAACAGTAAAACTTCCGCCGTTATTTTCATAAAAAATATTTTTATCGTTTTCTCAATCCGACAATAATTCTATTATGGGGTCCACCAATGATTATACCATCATACGAATATTCCCCGACCAATCGAATATTATATAACAACTTGCGTACTTTGTAAAATTTATAAATATTACCCACAACTATAACATTATATCAAATTCACTCCATAATAAAAAAAATGATATTTATAGAAAATTCATTTTTATTCCTAAAAGTTGGGGTCTTACAACAGCTGTTAAGACATTACTTTGTGAACATTAAGAATTTTACCCTCATCATCCTTAATTTTATTCAACTTTTTCTTCAAGATGATATTAAAAACCTTCCATGAAAAACCTTTGTGAGTGTTTTTTCAGTTAACCTTTCTTTTCTTCCTTATCCAGCCGTTTAGACGTTTGATCAAGCAGGATAGCTCCAAAGTTGATGTGTTCCTTCAGGACTATAGCAGACATGATCTTCAGCTGTTGGTCAATCACAGTATCATGTGCAGTGTCTTTATATAAGATATATTTACCCATTATTTTAGCAAGGAACTCAAATTCTTCTGGAAACTCCTTTTTCTTCATGTCCTTCAGTTTAGGGTTTCTTTTGTACTACATAATCTTCTTAGCTTTTTCAGTGTCGATCTCTTCCAAGATTTTCAGATCTTGGTCAGGAAGGCCTAAGCATTGATTGATGTCAGAAGAATTTAGCTTCAGAATCTGACCCTTAACCTTGGTGGAGAGGATTCCAAAATTTATGGTTACATTTGAGTGAAACTCCTTGACCAGGTCACCATATATTCGTGTGTTTGCCTCAAGACATTCAGAGAATCCTGCCTTCTTCACGAGTTTAAGAACATCTCTGAACTTCTTTTCAGATTTCTCAAAAGTCTTTGTTCCGAGCTGAATGCCAGTGATTACTCGCCAATCTGCCATTTAAATAGTTCAAAGTATGTGGGTATTTAATTTTAGGTGTCTAATGAGAGGTATATGAATACACTTAAGGCAAAGCTTGAGGTTTGATAGGTTTAGGCTTTTAAGAGAGTTTTAGGGTTTTAACAAGAGAGGTAGATAAAGGTTCGATAGCTTTTGATAACTTGCTCAGAGATTTTGGCTGTTTAGAGGTAGCTAGGTTTTGCCTTAGGTATAAATTTGATAGGTTTGCAGATTTTGAGGAGCCCGTTAATATAAAACTGCCAATAATTTAAAATTCCCACTTATAATTGTTCCTTCCACGTTTCTTAGTGGGACAGTTGTAAGTCGCTGATAAGTCATCATCTATAAGTCCTCCATCGTGTCCGTGCTTCAGATTTGAATTTTCTGCTATTGACTTTTTCAGTACGTAGAGTAACTTGTTGAGGTAGCTATGGACTCTACAATTTTCTTTATCGACTCAACAATCATTTTCTGAGATATTCATCAATGGATGATTGGACACTAATCCTTATCTTGAAGTTGTGTGGCTCAATTACTAATGTTTCTCATGAAAGTGTATCCTCTGGGAAGACTGTGATCGTCGAGCCTACTCTACAATCGTTGAGGTTATACTACGATCGTCGAGTTCACTTCAGAATTTATTCCATGATCGTTGCCTGTCCTGGTCCTTGAGATGAACTTGACTAAGCATTCCTTCTAGGTTAAGGTAGCTCAGGAAGGGCCAACCTCTTAGAGTGAACTAAGGATCAGGTTTGTCCCTGAGGCATTTTCCAGATGAAAAACTTTAGAATTGATTAGCACTGATATCTCATTTGACCTTTTCAGCTGGGGAGTTCTTTTATCAACTTTAGAAATTTTCATTGGCTGTAATCGAGGTGTCCTCCTGCTCTTACACTACGATGAGATGTTTGATCGTAGGCGCTCCGCGATTTTGAGTTGGTTAGTTGACAAGGTTATCAGTAGTACGTTTTGAGACATTCCTACTGACTATGGATCTTCATTTGGTTCATCAGCCACAAAGTTTTGGGACTTTGTAACTGGTATATTATTTCATAGTGTATTTCTGATACTTTCAGTGCTGTTGTTCTTTAACAGATCACTGCTCCCCCATGGTTGATACTATCTTCTCAGAGAGGTGTGAGTTCTTCTTTTTTATGTGCATTAGAAGGCAGCCTTGCATATCTCCTTTTGATTGGAATCATCCTACGATAGTTTGTCAGAACTACGAACGTAGTTTTCTTTGATGGTTTGAACTTATGGAGTTCTGCTCCTGTAATGAGTTCCTAATGATTGATGCTCGATGATTTTCTGATGTGAACTTCCTTGAGGATTCTTCTCATATGGTATGTTATGCATGATTGAGCATATAAGACCCTTTTTATCTTAGGGTGAATGGTCTGCTTTCATATGGAGATCAATAACCATGTGAGCTTCATTCATGTTAGCTCAACAATCTTCAAGGATAGGCTTTGACAAATAAGGATTTTATTAGAAACATTTCTGAAATGTCTTAAGCCCTCTATTGTTTGAATCCTCTTGACTGAAGTCTTCTGCTTCAACATTCCTTAGTGTGGTCAGATAGTCCAGGTACCTACAGGTTAGATAAATTTCTATTTTTGGTACCCATGGTTAAATGGGTCCTGCCAGGTTAGTCTTCAAAATCCTTGTTCCTCATATGTTTGAATTTTCATCATATTGATCTCCACTAATCATATTCATGCATGTATCCAATTTAGATATTACATTTTAAGATGCATGATGATGAGTGTGCATAAGATTAACCATTTTAACAAGACATTCTTTTTCTTTGATGGTTTTATCATTTGCTTGGTTATGTTCACAGAGTTTAAATGTTCATAGAGTGAGAATAAATTCTAACACTTATTTGTATCTGATTGATTCATGGAGGTGATTAGTTTCTACGAATCTTCAAGATACTCTTGTAGAATTGATCATACTCTATGTGTTATCAAAAACTTAAAACATAGGTATGTACATACATAATAACCCATCAGCAAAGATTACTCCACTTAAGAATAAGTAAACCCTTGGTATGCTTATGACCTAATTCAAACTTCTTTCAAGATGTTATATTCAACCTAAAACTTAGATGGAGAGAAAGTTTGTTAGCATTTGAGTTTCCAACTTCAGTGTACTTTCTCTCTTCTCCTTTTTAGGTAGAGCATGGTCTCTTGATAGAATACTTTTATAGTGCATAAGGTGGTGCAACATGATGTATATATTTATACTGATGAGGAATCGTACCTTTACATTATCAATTTCTTGACAGTCATTTATCTTGATATACTGAGGTTAGGCATTGATGTGCATACTTTTTCCTCCACTTCTGACAGCTTGTTGCTCCAGTTGTCCTTTGATCAATTAGTCATAGTCTTGAAGATATAGGCTCAGAGAATCTTGACATCTTTAGTTCTTGGACAACCTTGAGTCCTCAAGGTTCATATCCAGCTGTTGGTTAGCCAAATATAGATTTGAGAGATTCTTCTTTCTTCTCTGAATGAGTACTTCTTAGTACATATGGCCTTTTCATCTTTCAATCTGGTGGATGCTTGACTCTTTGCTGTTGATGCCTCTTGAGCTCCCATATCTGCTCTTCTGACTACAAGATTGACTGTGGACACGGATTGGTCTTGTTGCTATAACATTTAAGAATATGAACCAATCTGAGAAGCTTCAGGTGTATATACACATTTACCTGTACACAATATTTCCAACGTGTGAGTTCATATGTATTTATAAGTGACTTACAACTAAACTAAGTTTAGAACAATGTTTGTGCCTAGGATCAGACTCAAAGCAATTAGCTTTTGAATATAGCATGAGAACCTGCTCTGATACCAATACACAATAGATCTTGAAGGGGGGGTTAAATAGATCCTTTTTATTTTAAATATTTTTCTTGTTTATTTTGTATTGCTAATGAATTAGCATTTGACAAACATAAGAATCTTTTCAAGCATAGCGGAATAAGTAAAATATCCCCTTCATTGATATATTCATAATCATACATACATTGTTCTTAGATTTAGTTAAGTGGTAAGAAGTTAATACATACATAACAGTTGTAACAGTTAAGTACATAATGTAAATGACATAAAGTAAATGACACAAGGGATTTTAAGTGGTTCAGAGACTCAAGCTTCTAATCCACTCTTCTGTTTTCAACTAGCAGGATTTCCACTAAGGAAGGGCAGCACCTTGAATCACTAAGATTCCTTCAAGGCCAGCAGCCATGGAAATTAAGTTCACTTAGAACTCTTCAAGCCCAACAGGCTTGGAACACCTATATTTCCTTAGGAACTCTTCAAGCCCAGCAGGCTTGGAACATCATTTAGTCATTTCGGACAAGGACCCCTCAGGCCCTGGCTAGTTGTTGTTGATTGTTGTTGTTGGTGCCTTGTGGCTAAGATGTCTTTTAGCTTAAAAATCTTTTGTACTTAGCAGCTTGACGTGGTACTCTTTTCATTCTGCTTCGATTCTGGACCACATCTTCTCTGGTGCATCTGATCTTCACTCTTTTCTGTTCATTTTCATCTAATGTCAGCTGTGCACCATCACCATCTGGATTAACTAAGTCTCTGAGCTTTTGGTAAACTTCGTCTAGCACTTAGCAATCCCTGAACCCTTCTTGAATGTTTTGCAGACATGATTCTGCATCTGTTCTTTTTAAGCTATTGGTTCATGGTGATCTGTAGAGTGGCTCTTTTGATCTTCTTTGTACTCTGCCACTTTTCTGAATGCTATCTTCTTAGCCTTCTCGGCTCTCAGCTTAGCTACCATCTTCAGTGGCATTCTCATCTTTGTTGAGTGAAGCTTTAGTCTGTTCGAGTCTTTCTTCAAGGTTGCTTCACTTCCACCTTTGTAGTCTCACTGTCACTGAGACTTATTCTATTTAGTTCTGGTGGAACTCGTAGAGTCAACAATAGCATTCCAACAACTCAACGATTCTGCAACTTCAGCAACTCTTGATCCTTGAAGCTCTGGCTTATTTATACTCCTTCCCAATCTTCCCGTTGGGATATAGCCGTTGAAAGTTATTCGAATTACTTCGCAGATCTCGAGTTATTTGGTGCAGACTGCAGATGTGACATGACATTCCCTTTTTCATCTTTCTGACATTGCAGTCTACTGTTTCACCTACCCTATCAGAGATGTCACTTTGATGCCTCGGGTAGGTAGTCTTCTTTATTTCTTCTTTTTGACTTCTCGATTAGAACATCAGAGATTGTCCTTTTGCATCAATGCTCTCAACTAGCAATGTTAAAATATCAGACTTCAGATTGAACCGTTGTCAATGCTTCAATCTTCAGATGACAGAACTCTACGATTCTGATGCATATGTTCTTGGACCTGATCGTAGTGTCATGTTGAATGTTGCTCATCTACCGATTGAGACAACACTACGATCCTAAAGAGTATTCATTGGATCTTCAATGTAGAACACTTCTTTCTTTATTTGTGCAGTGCTTCAATACTTCTGTTTGCCTTGACTAATCTCAGGAACTGATAGCTTGACTCCTAGTTCTGGTCTCTTCTGAATAGCAAGACACCTCAGATTTGTGGCATGCCCAGCTCGCTTTCTCCTTGTGATCTCCCGTTCACTTATCATCAATGGACTGACCCATTCTTAATCACTTTAGCCTTGTTCTTCATAAATTGACCAGTATCTTTGTATACACTTTATCAGTTCATTCTCTTGCTTGGCAAACACTATGATCCTATTTGACCCCAAGATCGTTGTCTTCTGCTCTCTTAACAGCTACTACAATTGTTGACTTTCCTTAGTCAGTTATTGAAGTCTTCTTCTGATCAACTTGTGGAAGACTTCATCATGAATGGTTTCACAACTCAATCTGTAAGTTGATTGGGTTGGTGCTTAGATCTTCTGTTAGCTTGAATGCCATTCGTTGAGTGCTCTCTAGTTTTCCTTAGGTGGAATGTATCTTTGCAGCTCAGACCAGAGGCTTCATTACTTTGAATATTCTGGGAGTGCTCATTTGTTGAGAATCGTGTTTGCTCTACGATTTTTCCTTGGCGTTGTGAGCACATCTGTTGAAGCCTTAGTTCTGCACTCTACGATTCAGCTTTGGTTGTGCAGAAACTACGACTCTGAGATCAGATCTTGACACTCTACGATTTTTGTCTTTATGCTTGTTGTCTTCATCTGATTTTGCTCGACTACAATCTCTGCCTCTGATGTGATCAGTAGACTCTACGACTCCGAGTGTGGTCTACGATTCTTGACTTGGCTTCGGCAGATGCTCGGTTAGCTCATAGACAGGCTGTCTCTAAGATTCTGAACATGACATCCTCAGCAGACTATGGCTCCAAGGATGTTCTTCTCGACACACTACGATCCTTCCTTGTCTCTCCTGACAGTCTACGAACTCCGAGATCTACTATCTTGCAGACTACGATTCTGCCTTGATAGCTCTCGAGTTTTCCTTGACTCTCCTGGCAGACTACGATTTTTGGTGCAGTGCTCGACGATCAGACAAGCCTATCTATTACATTTTAAGATCAACCTAACAAGCTTGATCTTTTTATATTTATAGTCCTTGTACATCATTTCTTTTTAAGGACTTTACAAAGCTATTTTGCTTATGTAGGATCAACCTAACATATTTGATCAATTCATTCTAATTCCTTGTACATATGTTCCTATTATCTATTAAAGGACTTTATAGCTTTTCTTAATGCAAGCATACTTTCATATTCATTTATTTATATCATAATCAAATCATACATAAGTTGGAATATCATTCACATGCTTATTCTTTACAAATTATACATGGGAAATTTTACTTCATCTAAGATTGTTGGACAAGGAAGGTGGTTCTGAAGATGACATCTGGCAAAGAACTCACCCTCAATGAAGTGCTCCATATGCCTGATATTAGGATGAATTTAGTGTTAGGATCCCTTCTTAGTCAAAAGGGATTTAAATTAGTTTTTTTATCGGACAAGTTTGTCCTAACTAAAAATGGGATGTATGTGAGGAAGGGATATATGAGCAATGAGCTCTTCAAAATGAATGTAATGACAATTATACCTTCCAATATTAATAAAATTACATCTTCTACTTATATGATTGAGTCATCTAATTTATGGCATGGTAGATGATAACATATTAATTATAATACTATATGTAGATTAATTAATATGGTATGTTTGCCAAAATGTGAGAGTAACTTTAATCATAAATTTGAAGTTTGCGTTGAGGCAAAATTTCGAAAGTATTCTTTTAAATCAATTGAAAGAAGTACAAAACCTCTTGAATTAATTCTTACTAATATTTGTGAGTTAAAGTATATACAGACAAGAGGGGGTAAGAAATACTTTATTACTTTTATATATGATTGTACAAGATCTTGTTATGTTTACTTATTGAGAAGTAAAGACGAGGCTTTGGAAATGTTTATGCATTACAAAAATGAAGTTGAGAACCAACTTGATAAAAATATCAAGACAGTTAAAAGTGATAGAGGTGGGCAATATGAATTTCCTTTTGTTAAAATTTGTTCACAACATGGTATATTATACCAAACAACTGCACCTTATTCACCGCAACAAAATGGTGTTGCAAAAAGAAAGAATAGAACTTTGAAAAAATGATGAATGCATTATTATTAAGTTTTGGGCTATCTCAAAATTTGTGGGGGGAATCAATTTTTTCAGCAAATTATATTCTCAACCGAATACCTCAAAAGAAGTCGAATGCTTCACCCTATGAATTATGGAAAGGACGTAAGCTGTCTTATAAACACTTAAAAGTGTGGGGGTATTTAGCAAAATTAATGGTTCCTCCACCCAAAAAGGTGAAAATAGGACCGAAAATAATAGATTTTATATTCATCGGTTATACTAATAATAGCAGTGCATTTAGAATTTTGGTTAATAAATCAAAAATAGACAAAATATATGAAAATAGTATTATTGAGTCAAAAGATGCTAAATTCTTTGAAATAGTATTTCCTAATAAAAAGGAATAAGAGTCAAGTTCTAATGGAAAAAAAATTCAAACAAAAGAATGTATGACACTGTTAGTGATAGTGATCATGGGTTAGAAGATAATGATGAAACTAGACGTAGTAAATTTTCTAGAACATCAAAATCTTATGGTCCGGATTTTCTAACTTATTTGTTAGAAAATGAGCCTCAAACTTATAGAGAAGCGATGTCGAGTCCCAAAGCTCCATATTAGAAAGAGGGTATAAATAGTGAAGTAGAATTCATTCTGCACAATCATACGTGAGAATTAGTAGATCTCTCACCTGAATCTAAACCTCTTGGATACAAGTGGATATTCAAGAAGAAAATGAAAACAGATGGATCTATAGATAAATATAAAGCAAGACTTGTAATCAAAGGATACAGACAAAAGGAGGGTTTGAATTAATTTTATATTTATTCTCTAGTGACAAGAATATCCTCAATTAAGATGTTAATAGCCATAGAAGCTATATATAATTTATAGATACATCAAATAGATGTGAAAACAACTTTCTTAGATAGATATTTAGAAGAAGAAATCTACATGGAACAACCCGAAGGGTTTAATGTTCCAGGACAAGAAAAGAAAGTTTGTCGGCTTGTGAAGTCTCTTTATGGATTAAAACAAGCACCCAAATAATGACATGAAGAATTTGACAGTGTAAAGTTGTCAAATGGTTTTAAGATAAATGAGTGTGACAAATGTGTGTATGTCAAGGACATTGAGAAAAGTTATGTTATTATTTGTCTTTATGTAGATGATATGCTCATTACGGGTAGTAATAATGAAATTATTAAAACTACCAAGAGAATGTTAAATAATATGTTTGACATGAAAGACATGGATGTTGCTGATGTAATATTAAAAATTAAAATTTCTAAAACATCAGATGGGTTAGTGTTAAAATAATCACACTATATTGAAAAAAAACTCAAAAAATTCAATCAATATGATTGTAATCCTGTGGGAACACCGGTAGATATAAATCTACATTTGTTTAAAAATAAAAGAGAGAGCATATCACAAGCTGAGTATGTACAAATAATTAGAAGTCTGATATACGTAATAAATTATACATGTCCTAACATAACATGTGTTGTCAATAAATTGAGTAAATTTACAAGTAATCCATGACAAGATCACTGGAAAGAGATTATAAAAGTTTTAAAGTATTTAAAATACACTCAAAACTTTGGATTGCACTACTCAAGATATCAATCAGTACTCGAAGGATATTGTGATGCGAACTGGATATCGGATACGAAAGAATCTAAATCCACAAGTGGTTTTGTGTTTACACTAGGTGGATGACCAATATCATGAAAATCTTCTAAACAAAATGCATTTTTTGGATCAACGATGGAATTTGAGTTTATTGCATTGGATAAGGTTGGAGAATAAGTTGAGTGGCTTCGTCACTTTTTAAAAGATATTCCTATGTGGCCTAAACTTCTGTTGCCTATTTGTATCCATTGTGATAGTCAATCAGCAATTAAAAGGGCACAGAGTCACATGTATAATGGTAAGTCTAGACATATTTATCATAGACACAATACCATAAAACAATTGCTCTCTAATGGCATTATGCCTATTGAATACATAAAGTCTAAAGAAAATATAGTGTATCTGTTAACTAAAGGTTTAACTAAAGAGCATGTAAAAATAAATTCGAGGGGAATGAGTTTAAAGCCTATAAACAAGGATCGTTATGATGGAAACCCAACCTAGTTGACTGGAGATCTTAAGATCTAGGTTCAAAAGGAAACCTAAATTGTGAACGACTCAACTAAATTACTATGAAGAAATTAAATTCTTCTGATCATTCCTATGATACGAGATAGTGATACCTATAGCGATTACAGGATAAACTATACTTTTAATGATTCTTAAATCTTTATAAACAAGTGGAGTATGGTAGGATACTTTTATTAAGAATCACCTATGTGAGTGTGAACTGGGCCAATTCTATGAGAATGATAAGGCTATACTTCTCTAAAGAACTCATAAATCTGAGATTGTTCAAGGCCGAAATGAACAAAATCATGAGAACCAAATAATGTCTGGAAAAATTTTGTGTGAATTACTATTGTCTCAATTTACACAAATGGTTGGATCATAAGGGAAGGTTCAAAGTCAAAATAGGTATACATCACTCATTCTGAGTCTCCAAATACATGGTACAGAATACAAATATAAACTTAATTATACAACTTTCATGTAACATAAGCTGAGAGTTTTAACACGAATATTGTCTCCTAGATAATATCCAAACTCAAATGAAGTCCTTATTATAATTATTATCACACTATTTCACAAAAATAGTGAGGACTACTAAAGCAACCATCTGGACCGTCACTGTAAGACCCCGAATTCTATGAAATAAAAATATTGAATTTTTCTTATAATTATTATTCAGTAAATGGCTAAATTGATAAAAAGTTAAAGTTAAGGGTGATATATGTAAAGTTTACAAAATAAGCAAGTGGTTATAAAATATTCATTGTTGTCGGGGAATATTCGTTTGGTCGTAGAATATTCTTGCTGTCGGGGAATATTCGTACGATGGCGCAACCTTTTGTGGGCCTCATAACGGAAAGCGATTGGATGAAAAAATGACATGTATGAGTTTTTTTAAAAATAACAGCCTGTTTTTTATCGTTAACATTGTTAGAATACTCAGTGGTTAAAACACAATAATACGCGGTGTTGCACAATAGCACACGGTATTGCACCAATTATTAATTCTTACATAGGAAGGCACTACTCAATAATTGTTACAGTAATTATTGTTCAATATTTTATTTTATTGATTCAATAATTGCTATGTTGATATTTTATATTATTGTTGATTCAATAATTGTTACTGCACAGTATTTTCCATTATCAGATCAATAATTCATATTATTTGAATAATATTATTATATAGCATTATTGGCAATGTCTAAGGAAGTTCTGTCTAAGGAGAGGTTTGGTCACCTAATTGCGCGCTAGTAAGGAGAAATCCTTATTGAAAAGCCCCCTCTTTCCTGGGAACGACCTGGTTGTCATTATTGTGATTCTGTAATATTATTTGTGAATAATTAATTATTGATTTATATGATAAGGAAAATATTTATTTATGTGGATATAAATGGAGGAATTTTTAGAAAAGTGACAATTGTTGAAAATTGATATTTTATCTTTTCTGATAAAATAATTCATTTAAATATATTATTATATTATAATAATATAATAATGGTGATATTTTTACAATGAATGTGTGATATATAAATAAATGAGGAGGAAGAGTATTTTGTTATAATAAATGTTAAAAACATGTTAAACATGTTGGTGGACCCCATTTTTGACTGAAATTTGAATTATAGCTTGTAAAATCGTCCGTATGTGGATTTCGGTCAATTTCTGTTTGGAATTTGGAAAAACCTAAAGCTACAAAGTTGTAGAAAATTAAATTTCCTATTGAATGGACATAAGATTTGAATTTTTCTGATAAAAGGGCTATTTATTATTAATTATTGAAGTTCCGGAATATTGGGTCTGAATTGATTTTGTTACAAAAAGTGTTTAAAACATGTTTTTCATGTTGGTGGGCCCCACTTGCATGTGGTAAATGTTGAATTCAGCTGGTAAGGTGTGCGTAGGAAAATAAAAATAAAATATTAATATTTTATTAAATTTTCTGCTTTGGTGTTCTAAGCATTTTCCTATAAATAGGATGCTTAAGTTAGAATTAAAAATCACACTAGAAAATGAAGTTTTCTCTCTCTATATTATCGAGCGTATTTTTGTGAGTATTTTGATACTTTGAATGTTGTTATACGGTGAAAGTTCCTTTCAGCGTTATATCTGATATTCCAGCCAGAAGTACTATTCTTTTGAGGTAAGGGATATTATCATTATTATGGTAAGGGATTGTAAGGGACGGTGAGGGTTGGTAAGGGATGTTATTTTTTTAAAAAATGATATTATTTCTTTCAATATCATTATGCCGGAATATTGGTAAGATTTTTCTTGTGAAATTTTTACCTTTACGTGTCGAGGTTACTATTCACGTATACGACACTATCCATGTATATGGTACTATTTACGTATATGACATCATTTACGTATACGGTACTATGTACGAATACGGGATACTATTCACGAGTTACTATTCATGAGTTACTATTCATGAGTTACTATTCATGAGTTACTATTCATGGGTTACTATTCACGACAAAATTGGTTTCTTTTTCTGACCAAATTATCGTTGATTTATGAATATTGCTCTTGAAATTAAATCCATGTTTTGATCATATTATTTTTATTATCATATAGAACATTTTTATAACCCTAGTGTTGGAATTTCTCTTTCACTTGAGTGTAAAGATGGGTAGATTATTAGTATGATCGTGACTATGGGTTCTCTTTGGCCAAAGTGCAAAGATGAATTATTGACTGGTATGATCATGACCATTGAATTTATAAACGATTATCTTTAGCTTAAGTGCAAAGGTGAATTGATCAACATGGTTATAATTCTGAAATGATTATATATTTCTTTAAGATATTAATATCTTTGGCCCGTAGTGCAAAGATGACCTGTTGTTGAATATCTTTGGCCTGTAGTGCAAAGATGAATTGTTAATGAATATCTTTGGCCCGTAGTGCAAAGATGAATTTATTAGTATGATTATGAACAGGAACTGTGATTTGGTATAACCATGATCTTTGATGTTTCAAGTAAAGACAGGTGATGAAAATTATCTTCGTCCTAGGTGCGAAGAGGAATTTAGAACCACAATTATGATTATGAGTTATTCATATGATTATGGACCGAAACTGTTGATTGATGTTACATGGATAAAACATTGTTGGTGGACTTTTAACATGGAGATGATAATAGACTTTATGGTCTATTTGACTCTTCTAATGGATTGCTCGTTTCGCTGCAACTATGGTTGAAAAGTTTTATCATCTACTATATGTTCTAAATCTCTGATTTATTACTGACGAAAGCTATTGATAATTTAATTATCTTTAGTCAAGATATTCTTTACTGGGATGATTGTGCTCACCCTTTTGCTTCACAATTCCTTTCAGGTAATAAGAGTGTAGCTGGGTCGAGCGGGGGAAACAGGGGAATAGAACAGTGGTCTATAGCTGTTGAGGTCTCCCTAAACAGTATGGAAATAATTTTATTGAGAACTTTAGATAAGTATGTTGTATTTTATACGTCATTTAATAGTTATATTTGGTGAATCATAGGGTGAAGCGAACCCAACTTTGGAAGGGTGTTTTGCCACTATCATACAAGATGTCTAATGACTTACAACTTCGTGTTATCATAAGACAAGGTTGTGCACATCCACTTGTTGAGTATATCTACGAGCACTACCTATATAATCTAGAAGTTTGGTTAAAATATAATTCTCAATTGGAGACAATGGAGATATTATATGTCAAGAGAAGACTCACCATTGGAAAGAACATGATAGTAATCTTCTCATTTTTCTTTGGGGTCTATTGGGTCAACCAAGGATAATTCTCGAGTCATATGATATCTATTATAACTTAGATGCATGGCCTCCCATGTACGAAGGTTTCCTTGAGCATTTTCCAGAGACTTTAATTTCTAAAATAGTTATTGACTGTACATTTATGTAAGGTATCAATGTGAGGTGCTATCCAAGTAAAGGGATGAGAGTCACAGTGGGTATTAAAACTTACAGTATATGTGTTGTCATATTTTGCATGACAATTATAATAAAAAGTTATAGTTATTTTCTTTACCATGTATTTGGCAACCTAGAATGGGTTGGGTGGATTGGACCTATTTTGGGGGCGTCACAGTCACTCCATTCCCCGACTAGTCCCAGCTATATTCTCATTTCCTGAAGAAAACAATGAATGCAAAGGGTGAGCTCAACTAGCCCAGTAAAGAATATTATGACTAAGATAATGCAGAATGAATTATCGTTAGCCTTCAACAGTGTTAAATTAATAAAATACAATAGACAACAAGAACTGCAACGAAATAAACAATCCATTAGAAGAGTCAAGTAGAGCCTGATATCTACTATCTTCTATGATTTAAAGGTTTATCATCAATTTTTCGTTGAAACTCAGCTCAATAAATAATCTACATCACTGAATTATCCATGCACTGCGGGCCAAGGATATTCATTATTATCTCATCCACGAATCATCCATGCACTATGGGCCAAGGATATTTGTTATTATCACCAATGGTCCTGATCATGCCAACAACTGTCCATCAATGCACTACGGGACAATGAGGACTTTTACCACATAATTTGTAACATTATAGGTCATGATTATACCAATACATAGTCATAATTATACCAATCAATAGTCCATCTATGCACTACGGGCCAAAGATGACTTTTATCATAATATAAGCATGAGGATGATGATAATGATATAAGCATCAATCAACAAAATCAAGGATAAATATTAAAGATTTTTAATTTATCCCGAGTTTGAAAATGACCAAATTGTCAACATGATAACTGCTTTAAGCAGTAAAATTCAAGAAGAATATTCCAAAAATAATTTGGACAGAAAAGAAATCAATTTTTGTCATGGATAGTACCCTGGGTGAATAATACTGAGTGAATAGTACCCTGTGAATAGTACTTCGTGAATAGTACTCCGGCATGAAAATATCAAAATTAAAAAGAATGTTCAAAAAAATATCCTTGTGAAATGATACTAGATGAAGCCCAAATTTCAAGGATATTCTACTAATTTCAAGGAGTATAGAAGCAATACTTTACAAAATGAGTGTAGAATTCGGAATCTGAAATGAAATAATATTATTTACATACTACAGAGTATAGAAGAAAATATTATTTCTTACGAATACTGAACAAAAATAATATCCCTTACCTTCAAAGGAGAGTACTTCTGACTGTTATAGCGGGGATATTCTTGAAGAAAACTTGCATTGTTTTCTACACTCAAAGCTTCCTTAAACTCTATAGAAATACGCTCAATATTATAGAAGAAGAATTCTCTGAATTCTGGTGTGATTTTTAATTCTAAACTAAGCGCCCTATTTATAGCAGAATGGAAGGATACTATTTAGAAAATAATCACGGACGCACAGTGACAAGGATTCACGGGCGTAACGAATTCATCTGAAATAATTTTGATTTTACTATGCAAATACTATGCATAATAAAATATAATATATTCTATTTTACATAAAAAAAACATAAAACTTATAATATATATATATATATATATAATAAAACAAACTGAGATAAATTTTTACCGATGATTTTAAAAAATGAGTAAGTGGAGGTTCATATAATAAGCCAAATTTATAACAAATATTTCATAAAAATTCCCTCTATTTATCTCAATTCACCTGGCTTCACAAAACACATTTTTAATAACATTTATTCACCATTTATAACTCACAATATTAACAACCAGATCATTCCCAGGAAATGGGGGCTTTCCAATAAGGATTTCTCCTTATTGGCGCGCAATTAGGTGACCAAACCCCTTTCCTCGACAGAACTTTCTAGACATTGTCAATAATGTAAATAATAATATGAATAACTTTGTTATCTTAATTATTGATTTAATAATATAAATATTATGACAATATTTGAATCAATAGCGCGAGATACTATGCAGCAATTACTGTGGCAATAATTGAACAAAGCTGAGTAACTTCTCACGTAAGCATCAACTAAACAATACTATGTGCTACTATGCAACCACGCGTATTACTGTACTTTTATCACCGGGTATTTCAACAGTTAATGGTAAAACTTTTACCGTTATTTTTATAAAAAGTTATGTATGTCATTTTCTAACTCTGACAATAATTATGTTGTGGGATCCACTAATGATTGTGTCATTGTACGAATATTCTCTGATAAAATGAATATTCCCTGACCAATCGAATATTTTATAACAACTTACTTAATTTACAAAATTTATAAATATTACCCACAACTATAACATTATATCAAATTCACACCTTATTATTCAAAAAGATATTTAGAGAAAATTAAATCTTTATTCATAAAAGTTGGGGTCTTACAATCTCCCCTTCTAATGAAATTTCGTCCTCGAAATTGGTGTATGTACGTTGTATGTTGAAGAGGTGAGGATACCTTGATTTCATTTCAGATTCTAACTCCCAGGTCATTTCCTCAACATCGTGGTTTCTCCACAAAACTTTGACTTGAGGTATAACCTTGGAGCGTAGAATATGTTCCTTCTTATCCAAGATTTTAACAGGTACCTCTTCATACGTTAAATCTTCCGCTATCTCATCTGGTTCTAATTTAATAATGTGGTATGGCTCTTCCACATATTTTCGTAACATAGATATGTGAAAAATGTTATGAACATGAGACATACTTGGAGGTATGGCGAGTCTATAGGCCACAATACCTACTCAATCGAAGATTTCAAATGGGCCAACGAATCGAGGGTTGAGCTTTCCTCTATTTCCAAATCTCATAACTCCTTTCCATGGAGCAACATATAAGAACACATGATCCCCAACATTGAATTCCACGTCCTTTTGATGAAGACCAACATAACTCTTTTGTCGATCTTGTGAGGTTTTATACGTTGTCAGATCATTTAAATCTTTTCCCTAGTCATACGTACCAACTCCAGTTCTAACAATGTTGCTTCACCCACCTTGTCCCAGCATATTGGAGAACGACACTTGCGTCCATACAACGCCTCGAATGGAGCCATGCCGATAATTGCTTGATAATTATTGTTGTAAGAGAATTCAACTAATGGCTAGAAATTATCCCAACTTCCTTTGAAGTCAAGGACACAGAGTCTTAATAGATCTTTAAGAGTTTGAATAGTCCTCTCTGACTGCCCGTCCATTTGAAGATGATATGCCGAACTGAATCTTAAATCCGTGCCTATAGCTTTCTGCAAACTAACCCAAAATCGTGAAGTGAATCTTGAGTCTCGATCAAAAACTATGGATACTGGCATACCATGCAGTCTTACAATCTCATTGATGTATATACGAGCAAGACGTTCAAGTGAATAAGTTTCTCGTATAGGTAAGAAATGAGCAAACTTGGTTAATCTATCAACAAAGACCCAAATTGCATCTATGTATTGAGAAACCTTGGGAAGATCAGTAATAAAATCCATGGTGATGTGCTCCCACTTCCATTCTGGAATTTCAAGTGATTGCAATGGATCTTTTGGCACTTGATGCTCCGCCTTGACATGATGACAAGTTAAAAACCTTGAGAAAAATGCTCCACCAAAATGTATGTCGAAGATCATGATACATTTTGGTACTCCCATGATGGATTGCAAATGGTGTGTTGTGCGCTACCATCATAATTTTATTCTTCAAATCAGAGTCATTAGAAACACAAAGTCTGGAGTTAACTCGAAGTATTTATTCTTCATCGATTCTTGCTTCTGGAATAACACCTTCTTGTACTTTCTTCCTTATACGCATCAGCTCCAGGTCTGAAGCTTGATCATCTTTAACTTTATCGATTAAAGTCGGTTCTACTCGTATATTTGACATCTTCATGTAGGTCCCTGGAGTCTTTAACTCTATCTCCATCCTTTGTAAGTCATACCAAATGGGCCTTTGCATTGACAATATCGCACTCGTACCCGAATATGATCTTCTACTCAATGCATCAGCTACCACGTTCACTTTTCTAAGATAGTATTGAATGGTATGATCGTAATCTTTCAACAGCTCGAGCTAACGTCGTTGCCGTATGTTGAGTTCCTTTTGGGTGAAGAAATATTTGAAGTTTTTATGATCTGTATAGATCTCCACTTTCTCCCTATACAAGTAATGTCTCCAAATCTTAAGTACGAAAACGACAGTTGCCAACTCTAGATCATGAGTAGAATAATTTCTCTCATATTCTTTGAGTTTTCGTGAGCCATAGGATATGAATTTCTCATGTTACATGAGAACACATCCTAAACCTTTGCCTGAAGCATCGCTATATATGACAAATCCCTCCGAACCAGATGGTATTATCCGAATAGGTGCTAAAATAAGTCTCCTCTTGAGTTCTTGGAAACTCTTCTCACATTCCTCGCTCCAATCGAATTTTGTATCTTTTCGAGTCAGCTTAGTTAATGGAGTAGCGATTCGAGAAAATCCTTCCACGAATCCCCGATAATAACCAACTAAGCCCAGAAAGCTACGTACTTTGGTCACTGACTTAGGTTGCTACCAGCTTTAAATTGCTTTAATCTTTTTAGGATCAACAGATATTCTATGATTTGATATCACGTGCCCAAGGAATGATACTTCCTCAAGCTAGAACTCGCATTTCTTCAACTTGGCATATATCTTGTTTTTATAAAACTTTTGGAGTATCAGCCTCAAGTGATGCTCATGATCTTCATGGCTTTTGGAGTATATGAGAATGTCTTCAATAAAGGAAACCACAAAATGATCTAAATATTCCTTGAATACTCGGTTCATCATATCCATGAAGGCAGCATGAACATTAATCAATCCAAAATATATGACTAGGAATTCGCAATGCCCGTACCGAGTTCTGAAAGCAGTCTTTGGAATGTCATCAGTTTTAATATTTAACTGATGATATCCGGAACAAATATCAATCTTTGAAAAGAATTTGGCACCATGCAACTGGTCAAACAGGTCATCAATACGAGGCAACGGGTACCTATTTTTGACGGTGACATGATTCAACTCCCGATAATCAATACAAAGTCACATACTCCCATCTTTCTTCTTTACGAATAGAACATGAGCACCACAAGGAGACGTACTAGGAAGAATGAAACCGATGTCTAATAATTCCTGCAGTTGGGTTTTTAACTCCTGAAGTTCAATAGGAGCCATCCGATATGGGGTTTTGGAAATGAGTTTTGTACCAGGTTCAAGGTTAATACAAAACTTGATTTCACGATCTGAGGGTAGGCCAGGAAGTTCTTCAGGGAATAAGTCCAAAAATTTATTAACAATAGAAATATCATTCAAATCTGACATTTTTTTATTTAAATCCGTGACATGGGCTAAGAAAACTTAACATTCATTTTTCAATAAACGAATGGCTTTATGGCTTGATATAATAGTGATTGACTTTAGTGGTTTGGTTACTTGAACTCGCATAATAGGTTGGTTAGGAATATGAAAGCTAACAACCTTACGAAAATAATTAATTTTTTCATAATGAGTAGTTAACCAATCAATCCCTAAAATCACATCAAATGCAAGTATTTTCAAAGAAATAAGATCGACATGTAATGTGAGGGTGCCAATTTTAATCAAACAAGACTTATAAACAGTGAATGTAATGAAGGATTCTCCCAACGGAGTTTCAACAGATAAGTTAAATTCTAATTTCTCCGAAGTTAAATTTAAACATTGAGCGCAAGTAGGAGAAATAAAAGAATTGGTAGAACCAGTATCAAATAAGGTATAGACTTCGCAAGAGTTTATGATTAGTTTACCCGTGATAACCTCGTTCGGGTTCTTTTGGGAGGTCACGACAAATGCTCTCCCTTGAACTATCGGCTTTGACTTGTTCGGGACGGCCTTTGGTGCCTCCATCCCAGCTGGACTTGAATTCACTGCACGACAAAATCGGGTTAGGTGACCTTCTCTTCCGCAATTGTAACACGCTTTGGATTACTGCGTATAGTTTGGACTGATGTGTCCCTCCCCTCCGCATTTGTAACATACGACCGGTGGTCATTTTCCTTCCTTGAAAACAGGTGCTGGTGCTGATGTCCTTCCATTATTATTGAACCTTTTCTTCTTAAAATTTTCACTTGACTCATTTCTTCTATTATCTTGGCCAGGGTTATAACCGAAGTGGTTACCATTTCTAGCATATTGATTTCCTCCACGTTTGTTGTCACTGCTTCGATGACTACTACCACTGGTATTATCATTTTTCCAGCTATTATCTCTTGGTTGTGCTGACTCATTATCGCGCTCCAATAACTGAACCCTATTTACAACATCTGAATATAAGCAAAGTTTGTGAGAAATGAGGTATTGACGTATTTCGGGTTTTAAACCTCTTAGAAACATCCACGTTATACACTCCTCATTATCTACCAAATGGGATGCAAACCGGGATAACTCGACAAACTTAGCCTCGTACTGCGACACGGTCATATTATTTTGCTCCAGCTTGATGAATTCTACCTCCTTCACGTGACGAATACTTTCAGGAAAGTACTTGTCATTGAATAATTCTTGGAACTTCTCCCAAGACATCTTTAGTGCAGCAAGCTGAGTACGTTTTACAAATTCCCACCACTGATCTGCATCTCCTCGCAACATGAAGGTGGCAAAAGGAACCTTTTGCTCCTTAGAGCATCCCAAGACATCAAATATCTTGGTGATCTGCTTAATCCACATCTCCTCCTTAAGTGGTTCTGGCTTTCCCAAAAACTCTGGTGGTCCCAGCTCCTTGAATTGCTTAACAGTGACCATCCGTGAGTTTTCAGTGTTTTCACCTGCATTTTGAACATGAGTCTCTCTCGCCTGATGTTGCATGAATTGCAGAATTGCAGAAAGCCATCATTTGGTCGGTGTTGTTGTTTACATGAGGATTGTTGCCTTCCTGATGCACATTATCTTGGTTATTAATCTATGGTGACTCAACGGTCTCCTGTGCTCCATTGCTTATCTCAACATTTTCAGATGTCATTTTCAAATACTGCCACAAAACAAGGGTTAATTGACAAACCACATATTATCCTTATATTATAACCGACCAATTAAATAACAAATAAAGTTAGGTAGGTCATACTAGCGAAGGATTTACCCGTCTCTCCCCTCCTAGTTCTAGCCTCAAATCTCATCCAGGGATTATATCCCTAAGCTTTGATGCCAAATGTGACTCGCATCCAAGACTTGGATAGCACCTCACAATGATACATATCAACTTGCCACCGTTATTCACGACATCCCCTACGAAAAGTCTAGCTTCGGTGCATCCCAAGACTTGGAAGTCACTAGATAAAGGCTCGGGGCTCTTTACTTATGGTTTTGATACCCACTGTGATGCCCCCAAAATAGGTATACATCACCCATTCTGATTCGCCAAATACATGGTACAGAATACAAATACAAACTTAATTATTCAACTGTCGTGTAACATAAGCTATGAGTTTTAACACGAATATTGTCTCCTAGACAATATCCAAACTCAAATGAAGTCCTCATTACAATTATTATCACACTATTTCACAAAACTATGAGGACTACTAAAGTAACCATCTGGACCATTACTCCATTTTCCATCTATATTCTCATTTCTTGAAGAGAACAATGAAAGCAAATGGTGAGCTCAACTAGCCAAGTAAAGAATATTATAACTAAGATAATGCAGAATAAATTATCGTTAGCCTTCAACAGTGTTAAACTGATAGAATATAATATACAACAAGTTTAACTACAGCGGAACAAATAATCCATTAGAAGAGTCAAGCAGAGCATGATATATACTATCTTCTGTGATTTAAAAGTTTATCATTAATTTTATCGTTGAGACTCAGCTCAATAAATAATCTACATCACTGAATTATCCATGCACTACGGGCCAAGGATATTCATTATTATCACATTTACGAATCATCCATGCACTACGGGCCAAGTATATTCGTTATTATCAGCAATGGTCATTGTAAGACCCCAACTTTTATGAATAAAGATGATTTTTCTATGAATATTATTTTTGAGTATTATGGAATGAATTTGATATAATGTTATAGTTGTGGGTAGTATTTATAAATTTTGCAAAGTACGCAAGTTGTCTTATAAATATTCAATTGGTCGGGGAATATTTTTTTTGCGGGGAATATTCGTACAACGACACAATCATTGGTGGACCCCACAACGGAATTATTGTCGGATTGAGAAAACGACAAAAATATTTTATAAATAATGGCGGAGGTGTTATTGTTAAAACTGTTGAACTACCCAGTAGTAAAAGTATAGTAATATACGTGGTTGCATAGTAGCACACGGTATTGGTTATTGATGCTTACGTAAGAAGTCACTCAGTTATACTCAATTATTGCTACAGTAATTGCTGCATCAAATCTCTCATATTATTGATTCGATTATTGTCAGTACTATCTGCATTATATGTTATATTATTAAATCAATAATTGAGACGACAAAGTTGTTCATAATATTAAATTGCAATATTTACAATGTCTAGAAGTTCTATCAAGGAGAGGTTTGGTCACCTAATCAACGCCAATAGGAGAAATCCTTATTGGAAAGCCCTCTCTTCCCGGAAACAACTCGTTGTTAAATATTGTGAGTTATGATATTAATGATGGATAAGTTCGTGTTGATTAAAGATGAATTTGATAGTTCCATTGTGTTGAAATTATTTGTGTTAGTGAGAATCGACATTTATTTCGATAATAATTGATGTCTGAAGGTTATATTGTTCAATCGGGTATTCGGGGCACTTTTCGTGTCGAAGTACTATTCACGAGTTACTATTCATGAGTTACTATTTACGTGTTACTATTCACGAGTTACTATTCACGAGCAACTATTCACGAGTTACTATTCACGAGTTACTATTCACCCGATTACTATTCACTCTAGTATTGTTCACTCGGGTATTTGGGTACAATATTATTCCATGAGGAGATGTGCTAATTTTTCAGACCGTTGGTTGAAATTATAATAGTAAATCAATATGGATCGTTGATTTAAAGTCTTAATAGTAACTTGTCCCTTCAATATTACCAAGAGTTAATTGCCCCTTCGTAAATAGTAGTTGTCTCTTCAATATTACCAAGAGTTATTTGCCTCTTCGGTGTTCCAAGAGTTAATTACCCATTCGCAAATAGTAGTTGTCTCTTCAATATTACCAAGAGTCATTTTGACCCTTCGTTAAGACCAAGAGCCACTCTCAGTTTTTCTATAAATAGAAGCTCATTCCTTCATTATTTTTTATGAATTCACTGAAACCCTAGAGAGAGAAATTATAGAGAGAAAGAAGAAGAGTATTCTGCTACTTTACTACTTCTATATCCAATTTCTTTTACGGTAAGGGGTGTTATTCTTTCTTATTCATGAAGAGAACTTATGTTATTCCATTCTTTATTATTCTGTTGGAATAACCTGTATATGTGGCATACCCAATACATAACCTGTATACGCGGCATACCCTATACTTGGTAAAATCCTTATGTTATTCCATTCTTTATTATTCTGTTGGAATAACCTGTATACGCGGCATACCCTATACTTGGTGAAATCCTTATGTTATTCCATTCTTTATTATTCGGTTGGAATATCCTGTCTGTGTGTTTTACACTGGCCCTGGTTCCGTCACTTATTATTCTGTTGGAATATCCTGTCTATGCGAAGTACCGCATGCATGGTGATTTCTTTTGTTATTCCATTCTTTATTATACTTAGTTGGTTAAAGTTTTGACTTCTATACTCCATGAATTTAGTGGAATATCCTTGATATTTGCGCTTCATCCAGTATCTTTTCATGGGAATATTCTTCTAAGCATTCTTGAATTTTACTCTACAAAGAAGTATCATGTTGACAATTTGGACGTTATTAGTTTCTGGATAATTTAATTTGTGAACTTGTTTTATTGAATTCTTATATCATTGTCATCATCCTCATGTTTATATTTTTTTTGAAAGTCATCTGTGGCCCTGTAGTGCATAGATGGACTTGGTATGATTATGACCGAGGATTATTCTAAGATAATCATGACCGTAATGTTACAAATGATGTGGTAAAAGTCCTCATTGGCCTGTAGTGCATTGATGAATAGTTGTTGGCATGATCATGACCATTGATGAATACACGAATATCCTTAGTCCGTAGTGCATGGATAATTTGTGGTCGTGACCCTAATGAATATCCTTGGCCGTAGTGCAGGGATGATGTGGATTATTTATTAAGTTGAGTCTCAGCTATAAAAATTGATGAAAACATTTTAAATCATAAAAGATAGTAGATTTTATTCTCTACTTGACTCTTTTAATGGATTGCTTGTTCCGCTGCAGTTAAACTTGATGTCTATTGTATTTTATCAGTTTAACATTGTTGAGGACTAATGATAATTTATTCTGCATTATCTTAGTCATAATATTTCTTACTGGGCTAGTTGAGCTCACCCTTTCTTCACTGTTCTCTTCAGGAAATGAGAATATAGCTGGGACGAGTCGGGGAAATGTTCGACAAATCAGATGATAGCATTAGTAGTCCTCACTATTACATTAAATAGTGTGATAATAAATGTAATGAGGACCTTGAATTTGAGTTTGTATATCGCCTATGAGGACTCCATTGAGAATGGATATTGTCTAGAAGGAAATATTCTTGTTTAAACTCTCAGTTTATGTTTTACACGACAGTTGTATAATTATGTTGTATTTGATTTTTGTACCATTTATTTGGCGACTCAAAATGGGTGATGTATACCTATTTTGGGGGCGTCACAGTTGGTATCAAAGCTTAGGAATATGATCCCTGGCTAAGGTGTGAGACAAGAACTAGGAGGGGAGAGACGGGGAATTCCTTCGCTAGTATGACCTACCTAAGTTTATTTGATATTTAATTGGTCGGTCAGAGTATAGGGATAATATGTGATATGATAATTAACCCTTGTTTTGTGGCAGTGTTTGAAAATGTCATCCGAGAATGTTGAGAACATCAATGGAGCATAGGAGACCGTTGAGTCTCCACAGATCAATAATCAGGATAATGTGCACCAGGAAGGCGACATTCCTCAGGCAAACAACAACACTGACCAAATGATGAACGATGGAATGTTCCGAGGCTTCAGGCAATTCATGCAACATCAGGCAATAGCGTCTCCTGTCCAAAATATAGGTGGAAATACTGGCAACTCTCGGAAGCAGTTTAAGGAACTGGGACCACCGGAGTTTTTTGGAGAGCCAAAACCACTTAAGGCGAAGACGTGGATTAAGCAGATCCACAAGATATTTGATGTCTTGGGATACTCTAAGGAGCAAAAGGTTCCCTTTACCACCTTCATGTTGAGGGCGCAAGCGCATTACATCGGTGGGAATCAGAAGCGTACTCAACTTCCCGCATCAAGATGTCTTGGGAGAAGTTCCAAGAACTGTTCAACGACAAGTACTTTCCCGAAAGTATTCGTCACATGAAAGAGGTAGAGTTCATCAAGCTGGAACAAAACAACATGACCGTATCGCAGTATGAAGCCAAGTTTGCAGAGTTGTCCCGGTTTGCGTCCCATTTGGTTGATAACGAGGAGAGAATGACGCGAATGTTTTTAAGAGGTTTGATACCTGAGATACGTCAATATCTTATCTCTCATAAACTGTTTTTGTATTCAGATGTTGTTAATAGGGCTCAATTATTAGAGCGCGATAATGAGTCAACCCAACCAAAAGAGAGCAGCCGGTAAAATGATAATACCAGTGATAACAGTCATCGAAGCGGTGACAATAAGCGTGGAGGGAATCAACATGCCAGAAATGGTAACCACTTCGGTGGTAATCATGGCCAAAATAATAAGAGTGGACATTTCAAGAAGAGGAGATTCAACAATGATGGAAATACGTCAGCATCAGCACCTGTCGTTAAGGAAGGAGAACGACCACCTATCATATGCTTCAAGTGTGGAGGAGAGGGACACATCAGTCCCAACTGTGCGATGCCATCCAAAGCATGTTACAACTGTGGAAGAGAAGGTCATCTGGCATGATTTTGTCGTGTAATCAAGACAACAAGTCCAATTGGGATGGAGGCATCAAAGGCCATCCTGAAAAAGTCAAAGTCGGTAGTGCAAGGAGAAGCGTTTGTTGTAACCTCCCAGAAAGCAAGGAACCCGAACAAGGTCATCACGGGTAAGCTTATCATAAACTCTAGCGAAGTCTATACCTTATTTGATACCGGTTCTACCCATTCTTTTATTTCTCCTACTTGCACTCAACATTTAAATTTGACTCCGAGAAATTGGACTTTAACTTATCTATTGAAACTCCATTGGGAGAAACCTTCATTACATCCACTATTTATAAGTCTTGTTTAGTTCAAATCGGTACCCTCACATTACCTGTCGATCTTATTTCATTGAAAATACTTGCATTTGACGTGATTCTAGGGATTGATTGGTTAACTATTCATCATGCAAAAATTGATTGTTTTCGTAAGGTTGTTAGCTTTCATATTCCTAACCAACCTATTATGCGAATTCAAGTAACCAAACCATTAAAATCAATCACTATCATCTCAAGCCATAAAGCTATTTGTTTATTGAAAAATGGATGTCAAGCTTTCTTAGCTCATGTCACGGATCTAAATAAAAATACGTCAGTTTTGAATGATATTTCTATTGTTAATGAATTTCCTGACGTATTCCCTGAAGAACTTCCTGGCCTACCCCCAGAATGTGAAATTGAATTTTGTATCGACCTTGAACCCAGTACAAAACCTATTTCCAAAGCCCCATATTGAATGGCTCCTATTTAACTTCAAGAGTTAAAGACCCAATTGCAGGAATTGTTAGACATCGGTTTCATTCGTCCTAGTACGTCTCCTTGGGGTGCTCCTGTTCTATTCGTGAAAAAGAAAGATGGGAGTATGCGACTTTGTATTGATTATCGGGAGTTGAACCATGTCACCATAAAAAATAAGTACCCATTGCCACGTATTGATGACTGTTTGACCCGCCATACAAGGAGCCAAATTCTTTTCAAAGATTGATATTCGTTAGGTTATCACCAATTGAAGATTAGAACCGATGACATTCCAAAGACGGCTTTTAAACTTCGATGCACGGCATTATGAATTCCTAGTCATGTCTTTTGGATTGACTAATGCTCCTGCTGCCTTCATGGATATGATAAACCGAGTATTCAAGGAATATTTAGTTCACTTTGTGGTCGTCTTCATTGATGACATCCTCATATATTCCAAAACCCGTGAAGATCATGAGCAACACTTGAGGCTGATACTCCAAAAGTTTCGTGAATATAAACTTTATGCCAAGTTTAAGAAATGCGAGTTCTGGCTTAAGGAAGTAGCATTCCTTGGGCACATGGTATCAAGTCATGGAATATCTATTGACCCAGCAAAGATTGAAGTTATTCAAATCTGGGAGCAACCTAAATCAGTGACCAAAGTACGTAGCTTTCTCGGTTTAGCTGGTTATTATTGGAGATTCGTGGAAGGATTTTCTCGAATCGCTACTCCATTAACTCAACTGACTCGGAAAGATACAAAATTAGGTTGGAACGAGGAATGTGAGAAGAGTTTTCAAGAACTCAAGAGGAGACTCATTTCAGCACCTGTTCTGACAATACCATCTGGCATGGAGGGATTTGTCATCTATAGTTATGCTTCAGGCAAAGGGTTAGGACGTGTTCTCATGCAACATGGGAAAGTCATAGCCTATGCCTCTCGGCAACTCAAAGAATATGAGAGAAATTATCTTACTCATGATCTAGAGTTGGCAGCAGTCGTTTTAGCACTAAAAATTTGGAGGCATTATTTGTATGGGGAGAAAGTGGAGATCTTTACGGATCATAAAAGCCTCAAATATTTCTTCACTCAAAAGGAACTCAACATGCGACAACGACGTTGGCTTGAACTATTGAAAGATTATGATCATACCATCCAATACCATCCTGGAAAAGCGATCGTGGTAACTGACGCATTAAATAGAAGATCATATGCGGGTACGAGTGCGATATTGTCAACGCAAAGGCCCATTTTATATAACTTGCAAAGGTTAGAGATAGAGATAAAGACTACAGGGATCCACGTGATAATGGCGAATATACGAGTAGAACTGACTTTAATCGTTAAGGTTAAAGCTGCTCAAGCTCTGCAACACGGAGGTCGGCGCGTATGAGAAAGAAAGTGCAAGAAGGTGTTATGCTTGGGAAGAAAGAATTGATGAAGAAGGAATACTTCGAGTCAACTCCAGACTTTGTGTTCCTAACGACCCTGATTTAAAGTATAGAATCATGATGGAGGCGCACAACACACCATTTGCAATCCATCCTGGGAGTACCAAAATGTATCGTGATCTTCATCATACATTTTGGTGGAGCAATATGAAGAGAGAGATAGCGCTGTTTATCTCAAGGTGTCTAACTTGTCAACGAGTCAAGGCGGAGCATCAAGTGTCAAAAGGTCCATTGCAACCACTTGAAATTCCAGAATAGAAGTGGGAGCACATTACTATGGATTTTGTTACTGGTTTTCCCAAGGTTTCTCAAGGCATAGATACGATTTGGGTCATTGTTGATAGATTGACCAAGTCTGCTCATTTCTTACCAATACGAGAAACTTATACACTTGAACGTCTTGCTAGCATGTACATAAACGAGATTGTAAGATTGCATGGTATGCCAGTATCCATAGTTTCTGATCGAGACCCAAGATTCACTTCAAGATTTTGGGTTAGTTTGCAAAAAGCTATAGTACGCAGATTTACGATTTAGTTCGCATATCATCCTCGATTTGACGGACGGACAATCGTAGAGGACTATTCAAACTATGGAAGATTTATTAAGACTCTGTGTCCTTGACTTCAAGGAAGTTGGGACAAGTTCTTACCATTGGTGGAGTTTTTCTACAACAACAGCTTATCAAGCAAGCATCGACATGGCTCCATTCAAGCGTTGTATGGAAGAAAGTGTCGTTCTCGGATCTTTGGGATGAGGTGGGTGAAGCAACGTTGTTGGGACCAGAGTTGAATACGTATGACTACGGAAAAGATTCAAACGATCCGAAAACGTATAAAAATCTCACAAGATCGACAAAAGAGTTATGCTGATCTTCATCGAAAGGACGTGGAATTCAATATTAGAGATCATGTGTTGTTACGTGTTGCTCCATGGAAAGGAGTTACAAGATTCGGAAAGAGAGGGAAGCTCAATCCTCGATTCATTGGCCCATTTTTAATCCTCGATCGAGTAGGAACTGTAGCCTATAGACTCGCTTTACCGCCAAGTATGTCTCGTGTTCATAACGTTTTTCACGTATCCATGTTACGTAAATATATAGAAGACCCAAACCACATTATTGAGTTAGAACCGGACGAAATAGCGGAAGATTTAACATATGAAGAGGTTCCTGTTCAAATCTTGGATAAAAAGGAACATATTCTACACTCCAAGGTTATACCTCAAGTCAAAGTTTTGTGGAGAAACCACGATGTTGAGGAAATGACCTGGGAGTTAGAATCTGAAATGAAATTAAGGTATCCTTACCTCTTCGACATACTAGGTACGTACCCTAATTTCGAGGGCGAAATTTCTTAAGAAGGGGAGGTTGTAAGACCCCAACTTTTATGAATAAAGATGATTTTTCTATGAATATTATTTTTGAGTATTATGGAATGAATTTGATATAATGTTATAGTTGTGGGTAGTATTTATAAATTTTGCAAAGTACGCAAGTTGTCTTATAAATATTCAATTGGTCGGGGAATATTCTTTTTGCGGGGAATATTCGTACAACGACACAATCATTGGTGGACCCCACAACGGAATTATTGTCGGATTGAGAAAACGACAAAAATATTTTATAAATAATGGCGGAGGTGTTATTGTTAAAACTGTTGAACTACCCAGTAATAAAAGTATAGTAATATACGTGGTTGCATAGTAGCACACGGTATTGGTTATTGATGCTTACGTAAGAAGTCACTCAGTTATACTCAATTATTGCTACAGTAATTGCTGCATCAAATCTCTCATATTATTGATTCAATTATTGTCAGTACTATCTGCATTATATGTTATATTATTAAATCAATAATTGAGATGACAAAGTTGTTCATAATATTAAATTGCAATATTTACAATGTCTAGAAGTTCTATCAAGGAGAGGTTTGGTCACCTAATTGCGCGCCAATAGGGAGAAATCCTTATTGGAAAGCCCCCTCTTTCTTGGGAATAACCTGGTTGTTAAATATTATGAGTTATGATATTAATGATGGATAAGTTCGTGTTGATTAAAGATGAATTTGATAGTTCCATTGTGTTGAAATTATTTGTGTTAGTGAGAATCGACATTTATTTCGATAATAATTGATGTCTGGAGGTTATATTGTTCAATCGGGTATTCGGGGCACTTTTCGTGTCGGAGTACTATTCATGAGTTACTATTTACGTGTTACTATTCACGAGTTACTATTCATGAGCTACTATTCACGAGTTACTATTCACCCGATTACTATTCACTCTAGTATTGTTCACTCGGGTATTTGGGTACAATATTATTCCATGAGGAGATGTATAATTTTTCGAATGTTGGTTGAAATTATAATAGTAAATCAATATGGATCGTTGATTTAAAGTCTTAATAGTAACTTGTCCCTTTAATATTACCAAGAGTTAATTGCCCCTTCGTAAATAGTAGTTGTCTCTTCAAAATTACCAAGAGTTATTTGCCTCTTCGGTGTTCCAAGAGTTAATTACCCCTTCGCAAATAGTAGTTGTCTCTTCAATATTACCAAGAGTCATTTTGACCCTTCGTTAAGACCAAGAGCCACTCTCAGTTTTTCTATAAATAGAAACTCATTCCTTCATTATTTCTTACGAATTCACTGAAACTCTAGAGAGAGAAATTATAGAGAGAAATAAGAAGAGTATTCTGCTACTTTACTACTTCTATACCCAGTTTCTTTTACGGTAAGGGGTGTTATTCTTTCTTATTCATGAAGAGAACTTTTGTTATTCCATTCTTTATTATTCTGTTGGAATAACCTATATATGTGGCATACCCTATACATAACCTGTATACACGGCATACCCTATACTTGGTGAAATCCTTATGTTATTCCATTCTTTATTATTCTGTTAGAATAACCTGTATACGTGGCATACCCTATACATAACCTGTATACGCGACATACCCTATACTTGGTGAAATCCTTATGTTATTCCATTCTTTATTATTCGGTTGGAATATCCATCATGTGTTTTTTACACAGACCGTTTCCGCCTTTATTATTTTGTTAAAATATCCATCTGCATGTGTTTTTACACCGGACCTCGCTTTAAATCTTTTATTATTCTCATTGGAATATCCTCGTCTGTGTGTTTTACACCTTGACCGGTTCCGCTATTTATTATTCATTTGGAATATCTTGTCTATCTGAATACCGCATGCATGGTGATTTCTTTTATTATTCCATTCTTTATTATACTCAGTTGGTTAAAGTTTTGACTTCTATACTCCATGAAATTAGTGGAATATCCTTAATATTTGCGCTTCATCTAGTATCTTTTCATGGGAATATTCTTCTAAGCATTCTTGAATTTTACTCTACAAAGAAGTATCATGTTGACAATTTGGACGTTATTAGTTTCTTGATAATTTAATTCGTGAACTTGTTTTATTGAAATCTTATATCATTGTCATCATCCTCATGTTTATATTTTTTTGAAAGTCATCTGTAGCCTGTAGTGCATAGATGGACTTGGTATGATTATGACCAGAGATTATTCGGTATAATCATGACCGTAATGTTACAAATGATGTGGTAAAAGTCCTAATTGGCCCGTAGTGCATTGATGAACAGTTGTTGGCATGATCATAACCATTGATGAATACACGAATATCCTTGGCCCGTAGTGCATGGATAATTTGTGGTCGTGACCTAACGAATATCCTTGGTAGTAGTGCGTGGATGATGTGGATTATTTATTGTCGAGTCTCATTTATAAAATTGATGAAAACATTTTAAATCATAAAAGATAGTAGATTTTATTCTCTACTTGACTCTTTTAATGGATTGCTTGTTCACCGCAGCTTAAACTTGATGTCTATTGTATTTTATCGGTTTAACATTGTTGAGGACTAATGATAATTTATTCGCATTATCTTAGTCATAATATTTCTTCTCGGGCTAGTTGAGCTCACCCTTTCTTCACCGTTTCTTTAAGAAATGAGAATATAAATGGGACGAGCTCGAGAAATGTTATTGACAAATCGGATGATAAAGATTAGTACTCCTCACTATTCTATTAAATAGTGTGATAATAAATGTAATGAGGACCTAATTTGAGTTTGTATATCTCCTATGAGGACTCCATTGAGAATGGATATTGTCTAGAAGGCAATATTCTTGTTTAAACTCTCAGTTTATGTTTTACACGACAATTGTATAATTATGTTGTATTTGATTTTTGTACCATTTATTTGGCGACTCAAAATGGGTGATGTATACCTATTTTGGGGGAGTCACAGTCATGATCATGCCAACACCTTTCCATTAATGCACTACGGGCTAATGAGAACTTTTACCACATCATTTGTAACATTACAGGTCGTGATTATACTGATACATAGTCATAATCATACCAATCAACAGTCCATCTATTCACTATGGGCCAAAGATGACTTTTATCACAATATAAGCATGAGGATGATGACAATGATATAAGCATCAATCAACGAACTTAAGGATAAATATTAAATATTTTTAATTTATTACGAGTTTAAAAATGTCCAAATTGTCAACATGATAACTATTTTGTGGAGTAAAATTCAAGAATAATAATCCGAAAATAATTTAGACAGAAAAGAAATCAATTTTTGTCATGAATAGTACCCCGAATGAATAGTACTTCATGAATAGTATCCCGTGAATAGTACTTCGTAAATAGTACCTCGTAAATAGTACCCCAGCATGAAAAGATCAAAATTTAACAAAAATATTAAGAAAAATATCCTTGTGAAACGATACTAGATGAAGCATAAATTTTAAGGATATTCTACTAATTTCAAGGAGTATAGAAGCAATACTTTATAAAATGAGTGTAGAATTTAGAATCTGAAATGAAATAATATTACTCACATACTACAGAGTATGGAAGAAAATTATTATTTCTTATGAATACCGAACAAAAATAATATCTCTTACCTTCAAAGGAGAATACTTCTGAATGGTATAGCGGGGATATTCTTGAAGAAAATTTGCACTGTTTTCTACACTCAAAGCTTCCTTAAACTCTAAAGAAATACACTCAATATTCTAGAAGAAGAATTCTCTTATTCTGGTGTGATTTTCAATTCTAAACTAAGCATCCTATTTATAGGAGAATTGAAGGATACTAGAAAATAAGAATTCACGGGCGCAACGAATTCGTCTGAAATAATTTTGATTTTACTATGCAGCACTATACATAATAAAATATAATATATTCTATTTTACATAAAAAAAAAACAAAACTTATATATATATATATATATAATAAAATTAATTGAGATAATTTTTTATCGACGATTTTAAAAAATTGGTAAGTGAGGGTTCATATAATAAGCCAAATTTATAACAATTATTTCATAAAAATCCCCCCTATTTATCTCAATTCACTTGACTTCACAAAACACATTTTTGATAACATTTATTCACCATTTATAACTCACAATATTAACAACCAGATCATTCCCAAGAAAGAGGGGGCTTTCCGATAAGGATTTCTCCTTATTGGTGCGCAATTAGGTGACCAACCCCCTTTTTTCTCTACAGAACTTTCTAGATATTATCAATAATGCAAATAATAATATGAATAACTTTGTCGTCTAAATTATTGATTTAATAATATAAAATATTGTGACAATAACTGAATCAATAACGTGAGATACTATGTAGCAATTACTGTGACAATAATTAAACAAAACTGAGTGACTTCTCACGTAAGTATCAATTGAACAATATCATGTGTTACTATGCAACCACGCGTAATACTGTACTTTTATCACCGGGTATTTCAACAGTTAACGGTAAAAGTTATTTCTGTCGTTTTATAACTCCGACAATAATTCTGTTGTGGAGTCTACCATTATACGAATATTCTCAGATAAAACGAATATTTCCCGACCAATCGAATATTTTATAACAACTTGCTTACTTTGTAAAATTTATAAATATTACCCACAACTATAACATTATATCAAATCCACACCTTATTATGCAAAAAAAAATAGAGAAAATTAAATCTTTATTCATAAAAGTTGGGTTCTTACTGTGACGCCCCTAAAATAGGTCCAATCCATCCAACCTATTCTAAGTCGCCAAATACATGGTACATAAAATAACTACAATTTTATTACTATGTCGTGCAAAATACAACAACACATATGTTATGAGTTTTGATACAAATATATACCAACTGTGACTCTCATCCCAACCTTGGATAGCACGTTACAATGGCACCTTACATAAAGGTACAGTCAATAACTGTTTTAGAAATTAAAATCTTTGGGAAGTGCTCAAGGAAACCTTCGTACATGGGAGGCCATGCGTGTCTAGGTTATGATAGATATCATATGCCCACGTAATTATCCTTGGTTGACCCTAATAGACCCTGAAAGAAAAATGAGAAGATTATTATCATGTTCTTTCCAATGGTGAGTCTTCTCTTGACATATAACTATCTCCACCACGCCAAATTGAAAATTATATTTCAACCAAACTCCAAAATTATATAGGTAGTGCTCGTAGATATACTCAGCAAGTGGATGTGCACAACCTTGTCTTATGATAACACGAGGTTGTATGTCATTAAACATCTTGTATGGTAGTGGCAAAACACCCTTCCAACGTTGGGTTCACCTCACCCTATTGTTGTTCACCAAAATTAATTATTAAGTGACGTATAATATACGACACACACATCTTAGGTCCTCAATACAATTATATATTATATGTCATGCCGTTTTATAATGTGTTGAGAAACTTTGACAGTCTCGAACCATCACACTATTCCCCTGTTATCCCTGCTCGACCCAGCTACACGCTTATTACCTGAAAGGAATTGTGAAACAAAAGGGTGAGCACAACTATCCCAATAAAGAATATCATGACTAAAGATAATTAAATTATCAATAGCCTTCGTCAGTAATAAATTAGAGATTTAGAACTTATGGTAGATGATAAAACTTTTCAACCATAGTTGCAGCAGAACGAGCAATCCATTAGAAGAGTCAAATAGACCATAAATTCTATTATCTTCTCCATGTTAAAAGTCCACCAACAATGTTTTATTCCTGTAACATCAATAAACAGTTCCTGTCCACAATCATGTGAATAACTCATAACCATAACTGTGGTTCTAAATTCCTCTTCTCATCTAGGACGAAGATAATTTACATCACCTGTCTTTACCTGAAACATCAAAGATCATGGTTATACCAAATCACAGTTCATGTTCATAATCATACTAATAAGTTCATCTTTGCACTACGGGCCAAAGATATTCATTAACAGTTCATCTTTGCACTACAGGCCAAAGATATTCAACAATAGGTCATCTTTGCACTACAGGCCAAAGATATTCAACAACGGGTCATCTTTGCACTACGGGCCAAAGATATTCAACAACAGGTCATCTTTTCACTACAGGCCAAAGATATCAATCAACAGATCTTCTTTGCACTACAGGCCAAAGGCATATAACTCAGAAAACTAATAAACAACAAAATTCATCTATGCACTACGTGCCAAAGATGACTTTCATCACAATATAAGCATGAGGATCATGACAAGGATATAAAGAATCAATCACATGAGATAAAGTATAAATTTTAAAGACTTTAACAATTTAATTTATCCAGAATTCAATAATATCCAAATTGTCAACATGATACTGCTTTGTGGAGTAAAATTCAAGAATAATATTATATCAAAAATGACTTGAACAGAAAATAATATTTCAACGAATATTTAACCAAGATAATAACATTATTATATTATAAACTCCACTTAATATTATTCATTATATAATAACTTTAAATTCATTTACTAATATTATTAATCATCAAATAATATTTTAAATCAATGATTTCATAACACCTTCATCCAAATGTTATAAATCACTTAATAATCTCGTAATCTAATATTATTAATATTCTAACAATATTTTAATCATTTCTTAAACTTATAAATAATTTATTTTAATTGTTTATACTTTACTAATTAATGCATTTAATTATCCTAAAATGCTAAACTCATAAGATTTCATCACCAATAATCAAAACCCTCATCAAAAATCTGCATATACCTTATATAGGATTCTCAAGCCATAAAATCCTATTTTCTAATTTTCTTACTTCACATAACATATTTAATTCATTTACTCATAACTAGTATATTTTCATGAAAAATACCAAATCAGTACAAACAAATTTTCTTTTCTGGGTTTTAGTAGAATATAGTCTCATATTAAACATATATTTTTCTCGGAATTTTTAAAATTCATTTACTATTTTTTATATGGCCAAAACTGCCGAATATTTAGACATTTATCATAAACTGTACGTTTGTCCAAAAATTCCAAAATTTACAGAGTATAATTCTGTGATATACATGTACTCCCAATAAAAATTTTACCAATTTTGGAGTTAACCATAAGGAGTTATAAGGGTTTACTTTTAAAATAGTCTTTTCCCATAAAATTCATAACTCCTAATCTATACATCCAAAAATCGTCATTTTTGGGCACAATCTAGAAAACTCATCAAATTATCATTTCAATTTTTTCTAGAATTTTTGAGGGTCAGAAAAATTACGAAACTGAAAAATATAATAACCCTTACAATCCTTTACCTCAAAAAGAAAGCAGATTTCGACTAGAATATCTGGATGTAAAGTCAAGGAAACTTACCTTCGAATAGCAACTCTCAAAGTATCTAAATACTCACAAAAATACGCTTCGATAATATAGAGAGAGAAAACTTATGTTTCTAGTGTGATTTTCAATTCTAACTTAAGCGCCTATTTATAGGAAAATGCTAGAACGCCAAAGGAGACTAAATAATAAAATAATATATTTTTTTTCTCATTTCCTACGCCACCAGCCATCCAAGACCAGCCATCACGTTTGAAAAAAAAATTCTAGCACATGTTTTCAAAAAAAATAAAAGTGGGTCCCACCCATAATTTTAATAAAAATATTTAATTTTCAAAATTTTAATAATTCATAATAAATAGCCCTTTTATCATAAAAATATAAATTTTATGTCCATTCTATAGAAAATTGAATTCTCTACAACTTTGCAGAAGAAAGTTTTTCCAAATTCCAAACAGAAAATATTCGAAATCCACAAACGGACAATTTTCAATACCTCATAAAATTCATAACAAATCATACGTTAATTTTTAACAGTTCAAAATTTGTGGACATATACTCAACTTATATATGTATAACATATCCAAAAATCACAACAATCCAACGGTCGGATTAAAAATTATAACTCACGCAATATATCGTAAAAATACTTGATTTGATTTTTAATACCTCCATTCCAAACAAAATAATCCGATTAAAAATACCTCAACATTAAATCCTTCAATTATAACCACATAAAATAAATAAATCCATCATTTATATCCACGTTAAATAAATATTTTCTTATCATATAAATCAATAATTAATTATTCACAAATAATATTATAGAATCACAATAATGACAATCAGACTGTTCCCAGGAAAGAGGGGGCTTTCCGATAAGGATTTCTCCTTACTGGAGCACAATTAGGTGACCAAACCTCTCCTTGACAGAACTTTTTAGACATTGCTAATAATGCTATCTAATAATATTAATCAAATAATATGAATTATTGATGAGAAATACTGTGCAATGACAATTATTGAAACAACAAAATATAAAATATCAACGCAACAATTATTGAATCAATAAAATAAAATATTGAACAGTAATTACTGTAACAATTATTGAGTAGTGTCTTCTTACATAAGAATCAATAATTCAAAAATATTGTGCAATACCGCAGCTATTTCTTTGTGCAACCACGCCAGACATCAGATTTTAACTTAATCTAGAAACAATTACGCCAAGTATTTAAAAAAACTCAAATTTGTCATTTTTTTCATCCGATGAGTTTATTCTATTATGGGCCCACAAATGGTTGCGCGCTATTGTACATTTAATATTCCCAACAACAAGAATATTCCACGACCAAACGAATATTCCCTACAACAATGAGTATTTTATAACCACTGCATGTATTTTGAAAAAAATTATATATATCACCCTTAACTTTAAACTTTTATCAATTTAACCATTTACTGAATAATAATTATAAGAAAAATTGAATACTTTTATTTCATAAAATTCGGGGTCTTACACTTACAGTAATGAATGGGATATTAACTTCCAAAGATCACCCTTAGAAATGATAATAAATAGTTGTGGAAAGCAAAGTCCCACATCGGTTAATAACTAAAGTATCAATTGATTTATATACATTAAAATTGCTCTTGGGTTTGGGCCCTAAGGGCACCTCACTTTTTTGTAAGGGAGAAGATTTAGCCAAGGTTTGGTTTGAACCCACATATTTGCGTCGACGCCGCCCAACCGATCTAGCCTAGCTCGAGCTCGTGGTACGTGGTTCGAGGGTCTGGGTCTTTGTATATAATTTTTTAGACAAAATTTATTTAATTTTTTATTTATTTCTATTATCAATATTGTGTCGTTTCGATAAATGTTATTTATTATCCATACTGTGTCGTTTTGGGAAGCGTTATCTGTCGAACGGACGCGTTAATACTACGTCAATTTGAGAAGCGCTATTTGTTTGAACGAACGCCCCTAAACTACGTCGTTTTTGCTTGAACAGACGCACCCTTTTCTGCTAAGCCTAAACTACGTCGTTTTATTCTTGCTAAGCTTAAAACTACGTCATGTTTGAAGCAAACGGACGCGCTCTTTCAGTTAAAGCTAAAAATTACGTTTTTTTTTGGTTTAATTGTACCTTTTCAGTGGGTTGTGTCCCTTCTGATGGGCACTAACCCTCCTATAAATAGATAGGAAGGGGCAGCCTTTTCATTTATCAAATTCATTTAAGCATCTAGCATTATAGTTTTTAAGTAATCTTCATTTCATAGTTTATTTTGAGAGAGAGTTCTGAGCATTTCTTTGGTTCGTAGAGTATACAATTTGGAGTGCTACTATAATATACATTGTCATTGTATCTTAGGAGACAAGTGCTATCAACTCTAAGCACCGTAAAAAGAGTATAATTGTCTTAAGAACATAGTACAAAGTACTAACCTTCATAAATTTATTTTTACAATTTAAAGATAAATTTATATATATATATATATATATATATATATAATTTTCATTCAGTTTCCATAACAATTTTATAATTTAAAAATAAAAATATATCTTAAATTTGAAACGAACTAACAAGTAAAATATATCTAATATTAAAACATTAAGACTACATATAAAGCTGTAAACGAACCTTATTATAAAATATAAAATATAAAATTGCCTACAAATTTTGGATCGAGAATTCTGCCCTCATACACCCACTAAATTATTTGTAACCTTATTATATTTTTGACTGAACTAAAATATATTTTTTAACTTCAATTCTTTACTCATATTTCTTGTCTTTTGTTTTTAATATTAAAGAAAAATTAAAATTAAAATAAAATATTTATAATTTTATATATTATTTTTTATTATTAATTATATAAATAAATATTAGTAATAATTCTTTAGAAGAGAAATGTGTTACTCATATAAATCTATATTATTTCATATAATTATAATTTTGGAGAAGACTTTCATTTTTTTTTGGGTGTGCCATTTTTTTAGTCTTTTGAGTCTTCTACATGGATATGTTTATTGGATATTTTCAATTATTTTTTTTATTTGTAATTTTTAAAAATATATAGTATTTATTTCAACTAAAATTTTATAAACTATAGTATTTTAGGTATAATTTGAATATATATATATATATATATATATATATATATATATATATATACAAAAAATAGGATTATACAAACTGCATAAACTCTATTCTTCTATATATATCTAAATTATACCTAAAATATTATATTTATAAAAATTTCTATTGAAATAAATAATATACATTTTTTGAGGATCACAAGCAAAAAAACAAACAAAAAATGTTCAATAAACATGTTTGCCAAGACTTATTGGAGCCTTTTTCCCACAAGTATTTTTACATTGACATGTTTATTGGAAATGAATATTGGATTTTTTTAATTTTTTTGTTTACGATTCTTAAAAAATATATAGTATTTATTTCAACTAGAATTTTTACAAACTACAGTGTTTAGGTATAATTTGAATACATATGCAAAAAGAGGATTATACAGACTGTACAATTCTGTTCTTGTATATGTATCTAAATTACACCTAAAACACTATATTTTATAAAAAAATTTGTTAAAATAAATATTATATATTTTTTATGAGTCAAACAAATTTTTTTTTTAAAAATATCCAATATTCTAGTCTGACAAAACTTATTGTTTTCCCACACCTCGAACCCCACCCTCATGGTAAATATGGGTTAAGTCATACTATTAAGCCAAAAGTCACTCAAAAAAACTTTTAATTTTTTATTAGGAGTAATATTTTAAACATAATAAACTATTTCCCTTATTTCAAAATTAGATATCCTAATTTATGTGACATGTTCAATTAAGAAAGAATTAAATTATTTGAATAAAACTTGAAAGATACGAATGAGAACAGACAAAAGAGAAATAGAAATAAACTTCTGAGTTTAAGTTTACCGTTGTGAAGAAATAATTTTTAAACTCTATATATAAATATTTTATTTCTAGTCCGTTCTAAAATTAAAAATATATTTTTATTTCAAGACTGTAAGATGACATGATATTTTTAATTTATTAATATTTTTTTTATTTTTATCTACAATATCAAATCACTGTAGTTAAATTTTTAATTAAAAATGAAATTATTTTTGAAAATAAAAAATTAGTTTTAAAAAATCATGGTTTTATAAATATATCTCAATGTGGAGCGTATATTAATAGCATTACAGTAATGAGAGCAGATCTTATGTCCCTAAATTTTCTGTCTCTCTTGTGTTCCCCCACTTAAATTTCAAAATTTAAGTGGAATAACATAAAATGACATGCAGAATTTTTAATAGAGAATCTGCTTTCGTACAGTAATGGGATATGACATGGACTTCCACGAAGTGGTCGCATGTGGACCCCACCAAAAAACCAGCTACCATGTCATTTGACCCCACCTTTACATACGACTCCAACACGAAAGAAGAAACATTTAAATAAAATAAAGAAAATAAAGAAGAGGTCACTTCACATCACTGTAAATGATTCTCTAGAAAGTTTCCTTCTTTTCCTAGCCACTTGCTTTCCAAGTTCCAACCGCATGCCTAAAATAATATACTCACTCAGTTCATAATAATTGTCTTTAAAAAAAAAAAAAATTATTTTAATTTATTTATCGTTTATAATTTTTTTAAAAAATAAATTATTTATTTTCTTATATTACTCTTAACTTCTCTCATTCTCCCAATAAATTTTCTCTCTTGTATTAATAGTTTTAAACTTTCTATAAATGAATAGTGAAAAAATTTCATACAAATTTTAATTCTTAAATAATAATATTAAAAGATTTTTTTAATTCATGTGCATAAAAATAAAAAGATAATTATTATGGAACCGAAAGAATAGTACACAAGTTATTATTCCTAGACTATTCTATACATTACTCCTCCCGTTTTTAAAAAATTATCGTTTTAGAAGAAAAAATTTATTTCAATTTATTTGTCGTATACAACTTTCTAAGAAAATAAATTATTTATTTTCCTATATCACCCCTACCTTCTTTTATTGTCTCAAGAAATTCTCTCCCTTGTATTAATAGTTTTCAATTTATCATAAAAGGGTAGTGATGAAATTTCAAACAAATTTTAATTGTTAAATGATAGTATTAAATGACTTTCTTAATCCATGTTTTAAAACTTTAAACGACAATATTTTAGGAACAGAGGTAGTATATTTTTGGGTAAAGGTCCAAAAATACCCTTGACGTTTTTCCCAAAATCCCACTTCCACCCTGATTTTTTTTTTTTCCAAAAGTACACTTGGCGTTACTAATTTAAGGTCAACTGTGCCCCTAACGGATGTGCTAAACAATTGACACGTGGCAAAAATAAAGTTTAATAATTTTTTTTATTCATTTCTCTTTTTTCTCCAACTTTTCTCTCTCTTTCTTCTCTCTCTTCCTCATCTTTCTCACATTTTCACTTAATTCTTTAATCCCACAAACCTCAGCCCACTACTGAACCACCATTACTGCCGCCGCAAACCTCAGCCCCAAATTTCGTGAGTAATTATGGGATTTCACTAGACAAATTATTTAAAGACAGAATCAAACTATCAAACTTGGGGAACTCTCCAAATCTTTGAGGGATTGACCCGTCAAGCGAATTAGCACCAAGATTAATCAGAATTAAATTCCCACAATTCGCAATTTCTACATCTATGTTCCCTATAAACCCATTCCCAAAAAGTTCAAGCTCGTCTAAAAGCTTTAAATTTTCTAGACTATTAGCAATAGACCAAAAAAAAAATTATGGCTAAAATTCAAAACCTTTTGGCCAACCAACCCATTGAATTGTGAATCAAATTTTCCATTCAAATTATTATGAGACAAATCCAAATCCTCCAACACAACAAAATCCTGAAAAATAGGCAAAGAACCCGACAGTCTAATAGAATTATATACTCCCTCCATTCCCAAAAAACAGAGAAACACAAAAAGCAAAGCAATCTGTATAATCTTCATCACACCCACTCACACAAAATGACATCAACCGATTAAAATTAAGTTCGGAAAGCGAGCGAAATAAAAATTTCAAAAAGATTAGGAGCTCAAACATCATCAAATCATCTCAGAATCAACCCCAAAACTCAGAAATTTTGCTAAATCGCGAAACTCCAAAAAATCCCCTAAAATCTTACTTTAAATCCATTCAGATCATTCCATTAGAACTTGTAAATGATTGGAATTTGTTCCCCAACAAATTTCGAGTAGAATTAGACCAAAATCAGCAACAAAAAGCTCAAAATAATGATCAAATCTCACCTCAAAAGTATAATAGCGAACTTCGTATCGCGGAGGTAATTTTTAGCTAATTTCTTCATCAATTAAGGTTCAAATCTGATGAGGAGTGAGCGAAAAATGGCTGATGTGGCTTTGATTTGTACACGATCGCGAATTCATTCATAATTTTCTTTATCTGGCCGATCAGTTTCATGTCGATTAAAATGTTAAGAAAATTGGCGATGTGCGGCTGGAGGTTAGCCGACGTCGTGTACTGATCGTGGAGCTCTCGTTTAGCCTCGATTGTGATGGTAGGGTTTGTGAAGTAGCTGAGGACCGGCTCTTCATAAAAGAGCATCTTGAGGTAGGCGGTGGTTGTCTTTAGGGTTTCGTTTGACTTGGCTACGTCGGCGAGGGTTGTCGCGTAGCTTCCGGCAGCTTAGAAAATGGATGTAGTTTGTTGGATAGATATTACAGAGAGGGAGAAGGAAATAATAGTAGAGAAAGAAAAAAAAATAATAATAAAAAAGAGAGAAAAAAAAAGCTTAGTCAACAAAAAATGTCAAGTGTAAGCAGAGTTAGTTTAGCTAACATGTCCGTTAGGGGTAAGGGCACAATTGACCTTAAATTAGTAACGTCATATGTAAGCAATATGTCATAAAATATTCGCTTAATGAAAATATTCTTTTTTATTATAATAATATCGTATTTACAACACAATCATCGTTGGTGACCCTACAAATGAAATTCATCGTTGGAGTTAGAAAATGACAGAAAAAACTTTTTATAAAAATTACGACAAAATTTTTACCGTTAAATGTTGAAATATCCGGTGATAAAAATAAAGTAATACGCGTGGTTGCATAGTAGCACACGGTATTGTACAATATCTTTGATTATTGATGCTCACGTGAGAAGTCACTCAGTTTTATTCAATTATTACCACAGTAATTGTTGCACAGTATCTCATATTATTGATTTAATTATTGTCACAGTATCATCTGCACAATATTTTATATTATTAAATCAATAATTTACGCACTATTATTCATATTATTAGTTAGCATTATTGGTAATGTCTAGAAAGTTCTGTCGAGGAAAGGGGTTGGTTCCCTCTTTCCTGAGAATGATCTGGTTGTTAATATTGTGAGCTTATAATACTATTTGTGAATAATTATTATGTGGTGGATATTGGTTCAATTTTGATATAAATGATGAAAATTAGCCTGAGATATTTATTGAAAGTTTGGCATATTAATTTTCTGTGGAATTACAATTATTTTCTCTGATAAATTATTCATTCAATTATATTATTATAATATATTATAATTATTTAAATAATAATATTATATATATATATATATATATATATATATATATATATATATATATATATATATATATATATATATATATAAAGCATGTGATTAAGGAACTAAGTAACCAAAATGTATTTGGAATGTTTTGTTTAGTTTTTTTTCTAAGAATGGTTGGTGGAGAAATTGCCTGAAAAGCTTGTTTTTCAAATAGTGTGGGCTCTCGAATTAAAATGTGAGCTTCTTTTTCAAATTCTCCTGCAGAATCTTATGTTTTCCAAATTGTGGGCCATATGAGTTAGGCATTGATGAAAAATAAGAGAGTTAGGCAGGTTAGGCAAAGAAAAAAGAGAGGAAAGTTAGGCAGTTGTTTTGATTTTTCCTCCGTGTTGCGCTATAAATAGGGTGGTAACCCTTCATTCCTAAAACACACCTTAAATATCAGAAATTCTTATTCTATAATATTGTGAGTATTTCTCTTGAATATAAGGATACTTTGAGTGTAGATTTTTGTGCAAAATTTTCTCAGAATAATATCCAATATTTCAGTTTCTACTAAAGGTAAAGGATATTATTTTATTGCAATACTCGTAAGAAATATTATTTTCTTTCATACTCCATATTATGTAAAGGATATTATTTCATTTCATATTCCTAAATTTAAACTTACTATGGTAAGTATTGCTTCCATATTCCTTAAATTTAGTAGAATATCCTTGAAATTTTTGATTTATCTAGTGTCGTTTCACAAGGATATTTTTCTGAACATTCATGTTAAATTTTAATTTTTTCATGCCGGGGTACTATTCATGACAAAAATTAATTTTTTTTCTATCCGAATTATTTTTACATGAATATTATTCTTTAATTTTACTCCACAAAGCAGTTATCATGTTGACAATTTGGACATTCTTAAACTCTGGATAAATTGAATTATAAATCTTTAATATTTATCTTTGATCTCGTTTGATTGAATTCTTATATCATTATCATCATCCTCATGCTTATATTGTGATGAAAGTCATCTTTGGGCCGTAGTGCATAGATGGACTGTTGATTGGTATGATTATGACCATGAATTATGTATCGGTATAATCATGACCTGTAATGTTACAAATGATGTGGTAAAAGTCCTCATTGGCCCGTAGTGCATTGATGGACAGTTGTTGGCATGATCATAACCATTGGTGATAATAACGAATATCCTTGGCCCGTAGTGCATGGATAATTCGTGGATGTGATACTAATAAATATACTTGGCCCGTAGTTCATGGATAATTCAGTGATGTGGATTATTTATTAAGCTGTGTTACATCGAAAAATATTGATGATGAACTTTTAAATCATAGAAGATAGTAGATATCATGCGCTACTTGTAAGACCCCAAATTTTATGAAATAAAAATATTCAATTTTTCTATTTAGTAAATAATTAAATTGGTAAAAGTTTAAAGTTAAGGGTGATATATGTAAATTTTTTAAAATAAGCAAGTGGTTATAAAATATTCGTTTTGTCGTAAAATATTCTTATTATCGGGGAATATTCTAACAATGTCGCAGCCATTTGTGGGCCCCATAACGGAATGAATGTCAGATATAGAAAGTGACAAAAATAACCTTTTTATATAAATAATGGTGTAGTTGTTACCGTTAAAACTGTTGGAATACCCGGTGGGTAAAGTAAAGTAATACGCGTTGTTGCACAGTAGCACACGGTATTGCACAATAATTCAAATTATTGATTCTTACGTAAGAAGTCACTACTCAATAATTGTTACAGTAATTACTGTTCAATATTTTATTTTATTGATTCAATAATTGCTATGTTGATATTTATATTATTGATTCAATAATTATCACTGCACAATATTTCTCATTATCAAATCAATAATTCATATTATTTGAATAATATTACTAGATAGCATTATTGGCAATGTCTAAGGAAGTTCTGTCTAGGAAAGGGTTTTAGTCACCTAATTGCGCGCTAATAAGGAGAAATCCTTATCTAAAAGCTCTTTTTTCCTGAGAACGATCTAGTTCTCATAATTGTGGTTTTGTAATATTATTTGTGAATAATTAATTATTGATAAAAATGATAAGGAAATATTTATTTTATGTGGTTATAAATGAAGGAATTAATGTTGAAGTATTTTATCAGTATTTTGTCGGAATGGAGAAAATTTTAGAAAAGTGACAATTGTTAAAAATTGATATTTTATCTATATTATTAAGAGTTGATATTTTTTCGATAAAATAATTCATTCAAATATATTATTGTAATATTACATTATAAGTACATGATGTAATAATATAATAATATAATAATGGTGATATTTTTTACACTAAATTCACGATATATGAATAAATGAGGAGGAAGAGAGCAAATTGGGTCCAAAGTATTTTTGTTACAATAAATGTTAAAAAAATATTAAACATGTCGATGGGCCCTATTTTTGACTGAAATTTGATTATAGCCTGTAAGATCATCCGTATATGGATTTCGATCATTTTCAGTTTAGAATTTAGAAAAATTTTCTTCTACAAAGTTATAGAGACTTAAATTTTCTATGGAATAGACATAAAATTTGTATTTTTCTGATAAAAGGGCTATTTATTATGAATTATTGAAGTTTTAGACTATTGGGTTTGAATTGATTTTGGGGTTATAAATATTATTTTTATGAAAAACACTTTTTTATGTTGGTGGGCCCCACTGGTGTGCTGAAATCAGATTTTGAAAGTGGTCGTGAATTTTTTTTATAAATAATAAAATTTTATTAAATTTATTGCTTTGGTGTTTTAAGCATGTTCCTATAAATAGGGTGCTTAGGTTAGAATTGAAAATTACACCAGAATCAGAAGTTTTCTCTCTCTATAATATCGAACGTATTTTTGTGAGTATTTAGATATTTTGAGTGTTGCTATACAGTGCATATTTTTTCAGTATTATATCCAATATTTCAGTTAGAAGTGATATTCTTTTGAGGTAAGGAATGGTAAGGGATGTTATTTTTTTTAAGTAAATGATATTATTTCCTTTAATATCATTATACCGAAATATTAATATGAATTTTATTGTGAAACTTTATCTTTTTTGTGTTGGAGTTACTATTCACGTATACGGCACTACTCATGTATATGACATTATTTATGTATATGGCACTATTTACGTATACGATACTATTTATGAATACGGGGTACTATTCACGAAGTAATATTCACGATAAAAAATTGATTCTTTTCTGTCCAAATTATTTTTGATACGTGAATATTATTCTTGAATTTTACTCCACAAAGTAGTATCATATTGACAATTTGGATACTTTAAAACTATGGATAAATTAAAAATCTTTAATATTTATCCTTGATTTCGTTTGATTGATGCTTATAGCATGGTCATTATCCTAATGCTTATATTGTAACGAAAGTTATCTTTGGCCCGTAGTGCATAGATGGACTATTGATTATTGGTTTTACAGTTGTATATCTGTCTTATGTGCAAAGATGAACTGTTGATTGATAGCTTTGGTCTGTAGTGTGACGCCCCCAAAATAGGTATACATCACCCATCTTGAGTCGCCAAATACATGGTACAAAATTCAAATACAACTTAATTATACAATAGTCGTGTAAAATACGACAAAACATATGTTGTGAGTTTTAATACAAATATTGTCATCTAGACAATATCCACACTCAATGGAGTCCTCATTATATTTATTATCACACTATTTAACAGAATAGTGAGGACTACTAATGCTATCATCTGGACCGAATCACTCGTTCCCCGACTAGTCCCAAATTTATATTCTCATTTCAAAGAGAACAATGAAAGTAAAAAGGTGAGCTCAACTAGCCCAAGAAGAAGAAATATTATGACTAAGATAATGCAGAATAAATTATCGTTAGCCTTCAACAGTGTTAAATTGATACAATATAACAAACATCAAGTTTAACTGCAGCGGAATAAGCAATCCGTTAGAAGAGTCAAGTACAACATAATATCTACTATCTTCTATAATTTAAAATGTTTTCATCAATTTTTATCGCTGAGACTCAGCTTAATAAATAAACCACATCATCGAGTCATCCCTGCACTACAGGCCAAGGATATTCATTAAATCATCAATGGTCATGACTATTCCAAATAATCCCTGGTCATAATCATACCAAAAACTGTTCATCAATGCACTACAGGCCACTGAGGACTTTTACCACATCATTTATAACATTACAGGTAATGATTATACTGAATGATCCCTAGACATAATCATACCAAGTCCATCTATGCACGTAAGCCAAAGATGATTTTCATCACAATATAAGCATGAGGATGATGATAATGATATAATAATTCAATAAAACAAGTTCAAGAATAAATTTTAAAGATTTATAAGTTGATTTATCCTGAAATCAATTACGTCCAAATTGTCAACATAATACTGCTTTGTGGAGTAAAATTCAAGAATGCTCAGAAGAATATTTTCATGAAAAGATACTAGATGAAGCGCAAATATCCAGGATATTCTACTAAATTCATGGAGTATAGAAGCCAAAACTTAAACCCACTGAGTATAAAAGATTATATGAAACTGCAAATGGATTTTCGCCCGCCATGCGATAATCCACGTAGACAGATCTTTTCCACAATTTAATAAGAAATGAATACAAAGGATCATTCACCACGCATGTGGTAATCCACATAGACAGGTTATTCCAACAGAATAATAAAGAATAGAATAATCAAGAATTCACCATGCATGCGATAGACCGCATGCAGACGTGTTATTCCCAATGTAATAATAATGAATGGAACCAGTCATAAATGCGTAAAATCTATGCATGCATGAGGATATTCTACCGTATCAATAATAAAGAATGGAACCAGTCAATGCGTAATCCGCATGCATGTGATATTCCAAATGAATAATAAAGAATGAAACTAGGTCATGCGTAATCTGCATGCGACGGGGATGTTCCAATGTAATAATAAAGAATGAAATAACAACAGAATTCACCAGGCATGCGATAGACCGCACAAACAGGATATTCCAACAGAATAATAAAGAATGGAATAACAATAGAATTCACCAGGCATGCGATAGACCGCACAAACAGGTTATTCCAACAGAATAATAAAGAATGGAATAACAACTCTTACGAGTATTGAAAGAAAATAACTCTCTTTATGAATACGAAAGAATAATACCCCTTACGAGTATTGAAAGAAAATAATTCTCTTTATGAATACGAAAGAAATAATACCCCTTACGAGTATTGAAAGAAAATAATTCCCTTCATGAATATGAAAGAAATAATACCCCTTACCTTAGAAAGAAGAGTATTCCGATTGGTAGGGTGAGGATATTCTTGAAGAAAACTTATATTGTTTTCTACGCTCAAAGCTTCTTAAAACTCTAAAGAAATACGCTCAAGATTATAGAAGAAGAATTCTCTGAATTTCTGGTGTGATTTCAATTCTAACTAAACATCCTATTTATAGGAGAATGGAAAGGATACTATACAATAAAATATAATATATTCTATTTATAATATAATAAAACAAATAATATATAAAAGTATTCTGTTTTATATAAAAAAATTTTACTATGCAGGCACTATGCAAACACTATGCATAATAAAGTATATTATATTCTATTTATAATCAAATAAAACAAAACTTTATAAAAAGTATTTTGTTTTATATAAAAAGTTTTCTGTTTTATTACATTTATAATAATAATAAACAAAATTCATCATCATTATTATAATTCACACTATTAATCGACCAGGTCATTCCTAGGAAAGAGGGAGCTTTCTAATAAGAATTTCTACCTATTGGCGCGTAATTAGGTGACCAAACTTCTTCTTGACAGAACTTCTAGACATCATTAATATTGTAAATAATAATATTAACAACTTTTTTATCTCAATTATTGATTTAATAATATATAAAATATCGACAATAATTGAATCAAATAACGTGAGATACTATGCAACAATTACTGTAGCAATAATTGAACAAAAGCGAGTGACTTCTCACGTAAGCATCAATAATCAATATCGTGCTAGTATGCAACCACGCCAGACATCGTACATTTAACACCGGGTGTTTCAACAGCTTAACTGTGAAAACGTCCGTAGTTATTTTTATAAAAATATTTTGTCGTTTTCTCAATCCGACAATAATTCCGTTAGGGGTCCACTAATGATTGTCTTGCCGCATTTAATATTCCTGTTAAAACGAATATTCCACGACCAATCGAATATAATACAACAACTTGCATACTTTGCAAAATTTATAAATACTATCCACAACTATAACATTATCTCAAATCCACACCATAATATTAAAAAAAATATTTCGAGAAAATTAAATCTTTATTCGTAAAATTTGGGGTTTTAAAATCTCCCCTCCTTATAAAATTTCGTCCTCAAAATTTACGTACGTACCTGGTATGCCGAACAGATGAGGATACCTCGTCAGATTCTAACTCTTGAGGTATAACCTTTGAGTGTCGAATATAATCCTTCTTATCCAAGATTTTAACATGTATCTCATCAGACGTTAAATCTTCTGCTATCTCGTCTAGTTCTAATTCAATAATGTGGTTCGGGTCGTCCACATATTTATGTAACATCGATACGTGAAAAACATTATGAACACGCGACATACTTGGCGGTAAAACGAGTCTGTAGGCCACAGTTCCTACTCGATTGAGGATTTCAAATGGGCCAATTAAATTGAGGGTTGATATTTCCTCTTTTCATCGACTCTTGCTTCTAGAATAACGCCTTCTTGAACCTTCTTCTTCACATTCATCAGCTCTGAGTATGTAGCTTGAGCGGCTTTAACTTTATCGAGTAAAGTCGATTCTAATTGTATATTCATTATCATCATGTGGGTCCCTAGAGTCTTTAACTCTATCTTCATCATTTGCAAGTTATACGAAATGGGTTTTTGTGTTAACAACATCGCACTCATAAACGCATACGATCTTCTACTCAACGCGTCAGCTACCGCGTTCGCTCTTCCACGATGATATTGAATGGTATGGTCGTAATCTTCAACAGCTCGAGCCAACTTCTTTGGCGCATTATACGTTCGTTTTGGTTGAAGAAATATTTAAGGGTTGAAGAAATGGGTTTTGTACTGGGGTCAATACAAAATTCGATTTCACGCTCTAGGGGTAGGCTAAGAAGTCTTCAAGAATACGTCAGGAAATTTATTAATAATGGAAATATCATTCAAAACTGTGACCCTCATCCAAGACTTGGATAACACGTCACATTGATATCTATCAACTTGCCACCATTATTCACGACGTCCCCTACAAATATTCTAGCTTCGGTGCATTCCACACAAGGAAGTTACCAGCGAAAGGCTCGGGGTTCTTTACTTATGGCTCGATATAACAGTGATTAACTTTAGTGGTTTGGTTGCTTGAATTCGCATAACAGGTTGGTTAGGAATATAAAAGCTAACAACCGTACAAAAACCATGATGAGTTGTTAACTAATCGATTCCTAAAATCACATCAAAGGCAAGTATTTTCAAAGAGATAAGATCGACAGGTAACGTGAAAGTGTCGATTTGAATCAAAAAAGATTTATAAACAGTGGAGGTAATGAATGTTTCTCTTAACGAAGTTTCAACCAATAAGTTAAAGTCTAACTTCTTTGGGGTCAAATTTAAACGTTGAGCACAAGCAAGAGAGATAAAAGAATGGGTAGAACCGGTATCTAACAAGGTATAGACTTCTCAAAAATTTATAATTAACTAACCCATGCTAACTTCGTTCGGGTTACTCGCTTTTTGAGAAGTCACAAAAAATGATCTTCCTAAAACCACCGACTTTGTTTTGTCAGTATCCGCCTTTGGTGCCACCGTCCCAGCTGGACTTGACTTTGGTGCACGATAAAATTGGGCTAGGTGACCTTCTCTTCCACAATTGTAACACATTTTGGACTGCTGCGCACAGTTTGGACTGATATGTCCCTCCCCTCCGCATTTGAAGCATACAATTGGTGGTCGTTCTCCTTCCTTGAAAATGGGTGTTGGTGCTGCTGTCTTTCCATCGTTGTTGAACCTTCTCTTCTTAAAATTTCCAATCCTATTATCTTGGTCATGATTACCACCGAAGTGGTTACCATTCTTGGCATGATAATTTCCCCCACGATGGTTATCATTGTTCCGATGGTAATTGCCAATTTTGTGATGATTATTATCGTGTTGTTGGTCGTTGCCTTTTGGTTGTGCTGACTCATTATCACACTCCAATAACTTAGCCCTATTAACAACATCTGAATACAAACACAGATTATAAGAAATAAGATATTGACGTATCTCGGGTTTCAAACCTCTTAGAAACATTCACATCATTCTCTCCTCATTATCAACCAAGTGGGATGCGAACCGGGACAACTCGGCAAACTTAGCCTCATACTGTGACACGGTCATATTGTTTTGCTCTAGCTTGATAAACTCTACCTCCTTTATGTGACGAATACTTTCGAAAAAGTACTTGTCGTTGAACAATTCTTGGAACTTTTCCCAAGTCATCTTCAGTGCGGAAGGTTGAGTACGCTTTACAGATTCCCACCAAGAATCACCTGCTCCATAACATGAAGGTGGCAAAGGGAACCTTTTGCTCCTCGGAGCATCCCAAGACATCAAATATCTTGCAGATCACTTTATCCACGCCTCACCTTTAAGTGGTTTTGGATCTCCAAAAACTCGGTGGTCCCAGTTCCTTGAATCTTAATGCATGATGATCGTCAAGAGTTGCCAGTGTTTCCACCGCATTTTGGACAGAGCCGCTCTTGCCTGATGTTGCATGAATTGCATAAAGCTTCTGAACATTCCATCGTTCATCATTTGGTCAGTGTTGTTGTTTGCATGAGGATTGTCGCCTTCCAGATGCACATTATCCTGATTATCGATCTGTAGAGACTCAACGGTCTCCTGTGCTCCATTGCTATTCTCAACATTCTCGGATGTCATTTTCAAATATTGCTACAAAACAAGGGTTAATTAACATATCACATATTATCCCTATACTATAACTGACCAATTAAATACCAAATAAACTTAGGTAGGTCATACTACCGAAGGAATTCCCTGTATCTCCCCTCCTAGTTCTTGTCTCATATCTCAGCCATGGATCATATCCCTAAGCTTTGATACCAACTGTGACGCCCCCAAAATAGGTATACATCATCCATCTTGAGTCGCCAAATACATGGTACAAAATTCAAATACAACTTAATTATACAACAGTCGTGTAAAATACGACAAAACATATGTTGTGAGTTTTAATACAAATATTATCATCTAGACAATATCCACACTCAATGGAGTCCTCATTACATTTATTATCACACTATTTAATGTAATAGTGAGGACTACTAATGCTATCATCCTGACCGTCACTCGCTCCCCGACTAGTCCCAAATATATTCTCATTTCCTGAAGAGAACAATGAAAGTAAAAGGGTGAGCTCAACTAGCCCAGTAAGAAATATTATGACTAAGATAATGCAGAATAAATTATCGTTAGCCTTCAACAGTGTTAAACTGATACAATATAACAAACATCAAATTTAACTGCAGCGGAATAAGCAATCCATTAGAAGAGTCAAGTAGAGCATAATATCTACTATCTTCTATAATTTAAAATGTTTTCATAAATTTTTATCGTTGAGACTCAGCTTAATAAATAAACCACATCATCGAGTCATCCCTGCACTATAGGCCAAGGATATTCATTAAACCATCAATGGTCATGACTATATCGAATAATCCTTGGTCATAATCATACCAAAAACTGTCCATCAATGCACTACAGGCCACTGAGGACTTATACCACATCATTTATAACATTACAGGTCATGATTATACTGAATGATCCCTGGACATAATCATACCAAGTCCATCTATGCACGTAAGCCAAAGATGATTTTCATCACAATATAAGCATGAGGATGATGACAATGACATAATAATTCAATAAAACAAGTTCAAGAATAAATTTTAAAGATTTATAAGTTGATTTATCCTAAAATCAATTACGTCCAAATTGTCAACATGATACTGCTTTGTGGAGTAAAATTCAAGAATGCTCAGAAGAATATTTTCATGAAAAGATACTGGATGAAGCGCAAATATTCAGGATATTCTACTAATTTCATGGAGTATAGAAGCCAAAACTTTAACCCACTGAGTATAATAGAATATATGAAACTGCAAATGGATTCGCCCGCCATGCAGTAAACCACGTAGACAGATCATTTCCACAATTTAATAAGGAATGAATACAAAGGATCATTCACCATGCATGTGGTAATCCACATAGACAGAGTTATTCCAATGAATAATAATAAAGAATGGAATAACGTAAGAATTCACCATGCATGCGATAGAATCGCATGCATGTGTTATTCCCAACATAATAATAAAGAATGGAACCAGTTCATGCGTAAACCGTATAGACAGGATATTCCAACAGAATAATAAAGAATGTTCATTGTCAATTCCATACAATTACTGAGACTAATGGTGATCAAGCATTCATACATGTAAAACAACCATGACAGATATTCCATATGATATGCAAAATAATCCTAGCATTTAAATGTGCAACCAAACTACATATTAAAATCCGTTAGAATCCCATAATGAAATTTAGTTCATGGCTGAACCAAAAGCCATTATGGGATCAACGCTAAACATGATCAATAAGCAAACAATTGAAATAAGAAAGATAGAACAATTAAACCCAATCGCTGAATAGAAATCAATGATCAACGTTTAAATCCTCATAGAAATCCATTAAATAATAATAGAAATCCACAATGGCAGAGAATCCCAAGAAGAATTGGAGAAGTAGACATTTTGGCTTCGTTCTACGTTGGAATCTCTTCCAAGGTGTAAACCCTAGTTACTATGATGAAAATATGCTTAAAGTTATCAAGTTGTTTGTCTGACACCCGTCAGAATCGTTTAAAAACCAATTACAATTCATTTAATTAAAAATTAAAATTAAAACAAAATTACAAAGACATCGATCGCGCCATGTATTACGCGCTCTCAGGCTTTATGTCTCGCATGCGGCGCGAGACTTATAGAATGTCTGCCCTGTCCAGCCAACCTCTCGCGCGGGCGCATGTCTCTGCTCACGGCCACGCAACTTGCAGTAGGTCATCATCTTCTGGCTGGGTACTCGTCGCCGTAGCTCCTCCAATTGTCGTCTGTTGCCATGCATGCATGACTTCTTTACCCTATGAAGTTTTGGTTCTAGTTTTTGGCTTCTGCTGCTGCTATCTGCTCTTCCATGCTTGATCCTCTTATTTTCTTGGTCTCCATGCTTCATTGTACTTCCATGCCCTGTACATCCTCGCTTGTGCCTCGTCTTCACGCATCTATTGGCCTCGTGCCCTCTAATACCACCAAAATTAAGCCGATTCCTGCACTTATTCACCAAAAGGAGTTTTAACTAAATGCAATGCAAAATAACGTGAAATGCAACTAAAACATAATAAAATGTACTTGAGATGGGCACAATTCGCATGAATTGGTATTCAATAAGTAGGTAAAAATACCACTTATTAGTAAGCCAAAGATATACAATTGTAAAATCAATAATCAACAGTCCATCTTTGCATGTAAGCCAAAGATGACTTTCATCACAATATAAGCATGAGGATGATGACAATGATATAAGCATTAATCAAACGAAAACAAGGATAAATATTAAAGACTTTAAATTTATTCAAATATTATCAATCACTTAATAAACTCATAATTTAATATTATTAATATTATAACAATATTTTAATCACCTCTTAAACTTATAAACAATTTATTTCAATTGTTTACACTTTACCAAATAATGCATTTAATCATTCAAAAATTCCATACTCATAAGATTTCATCACCAATGATCAAATCTCTCATCAAAAATCTGTATATACCCAATATAGGATTTCCAAGCTATAAAATCCTACTTTTCAATTTTGTTACTTCACATAACATATTTAATTTATTTACTCATAACTAGTTCATTTTCATGAAAAATACCAAATCAGTTCCAAAAATATTTCATTTCTGGGATTTAGCAGAATATAGTCCCATATTGAACATATATTTTTCTCGAAATTTTTAAAATTTATTAACTATTTTTCATATGGCCAAAACTGTCGAATATTTAGACATTTATCATAAATTATACTTTTGTCCAAAAATTTTGAAATTTACAAGGTATACTCCTGTTATATATATATGTAATCCCAATAAAAATTTCACCAATTTTGGAGTTAACCACAAGGAGTTATAAGGGTTTACTTTTAAAATAGTCTTTTCCCATAAAATTCATAACTCCTTTGGACACAATCTAGAAAACTCATCAAATCTTCATTTCAAATTTTTTCAGAATTTTTGAGGGTCAGAAAAATTACGAAACTGCAAATGGATTTTCGTCCGCCATGCGGTAATCCACGTAGACAGATCATTTCCACAATTTAATAAGAAATGAATACGAAGGATCATTCACCATGCATGTGGTAATCCACATAGACAGGTTATTCCAATGTAATAATAAAGAATGGAATAACGAAAGAATTCACCATGCATCGATAGACCGCATGCATGTGTTATTCCCAAATGTAATAATAAAGAATGGAATAACGTAAGAATTTCACCATGTATGCGGTATTGGCATGTATGGAAGTTATTCCAACATAATAATAAAGAATGGAATAACAACCCTTACGAGTATTGAAAGAAAATAACTCTCTTCATGAATATGAAAGAATAATACCCCTTACTATAATAATAATATCCCTTACCACAATAATGATATCACTTACCTTAGAAGAAACTGGATACTGGAATAGTGAGGTAGCAGACTTCTCTTCTTCTTTCTCTCTATAATTTCTCTCTATAATAATTGCTCTATAGCTTTAGTGAATTGGTGAGAAATGAAGGAAGAATGAGCTTCTATTTATAGGAAAATATAGTTTCGATAATTGCACATTTTGGGGCTCGAAATATTACAGTATAATACCTTCAACTTTTTTTTCATTTTTAATTTAGTCCTGCAAGTATTATCAAACTTGCACCACCTCCCCTAATAGTAAATAATGTGAATTAATAGTACAATCATGTGACTCAATAGTTATAATCATGTGAAAATACGAATTACAATATATTACCTCCATCTATACCTCCATTTTTAACTTAGTCATGTAAGTATTATCAATCTTGCACCATCTCCCCTAATAGTACATGAATGTGAATCAATAGTACACATGTGAATAAATAGTTATAATCATGTGAATTAATAGCAATTAATTGCACATTTATTCGATTAATTACCCGATTGGTCAATATAACCTCCAGACATCAATTATTATCGAAATAAATGTCGATTTCCACTAACACTAACAATCCCAACACAATGGAAATATTTTTCCCAAAAATTTTATTTTTGAAATTTCAAAGTTTGACTTTTTTTCCGAAAAAGTCAACTTTTGACTTTTTTGACCAAAAAGTTAACCCCGACAAATTTTGTGTTTATAGTTTATTTCTATTAATTTCATCGTTCTGGACTCAAATATCACGTCCGCGTCTCCAAATTCAACTCCGAACTCAAATTTGATTTTTTTATAGCATTCATCATTAATATTATAACTTACAATATTTAACAACCAGGTCGTTCCCAAGAAAGAGGGGGATTTCCGATAAGGATTTCTCCTTATTGGCGCGCAATTAGGTGACCAAATCTCTCCTTGACAAAACTTCTAGACATTGTCAATATTGCAAATAATAATATGAATAACTTTGTCGTCTTAATTATTGATTTAATAATATAACATATTATGCAGATGATACTGTGACAATAATTGAATCAATAATATGAGAGATATGATGCAACAATTACTGTAGCAATAATTGAGTATAACTGAGTGACTTATCACGTAAGCATCAATAATCAATACCGTGTGTTACTATATGCAACCATGCGTATTCTTTGTACTTTTTACTCTTGAGTAGTTCAATGCTTTTATTCGGTAACACTTTCACTATTATTTTTATAAAAAGATAATTATGTCATTTTCTTACTACGACAATACTTCCGTTGTGGAGTCCACCAATGATTATGCCATCCTACGGATATTCCTCGACAAAAAGAATATTTTATAACAACTTGCATACTTTAAAAAATTTTCACATATCACCCTTAACTTTAACCTTTTATTAATTTAACCATTTACTAAATAGATAATTATAAGAAAATTGAATACTTTCATTTCATAAAATTTGGGGTCTCACACCAACTGCAGGAGTTGTTAGACATCGGTTTCATTCGTCTTAGTACGTCTTCTTGGGGTTCTCCTGTTCTATTCGTAAAGAAGAAAGATGGGAGTATGCGACTTTGCATTGACTATCGGGAGTTAAATCATGTCACCATCAAAAATTGGTACCCGTTACCTCATATTGATGACTTGTTTTACCAGTTGCAAGGTGCCAAATTCTTTTCAAAGATCGATCTTCGTTCCGGATATCATCAGTTAAAGATTAAAACTGATGACATTCCAAAGACTGCTTTTAGAACTCGGTAAGGGCATTACGAATTCCTAGTCATGTCTTTTGGATTAACTAAATCTCCTGCTGCCTTCATGGATATGATGAACCGAGTATTCAAGCAATATTTGGATCATTTTGTGGTTATCTTTATTGATGACATCCTCATATACTCCAAACGCCGTGAAGATCATGAGCAACACTTGAGGCTGATACTCTAAAAGCTTTGTGAAAATAAGCTATATGCCAAGTTGAAGAAATGCGAGGTCTGGATTGAGTAAGTAGCATTTCTTGGGAACATGATATAAAATCACGGAATATCTGTTGACCCAGCTAAGATTGAAGCAATACAAAGCTGGGAACAATCTAAGTTAGTAACCGAAGTACGTAGCTTTCTGGGCTTAGCTGGTTATTATCGGAGATTCATGGAAGGATTTTCTCGAATCGCTACTCCATTAACTCAGCTGATTCGAAAAGATACAAAATTCAGTTGGAGCGAGGAATGTGAGAAGAGTTTTCAAGAACTCAAGAGGAGACTTATTTCAGCACCTTTTCTGATAATAACATCAGGTTCGGAGGGATTTGTCATATACAACGATGCTTCAGGCAAAGGTTTAGGATGTGTTCTCATGCAACATGAGAGATTCATAGCTTATATCTCACGACAACTCAAAGAATATGAGAGGAATTATCCTACTCATGATCTAGAGTTGGCAGCAGTCATTTTTGCGTTAAAGATCTAGAGGCACTACCTGTATGGGGAGAAAGTGGAGATCTATACAGATTATAAAAGCCTTAAATATTTTTTCACCCAAAAGGATCTCAACATGCAGCAACGATGTTGGCTCGAGCTGTTGAAAGATTACGACTGTGACGCCCCCAAAATAGGTCCACACGACCCATTCTGAGTCGTCAGATATCACACTATAAAAATCAAATACAAACTTTATTTATACAACTATTGAATTGTCGTACAGAATACGACCACAGTTAAACTGTGAGTTTTAATACAAATGTATGTAACTCTCATGGCGCCTCAACCACAACCTTACAATGTTACTTTACATAAAAATACAAATCAAAAAGCTGCTTTTAGAAATTAAAATCTTTGGAAAATACTCAAGAAACCTTCGTGCATTTGGGAGGCCATGCGTGCAGGTTATGATAGATATCATATGTCCACAGATTTATCCTTGGTTGACCTAATAGACCCCAAAGAAAAACGAGAAGATTACTATCATCTTCTTTCCAATGGTGAATCTTCTCTTGACATATAATTATCTCCACTGTCTCCAAGTGAAAATTATATTTCAAATAAACTCCAAGATCATATAGGTAGTGCTCGTAGATATACTCAGCAAGTGGATGTGCACAACCCTGTCTTATGATAACACGAGGTTGTATGTCATTAGACATCTTGTATGATAGTAACAAAACACCCTTCAAAAGTTGGGTTCACCTCACCCTATTCGGTTCACCAAAATTAAATATCAAATGACGTATACAATACGACACACTTATCTAAAGTTCTCAATAAAATTATTTTCATACTATTTAGGAAGAACATCAACAGCTATAGACCACCGTTTTATTCTCCTGTTACCCCCGCTCGACCTAGCTACACTTTTATTACCTGAAAGGAATTGTGAAGCAAAAGGGTGAGCACAACTAGTCTAGTAAAGAATATCATGACTAAAAATAATTTACATCATCAATAGCCTTCATCAGTAATAAATTAGATATTTAGAACATATGGAAGATGATAAAACTTTTCAACCATAGTTGCAGCAGAACGAGCAATCCATTAGAAGAGTCAAATAGACCATCAGATCAATTATTTTCTCCATGTTAAAAGTCCACCAATAATGTTTAATCCCTGTAACATCAATCAATAATTCCTGTCCACAATCATATGAATAACTCAAAATAATAATTGTGATTCTAACTTCCTCTTCGCACCCAGGACGAAGATAATTTTCATCACCTATCTTCACCTGAAACATCAAAAATCATGGTTATACCAAATCAAAATTCTTGCTCATAATCATACTAATAAATTAATCTTTGCACTACGACCAAAGATATTCATTAACAATTCATCTTTGCACTACAGGCCAAAGACATACAACTATTTTTTAGAAGAGTCAAATAGAGCATGATATCTACTATCTTTTACGAATTAAAAGTGTATAATCAATATTTTATTGTTGAGACTCAACTTAATAAATAATCCACATCATCGAATCATCCCTGCACTACAGCCAAGGATATTCATGTAATCATCAATGGTCATGATTATACCGAATAATCCCTGGTTATAATCATACCAATAACTGTCCATCAATGCACTACAGGCCAATGAGGACTTTTACTACATCATCTATAACATTACGGGTCATAATTATACCGAATGATCCCTGGTAATAATCATACCAATAAACAGTTCATCTATACATATAAGCCAAAGATACTCATCAATCAATAGTTCATCTTTGCACGTAAGCCAAAGATATACAAGCTCAGAAAACCAATAATCAATGATCCATCCTTGCACGTAAGCCAAAGATATACAAGCAGTAAAACCAATAATCAACAGTCCATCTTTGCACGTAAGCCAAAGATATACAATTATAAAATTAATAATCAACAGTCCATCTTTGCAGTTAAGCCAAAGATGACTTTCATCACAATATAAGCATGAGGATGATGACAATGATATAAGCATTAATCAAACAAAAACAAGGATAAATATTAAAGACTTTAAATTTATCCAAATATTATTAATCACTTAATAAACTCATAATCTAATATTATTAATATTATAACAATATTTTAATCACTTCTTAAACTTATAAACAATTTATTTCAATTGTTTACACTTTACCAAATAATGCATTTAATCATTCAAAAATGCCATACTCATAAAATTTCATCACCAATGATCAAATCCATCATCAAAAATCTATATATACCCCATATAGGATTCCCAAGCCATAAAATCCTATTTTTCAATTTTGTTACTTCACATAACATATTTAATTCATTTTCTCATAACTAGTTCATTTTCATGAAAAATATCAAATCAGTTCCAAAAATATTTCTTTTCTGGGATTTAGAAGAATATAGTCTCATATTGAACATATATTTTTCTCGGAATTTTTAAAATTCATTTACTACTTTTCATATGGCCAAAACTGCCGAATATTTAGACATTTATCATAAATTGTACTTTTGTTCAAAAATTTTAAAATTTACAGGGTATACTCTTGTTATATACATGTACTCCCAATAAAAATTTCACCAATTTTAGAGTTAACCACAAGGAGTTATAAGGGTTTACTTTTAAAATAGTCTTTTCCTATAAAATTCATAACTCCTAATCTATACATCCAAAAATCGCTATTTTTGGACAAAATCTAGAAAACTCAACAAATTATCATTTCAAATTTTTTCAGAATTTTTGACGGTCGGAAAAATTATAAAACTGCAAATGGATTTTCACCCGCCATGCGGTAATCCACGTAGACAGATCATTTCTACAATTTAATAAGAAATGAATACAAAGGATCATTCACCATGCATGCGGTAATCCACATAGACATGTTATTCCAACAGAATAATAAAGAATGGAATAACAGAAGAATTCACCATGCATGCGATAGACCGCATGCATGTGTTATTTCAAATGTAATAATGAAGAATGGAATCGGGTCATGCGTAATCCGCATGCAGACGTGATATTCCAAATGTATAATAAAGAATGGAATAATAACGAAATTCATCGAGGCATGCAATAGACCGCATTGACATGTGTTATTCCAATGTAATAATAAAGAATGGAACCGAATCATGCGTAATCCGCATGCATGTGATATTCCAACAAAATAATAAAGAACGGAACCAGGTCATGCGTAATCCGCACAGACAGGATATTCCAACAGAATAATAAAGAATAAAATAATAGAAGAATTTTACCATGTATGCAGTACTTCGCATAGACAGGTTATTCTAACATAATAATAAGGAATGGAATAACAATAGCTCTCTTCATGAATACGAAAGAAATAATACCCCTTACTATAATAATAATATCTCTTACCTCAAAAGAAAACTGTATACTGGAATAGTGAGGTAGCAGACTTCTCTTCTTCTTTCTCTCTATATGATTTATCTCTATAATAATTTCTCTATAGCTTTAGTGAATTGGTGAGAAATGAAGGAAGAAGGAGCTTCCATTTATAGAAAAATATAGTTTTAATAATTGCACGTTTTGGGGCTCGAAATATTACAGTATAATACCTCCCTCTTTTTCTTCATTTTTAATTTAGTCCTGCAAGTATTATCAAACTTGCACCACCTCCCCTAATAGTAAATAATGTGAATCAATAGTTCAATCATGTGAATCAATAGTTATAATCATGTGAAAATACGAATTACAGTATAGTACCTCCATCTATACCTCCATTTTTAACTTAGTCATGTAAGTATTATCAATCTTGCACCACCTCCCCTAATAGTACAAGAATGTGAATCAATAGTACACACATGTGAATAAATAGTTATAATCATGTGAATTAATAGCAATTAAATGTTCATTTATCCGGTTAATTACCCGATTGGTCAATATAACTTCCAGACATCAATTAATATCGAAATAAATGTCGATTTCCACTAACACTAATAATCCCAACACAATGGAACTATTTTTATCAAAAATTTATTTTTGAAATTTTAAAGTTTGACTTTTTCCAAAAAAGTCAACTATTAACTTTTTGACCAAAAAGTCAACCCCGGTAAATTATGTGTTTATAGTCTATTTTTACTAATTTCACCGTTCCGGACTCAAATATCACGTTCGCGTCTCCAAATTCAACTCCGAACTCAAATTCAATTTTTAATAATATTTATTCATTATTATTATTGTAAGACCCCAACTTTTATGAATAAAAATGAATTTTCTATAAATATCATTTTTAAATATTATGGACTAAATTTGATATAATGTTATAGTTGTGGGTAATATTTATAAATTTTGCAAAATACATGAAGTTGTTATAATATTCAATTGGTCGGGGAATATCGTATTTACTCAAGACAATCATTGGTGGACCCCACAAATGTAATTATTGTCGGATTGAGAAAATGACAAAAATATTCTTAAGAAAATAACGGCGGAAGTTTTACTGCTTGATCTTGTTGAACTACTCAGTAAAAAAACAATAATACTGGCGTGGTTTCATAGTAGCAGCACACAGTATTGATTATTAATGCTTATGTGAGAAGTCACTCGGTTTGATTTAATTATTATCGATATTTTATATGTTATTAAATCAATAATTGAGATGATGAAGTTATTAATATTATTATTTGCATTATTAATGATGTCTAGAAGTTACGCCAGGAGAGGTTTGGTCACCTAATTGCTTGCCTAATAGGGAGAAATCCTTATTGAAAGCCCCTCTTTCCTCGAAACGACCTAGTCGATTAATAGTGTGAATAATAATAATGATGATGAAATTTTGTTTTATTCAGATTATTAACGTAATAAAATAGAAAAACTTTTATATAAAAAATGTAATACTTTTATAAAGTTATTCGTTTTATTAGGCTAATAGTAAAATCTTTTATAAAAAAAGTAATACTTTTATAAAGTTATCTGCTTTATTAGACAATAATTAGAATATATTATATTTTATTATGCATAGTGTTTGCATAGTGCTCGTGATAGTGTTTGCATAGTAAAATCTTTTTAAAAGTTATTCATTTTATTAGATTATAAATAGAATATATTATATTTTATTTAAAAGATTTTGCATTAAATATGGACCGTCCAGATTAAAAGTAAATCAATCGGACCGTTCATGGATTGGTTACTTATTCATTCCATTCTTCTATAAATAGAAGCTCATTCCTTCATTATTTCTTACTTAATTCACTTTGAAACTCTAGAGAGAGAAACTATAGAGAGAAAGAAGAAAAGTATTCTCGCTACTTCACTACTCCGATATCAAGTTTCTTTTTACTGTAAGGGGTATTATTTGTTTTGTATTCATGAAGAGAACTTCTATTATTCCATCGTTATTATTCGCATTGGAATAACTCAGTATCTGTGAGCTACCCTATACTTGGTGAAATTCTTACATATTCCATTCTTTATTATTCTCGTTGGAATATCCTGTTCAGGCTTTTACGCGGACTGGTTCCGCCTTTATTATTCTCATTGGAACATCCTGTTGGTGTGAATTTCACGACTGGTTCCGCATTTAGTATTCTGTTGGAATAACTTTGTCTATGTGAAGTACCGCATGCATGGTGATTTCGCTTGTATTCCATTCTTTATTATTACATTTGGAATATCATGTTTGGTCGTATTATTACCAATTCACGGTTCCGTTATTTATTATTACGATGGAATAACCTTATCATGCAAAGTACCGCATGTATGGTGATTTCTTTTGTTATTCCATTCTTTATTATACTCAGTTGGTTAAAGTTTTGACTTCTACACTCCATGAAATTAGTAGAATATTCTTGATATTTGCGTTTTATCCAGTATCTTTTCATGGAAATATTCTTCTGAGAATTCTTGAATTTTACTTTACAAAGAAGTATCATGTTGATAATTTGGACGTTATTAGTTCCTGAATAAATTAATTCGTGAACTTGTTTTATTGAATTCTTATATCATTGTCATCATCCTCATGTTTATATTATTTTTGAAAGTCATCATGGCTGTGAGTGCATAGATGGACTTGGTATGATTATGACCGAGGATTATTCGGTGTAATCATGGCCGTAATGTTACAAATGATGTTGTAAAAGTCCTCATTGGCCCGAAGTGCATTGATAGACAGTTGTTGGCATGATCATGACCATTGATGAATACACAAATATCCTTGGCCCGTAGTACATGGATAATTTGTGGTCGTGACCTAATGAATATCCTTGGCCATAGTGCGGGGATGATGTGGATTATTTATTGTTTGAGTCTCAAATATAAAAAAGTGATGAAAAACCTTTTTAAATCATAAAAGATAGTAGATTTTATTCTCTACTTGACTCTTTTAATGGATTGCATGTTCCGCTACAGTTAAACTTGATGTCTATTGTATTTTATCAGTTTAACACTATTGAGGACTAATGATAATTTATTCTACATTATCTTAGTCATAATATTTCTTATTGGGCTAGTTGAGCTCACCCTTTCTTTCACTGTTCTCTTCAGGAAATGAGAACGTAGCCGGGACTAGTCGGGGAACGGAGTGATGGTCCGAGATGGTGTCTTAGTAGTCCTCACTATTCTGTTAAATAGTGTGATAATAAATGTAATGAGGACTAAATTGAGTGTGGATATTTTCTAGATGACAATATTTGTATTAAAACTCACAGCATATATTTTGTCATATTTTACAGGACTGTTGTATAATCAAGTTGTATTTGAATTTAGTACCATGTATTTGGCGACTCAAGATGGGTGATGTATACCTATTTTAGGGGCGTCACAGTTGGTATCAAAGCTTAGGGATATGATCCCTGGCTGAGATGTGAGATAAGAACTAGGAGGGGAGAGACGGGGAATTCCTTCTCTAGTATGACCTACCTAAGTTTATTTGGTATGTAATTGGTCGGTCAGAGTATAGGGATAATATGTGATATGTTAATTAACCCTTGTTTTGTGGCAGTATTTGAAAATGGCATCCGAGAATGTTGAGAACATCAATGGAGCATAGGAGACCGTTGAGTCTCCACAGATCAATAACCAGGACAATGTGCATCAGGAAGGCGATAATCCTCATGCAAACAACAACACTGACCAAATGATGAATGGTGGAATATTCTGAGGCTTCATGCAATTCATGCAACATCAGGCGAGAGCGGTTCCTGTCCAAAATGCAGGTGGAAACACTGGCAACTCTCGGACGGTCACCGCCTAACAGTTCAAGGAGCTGGGACCACCGGAGTTTTTTGGAGAGCCAAAACCACTTAAGGCGGATACGTGGATAAAGTAAATCAACAAGAAATTTGATGTCTTGGGTTGCTCCGAGGAGCAAAAGGTTCCCTTTGCCACTTTCATATTATGCGCAGGTAGATTCTTGGTGGGAATCAGAAGCGTACTCAACTGCCGCCGACCAAGATGTCTTAGGAGAAGTTCCAAGAACTGTTCAACGACAAGTACTTTCCTGAAAGTATTCATCACATGAAAGAGGTAGATTTCATTAAACTGGAACAAAACAACATGACCGTGTCACAGTACGAAGCCAAGTTTGTCGAAATTTCATCTCCGGGTTTATGCGTCCCATTTGGTTGATAATGAGGAGAGAATGATGCGAATGTTTCTAAGAGGTTTGAAACCAGAGATACGTCAATATCTTATCTCTCATAAACTGTGTTTGTATTCAGATGTTGTTAATAGGGCTTAGTTATTGGAGCGCGATAATGAGTCAACCCAACCAAAAGAGAGCGGTAAACACAAAATGATAATACCGATGATAGCGATCATCGAAGCGGTGACACAATAAACGTGGAAGGAATCAACATGCCGAAAAATGGTAACCACTTGGTGGTAATCATGGCCAAAACAATAAGAATGGACATTTCAAGAAAAGAAGATTCAACAATGATGGAAAGACGTCAAAGATCAACACCGTCGTTAAGGAAGGAGAACAACCACCTATCATATGCTTCAAATGTGGAGGGGAGGGACATATCACCAAACTGTGCGATGCCCTCCAAAGCATGTTACAATTATGGAAGAGAAGAAAACCTGGCCCGATTTTGTCGTGCAATCAAGACAAGTCCAAATGGGATGAAGGCGTGAAAGGCCATCCCGTATAAGACAAAACCGGTTGTTCAAGGGAGAGCGTTTGTCGTGACCTCCCAGAAAGAAAGGAACCCGAACGAGGTCATCACTGGTAAGTTTATCATAAATTCTAGTGAAGTATATACCTTATTTGATACCGGTTCTACCCATTCTTTTATTTTTCCTACTTGCGCTCAACGTTTAAATTTGCCTCTGGAGAAATTAGACTTTGACTTATCTGTTGATACTCCGTTGGGAGAAACCTTCGTTACATCCACTGTTTATAAGTCTTGTTTGGTTAAAATCGGTACCCTCACATTACCTATCGACCTTATTTCATTGAAAATACTTGCATTTGACGTAATTCTAGGGATTGATTGGTTAACTACTTATCATGTAAAAATTGATTGTTTTTATAAGGTTGTTAGCTTTCATATTCCTAATCAACCTATTATGCGAATTCAAGCAACCAAACCATTAAAATCAATCACTGTTATCTCAAGCCATAAAGCTATTCGTTTATTAAAAATGGATGTCAAGCTTTCTTAGCTCATGTCACGGATCTAAACAAAAATACGTCAACCAGAATGATATTTCTATTGTTAATGAATTTCCCACGACGGATTCCTCAAGAACTTCCTGCCTACCCTGTGAGCGTGAAATTAAATTTTGTATCGACCTTTGAACTCCGGTACAAAACCTATTTCCAAAGCCCATATCGAATGGCTCTATTGAACTTCGTGGAGTTAAAGACCCAACTGCGCAGGAATTGTTAGACATTGGCTTTATTCGTCCCTAGTACTTCTCCTTGGGGTGCTCCTATTCTATTCGTGAAGAAGAAAGATGGGAGTATGCGACTTTGTATTGATTATCGGAGTTGAATCATGTCACCATCAAAAATAGGTACCCATTACCACGTATTGATGACTGTTTGACTCATGTGCGTGGCGCCAAATTCTTTTCAAAGATTGATCTTCGTTCCGGATATCACCGATTGAAGATTAGAACCGATGACATTCCAAAGACGGCTTTCAGAACTTGGTATGGGCATTATGAATTCCTAGTCATGTCTTTTGGATTGACTAATGCTCCTGCTGCCTTCATGGATATGATGAACCGAGTATTCAAGGAATATTTGGATCACTTTGTGGTCGTCTTTATTGATGACATCCTTATTTAATCCAAAAGCCGTGAAGATCATGAACAACACTTGAGGCTGATACTGCAAAAGCTTCGTGAATATAAGCTTTATGCCAAGTTGAAGAAATGTGAGTTCTGGCTTGAGGAAGTAGCATTCCTTGGGCACGTGGTATCAAGTCATGGAATATCTGTTGACCCGGCAAATATTGAAGCCACCAAAGTCGGGAACAACCTAAATCGATGGATCAAGCACGTTGCTTTCTACTTAATTGGTTATATTATCGGAGATTCGTAGAAGGGTTTTCTCGAATCGCTACTCCATTAACTCAGCTGACTTGGAAAGATACAAAATTCGATTGGAGTGAGGAATGCGAGAAGAGTTTTCGAGAACTCAAGAGGAGACTCATTTCAGCACTTGTTCTGACAATACCATCTAGCTCGGAGGGATTTGTTATCTATAGTGATGCTTCGGGCAAAGGGTTAGGATGTGTTCTCATGCAACATGGGAAAGTCATAGCCTATGCCTCTCGACAACTCAAAGAATATGAGAGGAATTATCCTACTCATGATCTAGGGTTGGCAGCTATTGTCTTCGCACTTAAAATTTGGAGGCATTACTTGTATGGGGAGAAAGTGGAGATCTTTACGGATCATAAAAGCCTCAAATATTTCTTCACTCAAAAGGAAATCAACATGCACGACAATGACGTTGGCTTTGAATCAGGCTGTTGAAAGATTATGATCATACCATCCAATACCATTCTAGAAAAGCGAGCGTGGTAGGTGGATTTATTGAGTAGAAGATCATATCATATGCGGTACGAAAAGGAGATATTGTCAACGCAAGGCCCATTTTGTATGATTTGCAAAGGATGGAGATAGAGATAAAGACTCTGTGGACCCAAGTGATGATGGCGAATATACGACGAGTGGAACCGACTTTAATCGATAAAGTTAAAGCCGCCAAGCTACTGGACACAGGAGCCGATGCATATGAGAGAAGAAAGTACAAAGGGTGCTATCTTCAAGCAAGAATCGATGAAGAAGGAATACTTCGAGTCAACTCCAGACTTTGTGTTCCTAACGACCCTGATTTTAAGTATAAAATCATGATGGAGGCGCACAACACACAGTTTGCAATCCATCCTGGGAGTACCAAAATGTATCGTGATCTTCATCATACATTTTGGTGGAGCAATATGAAGAGAGAGATAACGCTGTTTATCTTAAGGTGTCTAACTTGTCAACGAGTCAAAACGGAGCATCAAGTACCAAAAGGTCCATTGCAACCATTTGAAATTCCAGAATGGAAGTGGGAGCACATTACTATGGATTTCGTTACTGGTCTTCCCAAGGTTTCTCAAGGCATAAACGCAATTTGGGTCATTGTTGATAGATTGACCAAGTCTGTTCATTTCTTACCAATATGAAAAACTTATACACTTGAACGTCTTGCTCGTATGTACATAAACGAGATTGTAAGACTGCATGGTATGCCAGTATCCATAGTTTATGATCGAGACCCAAGATTTACTTCACGATTTTGGGTTAGTTTGCAAAAAGCTATGGGCACAGATTTACGATTTAGTTCGGATTATCATCCTCAGACGGACGGATAATCAAAGAGGACTATTCAAACTCTTGAAGATTTATTAAGACTCTGTGTCCTTGACTTCAAGGGAAGTTGGGACAAGTTCTTACCATTGGTGGAGTTTTCCTACAACAACAGTTATCAAGCAAGTATTGGCATGACTCCATTCGAGGCGTTGTATGGAAGAAAGTGTCGTTCTCCAGTATGCTAGGATGAGGTGGGTGAAGCAATGTTGTTGGGACCGGAGTTGGTACGTATGACTACGGAAAAGATTCAAACGATCCGACAACGTATAAAAACCTCACAAGACCGACAAAAGAGTTATGTTGATCTTCACTAAAAGGACGTGGAATTCGATATTGGAGATCATGTGTTGTTACGTGTTGCTCCATAGAAAGGAGTTACGAGATTTGGGAAGAGAGGAAAGCTCAATCCGCAATTCATTGGCCCATTTTTAATCCTCGATCGAGTAGGGACTGTAGCCTATAGACTTGCTTTACCGCCAAGTATGTCTCGTGTTTATAACGTTTTTCATATATCCATGTTACGTAAATATGTGAAAGAGCTGAACCATATTATTGAGTTAGAACCGAACGAAATAGCTGAAGATATAACGTATGAAGAGGTTCCTGTTCAAATCTTGGATAAGAAGGAACATATTCTACGCTCCAAGGTTATACCTCAAGTCAAAGTGTTATGGAGGAACCACGATGTTGAGGAAATGACCGAGTTAGAATCAAAATGAAATCAAGGTATCCTTAACTCTTCGACATACCGTGCACGCACCCTAATTTCAAGGGCAAAATTTCATAAGAAGGGAGATTGTAAGACCCCAACTTTTATGAATAAAAATGAATTTTCTATAAATATCATTTTTGAATATTATGGACTAAATTTGATATAATGTTATAGTTGTGGGTAATAATTATAAATTTTGCAAAGTACGCAAGTTGTTATATAATATTCGATTGGTCAGAGAATATCGTACGACGGCACAATCATTGGTGGACCCCACAACAGAATTATTGTCGGATTGAGAAAATGACAAAAATATTCTTATGAAAATAACGGCGGAAGTTTTATCGTTGATACTGTTGAACTACTTGGTAGTAAAAGTACAATAATACGCGTGGTTTCATAGTAGCACACGATATTGATTATTAATGCTTATGTGAGAAGTCACTCAGTTTGATTTAATTATTATCGATATTTTATATGTTATTAAATCAATAATTGAGGTGACGAAGTTGTTAATATTATTATTTGCATTATTAACGATGTCTAGAAGTTCGCCAAGGAGAGGTTTGGTCACCTAATCATGCTACCAATAGGAGAAATCCTTATTGGAAAGCCCCCTCTTTCCTGGAAACGACCTGGTCGATTAATAGTGTGAATAATAATAATGATGATGAAATTTTGTTTTATTCGTATTATTAACGTAATAAAATAGAAAAACTTTTTATATAAAACAGAATACTTTTATAAAGTTATTCGTTTTATTAGGCTAATAGTAAAATCTTTTATATAAAACAAAATACTTTTATAAAGTTATCTGTTTTATTAGACAATAATTAGAATATATTATATTTTATTATGCATAGTGTTTGTATAGTGCCTGCATAGTGTTTGCATAGTAAAATCTTTTTAAAAGTTATTCGTTTTATTAGATTATAAATAGAATATATTATATTTTATTTAAAAGATTTTGCATTAAATATGGACCGTCCGATTAAAGTAGATCAATCTGGACCGTTCATGGATTGGTTACTATTCATTCCATTCTTCTATAAATAGAAGCTCATTCCTTCATTATTTCTTACGAATTCACTGAAACTATAGAGAGAGAAACTATAGAGAGAAAGAATAAAAGTATTCTCCTACTTCACTACTCCGATATCAAGTTTCTTTTATGGTATGGGGTATTATTTCTTTTGTATTCATGAAGAGAACTTCTATTATTCCATCGTTATTATTCTGTTGGAATAACTTTTGTATCTGCCACTACCCTATACTTGGTGAAATTCTTCCAGATTCCATTCTTTTTATTCTGTGGAATATCCCGTCTGCATGTTTTACTGTGGGACCTAGTTCTCGTGTTTATTATTCGCTGGAATATCCTCATCTGTGCTTTCTACCGGACCCGGTTTCGCTTTTTATTATTTTGTTGGAACATCTTGTTGGTGTGAATTTCACCGACCGGGTTCCGCCATTTAGTATTCTATTGAATAACTTTGTCTGCTATGAGTCATATGCATGGTGATTTCGTTGTATTCCATTCTTTATTATTCGTTGGAATATCATGCCGGTGCGTATTACGCTCGACTCGGTTCTCATTATTTATTATTCGATGGAATAACTCATGCCTATGCAAGCACCGCATGTATGGTGATTTCTTTTGTTATTCCATTCTTTATTATACTCAGTTGGTTAAAGTTTTGACTTCTATACTCTATAAAATTAGTGGAATATTCTTGATATTTGCACTTCATTCAGTATCTTTTCATGAAAATATTCTTCTAAGCATTCTTGAATTTTACTTTACAAAGAAGTATCATGTTGACAATTTGGACGTTATTAGTTTCTGAATAAATTAATTCGTGAACTTGTTTTATTGAATTCTTATATCATTGTCATCATCCCCATGTTTATATTATTTTTGAAAGTCATTTGTGGCCTGTAGTGCATAGATGGACTTGGTATGATTATGACCAGGGATTATTCGGTGTAATCATGACCGTAATGTTACAAATGATGTGGTAAAAGTCCTCATTAGTCCGAAGTGCATTGATGGACAGTTGTTGGCATGATCATGACCATTGATGAATACACAAATATCTTTGGCCCGTAGTGCATGGATAATTTGTGGTCGTGACCCTAATGAATATCCTCGTCAGTAGTGTGGGGGATGATGTGGATTATTTATTAAGCTGAGTCTCACCGATAAAAGTGATGAAAAACCTTTTTAAATCATAAAAGATAGTAGATTTTATTCTCTACTTGACTCTTTTAATGGGTTACATGTTCCGCTGCGGTTAAACTTGATGTCTATTGTATTTTATCAGTTTAACACTATTGAGGACTAATGATAATTTATTCTCGCATTATCTTAGTCATAATATTTCTTACTAGGCTAGTTGAGCTCACCTTTCTTTCCACCGCTCTCTCCGTGAAATGAGAACGTAATGACTACTAGTCGGAAGCGGAGTGATGTTCCGAGATTTGTCTTAGTAGTCCTCACTATTCTATTAAATAGTGTGATAATAAATGTAATGAGGACTAAATTGAGTGTGGATATTGTCTAGATGACAATATTTGTATTAAAACTCACAAAGATGTATTTTGTCATATTTTACACATTAAGTTGTATAATCAAGTTGTATTTGAATTTAGTACCATGTATTTGGCGACTCAAGATGGGTGATGTATACATATTTTGGGGGCGTCACAATTATAATTTGTAATATTTAACAACCAGGTCGTTCCCAAGAAAGAGGGAGCTTTTCGATAAGGATTTTGCCTTATTGGCGCGCAATTAGGTGACCAAACCTCTCTTTGACAGAACTTCTAGACATTGTCAATATTGGAAATAATAATATGAATAACTTTGTCGTCTCAATTATTGATTTAATAATATAACATATTATACAGATGATACTATGACAATAATTGAATTAACAATATGAGAGATATGATGCAGCAATTACTGTAGCAATAATTGAGTATAACTGAGTGACTTCTTACGTAAGCATCGATAATCAATATCGTGTGCTACTATGCAACCACGCGTATTACTGTACTTTTACTACCGGGTAGTTCAACAGTTTTAATGGTAACACTTTCGTCGTTATTTTTATATAAAGATAATTCTGTCGTTTTCTAAATACGACAATACTTCCGTTGTGGGGTCCACCAATGATTGTGCCGTCGTACGGATATTCCCCGACAAAAAGAATATTCTCCGACCAATCGAATATAATATAACAACTTGCATACTTTGCAAAATTTTCAATTATCACCCTTAACTTTAAACTTTTATCAATTTAACTATTTACCAAATAGAATAATTATAAGAAAATTGAATACTTTCATTTCATAAAATTCGGGGTCTCACAACGACCATACCATTCAATACCATCGTGGAAAAGCGAACGTGGTAGCTGACGCGTTGAGTAGAAGATCATATGCGGGTACGAGTGCGATGTTGTTAACACAAAGTCCCATTTTGTATAACTTACAAAGGATGGAGATAGAGTTCCATACTCTAGGGACCCACATAATGATGGCAAATATACTAGTAGAACCGACTTTAATCGATAAAGTTAAAGCTGCTCAAGCTACAGACATGAAGCTATTGCATATGAAGAAGAAATTACAAGAAGGTGTTATTCCAGAAGCAAGAATCAATGAAGAAGGAATACTTCGAGTAAACTCCCGACTTTGTGTTCCTAACGACTCTGATTTGAAGTATAAAATCATAATGGAGGCGCACAACACATCGTTTGCAATTCATCTTGGGAGTACCAAAATGTATCGTGATCTTTGACATACATTTTGGTGGAGCAATATGAAGAGAGAGATAGCGAAGTTTATCTCAAGGTGTCTAACTTGTCAACGTGTCAAGGTGGAGCATCATTTGCCAAAAGGTCCATTGCATCCACTTGAAATTCCAGAATGGAAATGAGAGCACATTATCATGGATTTCGTTACTGGTCATCCCAAGATTTCTCAAGGCATAGATGCAAGTTGGGTCATTGTTGATAGATTAACCAAGTCTGATCATTTCTTACCTATACGAAAACTTATTCACTTGAACGTCTTTCTCGTATATACATAAATGAGATTGTAAGACTGAATGATATGCCAGTATCCATAGTTTCTGATCCAGACCCAAGAATCACTTCACGGTTTTAGGTCAGTTTGCAGAAAGTTATGTACACGGATTTACGATTCAGTTCGGCATATCATCCTGAGACGGACAGGCATTCGGAGAGGACTATTCAAAGTTTTGAAGATCTATTAAGACTCTGTGTCCTAGACTTCAAAGGAAGTTCGGACATGTACTTGCCATTGGTGGAATTCTCCTACAACAACAGTTATCAAGAAAGTATAGACATGGCTCCATTCGAGGCATTGTATGGACGAAAGTGTCGTTCTCTAGTATGTTGGGATGAGGTGGGTGAAAAAACGTTGTTGGGACCGAAATTGGTACGCATGGCAACAGAAAAGATTCATTCCGGCAACGTATAAAAACCTCACAAGATCGACAAAAGAGTTATGCTGATCTTCATCGAAGGGACGTAGAATTCAATGTTGGAGATCATGTATTGTTATGTTTTGCTCCATGGAAAGGAGTTACGAGATTTGGAAAGAGAGGAAAGCTCAACTATGGCCTATAGACTCGCTTTACCGCCAAGTATGTCTCGTGTTCATAACGTTTTTTATATATCTATGTTACGTAAATATGTGGAAGACCCAAACCACATTATTGAATTAGAACCAGACGAGATAGCGGAAGACTTAACGTATGAAGAGGTACCTGTTAAAATCTTGGATAAGAAGGAACATATTCTACGCTCAAAGGTTATCCCTCAAGTCAAAATTTTGTGGAGAAACCACGATATTGAGGAAATGACCTGGGAGTTAGAATCTGACATAAAAATAAGGTATCATCACCTCTTTGACATACCAGGTACGTACACCAAATTTGAGGACGAAATTTCATAATAAGGGGAGGTTGTAAGACCCCAATTTTTATGAATAAAGATTAATTTTTCTCTAAATATTATTTTAAATAATAAGGTGTGGATTTGATATAATGTTATAGTTGTGGGTAATATTTATAAATTTTGCAAAGTAAGAAGTTGTCATAAAATATTCGTTTAGTCGAGGAATATTCTTTTTATCGGGAAATATGCGTACGACGACACAATCATTAGTGGACCCCACAACGAAATTATTGTCGGAGTTAGAAAACGACAGAAATAACTTTTTATAAAAATAATGGCAAAAGTTTTACCGTTAATCGTTGAAATACCCAAAGATAAAAGTACAATGTCCGCATGGTTGCATAAGCAGCATTACCAGTATTGTATAGTATCTTTGATTATTGATGCTTACGTGATAAGTCACTCAGTTTTATTCAATTATTGTCACAGTAATTGTTTCACAGTATCTCATATTATTGATTTAATTATTATCACAGTATCATCTGTATAATATTTTATATTATTAAATCAATAATTTACGTGTTACAATTATTCATATTATTAATTAGCATTATTGGCAATGTCTAGAAAGTTCTGTCGAGGAAAGGGGTTGTTTATATAATTGCGCGCCAATAAGAATAAATTCTTATCGGAAAGCTCCCTCTTTCCTGGGAATGATCTGGTTGTTAATATTGTGAACTTATAATATTAATTGTGAGTAATTATTATGTGGTGGATATTGGTTCAATTTTGATATAAATGAAGAAAATTAGCATTAGATATTTATTGAAAGTTTGACATATTTTTCTGTGGAATTACAATTATTTTCTCCGATAAAATATTCATTCAATTATATTATTATAATATATTATAATTGTTTAAATAATAATATTATTATAATTTATATATATAAGCATGTGGTTAAGTGACGGAAGTAACCAAAATGTATTTGGAATGCTTTGTTTTTTTTCCTTTGAATGGTTGGTGGAGAAATTGTCTTGAAAGCTTGTTTTTCAAATAGTGTGGGCCCTCAAATTAAAATGTGAGCTTCCTTTTCAAATTCTCCTGCAGAATCTTATGTTTTCCAAATTGTGGGCCATATGAGTTAGGCATTGATGGAAAATATGAGAGTTAGGCAGGTTAGGCAAAGAAAAAAGAGAGGAAAGTTAGACAGTTGTTTTGATTTTTCCTCCGTGTTGCGCTATAAATAGGGGGTAACCCCTCTTTCCTAAAATACACATTCAATATCAGAAATTCTTATTCTATAGTATTGTGAGTATTTCTCTTGAATATAAGGATATTTTGAGTATATCTTTTTGTGCAAGATTTTCTTAGAATAATATTCGATATTCCAGTCAAATCCAGTTTCTACTAAGGTAAATGATATTATTTTATTGCAATACTCGTAAGAAATATTATTTTCTTTCATACTCCATATTATGTAAGGGATATTATTTCATTATATATTCTTAAATTTAAACTTACTGTGGTAAGTATTGTTTCCATACTCCTTGAAATTAGTAGAATATCCTTGAAATTTGCGCTTCATCTAGTGTCGTTTCACAAGGATATTTTTCTGAACATTCTTGTTAAATTTTAATTTTTTTATGCCGGAGTACTATTCACGGGGTACTATTCACGAAGTACTATTCACTCGGGTACTATTCACTCGGGTACTATTCATGACAAAAATTAATTTTTTTTCTGTCCGAATTATTTTACATGAATATTATTCTTGAATTTTACTCCACAAAGCAGTTATCATGTTGACAATTTGGACATTCTTAAACTCTGGATAAATTAAATTATAAATATTTAATGTTTATCCTTGATCTCGTTTGATTGAATTCTTATATCATTGTCATCATCTTCATGCTTATATCGTGATGAAAGTCATTTTTGACCCGTAGTGCATAGATGAACTGTTGATTGGTATGATTATGACCAGGAATTATGTATCGGTATAATCATGACCTGTAATGTTATAAATGATGTGATAAAAGTCCTCATTGGCCCGTAGTGCATTGATGAACAGTTGTTGGCATGATCATTACCATTGGTGATAATAACGAATATCCTTGGCCCGTAGTGCATGAATAATTCGTGGATGTGATACTAATGAATATCCTTGGTCGTAGTGCATGGATAATTCAGTGATGTGGATTATTTATTGAGCTGTGTTACATCGACAAAATATTGATGATGAACTTTTAAATCATAGAAATATTAGATATCATGCTCTACTTGACTCTTCTAATGGATTATTTGTTTAGCTGCAGTTAAACTTGTTGTCTATTGTATTCTATCAGTTTCACACTGTTGAAGGCTAACGATAATTTATTCTGCATTATCTTAGTCATAATATTCTTTACTGGGCTAGTTGAGCTCACCCTTTATTTTCATTGTTTTCTTCAGGAAATGAGAATATAGTTAGGACTAGTCGGGGAACGAAGTGATGGTCCGGGATGGTGGTTATAGTAGTCCTCACTATTCTATGAAATAGTGTGATAATAATTGTAATGAAGATTCCATTTGAGTTTGAATATTGTCTACGAAATAATATCCGTGTTAAAACTCTTAGCTACGTTTTTGTCGTATTGTATAAATAAAGTTTGTATTTAAATTTTGTACCATGTATTTGACGACTCAGAATGGATTGTGTATATCTATTTTGGAGGCGTCACAAGAAATCGAACCCATGTTAGAAATCGAACTACTCGAACCGAACTTGAATTTCTCGAACTGAATTAAACCCGAATTATTCGCGAATATAGACAAAATGAATCACATAATTCGCGAATATTTTCGATTCAAAAATCAAATATAAAATCATATACAAACTCGACTCGACAAGGCATAATTTGAATCAATGTAAAAATCTTTTAATAAATTTTCTCTGTCGCTTTTAGGTTTTAACCGCTCATCCACCGAATCAATGTAGACATTTTTTAATAAATTTACTTTATGTGGATTTTAACCACTCATCCACTCTATCCTTTTCGAGCTGAAGTCCTGAACTCCCCTCCATAATATATTTCCTCCAATTTTATTTAATATATATATATATATATATATTTTCATTTAATACATTCTTTTTTTTATCTTAATAGTTTTGTTAATAATGATCTAATTAAGTTAATAATATTAATTCTACAAAAAAAAAATTCATGCATTTTTAAAAACTTGTAATAAAAAACATTTATATATTTATCAAATGATAACAAAGTGTTCCTACTTTTATTTTAGAGTAATGATGAGACATAATATTATAAAATTTCTTATTAAAAAATATAGAATTTTAATATACTGTATAACATAAAAATTAAAGGGAAGTCAAATCTATTGGTGTATGTGTGTACGGTGCATGTGAGTCTAATTTTGATTGTTCAAAAAATCCGTACGATGGAATTTTGGTCTCCATTATTTCGAGAAGACAAACCCTAAAAAGCTTATCTTTATTTTAAAAAATTGATATTTTTATATTATTTTTTAAAATTTTTACACGTATAATTCTCATATTAATTAATAAAAATTTGATATATCAGCTAATATATGGGCCATACATATAAACAATGGCGAAGCCAAAATTTATATCCAATATGATTAAAATTTTGTGATGTTATAAATAATTTGGTGGGATTTGAGGGCTCAACCCCAAAACCAATTTTTTTAAAATAATTTTGTGTTTTTTTGACCAGTTGCATTTTTAAAACATATATTTTGTTACAATATTATTAATACAACATTATATATATATATATATATATATATATATATATATATATATAGAATGAGAATCAGGTTTGGACTCCCGGACCTGATTATAATACGGACCCAATTATTTTTTATTTTTTTTAAAAAAAAAATTAAAAAAAAAGTTTAATATTTTATGAAACTGAATTTTTTACATAATAAATATTTTGGGTGTGATTTGGATTTATATAACAAAACAGGTCTATACAGACTGTACATACATATTTTGTTATATGTATCCAAATCACACCAAAAATACTGTATTATAGAAAAATTTCAGTTCCATAAAATATTAAAAAAAAATTTAGTTATTTTTAAAAAAAAAAAGCAAAAAAAAAAGTCCACATTTTCGGACTCCAGTATTTTCTTAAAATACGGATTTTTTTTAAAACAACTAAAAAAAGTTTAATATTTTATGGAACTGGAGTTTTTACATAATACAGTATTTTGGGTGTGATTTAGATACATATAACAAAACAGGTCTGTACAGACTGTACATACATATTTTGTTGTATGTATCCAAATCACACCAAAAAACACCATATTATAGAAAAATTTCAGTTTCATAAAATATTAATTTATTTTTTTTCGTTGTTTTAAAAAAAAGAAAAATATAAATAAATAAAGTTAAGATTTTAATCAGTCCGGAGTTCGGGCCGTCTGAATCTTAAGCTCACCCTTATCTAACTCACTTTGAGCTCACCCCTTTTAGCAATGACAGACCATACGTGACGGTTCGGTTAATACAATGGCCAAGATATACTTTTTTAGCGACGCTATATATGTTGTCTGTCACTAAAAGTATAGAGCGACGGTTGTATGACCAAATCGTCGTTGGGTCCGTCATTAAAGAAAGGGGTGAGCTCGGGTGAGTTAGATAATGGATGAGCTTAAGATCCGAACTCTCTCTCTCTCTCTATATATATATATATATATATATATATGGTCGGATCAAAGTGCATACCCTTATCTTTACTCACCGTCTCACCCCCTTTAATAGCGACGGACCGACGTGACGGTTCGGTCATACAACCGCCATCTATACTTTTGGCGACGACGCTATATGTTGTCTGTCGCTAAAATTATAGGCATTTACGGTATGTATGCCAAACAAACCGTCGAATCGGATCTCATAAAGCTAAAGGGTGAGTAGCTACGTGAGTAAGATAAGGATACGACTGATCCTCTCTCTCTCTCTCTCTCTCTCTCTATATATATATATATATATATATATATATATATATACCCCTTATTGATCCCTAATACGTCTTTCTAATCACAAGTTTGTTAATAAATATTTAAATTTCTTATGTTATAAAAATAATATAAATTAGATTATTATTTATTTTAAAATATTAGAGGAACATACATACATCAAGAAGTAGAAGTAATATGGAATTGAAAAAGTTATAAAAAATTCAATTTGACCCTGTATATTAAAAAATTTATAAAATTTCAGTGAGGTCAATTCATTCATTATACTTAAATTTCTTCTAAACTTATTATATGTTATAAAATAATTTTTTTTCCAGTGAGGTCAATTGACCCGACACCTTCTAAAGTTGATTTGCACCTGAATATAGAAATATCAAAAAATAATATGAAAATATCAATTTCCTTATTTTATATTCGTAGATGGATAATATTATTTAGTTTGATATTGTAATTTTGTTACCATATTATAAATATAATTATAAATATTATTTTATGATGAAAAAATTAAAATCATTTTAATATTTATATATTTTGTAAATAAGACTCATTTTGGAACAATGATACAGTATTCCATTTGTTCTTTTTTATTTGATATTATAGAAGAAACAAATAATTTTCATATACTCCACCCGTTCTAAAAAAGATGAGCAAAATATATTTTTCTATACATAAAAAAAGGGCAAAGTAGAGAAAAAAAAATGTAAAAAAATGTAAAATATATGTTTAGAGGTTCCATAAGATTATAGGTTCCTTTTCAATTCTTATGTTTCTGAGTTTTTTAATAAACGGAAAAGAAAAGAAATGGATAGAAAACTTGACCACTTTTCCTGTCAAAATTTTCCGTAAAAAATTGGCCAGATTTGGACGAAAAAGAAATTAGAATAAGTAATATTTTTATAATTCTCATATTATTCTCAACTTTTAATATAATAAATTTTAAATTACAACTCATGTCCTCAATTTTAAATTTTCTATTCTTTTATACTAAAAACTCAGAAACAACACAAAAGAAAACTTCAAGTTTTCTATTCTATTCTTTTCTTTTTTAATTTAAGTTTTCTATTCTTTTCTTTTCTGTTCAAAACTCAGAAACAGAGTGTAACTCATCCTTTTATGGATAAAAAAAGAAGACATTTATCATTCTTTTAATGATAGAGGGGGTATATTAATAATGTTATGTCTGATTGATAAAATTAAATATAAAATCTTAATATTATCTTTTTAAAAGTAACAAAAATAAAAAGTAAAATAAATTAATATTGCTTCCGTTTTAAGACATGATCATCATTGACTTTTTAATGTCAAAATTGTATAATTTTTAAAATTTTAATTGATAGAAAATGATAGTTGTAAATTATTTTAAAGTATTACTCATTATGAGAATTATTATTAATTATTATTTTAGCTTTTTGATGAATTATATTAATTTTAAATGTAAAAATATTTTAAATTAATTTTAAAAATTAATAATAATTTTATAATTTAAAATGGAAAACTTGTTGATATAGTAAACTATATTATAAGTCATTTGAAAGAGCTCCATATAATTTTCTTTTGTGGCGTAACATTGTGGTTGTTCCCTCGACTAATTGTTAGTATTTGATATAAGGATAATATTTAATAAAATAAAATTAATTTCGTTCTAAATAAAAAGGAAAGGAGGTAGGAGGACGCATCAAAATTAGGAAGGAAAAAGGCAACAACGTAGAGACATGGATAATAACTGGTGTTTGGTGGTGTAGCGTGTATGTCAGATTCTCACTCACATTATTGGAAAATGATATTAATTGAGGGAGAAAAGGTCCTTGGACCAACCGATATATGGACCAACCCCTGTACGGACACACTCTTTTGCGTATCTTCAAATTTATAGGACAATATTAGTACGGGAACATTATTTTTTTTTATGAGATTTTTAATATTTTTACATGATTCTTTCCGACATATTTTTTTTGTTCTTAATTATTTGACGTTTTAAAGGTACAAAAATTAAGATAATAATTAAAAAGTATTAAATATAGGATTCAATTGTCTATAATATCCTTAAATCTTTTGTTGGGATAAGAATAATTTTGTTGGGATAAAAAGAGTTTTGTTGGGATAAGGAGAAAGAAAGAGAAAGAGTTTAAAGTATCAAAAAAATAAGAAGAGTAATGAGGGGTAATTTTAGAAAAATTGTCATTAATTCTCCTAGATTTGAACAAACGTCAAATAATTAAGGACAAATGAAAAACTCTAAAACGTCAAATAATTAGGAATAAAAGGAGTATTTTTTTTATGTTAAAGATGACTATATAAAAATATAAAAAATATATATAAAAATATTAATTTCCTATTAGTACCGGTCTATTATTAGTTAAACAATCCATAATTGCTCCATTTGTACATATCATTCAACTGCTTTAATAATATTTTAATGATATATTTAATACAGTAAGCTAACTTTATAATCCTACTTAATCCCATATATATACGTTGTAATCGTAGTTTGGGTAAAAAAATTTACAATATATAGTGACTCTTAAATCTTGATTAATTTTAGATAATTTAAAATGAACAGTTGATTTAATAAAGTTTATAAATAAGTTAAATTGGAATTTAACTTATTGAGATTGAATTCGTTTAAATGTTAAACAAGTTAAATCATATCAGACTTTAAACGAGTCTAAAATTTTGGGTACAAACTCGACTCGTTTATAAACAAGTCGAGTCGAGTTCGAGCCGAGCTTAATTGAGTTGAATCTTATTCGTTTATTTTATTTTATAATAATTAAACGTTTTACAAGTCGGATATCATACTGTTCAAACTCAACTCGTTCAATAAGCTCGAGTTAAGTTTGAGTCGGGTTTAGTCGAGTTCAGGTGCACTCTCATTCGTTTCTATAAAAACGTACTGTATTAATATAACATGGAGTTTTTCATATTGTATAGCTTGTACCTGATATATCAGGTATATATCAGTTAGAATGTTGTTGATTAAAATTTCATGTTATACAAGTGTTATATATTTATAACTCTTATTTATATAAATATAACTTATTTTTATTGAATTGTCCAATATTAATTATACTTAATTAAAATTCCCCTTATTTGGTGTATCAAGTTATTGACTCATCAAAACAACCAGTCAATCCTGCCGATTAGATTATCATTGTCCATTAGCAAGGGAGTTGATATTTTTGGCACAAATATTACTTACTTAAGCGATACAATTATGTATCTTATTATTTGTGATGGATTAAAAAAATTGCTCTAAAAATATCATTTCTCATTAGTAATAATAGATTATATTTTCAGCACAATGCATAAACAGTGTGTCAAATGCACGGCGCAACAGCGCTCTTGCTTCTGACTTGTTCGCGAACAGACTTGTTTGCTTCTTACCTATTTTGCCATGCCATTTCATATGCATTTAGTCGGTTCACAAAGGTCATATCCACACATGAAGGGTCATAAATCACCCTATAAATATCTAACGAATTCAGTCATTCATGCATTCAATTTTTCTTCAATTATATTCATAATATATTTGAGAGAGTTTAGAACAGTTATTGATTTATTGTGTGTTATTTGTAGTACAGCTATAACATATATTGTCATTGTATCATAGGAGACCAATACTGATAACTCTAAGCAGTTTGAAGGAGGACATAGTTATCTTAATTCTTAAGTACATAATACTAAGTACTAATTTTGACATAATTTTTTTTTCGTGTTTACATTTCTGTTTTTCATCAGATAAGTTCATATATATATATATATATATATATATAATTTGGAAAACAAAAATATTGGCCCCCGTTACTAGTAGAGCAAGCACGCGATAAATGATTGCAAATATATGATTGAGGTATCACATAAAATATAAGAAGAAAGATGGAGTACATATATATTTTAATGGACAATAAATTTAATAAATTAATCTTTTGAGTCAAGATATTGTTTCAAATTCGAGTATATAAGCTTGTTATCTTCTCAAGGTATCAAAACAAAACCATAACCTATAAGTTTGGGCTATGAGTGTGGATGTGTAGTGGACAATATAACTACTTGAACAAGTGATGACTATTCTAATAGAGGCTTTTCATTGGTTATTGACAAAAACTATTGAATAGTGTAGGTTCGTTAGTGAAGAGATGTGATAGACTAAGCTCAACGAGTTATAAATATTTGGTCAATTATAAAATTCTTTGAGCAAATGATAGATTTTTTTTGAGAGGTTATTGATGGATAAAATAAGAGATATTGAATAAATGACCTCTTCAGATGAGAGAAGTCTGATGAGCTTTGTGTTAGGAAAGTGAATGAACCCTATATATATATATAAACTTATCTTAAAATTGCAGAAGTGAATTTCTCAAAACTAGTACTTGGTACTATGTCCTTAAGACAATTATACCCTTCTTATGGTGCTCAGAGTTAATAGCATTTGTCTCCTATGATACAATGACAACGTATACTATAGTAGCACTCAAAATAGTATACTCAAAGAACCAAATATAATTCTCAGAACTCTTTCTCTAAATGAACTATGAAATGAATACTAAAAAACTATAAATGGACTATGAAATGCTTGGATTTGAATGAATGAAGTGGCTGCCCCCTAGTCTATTTATAGGAGGGATTAGTGACCCTTCTGATGAGATACAACGTATTGAAAAGGCACTATTTAGCCAAAAATGAGGTAGTTTTTAGCTTTAGCAGAAAGGCGTGTCCGTTCGAGCCAAATATGACGTAGTTTTAGGCTAAAACAAAATAAAAACGACGAGTTTTAGGCTTAACAGAAAAGGTGCATCCGTTCAAGCAAAAATGACGTATTTTTGGGGCACCTGTTCAGGCATATATCGCTTCCCAAAACGACACAGTATTGGTGCTTTCGTTCGGCAGATAACACTTCTCAAAACGACACAATTTTGATAATAAATAACATTTATCAAAACGACACATTTTAGATAATAGAATTAAAATAAAATAAACAAAATTTAAATTATATACAAGGACCTAAACCCACAAACCGTGAGCTTTGAGCTACGAGCCCGGCCAGTTAGTCAGCGATGGCGCATGCGGGTTCAAACCAAGTCTTGGCTAGGTCCTCTCCCTTCCATAAAAGTAGGGTTCCCCTTTGGCCCAAACCCAAGAGCAAATTTATTGTATAAACCCATTTAATTTTTAGTTCTTAACCGATGTAGGACTTAGCTTCCCACAGATATTAATTATCATTTCCAAGAGTGATCTTTGGGAGTTAGTTTCTCATTCATTACTCCATGAATTTGAGCTCCCAAATACTTAATTTAATCCACTCATGGACTAGAACACATTGATATGTGAAATCATTTCAAATAATTAATGACACCTACTTCAATTTATGCTCAAATTCTAACAATCCCAACAAGAATGAAATTGACTGCCAGCCTTATGTAAATGTTATGCAGACTCTGAGAGAGAGAGAGAGAGACAGAATTGAAAATCAATTGTATAGAGAGGTGACTTTTAGTTTTGTACCTTCCCTTGTGAAAGACTATCAGGTTTACTGGTTGTCCAGTGAACATGATGTCTTGAACTGTTGACTTTGTCATATTCCATCCTTAAGTTTTGATGATGAAATGATTATATACTAAATTGTTTTATGGTGTTTCAGGTATTTGTTGATAAAAGATCATTGGCGGGTTTTTCAGTTGGACGAAGAATTTTCTCTTTCTCTAGGAAGATAAATGTAAGGTCAATTGCATAATAATTGATTTTTCATTTAAAGGCTCTAGGACATATTATTTGCTTTTTTATTATATGTCTTCAATGAAAAATGTTTTAAATGATTTTATGAAAAAAGGTTTTTTAAGGAGTAATACATATGTTAAATATTTTATCAATGTTACATGTTTAGTATGCATATTATAAATTGGTAGTTCATATACATATACCTGGACTACACGTGGATATACATATCAGTGTGTATAGTTTGCTAAAGAGGTGGATGACATTAATTGTGATATGTATGCATGTAATCATGATTTCCTAGAAAATCTAAAGGATGGCAGCTACTTTATTGTGATTTGTTATTTGCGGTTTTCAAGGAGCAATTGTTTATTGGAACTCTAAAGGTTTGTTGAGAAAAGAGTATGATGTCATTCAGTTTTTAGTTGTTTCACGTCACCTTTTATGTTGTTAGATAAAGTCAAAAATGTTATATGGAGAGTTATCTCTTAAAGGTGTTGTTGAATTGTTCAAACTGCATGCTAACAAAGATTGAGTCTGGATATATATTGGACTATGTCTAGCTTTACCGTTGTGGAAATTTCCGTTTGATTTACTCAGAACATATCTTTATTAACGGTAACATAATATGGGCTATAAATCAGTGTTTGCATGTTTGGAAAAATAGAACTCACGAATTTATTATTGCACTTATTATTGTTATTGAGCAAATTGATTTACTGAGTGCAATTCTTGAGAAGCTAAGCAATTAAATTTCTGATATTATTTTAGCTGGTATTCGGTAAGAAATTTATTTATTGTGTGCTAATTGATCATTGCATTTAGTTGAGCCTTTAATTGTAAAATTGATTATTCTTGCATTGATCATAGACCTCTATATTGTATTGAATTTTCTGTTTTAGACTAAGTGTAGTCTAAAGGTGTTAATCTTAGTGGATTAGAGAAAAGGGTTACTAACAGGTTCAAGGAAGCAAATGTGCTTGAAGAGTGCATAGGTGCACAAGGAGCAAGAGAGCTCAAGGGAAATTAATTGTTAATTAATTTTTGTAAGAATCTGTTTTGTAATCTGATTGTTTATAAAGAAATAAATAAAGTGAGTCTCCAATACTAGTTGATATTGGACGTGGACTAGGCTATTATTATAGAGGGTAATAGCTGAACCACGTAAAAAATCTTGGTGTTGATTTTATTATTTGCTTTACTTTAAAATCACCTAAGCTATTTAAATTTCTTAATAATTAAAATTTGAATACTTGCATTATATTAAGATAATTCTTTAACATCAAGTATTTTATTTAAGATATAAATTCAGCCGAATATTTTCTAAATAGACTATATTAATTCAGTAAGCTGATTTCAATTGTTATAGTAGCCTGAATTTAATAGTTTAATTTTAAAGTTTAAAAGTTGGTCATAGATTGCTCCCACACTTATTCAACCCCCCCTTCTAAGTGTGCCTAGATAAATTTCATTTGGTATTAGAGCTTGGCTCTACTTATCTTGGTCTTAAAGGTGACTTGTAGGGAAAGATTCTGGCATGGCATAGTTTGGGAACAACAATCAAGAAGGTCAATCAACCAATAGACCTCCTCTGCTGTTCGGAACGAAAAATTACAACTTCTGGAAGTTTCGAATGAGGATCTATATGAAAAGAGATCCTTGGGAATGGTGGGTTATGGAGAACGGACCAGTTATTCCATGAAGAGATGATGGGACACCAAAGATTCTACTTGAAATGGATTCAACCAAAATCTACATGGTCTCATATGATTCAAAGGCAATGAACACACTTCTCAGCGGAATGATACAATCCGAGATAGACAAAGTTTTCTCATGCAAAACAACTAAGGAAATGTGGGATACTCTAGTGATAAGTCATGAAGGTACTTCCAAAGTATGAGAAGTCAAACTGAGTATGCTCATGCATGATTATGAAATGTTCAAGCTCGAAAAAGATGAAACCATCAAGCTAGCTCAAGCAAGATTCTTAGTCCTCATAAACTCCTTGAAATTACTAGACAAGACTATTCCTCAAAGTGAGATCAACCGTAAGTTGCTTCGGGATATGCCCAAAAGGTTTGCTTCTAAAATCACTACTCTTCAAGATTCTGCAACTATTTCTTCTATGGATACTTTAACATTGTTTGGTGAATTAGAAGAATATGAACATCAGTTAAAGAGATATGATGATGAAAAGGAAACTCCTCGAAGAAAGGTTTTAGCTCTTAATGCAGATAACGAAGAGGAGCTTGATGATGACTCGGATGAAGAAATAGCAATGATGTCAAGAAGACTTAAGGGGCTACTACAAAGGAAGAATAAAAGAAGAAATACTTTCAATTCAAATAAGTCCAAAGGAAAGACAAACTACAAAGACAATAAGAAGAACAAAGCCCTTGTGACTTGGAGTGATGAGGAATCCGAAGTGGAGATCGATGCTAAAGATGAGATAACACAAGTATGCTTCGTAGGAATCGAAGGTGAATCTAATCAGGTATCTTTTAATGATTTGAACTCATTAGAACAAGAAAATAAGAAGTTAAAAGAAAAGGATGCATGCTTAAAAGGTTTAATTAATACTTTAATGAGTGAGGTGGATTCACTAATAAATGAAAAGAAAGAAATTGAAAAGGAATCTACTTGTACAGAAGAAAAGGTTTTGATTGCTAAGATTGATTATTTAGATAATTATAACAAAATATTTTTCAATAAGGTAAATTTCTTGAATAATGAATTCCAAAAATTGACTAATGAGTTAAAAATGAGAGATGTGTGTATTGATGCATTTAGTGATAAATCTCCTGATAAAACCTTTCCTGAAAATGAGCTTCAAAAAGAAATAGCTTCATTAAAATTATCTCTTGCTAAATTTGTCCAAGGTGAAAAAAATTTGAATGTCATATTAGGTAAACAAAGACCTAGTTTTGAAAGACAAGGAATTGGTTATGATCCTATGCATAAAAAGAGTAATATAAAAATGCTAAAATCAAAGTCACGATTTTGTTTAAATTATTGCTCTCCTTTCACGACTTGTAAGCATTGTGGTATTAAAGGTCATTTAGATATAAATTGTTTTAAGAAACGAAATAAGGTTAAAAAGGTATGGATTAAAAAGAATGATTTGCTTGCTACTAACATAAGTGGACCCAAAAAGATATGGGTACCAAAAGGATAAATTATTTTTTCTTGACAGGTATGCTTAAAAGCAAGAGTTCCATCTAAAAAATGGATTCTTGATAGCGGATGTTCTCGGCACATGACAGGTGATAAATCAAAATTCGTAGAACTAAATATCAAGAAGAAAAATGGAACGGTCACATTTGGAGACAACAAAACCTGCGAGATAATTGGAAAAGGTAAAATTGGTAATGGCAAGGTAAGTATAAATAATGTACATCTTGTTAATGGTCTTGAATTCAATTTAATTAGTATTATCCAATTAATGGATAATGGCCATCGAGTTAATTTTGAAAAAGATAAATGTACAATATTTCATGGTACTGACAATACTACTCTAGTTGCACAAAGAGAAGGAAATATATACACTCTTGATTTTGAGCAACAGGATGAAGAGCTATGTCTTACATTTGTACAAGATGAAGCTTATCTGTGGCATAAAAGGATGGGACATGTTCACATGGACTTTATCAAGAAATTATCCTCAAAGAATCTCGTCAAAGGATTGCCAAGAATCAGGTTTGAAAAGAAAGGAATATGTATTCCTTGCCAAAACAAGTAAGAACTTCTTTTTCAGCAAATAATATGGTATCAACCTCTTCTCCTTTGCAACTACTTCATCTTGATTTATTTGGTCCGGAAAGGCATTCAAGCATTAATGGTAAATTCTATGCTTTTGTAATAGTTGATAATTTTTCAAGATACACGTGGGTATTATTTTTTAGAACTAAGGATGAAGCATTTAAAGAATTTAAAAATTAATAAGAAATCTTGAAACAAAGTATAGTTATAAACTTATTAGAATTAGAAATGATCATGGTACTGAGTTTTAAAAAGATTTTATAACCTTTTGTGATCAAAGGGTTATTAGCCATGAATTTTCAGCCCCAAGGACTCAACAAAACGGGGTGGTGGAAAGAAAGAATAGGACTCTACAAGAGACGGCGAGAACTCTACTGCAAGAAAGTAAGCTTCCAAAGAAATTTTGGGCAGAAGCCGTAAGTACATCATGTTATGTTTTAAATAGAGTTCTTATTCGTCCTATCATTTTGAAAACACCTTATGAGCTTCTAAACAATAAAATTCCAAATATAATTTATTTTAAAGTTTTTGGTTCGAAATGTTTCATTTTAAATACAAGTGATAATTTGGGAAAATTTGATGCTAAGTCATACGAAGGAATTTTCATTGGTTATTCTCAAAACAGTAAGGCTTATCGCATCTTTAATATTAGAAAGTCATGTGTAGAAGAATCTGTTCATATCACTTTCAATGAAACTAACAATGATCTGCCAAAAGAAAGTGAAGATGATGCAGAAATTTAGAGACAATCGAATTCCAAAGAAACCGAAAAGAACAAAACAAACGGGAGACCAAATAAGCGCTTTCAGAAACCTGAAATGGACAACTAAGCGAGAACGTGAACACGAAAATTTGCGAGGATGTCAAGATGAGTCTCATGATCAAGAGGAAGTATTACATGATATCCAAATGCCAAAAACAAATAGATATGTCAAGAATCATCCACCGAGAATATCATTGGAGATATCAACAAAGGTGTAACCACACGAAGAGGTTTACAAAATCATTGTGCATTCTCTGCATTTTTGTCACAGGTTGAGCCAAAGAATGCAAAGGATGCAGTCCTTAATGAAAATTGATTATTGGCAATGCAAGAAGAACTTCAACAATTTGAGAGATGCCAAGTATGGGAACTTATGCCTCCTCCAAAAGATGCTTCTATCATTGGTACGAAATGGGTGTTCAAAAACAAGCTTGATGAGCACGATACAATCACCCGTAACAAAGCAAGGCTAGTAGCTCAAGGGTATAACCAACAAGAGGGAATCGACTATGAAGAAACCTATGCACCAGTGGCTAGGTTAGAATCAATCCAAATTTTGTTGGCGTTTGCATGCTACAAAAAGTTTAAACTGTATCAAATGGACGTAAAGAGTGCTTTCCTCAATGGATACATTAATGAAGAGGTCTATGTGAAACAACCTCCTTGATTCGAGCATGAAAAATATCCTAATCATGTCTACAAATTAAAGAAAGCTCTTTATGGTTTGAAACAAGCTTCAAGAGCATGGTACGATAGGTTAAGTAAGTATCTCTTAAAGGTGTTGTTGAATTGTTCAAACTGCATGCTAACAAAGATTGAGTCTGGATATATATTGGACTATGTCTAGCTTTACCGTTATGGAAATTTCCGTTTGATTTACTCAGAACATATCTTTATTAACGGTAACATAATATGGGCTATAAATCAGTGTTTGCATGTTTGGAAAAATAGAACTCACGAATTTATTATTGCATTTATTATTGTTATTGAGCAAATTGATTTACTGAGTGCAATTCTTGAGAAGCTAAGCAATTAAATTTCTGATATTATTTTAGCTGGTATTCGGTAAGAAATTTATTTATTGTGTGCTAATTGATCATTGCATTTAGTTGAGCCTTTAATTGTAAAATTGATTATTCTTGCATTGATCATAGACCTCTATATTGTATTGAATTTTCTGTTTTAGACTAAGTGTAGTCTAAAGGTGTTAATCTTAGTGGATTAGAGAAAAGGGTTACTAACAGGTTCAAGGAAGCAAAGGTGCTTGAAGAGTGCATAGGTGCACAAGGAGCAAGAGAGCTCAAGGGAAATTAATTGTTAATTAATTTTTGTAAGAATCTGTTTTGTAATCTGTGATTGTTTATAAAGAAATAAATAAAGTGAGTCTCCAATACTAGTTGATATTGGACGTGGACTAGGCTATTATTATAGAGGGTAATAGCTGAACCACGTAAAAAATCTTGGTGTTGATTTTATTATTTGCTTTACTTTAAAATCACCTAAACTATTTAAATATCTTAATAATTAAAATTTGAATACTTGCATTATATTAAGATAATTCTTTAACATCAAGTATTTTATTTAAGATATAAATTCAGCCGAATATTTTCTAAATAGACTATATTAATTCAGTAAGCTGATTTCAATTGTTATAGTAGCCTAAATTTAATAGTTTAATTTTAAAGTTTAAAAGTTGGTCATAGATTGCTCCCACATTTATTCAACCCCCCCTTCTAAGTGTGCCTAGATAAATTTCATGAACTGTCCAACCGTTTGTGTAAATTGAGATAATAGTAATTTACACAGAATCTTTCCAAACATTATTTGGTTCTCATGATTTTGTTCATTTTGGCCCCGAACAATCCTGGATTTATGAGTGCTTTAGAGAAGTATAACCTTATCCTTCTCATAGAATTGACTTTGTTCACACTCACATAGGTGATTCTTAATAAGAGTATCCTTTCATAACCCACTTTTTTATCAAGATTTAAGAATCATTAAAAACATAGTTTATCCTGTAACCGCTGCAGGTATCACTATCTCATATCATACGAATGAGCAGAAGAAATTCATTTCTTCATAGTGATTTGGTTGAATCGTTCACAATTTAGTTGTTCCTTTGAACCTAGATCTTGCGATCTCCACTCAACTAGGTTTGATTTCCATCATGACGATCCTTGTTTATAGGCTTTAAACCCATCCCCGTCGAAGATATTTTTATCTGCTCTTTAGTCAAAATTTTAGTCAACGGATATGCTATATTTTTTTTCCGACTTTATGTACTCAATAGACATAATGCCATTAGAGAGCAATTGTTTTATGGTATTATGTCTACAAAGAATATTTCTAGACTTACCATTATACATGTGACTCTATGCCCTCCCAATTTCTGACTGACTATCACAATGGATACAGACATCAGACACATGTTTAGGCTACATAGGAATATCTTCTAAAAAGTGACGTAGCCACTCAGCTTCTTCTCCAGCCTTATCCAATGCAATAAACTCAGATTCCATCGTTGATTGAGCAATGCATGTTTTCTTGGAAGATTTTCATTATACTGCTCCTCCATATAGTGTAAATACAAAACCACTTGTGGATTTATAGTCTTTTGTATTCGATATCCAGTTCGCATCACAATATCCTTCAAGTACTGCTGGATATCTTGAGTAGTTCAATCCAAAATTTCTTAAAACTCTTATAATCGCTTTCTAATGATCTTTTCATAGATTGCTTTCAAATCTACTCAATTTATTGACAATATATGCTATGTCAGGACTTGTAGAATTCATTACGTACATAAGGCTTCCAATTATTTGTGCATACTCATGTTGTGATATGCTCTCTCCTTTATTTTTAGACATTATGTAGATTTATATGTACCGGTGTTCCCATAAGATTACAATCATATTGATTGAATTTCCTGAGTATTTTCTCAACATAGTGTGATTGTGATAATATTAACCCATCTGATATTTTAGAAATTTTAATTCCTAATATTACATCAGCAACACCCACGTTTTTCATGTCAAATATATTATTTAACATTGTTTTGGTAGTCTTAAATGATTTCATTATTATTACCTATGAGCATATCATCTACATAGAGACAAATAAATACAAACCCTTTCTCAGTGTCCTTGGCATACATTCATTTGTCACACTCATTTATCTTGAAACCATTTGACAACATTGCACTGTCAAATTTTTCATGCCATCGTTTAGGTGTTCCTTGTAATCCATAAAGGAAATTCACAAGTCTTTTCTTGTCTTAGAATAATAAACCCTTATGGTTGTTCCATATAAATTTCTTCTTCTAAATCTCCATTTAAGAAAGTTGTTTTTACATCTATTTGATGTATCTCTAAATTATATATAGCTATAATGGCTATTAACTTCCTAATTGATGATATTCTTGTTATAAGAGAATAAGTATTAAAATAATCCAAACCCTCCTTTTTCTTGTATCCTTTGATTACAAGTCTTGCTTTATAATATAAGCATATGATTAATATTTAAGTATATTTGTAAGCATATAACTTGAGCATACTTGAAAGCATATGACATTAACACTTAACTCCTTCATATACTCCCCCGTATAACTCCTGGACCCTACCTGGTCCCCAACACAACATAACCCCAACCATACATATTCAAATCATAAAGAAAAGAATGAACAACTCAATATAAGGGATATGCTGCCAAATTTTAATATAGAATGATAAGAAGCAGTTGGCCCCTTGATACTCCATTCCCTTCTAGTTTCCAGTCGTGACCCTATTTTTCTCTCTATCTATTGGATTGTTACTTCCTTAGTTCAATTACAATACACTAACAATTTTGGGGGGTGGAAGAGCTAGCTCTATATGGCTGAGCTCTCCCCCCTGTAGGCCAGTGTGTGGCCCCCTGTGTGATGCCCCCAAAATATGTATACATCACCAAACTTGAGTCGCCAAATACATGATACATAAATCAAATACAAACTTAATTATATAACTGTCGGGTAATATACAACAAAATATAGCTGAGAGTTTAAACAAGAATATTGCCTTCTTAGGCAATATCCACTCTCAATGGAGTCCTCATTACAGTTATTATCACACTATTTCACAGAATAGTGAGGACTACTAAAACAACCATCTGGACCATCAATCCGTTCCCCGACTCGTCCCAGCTATACTCTCATTTCCTGAAGAGAATAGTGAAAGAAAGGGTGAGCTCAACTAGCTCAGTAAGAAATATTATGACTAAGACAATGCAGAATAAATTATCCTTAGCCTTCAACAGTATAACAACTGATAGAATATAATAGACAACAAGTTTTAGATCAACAACTGCAGCGGAATAAGCAATCCATTAGAAGAGTCAAGTAGAGCATAAAATCTACTATCTTCTATGATTTAAAAAGTTTTTCATCAACTTTATCGCTAAGACTCACCTTAATAAATAAAATTGAATCATCCCTGCATCAGGGCCAAGGATATTCATGTAATCATCAATGGTCATGATTATACCGAATAATCCCTATTCATAATCATACCAACAACTGTCCATCAATGAACTACAGGCCAATGAGGACTTTTACCACATTATTCGTCACATTACGGTCATTATTATACCGAATAATCCCTGGTCATAATCATACCAAGTCCATCTATGCACGTAAGCCAAAGATGACTTTAATCACAATATAAGCATGAGGATGATGACAATGACATAATAATTCAATAAAACAAGTTCAAGGATAAATTTTAAAGATTTATAATCTAATTTATCCAGAAATCAATAACATCCAAATTGTCAACATGATACTGCTTTTGTAGAGTAAAATTCAAGAATAATATTCATATACCAAAAATAATTTGGACAGAAAAAAATATATTTTTTGGGTGAATAGTACCCCGTGAATAGTACCCCAACACAAAATGTGTCCCGAATACCCGAGTGAATAATACTAGAGTGAATAGTAATTAGGTGAATAGTAACTCATGAATAGTATTCTGGCACGAAAAGTGCCCCGAATACCCGAGTGAATAATACCAGAGTAAATAGTAACCCGTGAATAGTAACTCATAAAAAATACCAAAGAAAATAATATTCCGTGACGAGTACAAAAGAAATGATATCTCAGATGAGTATTATAGAATATACGAAATTGCAAATGGATTTTCACCCGCCATGCGGTAATCCACGTAGACAGATCATTTCCATAATTTAATAAAGAATGAATAAGAAGAATCATTCATCATGCATGCGGTAGTCCACATAGACTGGTTATTCCGACAGAATAATAAAGAATGGAATAACAGAAAAATTCACCATGCATGCGGTAGTCCGCGTAGACAGGTTATTCTAACAGAATAATAAAGAATTGAATAACAGAAGAATTCACCAGGCATGCGATAGACCGCACAAATAGGTTATTCCAAGAGAATAATTAAGAATGGAATAACAGAAGAATTCACCAGGCATGCGATAGATCAAGACAAACAAAGTTATTCAATGAATAATAAAGAATAGAATAACAGAAGAATTCACCAGGCATGCGATAGACCGCACAGATAGGTTATTCCAACAGAATAATAAAGAATGGTATAAAAACCCTTACGAATATTGAAAGAAATAACTCTCTTCATGAATACGAAAGAGATAATACCCCTTACCACAAAAGAAGACTGGATACTGGAATAGTGAGGTAGCAGAATTCTCTTCTTCTTTCTCTCTATAATTTCTCTCTATAATAATTGCTCTTGTGAGACTTAGTGAATTAGTGAGAAATGAAGGAAGAATGAGCTTCTATTTATAGGAAAATATAGTTTCAATAATTGCACATTTTGGGGCTTAAAATATTACAGTAAAATACCTCCCTCTTTTTCTTCATTTTTAATTTAGTCCTGTAAGTATTATCAAACTTGCACCACCTCCCCTAATAGTAAATCATGTGAATTAATAGTTCATTCATATGACTCAATAGTTCTAAACATGTGAAAAAATTAATTATAGTATAATACTTTCATCTATACCTCCATTTTTAATTTAGTCATGCAAGTATTATCAATCTTGCACCAACTCCCCTAATAGAAAATCATGCGAATCAATAGTACACACATGTAAACACATAGTTATAAGCATGTGAATTAGAAGCAATTAATTGCTCATTTAACCGGTGAATTACCTGATTGGTCAATATAACCTCCAGACATCAATTATTATCAAAATAAATGTCGATTTCCACTAACACTAATAATTCCCATACAATGGAACTATCAATTTCATATTTAATCAACACGAACTTATTCATCATTAATATTATAACGCATAAATATTTAACAACCGTGTAGTTCCCGAGAAGGGGGGCTTTACGATAAGGATTTCTCCTTATTGTCACATGAATTAGGTGACCAAACCTCTCATTGACAGAACTTCTAGACATTGTCAATATTGCAAATAATAATATAAATAACTTTATCGTCTCAATTATTGATTTAATAATATATATTATGTAGATGATACTGTGACAATAATTAAATCAATAATATGAGAGATATTGTGACGCCCCCAAAATAGGTATACATCACCCATCTTGAGTCGCCAGATACATGGTACATAAATTCAAATACAACTTAATTATACAACAGTTGTGTAAAATACTATAAAACATAACTGAGAGTTTAAAGAAGAATATTGTCATCTAGACAATATCCACACATAATGGTGTCCTCATTACAATTATTATCACATTATTCTGTAGAATAGTGAGGACTACTAAAGCCAGTTATCCTGGACCATCACTCCATTCCCCGACTCGTCCCAGCTATATTCTCATTTCCTGAAGATAACAATGAAAGAAAGGGTGATCTCAACTAGCCCAGTAAGAAATATTATGACTAAGATAATGCAGAATAAATTATTCTTAGCCTTCAACAGTATAACAACTGATAGAATACAATAGACAACAAGTTTTAGATCAACAACTGCAGTGAAAATAAGGAATCCATTAGAAGAGTCAAGTAGAGTATGAGACCCAGCTTAATAAATAAAATTGAATCATCCCTGCACCACGGTCAAGGATATTCATGTAATCATCAATGGTCATGATTATACGGAATAATCCCTGGTCATAATCATACCAACAACTGTCCATCAATGAACTACAAGCCAATGAGGACTTTTACCACATCATTCGTTACATTACGGTCATGATTATACCGAATAATCCTTGGTCATAATCATACCAAGCCCATCTATGCACGTAAGCCAAAGATGACTTTAATCACAATATAAGCATGAGGATGATGACAATGACATAATAATTCAATAAAATATGTTCAAGAATAAATTTTAAAGATTTATAATTTAATTTATCCAGAAATCAATAACGTCCAAATTGTCAACATGATACTCCTTTGTAGAGTAAAATTCAAGAATAATATTCATGTACCAAAAATAATTTGGACAGCAAAGAAATATATTTTTCGGGTGAATAGTACCCCGTGAATAGTACTTCGAGAATAGTATCCCGACACGAAAAGTGTCCCAAATACCCGAGTGAATGATACTAGAGTGAATAGTAATCGGGTGAATAGTAACCCAAGAATAGTAACTCTTGAATAGTACTCCGGCACAAAAAGTACCCCGAATACCCGAGTGAATAATACTAGAGTGAATAGTAACTGGGTGAATAGTAATCCATGAATAGTAACTCGTAAAAAAAATACCAAAGAAAATGATATTCCATGACGAGTACAAAAGAAATGATATCTCAGACGAGTATAATAGAATATACTGAAATCTAAGAAATGAATTTTCACCCGCCATACGGTAATCCACGTAGACAGATCATTTCCATAATTTAATAAGGAATGAATACAAAGGATCATTCACCATGCATGCGGTAATCCACATAGACAGGTTATTCCAACAGAATAATAAAGAATGGAATAACAGAAGAATTCACTATGCATGCGATAGACCGCACAAACAGGTTATTCCCAATAGAATAATAACGAATGGAACCAGGTCATGCGTAATCCGCATAGACAGGATATTCCAAAAGAATAATAAAGAATGGAACCAGGTCATGCGTAATCCGCACAGACAGGATATTCCAACAGAATAATAAAGAATGGAATAACAACAAAATTCACCAGGCATGCGATAGACCGCACAGACAAGTTATTCCAACATAATAATAAAGATGGAATAACAAAAGAATTTCACCATGTATGCGGTACTTCGCATAGACAGGTTATTCCAACATAATAATAAAGAATGGAATAACAGAAGCTCTCTTCATGAATACAAAATAAATAATACCCCTTACCTTAGAAGAAAATTGGTGTAAGACCCCGACTGTTATGAAATAAAAGTCTAATTTAATTTATGGTTATTATTCTAAAACTGTAAAATGTCAAATTGATAAATGGTCAAATGAACAATTAATCAGATAAATGAGCTAATAAAAGGGGAAAGTGAATTAATGAAATTTTGATAATAGAGAAGAAAGAGAGTAAGTGGGAAATGGTGGGGGAAATAATTATAGAAGAAATGCTGATTTTCTATATGCTCCAAACTTTTCATAATTCATTCAACAAAGTCTTTTATGATTGGTGAATTTTCAAATGTTAGGCAAGTGTGGGGTGAAGGTGTTGGCTAACTTATTAGCCTACTAAGGCAATTATCAACCTTCTCTTCATTTGATACTCCCATAGCCCATGTTCAAAAGAAAGAAAAAGAAGGAGAAAAGAGGGGGATAGGAAGGAAAAGAGGTAAAGGAAAAGAGAGCAATAATTATACTTCCTCCCACCTCCATTTCTCCTACAACGAAATCAACAGAAAGAAAAGAAAGAAAAAGAGAGAGAAGGAAAGAGAAAGAAAGAAAGAAAGAAAGGAAGGAAGAAAGAAGAAGATGAAACCATGGAAGCATGAAGGAAGAATAAGAAATCAAAAGGTAAAACCAAAACTTTTCAACTCTTTACTTTTCTTAAGAATTTAATTTGTTGGAAGTTGGGTTATAGGGGATCATGATGGATCCAAAGTAATAAGGAAGTATATGATAAAGATTTTATGTTTAATCCATATCATAATAGAATTTAAGATCAAAAAGTTAGGCATGTGTTTGAGGATGAATAAAAGTTATTTTGAGGACTTAAATCAAACTTGTAAAAATGTTGATAGTTGATTTATGTGTAATATCTAAGGAGGATGATCTATAGATTAAGAAGTTATGGAAATATTCCAATTTGAACGGACTAAAAATGATTTAAATCGAAGTAGTGGTGAAAGTTTTCGTAAACATGTTAAACGATGAAAAACTTAGTCTTGGGGGACTTTTGAGCAAAATTTTTGAATAATTAATGAATCTGAAAAATTATGAAATCATGGAGGTTTTGTAGAGCATGTTACAATCTTTCCATAACCTTGAAAATGGACTAATTCCGACTTAAAATGAAGAAGTTATAAAGATTTGAAGTATGTGCGTCAAAAGTTGCAAAATCTAGAACATTGGAGTTAAGTGCCAAGGGTCGAGCGCCTAAGCACTAGGCTCGGCGCTTAGAATCTGTTCTAGGGCGCCTAGGCGCTTGCCCAAGGCCAAATTTGGGCGCCTAGGCGCTGATCTAGTGTTAAGCCAAAATCTGTTCAGACGTCCTTTAGTAAATTGGGCATAACGTCTTCATATGAACTCCGATTGAGGTGATTCAGGATGATTTAAAAAGATAACGAGTAGACCCAAAACTTTTATTCTTTATATTTTGAGATTTGAGGTAGTTATCAAGGCCTAAAATGGCTATTTTAGTGACTAATGTGCATTTAGAGGCAATCAGAGGACGTCGGGCATGCACGTATGCAACGTGTAATGTTTTCGATGATAAATGATGTTGTTATAAGTTGTAAAACATGAAAATTATTAAATATAATGATATTATGCGATGAATAAAGACAACTTAAATGAACAATGAATTATTAGTTGGTGTATATGTTATTCGATATAATTATGATTTGATGTTGATCCTTACTTTTAATAGAATTTGAATTGTTTATAAGTAAGGTATTAATTTGATTCTTACATAAGAAGTCACTATGTATTTTATTCAATAATTGTCACAGTAGTTATTACACAGTGATTCATATTATTGATTCTTAATTATGTAAGAAGTCACTCAGTCTTTTATTCAATAATTGCCACAGTAGTTATTGCACAGTGACTCATATTATTTGATATGATATAATTAAACTAGTTGGCAGTATTGAGAGTCTATGTTAATAATTGTGAATAATGGTTCAAAGATTGAAAAGGGTGTTGATTAAAGATAAGTATGATATACAGATGGTTGTTCAATTATTTTCTTTTTTACAAAAGTAAGTTTGGCAGGACTTGCCGACACTCTACTTTTTCTAAAGTAGTATGAATCACAACTCTATTATTGAACAAATTTTATTAAAACATGTACAAGTTGGTTTAATTTTCTCTGTGGGACCATAAATTCCACTACCATTTTTATATACCTCATTTGGTTAATTTGTCAAAGCAGATGTGCTAGTTGTTTACTAAATTTTTAGTATAAATAGGTTGCTCGGTTGAGTAACTAAAACACATCATCACTACACTAAAAATATAGAATTCTTTTACTTCAATATTGAGAGTATAATATTGTGAGTATTTCTATTGAGTGTAATGTTACTCTAAATGTAGATAAAGAATGCAAGCATTGTTTAAGTTGATCAATTTCACAGAAAGCAAAATCAAGTCACATGCTAAGGTAAGAGATATCATTATTATGGTAAGAGGGTATCATTTTTATGGTAAAATGAATATCATTTTCTTTCATACTCCATGTTATGATAAGATATTTTTATTCGTTTATTCAGTTTATCATTAAATGGTGAAAAGTCCTGAAAGGATTAGAATATCCTTAATAGTTTGTGATTCATCTATTATTATGTTATCAATTTGGACTCTGAATAATTAAGTTGAAAATCACTAAGATCTATGTTATCTTATTATTCTGATGATTTATGTTTATTCATTATATATATATCATTGTCATCATTCTCATGTTTGTATTGTGTTGAAAGTCATCTATGGCCAGTAGTGCATAGATGGACTTGGTATAATTATGACCAGGGATTATTTGGTATAATCTTGACCATAATGTTACAAATGATGTGGTAAAAGTCATCTTTGGCCCGTACTGCATAGATGGACTTGGTATGATTATGACCAGGGATTATTCGGTATAATCATGACCATAATTGAAAACACGAATATCCTTGGCCCGTAGTGCATGGATAAATCGTGGTCATGATACTATTAAGCTGAGTCTCAACATTATTGGTTTTACATTTGTATATCTTTGGCCTGTAGTGCAAAGATGGACTGTTGGTGATTGGTTTTACAGTTGTATATCTTTAGCCTATAGTACCAAGATGGACTGTTGGTTATTGGTTTTACAATTGTATATCTTTAGCATGTAGTGCAAAGTTGGACTGTTGATTTACTTGATTATAAATAGGAATTGTGATTTAATTATAATCTGTGGTGGTTCAGGTGAAGATAGGTGATGAGAGTTCTCTTTATCTTGGGTATAACCAAGAACTGTTAATGAGTATTACAGGAATGAAATATTAACGATTGACTTTTAATCTAGGGGAGATAGTAGACATTATGTTCTACTTGATTCTTCTCATGGATTGTTGATTCCGCTGCTATTATGGTTGGAAACTTTTATCTTCTACCATATGTTCTAAATATCTGAATTATTATTGATGAAGGCTATTGATAATTTAATTATCTTAAGTCGTGATATTTTTTACTGTGCTATTTGTGCTCACCCTTTTACTTCACCACCCCTTTCAGGTAATAAAAGTGTAGCTGAGACTAGCAGAGAGAACATGAGTATAAAGTGAGCCTAATCAAATTATGAAACGGGTGGCATAATAATTGTACTGAGAACTTAAAATGTGTGTGACATGTTTTATACATCATTTAATATTTAATTTTGGTGAACAACAATAGGGTGAGGCGAATCAGAATTTGGAAGCGTCAAAAATGCACTCCATTAGAATGAGGAGGACATAAATCTTCTCGTGTTCCTTTGGGGACTTGAAATATTTGCTGTTGTACTTTAGATGGCATTGTAATAATTTGAGTATGAATATTGTCGTATTATATACGTGTTGTACTTTGTATTGAAACTCACAGTATATGTGTCGTTGTATTTTGCACGACAGTTGTATAAATGAAGTTGTCAGTAGTGTATTTTCTGGTGACGCAAGATGGGTGGCGTATACCTATTTTGGGGGAGTCACAGTTGGTATCAAAGCTTAGGGATATGATCCCTGGCTGAGATGTGAGACTAGAACTGGGAGGGGAGAGACGGATAATTCCTTCGCTAGTATGACCTACTTAAGTTTATTTGTTATTTAATTGGTCTGTCAAAATATAGGGATAATATGTGGCATGACAATTAACCCTTGTTTTGAAGCTGTATTCTAGAATGATATCTGAAATACAGGAAATGAGCAATGGATGAACCATGAGATAAAGAAAGTAGCCTGGGAGCTAGAATTTGAAATCCTTATCTCTTCGAACTACCAGGTACGTAATTTCGAGGGTAAAATTTCATAAAGAGGAGAGATTGTAAGACCCCGACTTTTATGAAATAAAAGTCTAATTTAATTTATGGTTATTATTCTAAGACTGTAAAATGTCAAATTGATAAATGGTCAAATGAAGAATTAATCGGATAAATGAGCTAATAAAAGGGGAAAGTGAATTAATGAAATTTTGATAATAGAGAAGAAAGAAGTAAGTGGGAAATGGTGGGGGAAATAATTATGGAAGAAATGCTGATTTTCTATATGCTCCAAACTTTTCATAATTCATTCAACAAAGTCTTTTATGATTGGTGAATTTTCAAATGTTAGGCAAGTGTGGGGTGAAGGTGTTGGCTAATTTATTAGCCTACTAAGGCAATTATCAACCTTCTCTTCAGTTGATACTCCCGTAGCCCATGTTCAAAAGAAAGAAAGAGAAGGAGAAAAGAGGGGGATAGGAAGAAAAAGAGGGAAAGGAAAAGAGAGCAATAATTATACTTCCTCCCACCTCCATTTCTCCTACAACGAAATCAGCAGAAAGAAAAGAAAGAAAAAGAGAGAGAAGAAAAGAGAAAGTAAGGAAGGAAGGAAGAAAGAAAGAATAAGATGAAACCACGGAAGCATGAAGGAAGAATAAGAAATCAAAAGGTAAAACCAAAACATTTCATCTCTTTACTTTTCTTAAGAGTTTGATTTGTTTAAAGTTGGGATATAGGGGATCATGATGGATCCAAAGTAATAAGGAAGTATATGATAAATATTTTATGTTTAATCCATGTTATAATAGAATTTAAGATCAAAAAGTTAGGCATGTGTTTGAGGTTGAATAAAAGTTATTTTGAAGACTTAAATCAAACTTGTAAAAGTGTTGATAGTTGATTTATGTGTAATATCCGAGGAGGATGATCTATAGATTAAGAAGTTATAGAAATATTCCAATTTGAACGGACTAAAAATGATTTAAATTGAAGTAGCGGTGAAAGTTTTCGTAAAACATGTTAAACGATGAAAAACTTATTCTTGGGGGACTTTTGAGCAAAATTTTTGAATAATTAATGAATCTGAAAAATTATGAAATCATGGGGATTTTTTAGAGCATGTTACAATCTTTCTATAGCCTCGAAAACGGACTAATTCCGACTTAAAATGAAGAAGTTATGAAGATTTGAAGTATGTGCGTCAAAAGTTGCAAAATCTAGAAAATTGGAGTTAAGTGCCAAGGGTCGAGCGCCTAGGCACTAGGCTCGGCTCTTAGAATCTGTTCTTGGGCGCCTAGGCGCTGGTCTAGTGTTAAGCCAAAATCTGTTCGGATATCCTTTAGTAAATTGGGCATAACTTTTTCATATGAACTCCGATTTAGGTGATTCAGGATGATTCGAAAAGATAACGATTAGACCTAAAACTTTCATTCTTTATATTTTGAGATTCGAGGTCGGTATCAAGGCCTAAAATGGCTATTTTAGGGACTGATGTGCATTTAGAGGCAATCAGAGGACGTCGGGCATGCACGTATGCAACGTGTAATGTTTTCGACGATAAAGGATGTTGTTCTAAGTTGTAAGACATGAAAATTATTAAATATAATGATATTATGCGATAAATAAAGACAACTTAAATGAAAAATGAATTATTAGTTGGTGTATATGTTATTCAAGATAATTATGATTTGATGTTGATCCTTACTTTTAATAGAATTTGAATTGTTTATAAGTAAGGTATTAATTTGGTTCTTACGTAAGAAGTCACTATGTATTTCATTCAACAATTTTCACAGTAGTTATTACACAGTGATTCATATTATTGATTCTTAATTATGTAAGAAGTCGCTCAGTCTTTTATTCAATAATTGCCATAGTAGTAATTGCACAGTGACTCATATTATTTGATATGATATAATTAAACTAGTTGGCAGTATTGAGAGTCTATGTTAATAATTGTGAATAATGGTTCAAAGATTGAAAAGGGTGTTGATTAAAGATAAGTAAGATATACATATGGTTGTTCAATTATTATTTTTTTACAAAAGTAAGTTTGACAGGACTTGCCGACACTCTACTTTTACTAAAGTAGTATGGACCACAACTCTATTATTGAACAAATTTTATTAAAACGTGTACAAGTTGGTTTAATTTTCTCTGTGGGACCATAAATTCCAATACTATTTTTATATACCTCATTTGGTTAATTTGTCAAAGCAGATGTGTTAGTTGTTTACTAAATTTTTAGTATAAATAGGTTGCTCGGTTGAGTAACTAAACACACATCATCACTACACTAAACATATAGAATTCTTTTACTTCAATATTATGAGTATAATATTGTGAGTATTTATATTGAGTGTAATGTTACTCCAAGTGTAGATAAGGAATGCAAGCATTGTTTAAGTTGATTAATTTCAAAGAAAGCAGAATCAAGTCACATACTAAGGTAAGGGATATCATTATTATGGTAAGAGGGTATCATTTTTATGGTAAAAGGAATATCATTTTCTTTCATACTCCATGTTATGGTAAGATATTATTATTCGTTTATTCAGTTTATCATTAAATGGTGAAAAGTCCTGAAAGGATTAGAATATCCTTAATAGTTTTTGAGTCATCTATTATTATGTTATCAATTTGGACTCTGGATAATTAAGTTGAAAATCACTAAGATCTATGTTATCTTATTATTCTGATGAGTTATGTTTATTCATTATATATATCATTGTCATCATTCTCATGTTTGTATTGTGTTGAAAGTCATCTATGGTCAGTAGTGCATAGATGGACTCACTACAAAAACATGGAGATTCAGCAACAACCGATTTTCGTTGCTAAAGGTGCCAAATTTCGTTGCTAAAGGTTTTTGGCAACGACTTTACTGTCGTTGCGTCTTTCATTGCGCAATGAGCATTGCTAATTGTTCCACAACGAACGTATTTTTTTCGTTGCCAAAAGTAATACATTTTGCAACGAAATTTGGCTTTCGTATAGAGACATCGATCCTTTAGCAACAAAATGTATTGTTGCAGAATAATTAAAATTGCGTTGCTAAAAACCCCATTTCGTTTTAAACGCCTGCTAATTGGCAACGAAATGAACTCTTTTTTTTGCAACGACCATGCATTTTTATTGCAATTGACACCATTTTGCAACGACATTTTTCATTGCAGTAAATTATAAAGATTGTTGCCTAAGCTTGCTTTCGTTGCGGAATGTAAATTTTTTCGTTGCTGATTATATTATTTGGCAACGACATTATGCTGAATCAGCAACGGAAATGTTTGTTGCTGGTTATTTTTCAATAGCAACGAAAGTCGTCGATTAGCAACATTATATGTTGCCGTTTCTTTACATGTGCAACGAAAGTTGATATGATTTGCAACGAGAAAAAATGTTACCTTTTATTTTAGTATTAGCAACAATATCCTCTCCGTTGTTATTAAGTTAATTTTTCGTTGCCAAATATTATATTTTTAATGTCATTAGCAACGAAAATTTGTTGCTAAATGTATAAAAAATTATTAATATATTAAAATTTATTTTATGCTTTGGTAACGAATTATATTGTTGTCAAATCAAAATTTGACATTCTTTTTGTGTACCTGACTGGCTCAATGTCCCAATTGCAAATAATGACAAAAATACAAAAAACTAAAATATTATTAACTTAATAAAATCATCCACTACATAATCATTCATTATCTTTACAATTAAACATCTAAAGCTACCACAGTTCTTCCATCAAAGTATATATCTACATATATAGAGAGAGAGTACACTTCATAATTTTGTCTCTTGTCTTCCGTAAACATAACACGAAAATTTGATACCCAGTATTGTAAGGCATGTCATAGAAGCAATCTTCCTGCACATATAATTTAAAAATAATAGCAAGTCAGGACCACACTAGGGTAGGCAACAAATTTTAAAGTCGTCAAGACCACACTAGGGTATACCCTCATGCCAGGTGTGCAAAATTTTAAAGTCGTCAAGACCACACTAGGGTAGGCAACAAATTTGCAACCTTAAAGTACAATGCACAAGTACAATGATTTGTTCTTTTTGGGACAAACAACTCAATTATCCAATCCAATGAAATACTGCCTTCTCTCTAAATTATAAAATTAATATTAAGTTTTTAACATTCAATTTAAAATATGACAAAATTTAAAATTAACATTAATTCATGTAGTTTATATAGCCCTAAGATATTCTTATAGCAGCATAAACCAGGCAACAGAATATGTACGTGACACAAGTTTTAAAGTGTTGGATAAGGGTCAAGATCCAAGGTGACCTAGACCAAGAAACCTATTTACTACTCACATTTTTGAGAAAAAGTTGAAAAATATATTGGTGGATACAGAAATTTGGAGTACAAGAGATTTAAGTCGGAGAATAACCTTGCATGTTGTATCAAAACCAAAACTTGTGGGAACCTCTTTGCATTTCAAGTCACCATCAATTGTCTTTGGGCATCCAATCACCCGAGTTTTCAAATTTTTACTCCTGAGTTTGCAATTGAGTGACATTATGGTTGCAGTATGAAAACTCGCACCAAGTAAGCAAAACATAAAAGGAAAAAAAGTGGGGTATCTGGGACAAACTATAATGTCTTTAATTTTATAGCCAAATCACCGAAGTTTTCAAAGAAGGAGGCAAGCATTAGTGTTTGAGTCATCTCCACCAATCACAACAAGACCATGAAGATCAAGCCTCATCTCTTTGCTTCTTGAGCTTGCATAAACCGAGAACAAATTCATGCGACTTTCAATCGGTCTTAATTGACTAATGAGCTAAGCACTCTTGTGAAGCCAAAAAGAGTCAAACCTATTCAGGGGTCTCAATCTTGTCCCTCCCACTCGCAAATCATATCAAATCCACCACGATACGGTGATATTGTTAATACGTTTGACAAACTCTTATTCTTTTTAATCTAGATAAGAAAACAAAGACATAGCCAATTAAAGGAATTTTATAAGCCAATCTCGTGAAATAGAGCCAACTCAAAGTAGTTCCTAAATATATAGATTGTACTTCTAGACCTAGGTGCATACTCCTTAACGACTTTTATTCCAAACTAGTAAGGACATGGGGTAGGCGGGAAAGAATCCCATATAGAAACGTAGAATGATGCATCTCAAATAAAATATAAATTCCATATATTATGTGAGGGGTCAGAGGCAATATAAGTTTCTCAGTACATGAAACTCTTCCTCACATGTTGTGTGTCTTGATTACAAAATACTTGATACCTACTTACTGTATGTCCATAGTCATGTCTTCAGTAAATTTGAATTTTTGTTATTTCATTGAAAGTTAGATGTTACTAGATAGTGTGTGACCTCACATGGCCCACGAGCATGGTCGTTAGAATAAGAGAAGTTTGGAGCACAGTAGCTACCCATTTCAATAGGCTCTATCAAGTACTGTAAGTATGAGCACTTGATGCGGTACGGAACATGAAAATTAAGAAATATATTATTATACCGCTGTGTAGCAGGAACCATAAGGCACACCCAAATATAATAGCAGGTTACATCAATAATAGTTTCACAAGATTAAGCAGCTTACACTCTTGTAACACTATTTTCACTGTTGCACGTAACATGAAACCAAGTACATGGATTGACAAGAGTTAGATCCCAACTTTGCAGAACATTGTTAGGATCAGCTAAATTGTTCTTCAAAGCATTCAGAGCATCGCTTGTTTTACGAAACAAATAAATGAATTGGTGAAAACATAATTATAAACCTTCTTTTAATCTATAGGCATCAAATGTTTACACTATCCATATAAAGCTTTAGTACATAACCAACCATCCATTACAGACTCGTAACATAGAAAATGACACCTCCACTAATTCCTTCTGCCATAACTCATAGATTATTAGCCAGGTCCTAGTAAAAGATACAATTCTACCTAAATTGGGTAAATACTATTAATGGTAAGATTCTTAAGGGGTGTCCTAGTTTTCAAATTTATAAAATTTGGGATTCATTAGGACCACAATTAACATCAAAATAAAGCCACCAAACATTGAGTATTTCAATTGAAGAAATATATGGCAATTGCTATATATGTGGCAAAACATCAACCAAAAAATGAGGTCAACATGTATAAAATTTAGTAAAATTAGCAATCCAAATAATACACATGTTATTAAAAATTCATACACATGTTAACAAATTAAAAATTAAACTGTAAGCTCCTAAATTTAATCAAATAATCAAGTTTTCTTTGTTAAAAATATTGAGCAGAACAACAAAGTGAAATGTACTGATTTCGTAAGAATAGAAGCAACCCAGAACAGTAAAAAACAAAGAAAATAGAAGAAATGTGCATGCTAAACCTTTTGCTAGAATTTCGTGAGCCAGCTTAGACAATCCGTCGCTGCATTGGTTCACAGAAAGTTCAAATCTGAGGTGATCAACTTCACGTATGTAGAGATCAGTAGCCATCCACATGGATAAAAGGGATACATCTTTTATGACCTAAAATAGTAGAGCAGACATTTACATAAGATGACAAACTTAATAGACATACTAAAATAAATCAGCTCAAGTCAAATGCTAATTGAAGGTCATAGGTACAATAATTCCATATGAAAATTAATTAAAAGGCTTTTATAATATGAGTACTTAATAGTTCTGAAGAGGATAAAAGTCAGTGTGAATGCCAAAAGCAATGGAGTAATATACAGGGGAACATATACAATTATTTTTTTGCCTGGTTGTTCTACTTTTTTGTTACGGGTGGGGTGGTGGATGTAATGGTATTAAAACCTCCCTGCCACCCCCATTCAGTCTATTTTTTGTTGCATTTGTTGGCATGCAAAGTACAACAGACACTTTCTATGCAAGTGTAAAAATTTCTAGAGAAAATGTACAAGAATAGAGAAGCTGGTTTAGATCCACCATTACTTTTGTTCCTTGTTGTTTTGTGTTTTGTCCCTTGTTTAGAGTCAAAGGCACTCAGATCCACACTAGATCGCTAAAATAACTGAATTATAGAAAAACACATCTACATGACATGCACCATTCATCATTCAAAGTATGAAACCACCTTTCATTGAACACTTGTTCCTGCATCATCATTTTGATGTCCTATCACAACAACATCAATGATGTTCTTCACCAACACTGTAAGCTTTAACAAATTATATTCTCCCCTAATTACAAGGGAGTGTTCAAATCATACAAGTAAGAGCAGACAACATAAACACAAGTACCGTTGAACCCCTCACCTTTGCTGTCACATTTGGATTTCCATCTCTATCTCCCCTCATCCAAGATCCAAATGTTATTGGTGTGCATGTATAAGTGGAAGTGGCTTACCAGTATGCTGAGAGGAAAAATAAATGTAAGAAACATCCTAGGTGAGAAAAGAGAAGCTACATAATAAAGTATATGCATATGAAAGGATCTGCAAAAAGGTTAAACCAAACCTTTTTTAGAGCATTGCTGACACGATGCAAATAGTGAGGCGCAGCTACTTCAATTACAATTACATACATACATACATACAAACTTGAACCATTTTTCTTGAACCTGTTGCACAAGTTGAAGACTATATACATACATATATATATATATATATATATATATGTATATATATTCTTTTTTTAACAAAGGCGGACAATTCAAATGAAAATGATTTCATTCTAGAACTGATCATGTACTCCCTTATATGTTATTATTAGAGCAGGTGAATATTTCTTCAGAGAATTGATCATGTACTCCCTTGTATGTTATTATTAGAGCACTTATGTTATCGGTAGCCATTTCAGTGTTTTTTCTAACAGGACATCCAGCAGAAGTGCATCTGTACTAATTCCTGAAACCCAAGAGATCTAATTTTTTTGTTACACTATTAAACACAAAACACAATCAGATCCATTTACATTCGAAGACATCATTCTTACAGTTGCTATGCTGGACATCATTCTTACAGTTACAGTTGCTATGACCATAAAAATTATTATATGTATTATGATGACAAGTCAACAACAATTATAGTAAAGGCATGTCACATAAGGCTAAAGAATTCAAAATGATTTACTAAAAAGAACCAAGATTTGCATTGTTTATATAATGATGAAATTTTATGTCATGTAGGCATAAAATTATGAAATTAACGGCAAAAAAAAAAAAGCAGACTTACATTATAGTCGCCCAAATAGTCTTGTATATTGTCATACTTTACTTCTAATACTCTGTTAACTATTTGCTTTATGAAGTATCGGTCATGAGAAACAGTAATGACAGTGCCTTTATACTCAGATATTGCCTCCTAATATAATACAAAAGTGATGAAATCAGGAAGGGCTAACAAATTATTATTATGATATATTTGATATAGCAGAATATATCGCACAAAAGCAAAGGGCACATACAATAAGATTTAACAATATTTTAAAAATATCAAACTCAAATTATAAATAAAGTGGAAGAATATAGGAGGGGAGAGACGGGTAATTCCTTCGCTAGTATGACCTACCTAAGTTTATTTGTGAATTAATTATTCGGTCAAAATATAGGGATAATATGTGGCATGACAATTAACCCTTGTTTTGAAGCTATATTCTAGAATGATATCTGAAATACAGGAAATAAGCAATGGATAAACCATGAGATAGAGGAAGTAGCCTGGGAGCTAGAATTTGAAATCCTTATCTCTTCGAACTACCAGGTACATAAATTTTGAGGGCAAAATTTCATAAGGAGGAGAGATTGTAAGACCCCGAATTTTATGAAATAAAAGTCTAATTTAATTTATGGTTATTATTCTAAAACTGTAAATGTCAAATTGATAAATGGTCAAATGAACAATTAATTGGATAAAAGAGCTAATAAAAGGGGAAAGTGAATTAATGAAATGTTGATAATAGAGAAGAAAGAGAGTAAGTGGGAAATGGTGGGGGAAATAATTATAAAAGAAATGCTGATTTTCTATATGCTCCAAACTTTTCATAATTTATTCAACAAAGTCTTTTATGATTGGTGAATTTTCAAATGTTAGGCAAGTGTGGGGTGAAGGTGTTGGCTAACTTATTAGCCTACTAAGGCAATTATCAACCTTCTCTTCATTTGATACTCCCGTAGCCCATGTTCAAAAGAAAGAAAAAGAAGGAGAAAAGAGGGGGATAGGAAGGAAAAGAGGGAAAGGATAAGAGAGCAATAATTATACTTTCTCCCACCTCTATTTCTCCTACAACAAAATCAGCAGAAAGAAAAGAAAGAAAAAGAGAGAGAATGAAAGAGAAAGAAAGAAGAAGATGAAACCATGGAAGCATGAAGGAAGAATAAGAAATCAAAAGGTAAAACCAAAATTTTTCATCTCTTTACTTTTCTTAAGAGTTTGATTTGTTGAAAGTTGGGTTATAGGGGATCATGATGGATCCAAAGTAATAAGGAAGTATATGATAAATATTTTATGTTTAATCTATGTCATAATTGAATTTAAGATCAAAAAGTTAGGAATGTGTTTGAGGATGAATAAAAGTTATTTTGAGGACTTAAATCAAACTTGTAAAAGTGTTGATAGTTGATTAATGTGTAATATCTGAGGAGGATGATCTATAGATTAAGAAGTTATGGAAATATTCCAATTTGAACGGACTAAAAATGATTTAAATCGAAGTAGTGGTGAAAGTTTTCGTAAACATGTTAAACGATGAAAAACTTAGTCTTGGGGGACTTTTGAGCAAAATTTTTGAATAATTAATGAATCTGAAAAATTATGAAATCATGGAGGTTTTGTAGAGCATGTTACAATCTTTCCATAACCTTGAAAATGGACTAATTCCGACTTAAAATGAAGAAGTTATAAAGATTTGAAGTATGTGCGTCAAAAGTTGCAAAATCTAGAACATTGGAGTTAAGTGCCAAGGGTCGAGCGCCTAAGCACTAGGCTCGGCGCTTAGAATCTGTTCTAGGGCGCCTAGGCGCTTGCCCAAGGCCAAATTTGGGCGCCTAGGCGCTGATCTAGTGTTAAGCCAAAATCTGTTCAGACGTCCTTTAGTAAATTGGGCATAACGTCTTCATATGAACTCCGATTGAGGTGATTCAGGATGATTTAAAAAGATAACGAGTAGACCCAAAACTTTTATTCTTTATATTTTGAGATTTGAGGTAGTTATCAAGGCCTAAAATGGCTATTTTAGTGACTAATGTGCATTTAGAGGCAATCAGAGGACGTCGGGCATGCACGTATGCAACGTGTAATGTTTTCGATGATAAATGATGTTGTTCTAAGTTGTAAAACATGAAAATTATTAAATATAATGATATTATGCGATAAATAAAGACAACATAAATGAACAATGAATTATTAGTTGGTGTATATGTTATTCGAGATAATTATGATTTGATGTTGATCCTTACTTTTAATAGAATTTGAATTGTTTATAAGTAAGGTATTAATTTGATTCTTACATAAGAAGTCACTATGTATTTCATTCAATAATTGTCATAGTAGTTATTACACAGTGATTCATATTATTGATTCTTAATTATGTAAGAAGTCATTCGGTCTTTTATTCAATAATTGCCACAGTAGTTATTGCACAGTGACTCATATTATTTGATATGATATAATTAAATCAGTTGGCAGTATTGAGAGTATATGTTAATAATTGTGAATAATGGTTCAAAGATTGAAAATGGTGTTGATTAAAGATAAGTATGATATACAGATGGTTGTTCAATTATTTTCTTTTTTACAAAAGTAAGTTTGGCAGGACTTGCGAACACTCTACTTTTACTAAAGTAGTATGGACCACAACTCTATTATTGAACAAATTTTATTAAAACGTGTACAAAGTTGGTTTAATTTTCTCTGTTGGACCATAAATTCCACTACCATTTTTATATACCTCATTTGGTTAATTTGTCAAAGCAGATGTGCTTGTTTACTAAATTTTTAGTATAAATAGGTTGCTCGGTTGAGTAACTAAACACACATCATCACTACACTAAAAGTATAGAATTCTTTTACTTCAATATTGTGAGTATTTCTATTGAGTTTAATGTTACTCCAAGTGTAGATAAGGAATGCAAGCATTGTTTAAGTTGATTAATTTCATAGAAAGCAAAATCAAGTCACATGCTAAGGTAAGGGATATCATTATTATGGTAAGAGGGTATCATTTCACTGTTGATTTACTTGATTATAAATATGAATTATGATTTAATTATAATCTGTGGTGGTTCAGGTGAAAACATGTGATGAGAGTTCTCTTTGTCTTGGGTATAACCAAGAACTGTTGATGAGTATTACAGGAATGAAATATTAACGATGGACTTTTATTCTAGGGGAGATAGTAGACATTATGTTCTACTTGATTCTTCTAATGGATTGTTGATTTCGCTGCTATTATGGTTGGAAACTTTTATCTTCTACCATATGTTCTAAATATCTGAATTATTATTGATGAAGGCTATTGATAATTTAATTATCTTAAGTCATGATATTCTTTCTTTGGGCTATTTGTGCTCACCTTTTACTTGACAGACCCTTTTAGGTAATAAAAGTGTAGCTGAGACTAGCAGAGAGAACATGAGTATAAAGTGTTGATACGAATTAGTCACAAGCCTAATCAAATTATGAAACGTGTGGCATAATAATTGTACTGAGAACTTAAAATGTGTGTGACATATTTTATACATCATTTGATATTTAATTTTGGTGAACAACAATTGGGTGAGGTGAATCAGAATTTGGAAACGTCAAAAATGCACTCCATTAGAATGAGGAGGACAGAAATCTTCTCGTGTTCCTTTGGGGACTTGAAATATTTGCTGCTGTACTTTAGATGGCATTGTAATAATTTGAGTATGAATATTGTCGTATTATATACGTTACAATATTTGTATTGAAACTCACAGTATATGTGTCGTCGTATTTTGCACTACAGTTGTATAAATGAAGCTGTCAGTCATGTATTTTCTAGCGACCAAGGATGGGTGGCGTATACCTATTTTGGGGGCATCACAACAGGATACTGGAATAGTGAGGTATCAGACTTCTCTTCTTCTTTCTCTCTATAATTTCTCTATAATAATTACTCTTGTGAGACTTAGTGAATTGGTGAGAATGAAGGAAGAATGAGCTTCTATTTATAGGAAAATATAGTTTCGATAATTGCACGTTTTGGGGCTCGAAATATTACAATATAATACCTTTATCTTTTCTTTCATTTTTAATTTAGTCCTACAAGTATTATCAAACTTGCACCACCTCACCTAATAGTAAATCATGTGAATCAATAGTAAATCATGTGACTCAATAGTTCTAAACATGTGAAAAAAATAATTACAGTATAGTACCTTCATCTATAATTTAATCATGCAAGTATTATCAATCTTGCACCACCTCCCCTAATAGTACATACATGTGAACACATAGTTATAAGCATGTGAATCAATAGCAATTAATTCCTCATTTATTCGATTAATTACCCGATTGGTCAATATAACCTCTAGACATCAATTATTATCGAAATAAATGTCGATTTCCACTAACACTAATAATTCCAACACAATGGAACTATTAATTTCATCATTAATCAACACGAACTTATTCATAATTAATATTATAATTCACAATATTTAACAACCAGGTCGTTCCCAGGAAAGAGGGGGCTTTCCGATAAGGATTTCTCCTTATTGGCGCGCAATTAGGTGACCAAACCTCTCCTTGATAGAACTTCTAGACATTGTCAATATTGCAAATAATAATATGAATAACTTTGTTGTCTCAATTATTGATTTAATAATATAATATATTATACAGTTGATACTATGACAATAATTGAATCAATAATATGAGAGTTATGATGCAGCAATTACTGTAGCAATAATTGAGTATAACTGAGTGACTTCTTACGTAAGCATCAATAATCAATACCGCAGTGCTTCTACGCAACCGTATTATTCTTGTACTTTTACTACAAGGGTAGTTCAACAGGTTTTAATTCAGTAACACTCGCCATAGTTATTTTTATAAAATGATAATTTTATCATTTTCTAACTACGACAATACTTCCGTTGTGGGGTCCACATCGTCGTACGAATATTTCTTGTTAAAACGAATATTCCCCTACCAATCGAATATTATATAACAACTTTCTTACTTTACAAAATTTATAAATATTACACACAACTATAACATTATATCAAATCCACACTATAATATTCAAAAAAATATTTCGAGAAATTTAAATCTTTATTCATAAAATTTGGGGTCTCACAATCTCCCCTCCTTATGAAATTTTGCCCTCGAAATTTACGTACGTACCAGGTATGCTGAAGAGATGAGGATACCTTGACTTCATTTCAGATTCTAACTCTTGAGGTATAACCTTTGAGTGTCGAATATAATCCTTCTTATCCAAGATTTTAACACGTATCTCCTCATAAATTAAATCTTTTTCTATCTCGTCTAGTTCTAATTCAATAATGTGGTTTGGGTCATCCACATAATTATGTAACATCGATACGTGAAAAACGTTAAGAACACACGACATACTTGACGGTAAAACGAGTCTATAGGCCACAGTTCCTACTCGATCGAGGATTTCAAATGGGCCAATTAAATCGAGGGTTGAGATTTCCTCTATTCATCGACTCTTGCTTCTAGAATAACGCCTTCTTGAACCTTCTTCTTCATATTCATCAGCTCCAGGTGTGTAGTTTGAGCAGCTTTAACTTTATCGATTAAAGTCCATTCTACTCGTATATTCGTTATCTTCACGTGGGTCTCTAGAGTCTTTAACTCTATCTTCGTCATTGTAAGTTATACGAAATGGGTTTTTGTGTTAACAATATTGCACTCGTAAACGCATACGATCTTCTACTCAACGCGTCAGCTACCACATTCGTTCTTCCACAATGATATTGAATGGTATAGTCGTAATCTTCAACAGCTCGAGCCAACATCTTTGGCGTATTATATGTTTGTTTTGGTTGAAGAAATATTTAAGGGTTGAAGAAATGGGTTTTATACTGTGGTCAATACAAAATTCGATTTCACGCTCTAGGGTAGGCGAGGAAGTTCTTCGAGAATACGTCAGGAAATTTATTAACGATAGAAATATCATTCAAAACTGTGACTCTCATCCAAGACTTGGATAGGACATGAAATGAAGGTTTCTACTAACGGAGTTTCAACCGATAAGTCAAAGACTAATTTCTTCGAAGTCAAATTTAAACTTTGAGCGCAAGCAAGAGAGACAAAATAATGGGTAGAACCGGTATCTAATAAGGTATAGACTTCGCCAGAATTTATAATTAACTAACCTGTACTAACTTCGTTCGGGTTACTCGCTTTTTGAGAAGTCACGAAAAACGTTCTTCCTAAAACCACCGACTTTGTTTTGTCCGTATCCGCCTTTAGTGCCACCATCCCAACTGGACTTGACTTTAGCGCACGACAAAATCGGGCTAGGTGATCTTCTTTTCCATAATTATAACATGCTTTAGGCGTATCACCACGCTTTGGAGCAGGTCTTTGGTGATCTTGTCTTTCCATCATTAAAACATCTGATGACGGTTAGATTCTCCTTCCTTTGAAACGGGTGCTGGTGCTACTGTCTTTCCATCATTATTGAACCTTCTCTTCTTGAAATTTCCACTTCTATTATCTTGGCCATGATTACCACTGAAGTGGTTACCATTTCTAGCATGATAATTTCCTCCACGATGGTTATCGTTGTTCCGATGGCCGTTGCCACCGGTACGATTATTATCGTGTTGCTAGTCATTACCTTTTGGTTGAGCTGACTCAACGGTCTCATGTGCTTCATTGCTTATCTCAACATTTTCAGATGCCTTTCTCAAACACTATCACAAAACAAGGGTTAATTGACATGTCACATATTATCCCTATACTCTGACCGACCAATTAAATACCAAGTAAACTTAGGTAGGTCATACTAGCGAAAGAATTCTCCGTCTCTCCCCTCCTAGTTCTTGTCTCACATCTCAGCCAGGGATCATATTCCTAAGCTTTGATACCAATTGTGACGCCCCCAAAATAGGTATACATCACCCATCTTGAGTAGCTAGATACATGGTACATAAATTCAAATACAACTTAATTATACAACAGTCGTGTAAAATACGACAAAATATAGCTGAGAGTTTAAACAAGAATATTGTCATCTAGACAATATCCACACTCAATGGTGTCCTCATTACAATTATTATCACATTATTCCGTAGAATAGTGTGGACTATTAAAGCCATTTATCCTGGACCATCACTCCATTTCCGACTAAGTCCCAAATATATTCTCATTTCACGAGAGAACAATGAAAGAAAGGGTGAGCTCAACTAGCCCGATGAAGAAATATTATGACTAAGATAATGCAGAATAAATTATCCTTAGCCATCAACAATATAACAACTGATAGAATACAATAGACAACAAGTTTTAGATCAACAACTGTAGCGAAAATAAGCAATCCATTAGAAGAGTCAAGTAGAGCATAAAATCTATTATCTTCTATGATTTAAAAAGTTTTTCATCAACTTTATCGCTGAGACTCAGCTTAATAAATAAAATCGAATCATCTCTGCACCACGGCCAAGGATATTCATGTAATCATCAATGGTCATGATTATACCGAATAATCCCTGGTCATAATCATACCAACAACTGTCCATCAATGAACTACAGGTGCCAATGAGGACTTTTACCACATCATTCGTTACATTACTATTAAGCATGATTATACCGAATAATCCACGGTCATAATCATACCAAGCTCATCTATGCACGTAAGCCAAAGATGACTTTAATCACAATATAAGCATGAGGATGATGACAATGACATAATAATTCAATAAAACAAGTTCAAGGATAAATTTTTAAAGATTTATAATTTAATTTATCCAGAAATTAATAACGTCCAAATTGTCAACATGATACTGCTTTGTAGAGTAAAATTCAAGAATAATATTCATGTACCAAAAATAATTTGGACCAACAAAAAAATATATTTTTTTGAATTGAATAGTACTCAAAAGAATAGTACCCAAACACGAAAAGTATCCCAAATACCGAGAGTGAATGATACTAGAGTGAATAGTAATCGGGTGAATAGTAACCCGTGAATAGTAACTCGTGAATAGTACTCCGGCATAAAAAGTATCCTGAATACCCGAGTGAATAATACTAGAGTGAATAGTAACCGGGTGAATAGTAACCCGTGAATAGTAACTCGTAAAAAAATACTAAGGAAAACGATATTCCATGACGAGTACAAAAGAAATGATATCTCAGACGAGTATAATAGAATATACGAAATTGCAAATGAATTTTCACCCGCCATGCGGTAATCCACGTAGACAGACCATTTCCACAATTTAATAAGGAATGAATACAAAGGATCATTCACCATGCATGCGGTAATCCACATAGAAATGTTATTCCAACAAAATAATAAAGAATGGAATAACAAAAGAATTCACCATGCATGCGATAGAATCGCATGCAGACGGTTATTCCCAATGAGAATAATAAAGAATGGAACGAATTCAATGCGTAATCCGCATGCACGAGAGGATATTCCAACGAGAATAATAAAGAATGGAACCAGTCATGCATAATCCGTGCAGACGGGATATTCAGCGAATAATAAAGAATGGAATAACAACGAAATTCACTTGCAGGCATGCGATAGGCCATGCATGAGACGGTTTATTCCATAGAATAATAAAGAATGGAATAACAGAAGAATTTCACCATGTATGCGGTACTTCGCATAGACATGTTATTCCAACATAATAATATATAATGGAATAATAGAAGAATTTCACCATGTATACGGTACTTCGTATAGACAGGTTATTCCAACATAATAATAAAGAATGGAATAACAGAAGCTCCCTTCATGAATACGAAAGAAATAATACCCCTTACCTTAGAAGAAATAACATTATATCAAATCCACACCATAATATTCAAAAAAATATTTCGAGAAATTTAAATCTTTATTCATAAAATTTGGGGTCTCACAGATATTATACGAGAATTCTTTGTGCAATAATTGAGTATAACCGAGTGACTTCTCACGTAAAGCATCAATAATCAATATCGTGTATAACTACTTATGCAACCACGCGTATTCTTCGTACTTTTACTACCGGGTAGTTCAGCGGTTTTAAATGTAACACTTTCGTAGTTATTTTTATAAAATGATAATTACGCTGCTTTCTAACTACGACAATACTTTTGTTTTGGGTTCCACCAATGATTGTGTCATCGTACGGATATTCCTGACAAAAAGAATATTCCATGACCAAACAAATATTTTATAACAACTTGCTTACTTTGCAAAAAATTTCACATATCACCCTTAACTTTAATATTTTATCAATTTAACCATTTACGAAATAAAATAATAATTATAAGAAAATTGAATACTTTCATTTCATAAAATTCGGGGTCTTACACCCTGCAGGTCAGTTCCATAGTTCAATTACAATGCCCCATGTCATTATTTTATTTTATTTAGTATTGAGAAATTAAGTAAATACTACTTAGTTCAATATATAATTTATTTTATTTTATTTTTATTATTTTTAATATTCTATTTAGTATTGAGAAACTAAATAAATACGTACTAATTAGTTCATTATTTTATTTATTCTATTTTACTTTACTTTATTTTATTTTATTTTATTTATTTATTGATAAACTAAGTAAATACTAATTATTTTATTATATTATTTATTTTATTTTATTTGTTTTATTTTATAATATTTTATTTAGTTTATTTTATTTTATTTAGTATTAAGAAACTAAGTAAATACTATTAATTCATTATATTATATTATTTATTTTATTTTGTTTCATTTTTATTATTTTAAATAGTACAAATTGTCCTAAATTAAACGGTACACACTATTGTTTCTTCCAATATTTCAGTTTATTAAATGAAATTATTCAAAAATCATAATATTCGAGTCTACAAATTTATTTTAAACATTATTTTATCAAAACATAGCTCACCGCACTCATCAAATTAAATTCGGAATGCTACCCAAAATCAGAATTATGACAAGTTTCTAAAAAATCAGAGGATTCAAGTGCTAAATCAAATTCAATTATATTCAGAATGACAATTCCTAAATCAGAAGATCCAAGTGCTTCCCAAGTTTCTCCAGTTTGTGTAATGCTATGGCATAAGAAATCCCAACCAAACTCACATGACATATGACATAGAAGGCTCAAACATTTGAGATACAAAATCTAACAATATCTAACACTTGTTCGGAAAAAACTATAACTACATGCACAAAATATACACTGGGATTCAACATATATATAAGATTCAACCTAAGATTTCAACATTTTCTTAAAAAATTCAAATGAGAACAAAAAAAAAATTAATACCTGATTTATAGAGTGGCCTGGGCTTGGTCGATGGCGACAACTTCGACGGTAGCAACCTTCCTCTCTTCCCTCTTCTTCTCCATTTTCTCCCTCTTCTCCCTCTTCTTTTTCTTTCTTTCCACCGTCTCCTGGGCTGCTCGACTGCCTATTTTGATTAGATTAAAGAAGATCAGGGACCACATGCGGTCGCTGTTTTTTAATGACGTGGATGTATTAGAGACCGCTGGCGATCGTTGGAATTTGTTGGTCGTAATAAACCTCCCCACCAACATTTGCGCAAAATTTATGACGGCAAAATTAAATCAGCGACTGCATGCGGTCGCTGATAGTAGCTAGCAACTAGATTTACATACGGTTGCTAATATCGGTCGCTATTAATAACATTAACGACCGGATTATGCGATCGCTGAAAGTATTGATCGTTGTTGGACCATTTTATTATAGTGTCGCCTCGTTTTCAAGCCTATTGATTGTAATTAAGTCTAAGTTTTGACTCTAGACTGGAGAATTAAAGTCTCCCCACTTATATCCGGAATGTGTTTTCATTAAGGCCAATTATGGATGTGTGGACTTTAAACCTGGATCAAGATGTTTGCTTGCAATGATTATACTTGAAATATGACTATTAATCACAAGTGTCTTATTTGTTTTTAAATTTGAACTTGAGACTATTACTCCATAGATTATAAAATGACTTAATATAGGGGACTATTTAATACCATGTTCAACTAGGTATTATAATCTCATAAATTATAATCCCAAAATTATAATACTTGTAAAGAAACATGAGTTATTGTCGTATGTAAACTTAAGAATGACATTATGTTATTTTGACCATCACAAATTTATCCGAAATGTCATAACGTTAATTACAATTATAATATGTTTATATTTCTTATAACTAAGAATGTTTTAAATTAAATTTGAAAAAAGTAAAACCTAATTTTACATTTTAAACTTGATATTATAATCCCTATATATGCAAAACGTGATTTGATTTGGACGCAAAGGTCAAAACGGAGAAGCGAAATATAGATTAGAGAGGCTGCCCTTTCAAAGTATAAAAGACTAACTACACATCCAAGTTTCTTTCTCACAACCTAACGCTATAAATCATTTGTTGAATATATTTGATCACATGCATTATTAATTTGCATTTTTCTCCATTTTCATGTTTCTTTTTCCAAGTACACGTGGGAAAAAAATTCAATCCAAATCGTTCCAAGTACAACTCGTCCTTTCTCAACCCTACTTAATTCACAAATACAATTATTTCCAAATGTTGAAATTTAATATATACTATAAGAAATATATAGCTCACCCACTCTTCATACAAGTCAAAAGATGGCTGAATTAAACAATGTGTAGGTCATACATTATTCTTATTTTTAAGGGATAACTTAGTCTTCAAATTATAATTATTTTTTTATATTTAGTCTCTTAACTATTTTTTCGCATATTTTATTTTTAAATTATATTTTTCTTTCATGTTAATCACTTAATTAAAATAGAGTATTTTTCACGTTTAATTTTTAAATTGTGATTGTTATTCATATTTGGTCTTTAATTTATATAGTTGTTTTTCATATTTAGTACCCTTTAATTACTCTATTTTTATAAAATTTGACAAAGATTAAAAAAAATAATAAAATATGAGGACGAAATGCGTGAAAACAAATAATTTAAAAACT